>LR812522.1:47049678-47677178 GCA_903798195.1 Danio kyathit | reverse complement strand
GTTTAACAATGACCAAAACAACATTTCAGATGTTTTACAATGTGCTCAGCCTGCTGATTTGTCTATTCACACACATTTTTATCATCACATGATCTCTCATAACAAAATCACGTGAATTAATTATTTATGAATAATTAATAAATTCATAACTAATTAATTATTTGTAGCCTACCGTTACAACTACCTGACCCGCATGGCCTTTGTTTTACTCATAACCAAATCATAAATAAATAAAGATAAGTTACACACAAATTACCACCTGTCAATCACTTTTTTTCGCGGGACTCGATCTGGCATGACTAGGCAGAGTGAACTGTGCCGTTATGGCGTCCACACACTTGCTTGGTAAAAAAGCTGCACAACCAACAGGAACAAACCAACAGTATCTAAGATTTTCACTATAATTTCTTGGTACAAGCGTGAAAGCGAAAGACTGAAGCAGTGTACTGATGCTGTGACACGTTACCTGAGGGAATCAAACGACAGAAGAGTCGTTAGATAGAGACGAGATTAATTAAATATCACGTTTAACAACTAACTTATAGTGAGATGCGATCCAGCGGTACATCCTTGATAAACTGTCTGTACCAATGACTGTATAAAATATACAGTCCGTACACTGTTCTCTGGAGCTCAGACGAGCGCATGACAGTGTGTGTGTGTCTGTGTGTGTGTGTGTGTGTGTGTGTGTGGTCACGTGATGTGCGTTATCAGCAGACGGAGGGCTGTTCAGAAATGCCAGATGAAACGCCAGTTTGGATGTGGATCATTTTTGTTCTGAAATGCCATTTTAAAACTAAGCTGTATCAGTGTAAACGGGGCCTGAGTGTGTGTTTTTCACGAGCGGGTTTGCAACGGGGGGGGGGTGCGGAGGATCGGTGATGCCACCTCAGCATCATGATGTCTATAGGCTATCGGCGATGGCATCGTCTATCGACCCAACCCTAATATCGTTAAAATCAAAGTGCAGCCACACGTCAGCTCTAAAAGCTGGAGGCACCTTTATATTTTCTGCCATGTTCACTCTTGCTTACTTCTGATACTGTACTACTTGGCGTTTTGTTGATCGCGAGTTAGCGACATCTACTGGAGCGAGGAGGAGGTCATTTGGCACAACTTGAATCGATACTTGAGGTTGGACTATCAATACACTATCGTAAAAGAAATTATCGCGATAGTTAGAGGTATCGATAATATTGCACAGCCCTAGTCAGTTGCCATTTTTGTGTGGAGTTTGTTGGTGTGGGTTTCCTCCAGGTGCTCCGGTTTCCCCCACAGTCTAAACACATGCGCTATAGGGGAATTGAATGAGCTAAATTGGCCGTAGTGTATGAGTGTGTGTGAAGAAGTGTGCATGGGTGTTTCCTGGTGATGGGTTGCAGCTGGAAGGGCATCCGCTGTGTAAAACATATGCTGGATAAGTTGGCGGTTCATTCCGCTGTGGCGACCCCTGATTGATTAATAAAGGGAGTAAGCCGAAAAGAAAATGAATGAATGAATTAAAAATTATGGATGGTCTACTAATGGACTCTTTTCACAAGACTGCTATGACGCATTTAACGGTCATCAGCATATTAAATCCTTAAAAGTTATTATTAGGGGCCAAGCAGCAATTCTGCGAAGGCACCTATTGCTTCCGTTAGCGTTCCTATTATTATTATTCTTCTTCCGTTTTTTCTTCTTCTTCTTCCGCCGGGTTTGAATGGCAGCCCATATAACCGTACGCAGGAAAGTTGTATAATTTGGCACAATGATAGAGGGCAGTGTCGACATGAACCACAGCAAACCTGAAGTCTCTAAGGTCGTATTCACACTATGTACAGTTGCTTTGAACCGGGCCAAAGCACGCTTGTCCCCCCTCCCATCTCCCCCGACGGCCCGCACTCACATTACATTCGGGCCTGGGCATGCTTACGTCATCGATGATGCGCTGTTCAGTTTAGGAAGAGAAGCGCTCTCGCTCAGCTCAGTGGAGATTTCTTTAGTGATATCGTTTAAGTCGTTTGATATGCGGTGACGCGCAGTCTAATATTTCACCGAACAGATCAACCACTTTTGACGCTCATAAAGCCCTTGTGCTGCAGGAATTAGGAGGTTTGCTGAAGGTGCAGCTGTCTGCGTTGAGGGGTTTGCGCCTTTAATAAACTATGACTGTTTGTGTTCATTGAACAGTATGAAAAATTAATTAATCCATATGATACAGTCCCTTAAAAGTCACGTCTTGCTTTCAGTTTCGGGTTTAGGCATGCTTGCACTCATACTGCAAGCGTACCACGCCTGAGCCCAAGTGAACAATGCTCAGGCCCACCTCTTCCAACCGGGCCAGGGCCGGCCAAGTGAACCGTGCTTGAGCCCGGTTCAGAGCACTCACACTTCTCAAACGATCCGGGAAACAGGCCTGGGCACGGTTCGGATAGCATAGTGCGAGTACGTCCTAACTCAAACTCTCTAGCGCCACCACTTGTCCAAAGTTTCACTTATGTTTATCGTTATAACTTTTGAACCAAATGGGCTACAGTCAAAATTCTTTTTTCCTCTGAATCCTTGGCTTAAGATGATTCAAACACACCATATGACATCATTTTCCGTCATGAAATTTATTTCGCTATTTTGAATTTTTCGCAAAACCTGTTTAATCGAACTCGTCCCAGGACGTTTATTTGATTTTTTAACCAAAATTGAATCACATGATCTACAGACCATGCTGACCAAATGTTATGGAATTCAAGTTGATTCAACCAACCATTTTCGTTTAACTTGCGAACAAATCTAACGTGGAGCTTGCGACAAATCATCTAGCAATATCTCCGTAACGCATTGACGTATTCACACCAAACTTGGTGTGTGTTATGACAACCATGGTCTGAGGTTATCTGCAGCGTTTCGGAGCACTGCCCCCTAGTGGTCCGGAGATACAGAAAATAGCTTTTTTTGCTTATATTTTCTCAGCCCTTTGTCCAAAACTCATAAAACTGGTCTCTTCACATCCGACAGAACATGCCGAGTCGAATAATGTCCGATTTTCCTAGGTCAGCCATTTTGGGTGTCGCCCATTTAGATTTTTGTCAAAAAATGCTATATTTCACAAACATATTCACATATCATTACAAAACATGGTATGCATCTTCAACACCATGCCCTGAAGGTACTTAAAATTTCTTGAGCAGCGCCACCTTGTGGACAAAAGTTACAAGCAATTTTTGAAAAATGCTAATAACTTTTTCTAAACATCCCTGATTGACATGGCATGTATCTTGTTATTCCCTGGATCATGCCGAGACCATTGGTACCAAATATGCCAAAATGAACTCAACTTCTTGTCCGCCATTTTGTTTTTGGTTGAAAACGTATTTTTTCGAACTCCTCCTAGACCGTTTTTCCAATTTTCACCAAATTGAATGTTAAACATCGTCTAAGGCTGTAATTCTGCAATGTTTGAACATATTTACGCTGTACTTTAGGTGTGTCATTGGTGCCTCACAATTACCACCACACAAAAATTTGACAACAGCGCCACCTAGTGGTCGTGTGTTATAAACCCTTAACTAACCATCAATAATGAATCTTCCAAAATGGCTAAAATATGTGGATTGCATAGGTTTAATGTGGTAAAATTGACATCGAATTATTCCTTGCGTCATGCCGAGAACATTGATACCAAACATGCTATATTACAGCAAACTTCCTGTCCGCCATATTAATTTTGTTCAAAAACGTTTTTTTGCAAACTCTTCCTCGATTGTTGATTCAATTTTCACCAAATTTCACTCCGATCATCTTCAGACCATGCTGACCAAAAGTTATGGAAATCATATCGATTAGCAAAACGGTTGTCGTTTATGGCATCAACAAATGTGTTAGCATGATGTCAATGTGCATCTGAGGCTGTGACTCTGCAATACTTAAACATATTGACACTTAGGATTGCAACGATTATAGATTTTGGTTGTACGATTATAGTCTGAGAAATAATCACGGTTTCACGGTTATCACGATTATCAAGTATTTATTAATTTCAAAACACTACTATTTTAGAAAATCACATGAAAACTCCTTATATTTGAAAGTGTTATTTATTGCTGCTCAGTAACCAGTACAGCACATAATAATATTAAAAACAAACAATTGTCCATTTCTCTCTTTGTGCTTAAAAATAAGTAAAATTTTTGACATTTAAACATACAATTTTTACACTGTAAAAAATGACAGAACAATTAATAAAAAAAATTAAAAAATAGCATTTGTCTAATGCAGGGCTTGAAATTAACTTTTTACTTGGTAGCACCGCTGCTCCCAACTTCAAACATTTTAGGAGCATCATAAAAAATTTAGGAGCACCCACCAAAAATGAATGAGCACCCCTGCAAATTGTATATTAACAGATTTATTGTATTTGAAAACAACGTCAATCAGTACTAACAAAAACCAGAAACAACTATCTAATTCTGTGACTGATGACTTATTGATATTTGTGCAATAATTCCAAAATTAGTGTCTAATAATTATAAAATATTAATGGTGTCGATGATGACAATAATACTAAGAATGAATTACATTATCATGCTGCCTTGAATGTGCTTGAATGTGAGTTATCTGCTATAAAATGTCCAACTGTTACTTTATGAGAAAAAAATCTATGGTTTGCATCAAACAAAAATGAAGCATTCCAGTAAGAAATATGTATTTTGCACTATTGTTTTTATACACGTCAATATAATAACCAGAAAGATCAGACAAAAGAAAGGAAGGAAATTCTCACTTCTACTACTCTTTAAAGGTTTTGGTTTCGGTTTTTGTCATTGTAAATGCTCAGTCTCGTTATGAGCGGATGTTCATTTTGCCGTGTTTGTGGATTAAAGCAGGCGAGTCGGCCGACCCAAATATATGAGCGGCGCAGAGCAGGATTCTCGCCATGAGCACCTGGACAGTACCATTCTTTGTCATGAGCCAAAGTTTCAGTTTAAAATTAGTAAAGTCGAGCTTCTTTGGCAAAGATCTATACACCGTTAGATTTTACATTTAGCGTCTATTTGCACTGAACACGCAGTGAATGCAACGCATCGAGATTCGGGCCATTAAACAGCTGATCCACCGAGTCTTTTAGCACTCTCTCCGAAATCACTCGATTGATCTCGGCTGGGGATCAACATTCACCGCATGATCCTCTCATCGGCGCCAATATTTCTAACTTTAAGTGGGTTTGCCAACCTGTGTACTTTTCATTGCTTCATCCTCAAACTTCAGCCGCTTGCAGTTCCCGCAGTCACAAACGCCCCCATCTCAACTAGTGCGCCTGAAAAACGTGAACGAGTTGCGTCGCGTGTGTGTCCCTCCATTGGAAATAATGAACTTGCACGAGCTTGCCTTAGTTAATAGCCTCAGTCATAGTGTGCGTGGTTAATAGTCTCGGTGTACAAACTAGCGCACAGTTTGCATAACTTTGTTTAGTTGCTGCAGTTTTGTTCTGTGCAGAAACGCGGTGTTGAGAAGCCTTTACGATTAATTAACCGTGACGAATTAAATCGCGGGTAATAGTGAAACCGATTAATCGTTGCATCCCTATTGACACTGATCTTTAGGTCTGTCATTGGCAACTCACAATGACCCCAACACATAAATTTGGTAACAGCACCACCTAGTGTTACCGAGTTATAAACCGTTCACTAACCATCAATAATGATTAATAAATTTGCTAATAACTTTAGTCTGCATATGTTTATTGTTATAAAAAAATTCTCAACTTATTCCTTGGGTCATGCCGAGAACATTGATACCAAATATGCCATATTTGGCCAAACGTCCTGTCCGCCATATTGATTTTGTTTAAAGAAAACTCTTTAGCAAACTCCTGCTAGACCGTATACCGAAATATCACCAAATTTAACTCAGATCATCGTCAGACCATGTCGACTAAGTGTTGTGAAATTCATGTCAATAAGCTAAAGGGTTTTTGTTTACAGCATCGACAAATGTGCTGGTATAATGTCAAACTGCATCTGAGGCTGTCTCTCTGCAATGCTTAAATATATTGAAACCCAACTTTAGGTTCTTTATTGTCACCTAACTGATGACAACACATCAAATTTGTAACTCTGCCACTGTTTTTGGCCTCTGGACTGCTTTGTTCATTCTGGCTCTGGACTGCTCTGTAAAGTGCTTGGCCCTTTAATGGCTGCTTGCAGCTATATTTATTATTATTATTTTTTTTTTTTTTTTAAATATATGAACATTTACATGTACTTAAACATGTATTATATCTTCTTAGCATGTGGAATGTGATTTTACCTTATGCAATATGATTTATATTTGGCAATGTATATGAAGAGATTTAGCTAATTTCCTACAGTATATCAAATATTTTTTTTTTATTAATAAAATGTATTGCTTTTTTATTTAATTTAAGGAACCCTCATATTTTCAAACGTGTCACTGCCATACATTAAAAGATGCTGTACTCAGCTGTATGTATAAAAAGAAATAAAGCAAAACCCGTATGATTGGTTTTGTGGTTCTGGGTCACAAATGATAGCAACAGGTTTGTAAAAAATGACATGTTTGTTTGTTGTTCTCGTTATGTATTAACGTTTACGTATAACGTAATGATAACCTTGGATGAAAATATCACGGTTTTACGGTATTGTGATTACTGCTGTAAAATATATTCTTTTTAAATGTCTGGGTAAAAAAACAAAAACAAAAAATCCCCTTTGAAAACAATAGATGTCTTCATTAGTTTAAAAACACAGATTTCTTTACAATTTAAAACGGCATCTTTGGATATCTTTTCTGCTGGAGTTACTGTTGTCCTAAAAAACAAACAAAAAAAGTAAATAAAAAAATCTAACATTAGGAATGGTTTAGCAGAAAAATTTTCCGCTTTTTAAAACCTTGACTTTTCCAAACCACAGTATACCTTGAAAACGGTTATCGTCCCATGCCTATGAGGATACGTTTACTAAGAGATCATGTAGGACTGTACGATTGATTGAAAAAAGATTACGATCTTGATTCGACCCTACACACAATCTTAATCCTGCTTTTCCACGATTCAGCCGATTATAGTTCAGGAGAGAAGTGTAAAGGCGGACGCACAACTCTTCACATTGTTTTATATACGCTGCTCAGCAACGTGGACACCTCCAAATGCTGTTAAAAGTGTCACATACTGTATTTATAAGGTATAATTTTTCTTTCATGGCAAACACAAAGTGTTGTGCATGAAAATATATGTTTACTGGGTCAGCATAACTACTCTAGCCTATATAATGCTGAACATAATGCATGAGGGTATCTGATAATGACAAATGTCTCATTTTACCAGTGAAATAAAATGGTCTAATAGTGTTGTCAATGACAAATGACAAGCATATGTCTGAAACATAATAGTTCAACTTCAGATATATGAATAATTGTATTCTGATTAGTGGTGGGCAGTTATCGGCATTAACGTGCTGTGTTAACGCGAGACTCTTATCGCGCGATAAAAAAAATATCGTCGTTAATCTATTCTCAAAATTGGGTTGAGAGCTGGGTCTGTTCTACGCAAGCTATGGGGACTTTCACTTTGAAAGTTTAGCGCGGATGTATACCTGACCGGGGAGCCGTCTGAGAATGAAGTGCCCTTCTGAATCAAATCAGCAGGATGCCTGACTCTAACTGCAGTTCGCCAGTTTTACTTTAACTCACGAACATTTAATTCATGCCTTCGTGACAAACTGGGGTATTAGACGCAAATAAATGAGTAAGGACTGGTGAGAGTGTTATGGAATTTAATAACGAACGCCAAATGAGAAGAAAAAGAAACTTCCGCATTTCGCGATGTGTGTGTGTGTGTGTGTTTGTGTGTGTGCGTCTGTATGTCTGCGCGGTCCTTTTTACTGACAGCCGCCTGTGTGGATCTTGTCGGAAAATATGGCGAAAAGTCCTACATGACGGCAATAGTTTGTCAGTATTGCCACTAATATCTGCATACTCCACGTATTAATTCCATTTCTGTGTAGTTCAGTTATGACTGAACTACATAGTTATGACTAGTTGCATTAAGGTAATCAAAAATCGCTGTTTACATGGTAGACTCTTCATCAGAGTATTGTTTTAATCATATTAAAATCGTATTAAAGTATTGTTGCCCCTGTAAACATACTCAATGCTTGACACACCGTCAGGGCTCTGTGAACTTGCCTTTGCGAAGCAGCATTTTCTGTATGTACGTACATCAAAAGAAAGTATGAAATGGCTGTTTGGAGTTTATGTAGGCCTACAGCTCAACATTCATGATTAACTGCATAAACAGTTAGTGAACACAAGTACATCTTATTGAACATCATTTATTTTCATCACCAATTATCATAGTTGAACAGTTTCCCTGGTCAAATGCGCCACCTGGCTTGAGAAACCCGTTCTCAAAGACTTATTATTTGGGTAACACACATATTCTGAATGCCTTCGGCAGAATTCAAATGAGCCATTTTAATCTAGATTAAAAAAATTAATCTATGCCCACCTATAATTCTGATGTAATCATTTTACTGTAAATTAACAACCAGGACATCTGTTCAAGTCCACCATTCCAAGTCTATACAAAATGTAGCATTTTAACCAACAGTAGACCTACACATAGGGCCAATATTATTGTTGTTTTACCATATGTTCGAGAATAACAATGATAATAGCCTTCTCATATGAACCTTTATTTTACATCTACAAAATAGTGAGAAAATCGTGATCTTGAATTTAAGCTAAAAAAAATCAGTTCTCATTTTAGCTAGAATCGTACAGCCCTAATATCATGTACAACAATGTATATTGTAGTTATATAACGCTTTGCGATATCGATTACAGATGATTAAGATTGGCATTGTTACAAACAAGATAAATGTTTGAAAAAACAAACCTTTCCTCATTTCTTCGTGGATCATTAGCGATCACCATAGATATATACACTAGATATCGCATAGGCTCCCTGAGCATGCGTCAATAGCGCCGCCACATTGGTACAGTGCTCCTAGGACAAACGTCATTCAACCGCACTAGTCAAGACAGTGTGCCAATGTGAAGATGCTGGACTTTAGCGCTGTGTACGGGTGCAGTAACGAGCAAACAAAGAAAACAAAGCACAAAGGCAGAACATTTCATAGGTAAGATTTAGTTTATGTTTTTGTATGTTATGAACTTTTGTGCTTAACAAGTAATGATATTGATGATAATACAGTCTCTTACTGCAGTGACCATAAGGCAAAGTAGCACCAACTCGCACTAAATTCTAAGCTTATGCTAGTTTTGTTGAATAAAATAAGCAAACAATGTTATGAAATATGACAAAAAGAGGCTGAGCTGCCAGAAACATGTATTATAGTCAGCTAGTGATCGTTCATAACAGAGATTCATTCACAAACGAATCGCTCCCTCCATCAGAATGAGACGTGAAAGCAGGAGAGGGTGTGTTTCAGGACATGGATTAGATCAAATTAAACAGCTAGGGAAGAAGGGTAATGCATTTCCATGCACACAAACACTCACTCTTTGTCAGGAATGCTCATGCGGTCACATACACCAATGTAGAAAAGTGATGTAAAATTATAATATTTCGTAACTTAAAAAAATATTTGCATACGCACCACCGGGGAAAACTCCCGATCATGTGTATTTGTGTATTTCTCTGGCTTTGGATGGCCACAGTCCTCCACTTCATCTTGGTCCTGCATTCATTTCAAAGGAGCGCTACCCTGTACTAAAATGGCGGCTCTATTGACACGTTCCTTCTAATAGACAACAGTAGGGTAGGCGACATCTAGTGTATATTTCTATGTGTTTATACAGTCAAGCGCGGTAAACAGTGCATTAGCGCCACCTGCTGCTCACCAAGAGCACTTGCATTTGCAAAATATTAACGCGTTTTATGTACTTTTAGAACAACGTCATCTCATAGGCAGACAAAATTATAAATGGTTACACAAGACAAAAGCATGCGATAAACACAGAAATAAAGTGCAATAAAGGCTCAATAAAATATACAAAGTTGGAATCAAAAGATATGTCTTAAAAGTTTAGTTCAGCCTAAAATAAAAATTTACTCAACCTCAAGTGGCTCCAAACCTTTATGAGATTTATTATACTTCTTTCATTATTTTGAGTTTAAACACAGAAAAAATTATTTTGAATAATCTAAAAACTTGTAACAGACTTGCATAGTAGGAAAAACAAATATGAAGAAAGTGATTACAGGTTTCCCGCTTTATTCCAAATATCAGAGAAACTGCACTTGATCGTTTCAGTGTGCCTGAAATGTGTGTGGTTCTGCGGGCCTGCAACTGGATATTAGTGTATGAGTTCGCTGTCTCGAGGACACGCCCAGGAGAATCTCATGAATATTCATGTCAAAGGGCTGTGGAGCCAATAATATTTCAGGATAAACCTGACCACACAGGTATGTTGTGTTTTAGTGAAGCGAAAGTGTCGGAGCTCAGATTGTGTTCCTGCTGTTCAAGACTTTTGAATGTAAGTTTAATACGTCTACCATTACGCTTATTTGTGGAAATGATGACGGGATTTTATATCTGTAAGCGTGATTTAAATGTCTGACTGATCCGGAAGCTCAAAGCCTCAAACACAGATTAAACACGGTGTCAAAACACGGTCATTTGAACATGTGTCTAAAAACTCGAATTTTTAATTCCTTAAAGTGTTTATACTCAAACTGACTTAATAATTTCAGATAATTTATCAAACTGACTTAATAATTTCAGATAATTTAGCACAAAATATAACTCCAAACATACAAAGTCACGAAATCGAAAGTAAAGTTACATCAGACATTCCAGTTCAACAGAAAGACAACCCGCTGAAAAACAACATGCTGATGTTCCTTAAACAAACTGACTTTAACCCTTAACTGTCATCGGACGTTTTTCCTACTAACTAAACTATAAAAAAAATGCATGTGCTGTTATTAATCCGTTTATTGTCATCTCCAGGTGATGGTCGGCGGCTGATTGTTTCCTCAAAGCTCTGCTAATATTAGCATTAGTGTTTTAGCTGCAGTATGGCAGAGGGGCGAGTAAAGGACTCTCTCTCAGAGAAACACAGGTATTGTACTGACTATTTTTTACAACATTATTTAAACACTTTCCATGAAGAACAAATACTAACAACAATGCCCTAGCTGTTTTAAGAAATTTTTGTCTTTTTGACTTGTTACTGACTTGATATGTTTTCGTCTAAAAACACATTTTTCTCTTTGATATTTTCCGCTTCGGCCTTTCTACCACACTGAGACGGCGTTTGTAGGAAAGGAAAATGTATCTTTTTGAAAACGCTGTCCAAATTGGATAAATTTGAAAATGCTGTTTTCGTGTTGCACTGTGGACTGTGAAAACAGAGGCTTTTGAAAACTATGACATATTTTAGTCCTGTAACTAATTCAGCTAACATGGTAAAGGACATTTGTAAAGTTGGGCATGTTCCTTTAAAAAAGTAATTAGTTATAGTTACTAGCTACTTCTACTACAAATAGTAACTGAGTTACATAATTATAAAAGTAACTAGGGGAGAGCGGGGCACAAAGTAACACTTTTTGGTTTTGGGTCAAATAATGAACAAAGTAATGGGGTTAGACAAACCATATTTTTTTACCAACAACACACAAGCCTCTCCTACAAATGAGCACTGGAATTATGATCGCCAGACCTGTGGTTTCTGTGCAGTATTGCCGAAAGTGCCAGGAGTATAAATGTTACTATTTACCCCACCTGCGAGGCAAGTTGTAACAGACAGGGGGTCAGTTGTAACACATGCTTATAAAGGCCGATTTCACACTATTAATTTAAATTCAGTTTACTTTAAATAGTAGCTATATTTCCTCAGTAATTGGCTCATTTCTTTTTATTCTACGTAGCACAGTATGTTTATTTATGTTTTTGTTTATTGGATAAACACATTTGAATTTATTTGCATTATTATCCATTTATCCATTATTATACAATGCATTTATTTGCATTTTTAGCAATATTATATATATTTTTTTCTATTAAAACAATATTTTCTATTAAAAACATTTTTATTTAAAAAGTTCTCAACATTACACTCAAAACTCAACAAAATATTGTGTTAGTTTAGTTGGTGTCCAACAGTGTGTGGCTTATCTGTAACACCCTGTTACAACTAACCCCGCTGTGTCATGTTTTCCTTAAAACTGGCTAGCAGTCTCTGTGCGTTTTACATCTTTCAAAATGGTTTCATTTTTTAGCCTAGAAGACGGTGATCACGACAATATAAGATTTTACTGACATACTTTCACCGATTTTTTTTTTTTTTTTTTTTTTTTTTTTTTTTTTTTTTTTTTTTTTTTTTTCTTTTTTTTTTTTTTTTTTTCAAAAAAAAAAACATATCGACTATAGGCATGGGACGATAACCGTTTTCAAGGTATACCGCGGTTTGGAAAAGTCAAGGTTATCATACCGCCAAAATTTTCTCTAATACCGTTCCTAAGGTATGTGTAAGATTTTTTTATTTACATTTTTTTTATCAACAGCATCTCCAGCAGAAAAGATATCCAAAGATGCCATTTTAAATTGTAAATAAATCTGTGTTTTTGAAACTAATGAAGACAGCAGAAGTCAATGATTCATTTTCATTATTTAGCCTGGCACATTTACTGCTCCAAAATATTATAAATGTTTCTCAAAATAAAATGTATTGTGTTCAAAAGGGGAAAAAGGTTTTAGTTTTTTACCCAGACATTTAAAAAGAATATATTTTAGATCAGTAATCACAATACCGTGAAACCGTGAAACCGTGATATTTTTATCCAAGGTTATCATACCGTCAGAATCTTATACCGGCCCATGCCTAATCGACTATAATAAAAAATACTTTTATGCTGCAAAAATGGATTCTCCTGTGCATCTCATCTAAATTTCGCCAAAAATTTTCAATAATTGGCAGGAAGACGTCTGTCGACACTGAGGTGAAAACCTTGGAAGCATGCCATGATTAACCCTGAGCAAATACCTTAAAACTCCGTGTTACATTTAACCCTGAGTTACTTTGTGCCCCGCGCTCACCTAATTACCAAGGAAAGTAACTATTGTGTGACTTAAAAAAAATATAATGACAAATGATTATAAAATACACTAAACTACACTATTTTAATGTTGTTGTGGGACAATGTGAAAGGCAATGGCAGCATTTTATTTGCCTTGACGTCGTGGCTTCATCTCCTCCTTTCGTAGCAGAGCTCACGTTATCACCTGCGTAGCCACTAATATTGTGGCGGTGTTCTGTCGATTTGTCCTACCTCGTCAGATTTTCCTACCGTAGCGCAAAAATACAGCTACATCTATTGGTTTCTCCTACCTCATTGAAAACTCGCACAGCGGGTTACTGCTTCGCGTCTGTGGCATAACTAAATTATTTGAATGTCCTAACAGTATGGAATGAAGAGGGAGATGAGTTATAGTGTAAAACACATTAATAAACGGGTAGGGTGATTTTACAGTGTAAAATACTTTATTAATAAGTAAGACAATTTTAAAGCACAAAATAGCTAAACCAGGTAAATGAACAGCTCAAAATAATACATCAGTTTGTCTGATTTAATAATAATAATAATAACTCCAAAATACTTTTCTTAATAACCAGATTATACTATTTTAAAGCCTAAAATACCCTATTATTAACCAGGTAACACAAAATACCTTATCAGATTTTCATACCACGATAAAATAATCAGGTAGGATTGTCAGATTGTCCTACCACTGTAAAACAAACAGATTTATGAGTTTACAGTGCAAAATACCTTATTAATAAACAGGTAGGATGATTTTACAGCACTAAAATACATAATCAGATTGTCCCTCCACTATAAAATAAACAGGTATTTGCTTTAACAATGCAAAATACTTTATTAATATCTGGGTAGGATGATTTTACAGCACAAAATACATCATCAGATTGTCCTACAACTATAAAATAAACAGGTATATGAGTTTACAGTGCAAAATACCTCATCAGACCACTATAAAATAAACGGGTATTTGAGTTAGATGCACCTTAATAATAAACAGGTAGGGCAGATTTACAGTGGAAAATACGTTACTAATAAATAAGTAGGATGTTTTCACAATGCAAAGTTCAAAGAAGCATTTATAAAAGTGACCGACGGAATACACAGGTGCTGATGATTAGTAATCAGGAGACTGTTAGCAGGTGAATTGGGATCCAGGTGGGGGAGGTGACTAAATGTATTTTATTAATCCTGAAATTTATTTGAACAATAGATATTAATGTCAATATGAGAGAATTCATCTGAGTAGATGCATTTAACTAACATTTATGAGATGCATTGTGTATACGCTTTACTAAAAAGATAATTCTTTAATCTAGTTTTAAACTGTGAGAGTGTACCATCTTGAGTCTCAGACATTATTGTTAGCATTACAGGGAGTGCAGAATTATTAGGCAAGTTGTATTTTTGAGGATTAATTTTATTGTTGAACAACAACCATGTTCTCAACGAACCCAAAAAACTCATTAATATCAAAGCTGAATATGTTTGGAAGTAGTTTTTAGTTTGTTTTTAGTTTGAGCTATTTTAGGAGGATATCTGTGTGTGCAGGTGACTATTACTGTGCAGAATTATTAGGCAACTTAACAAAAAAATAATATATACCCATTTCACAAGGCTGGGGAAGGTTACAGAAACATTTCTGCTGCTCTGAAAGTTCCAATGAGCACAGTGGCCTCCATCATCCGTAATCGGAAGATGTTTAAACCACCAGGACTAGAGCTGGCCGGCCACCTAAGCTGAGTGATCGGGGGAGAAGAGCCTTAGTCAGGGAGGTGATCAATAACCCGATGGTCACTCTGTCTGAGCTCCAGCATTATTCTGTGGAGAGAGGAGAAACTTACATAAGGACAACCATCTGTGCAGCAATCCACCAATCAGGCCTGTATGGTAGAGTGGCCAGACGGAAGCCACTAGTCCGCCTGGAATTAGCCAAAAGGCATCTGAAGGACTCTCAGACCATAAGAAACAAAACTCTCTGTTCTGATGAGACTCAAATTGAACTCTTTGGAGTGAACGCCAGGCGTTACGTTTGGAGAAAACCAGGCAGCGCTCATCACCAGGCTAATAGCATCCCTACAGTGAAGCATGGTGGTGGCAGCATCATGCTGTGGGGATGTTTTTCAGCAGCAGGAACTGGAAGACTAGTCAGGATAGAGGAAAGATGAATCCAGCAATAAACTGAGACATGCTGAATCAAAACCCGCTTCAGAGTGCTCTTGACCTCAGACTGGGGCGACGGTTCATTTTCCAACAGGACAATGACCCAAAGCACACCGCCAAAATATCAATGGAGTGGCTTCACAACAACTCGGTGAATGTCCTTGAGTGGCCCGGCCAGAGCCCAGACCTAATCCTATTGAACATCTCTGGAGAGATCTGAAAATGGCCGTACACCGTCGCTTCCCATCCAACCTGATAGAGCTTGAGTGGTACTGCAAAGAGGAATGGGCAAAAATTCCCCAAAGACAGGTGTGCCAAGCTTGTGGCATCATATTCTAAAAGACTTGAGGCTGTAATCGCTGCCAAAGGTGCATCAACAAAGTATTGAGCAAAGGCTGTGAATACTGATGTCCATGAGATTTTTCAGGTTTTGTATTTTTAAATAAATTTGCGAAAATTTCAAAAACTCTTTTTTCACATTGTCATTATGGGGGATTGTGTGTAGAATGTTGAGGAAATAAATCAATTTAATCCATTTTGGAATAAGGCTGTAACATAAAAAAAAATGTGTAAAAAGTGAAGCGCTATGAATACTTTCCGGATGCACTGTAGGTTGAATTTAAACGCATATATGTGAAGTTTCTGATTTTAGTTTCTGAGTTTTAATTTAACGTTATTATTCAATTATTCCATTTTATTATTCCATACCATTTACCTGGAAACAAAATGGGAAAAGTATTAAAGAAAACTGCACCAATAAACAGAGAACTATAAATAACAAATGACTGACAACATGATATCATTTTAAAATGTTCACTTATCGGTGATAAATATGCCATTTAACTGCTGATCTATAATTCTATATAGATATGTGTGTAACTGAGCCTCACTTTTTCATTAAATGAAAATAAAGATGTTCACTTTAGGTGCTGGCTTTGTAAAGTTCTTCTTACATGTAGATTATATAATGCAATACAGAAAACTAACCGAAATAGGTTGTTCATCTAGACTAAAATTATGTAATTTTCCCTACTAGGACAATCTGACAGGTAGGATGAATTATCCTACTCTGCCTCTGATTGGCAAAGGATGGGAATGTACTCTACTCTAATGCTGCGTTCACACCAGACGCGGAAGAAGCGTCAAGCGCGAGTGATTTACATGTGAAGTCAATGCAAATGCGCGAATAGACATCCTGCGGCGCGAATGACGCGATACGTGCGAATGGCGCCGCGCGAATTGAGCGTTTTGCGCGTTAGACGCGCTTAACTCGCAAATCACTCGAGTTCAAAAATCTGTACTTATGCGGACATTCACGCCGCGTTAACCAATCAGGAGCTTGCTCTTGTGGGGGCATGATTGTGACGTAGCACCTGTTGTTGGTGTCCGGGGGAAGCGGAGTCTGACGCGCGAATGAAGTGAGTAAACTCAAATGTTCACGCGTCTATTTACGTGCGAATAGCGCGATTTATCCGCACGTTCCGCGTCTGGTGTGAACACAGCATAAGCCAGTCATCACGTTCTTGGTTACACCACGTTCACAGACACCAATCATCATCACTGGTTTGTTTTGTGTCCTGCCCCAGCCTAGAACACACCCCCACCCCAGAGAACAAGAGTTCCTATGGGTGAGAGAGAAGCTGCTCGCATAAAAACGGTTTCAGTGTTCTCAATTATAGTAACGCGCATTTTATTGTCGGTAACAAGTAAATAAATGGCAGGCAGATATGTCGCAGGAAAAAGTGACTTATATCTGTGCACATGCGCAGTACATTAAAGAAATCGTTTCAGTCATTTTAGTGCGGATGACAATTTTTTTTCGCAAAGAATTGAAAGTTATAATGTGGACATGCAGCATTTTTTTTTTATGCAAAAATGCTAATTTATCTGGATTAGTGTAGACAAAGCCTTAGATATTGTATACATTTTTATTGATTATAAAATGTCTTTTTTTTATTTTCTTGTTTGGTTTCTGTGGTGCTTTTTTTCACTTAATAAGGTTACACAACAAGGTTTTACAGCAAGGTTTTGTGCATCACTCGTCTGTTTACCCATGATTCCTGTGTAGCAGACCGGATCAGCCAAACCTTCAGCAAACAATTACTTTGTGCTGAATAAACTACACAAATTCATATTTGAAGTTTCTCCTGCAGTTTATTCTTCTGGTGTGTTTGTGTCTTCAGTGTGAGATCAGGCTCATGTCTGTCCAGCTCTGTGTCTCTGAAGAGTGACCGGTCAAAAGAGGGTATACCACCTGACCTCAGTGAGAAAGCACCATCATCTGACAAAAGGTATTTTGTGTTTTACTTTGTTGATTCCACATAGACTGTTATCAAATATTTCTCTATTTTAGTACAATATACCGGTACTAAAACGGACATCCCAAGTTTTGAAAAGTAATTTTCGGGAGCGGATATATTTCCTCTTAGCCACTCTAACAGTGATTCTCATAGTTTCATAGTGACAAAATATACAGGTGCTCTTAGGCCAAGTTCACACTGCATGATTTTCATAATTGTGGGATTCCTGTTCAGTGTTTCCTCTAGGATTTTTTCCAGCAGTGGCGGCAGGACTTTTTTTTTTACACAGATCTGCCAACTATTTCAAAGACAAATATTACACGCAGTATTACAAGTCGAGATAGCATTCATGTAATACGAGCATGCGAATCTCTTTGCTTGCGCGCCGATTTCCTCTGTTCGTGCAGAGAACTTCTTGCACGCACTCAAATTTACACGTTCAAGTGCAGATCTTCTTGTGCGCTCTCCAGTAAGCGCTGCTGAAGCGCGATTTAGTGTGTTTTTGTGCGTTTTCCGACATTAACGCGTCCTGACGTAAAGTGAAACGGCATTAAACTCCAGCAAGATAAAGTCATTGTATGCAAAGCCATTGACCTTTATCAATAAAGTATACTTATGGAAACTGTGTTCATCTTAACTGAAAGCTACGCCGTGTTTGCTAGACTCACGCACCTGTCAGTCAGTCTGTCTGTCAGAGAGTCAGTCAGCATGTCACCTTGAACAAATAGCGCACAGCACTACTACGGTTACAGAAAAGTTTGCGCGGTTTACCTCTAATATGTTTTGGTGCGATTATAATCCGCTATAAAAAACACGACTAAATGTTTTAAATAAAAAGCTGTAATGTAGCCGTGGCGGGATGGATTTTGGCGTGGCGGCCCGCCATGGATGAATGAATGTAGCGGAAACCTTGCTGTTGTTTTCACACTGCATGACTATCTAGAGTAGCGTTCAGTTGCTACTGTGTTCATCCTGCATACACACTGCAGGAGAACAAAACAATTGTTGACAACTCTGTCTTGCTCACAAACACATGTTAGAAGTGATAAAATCACTCAAGATCAGGTGCGAGACTAGAAATGGTACCCTGCAATAAATATTGTAAATATGGTCCATGTGCTAAACAAATGATTTACAGCACAAGGGCAAAAAGAAAACAAGAGGAGATGTGTGGGGAGATGCAAGAAAACACGATTGTGTGTTGTGCAAAAATAAAAGAAGTAATTTAGCAATGTGCTGCTGCTGTGGCTGCTCAAGCAAGTGTTTCTTTGTTTCTGTTTATTGTTGTTGTAAAGCTTATACTGTTATTGTCTTATTCATATTTAGCATGACAAATATTTCACAGCTGTAAGGTCCACTCAGTTGGCCCAATGAAGGTGTCCGTTGGTGGATGAAGGTTCACTGCCTGTTCGGTCTTTCCAGTGTACAATGTTGATTTACTTCAAATTTAGTTCATATTTGACTCCATTTGAATATGAGGTGGTTTAGAATATTAATATATTTATATTTCGTTTTATCTGACTCCAATCATAAAACATGAAGTTATATCAATATATAATATATAAGGTTATATCAATGTATAATTTAGATAAATGTTTGAACCTTTTGTCTTCACTCGTAACTATTACATTTGTTCATTCGGGTGCTCATGTCGCTCAGAGGAATCGATCCCGGCCGATGGCGTCCCTCACGATCACACTCTTGTCAGTCTTGATTATTAAACAGGTAATTGACTAATACTTTTAGATGGCCGCTCCCATGCTTGCTCATTCTAAAGTATTTTGATTAGTCCCGCTTCGATGTACAGCCCTGAGTAAAGACAATATCATTTCCAATCAGAGGTCACGGCCATTATTATAAATGTAACCGACTGCTGTACTCTATAATATTTTGGTTTAGCCAGGGCCATGGTTTCCCATGTATATACTTAATTTAGAATAATATTACCTTCAAACAAAGGTCGGGTACCCTATCTAGGTTAGTCGTGCAACTCCTTGTTGACCTAGACGGAAATTAACACCCTTTCCACCTAAGTACACTTGAATCAATATCAAGAGTCAGTCGGATCCCTAAAATACAGTTAGTGTGCCCAATGCTCCATCTCAACTGAACTTTAGTCCGTCTACTGACCTGACACAGGAAGTGCGGAAACAAGGATACAGCGTAATCTACTAGAATGAATAATTACAGAGTAAGCTAAATGTGTTCAAACATAACAATTTAATAGTCAGGTAAATGTGTATTATGCCAATTATTCAGTCAATTTATAAACAATCAATACAAGACATCAAATTCTCAAAGATAAATCCAAGATCAAAGGATGCATACCTGACTTCAAAATATACATAGTATGGAGCATGAAGCGCCACACTACGAGCTAATCTGTGTTACAGAATCTCCCCAAACAATTTGATGCATTTCCTTAAAATTCTCCAAGTTAGGGTGTCTGAAACAACAATGGGAACCATCCTGCTGTGGAAATCAGGAGGTCATTTGGATAAAGGACCCTGACAAATGACACCCCTTCTGCAGTGGATCAAAGATACCTAAAGCTTCAAGTGTTTACTTGGATCATGCCTATTTCTATGAGAATGGAATCATTGTACCAGACCTTTCAATGATATCAAACATGACGCAAAAAGTCACTTGCATTGATACAGAACATTCATACTTTGAGATTACCATTCTGTGAGTTTGGTGAGGGGGAGGAGTAGAGGAAGGGAAGGTAGTGCGGGAGAGAGCTTTTCCTGCATTCTTGCTCCATGGGGTGTGAATGTAGATGTTTGCGTTGTTCATGTGGATGCATAAAAGTATCTGAGATTTCTCAAATTTTACACAGCCATCGGTAACATGTTGGCTCTGAAAATTCACACGGTGTGACTGTGGCTCATATGAATGAGCACTGATTTGCCTCTGATGTTCGGCTTTTGTCTGAGATTTCACAAAACCTGTCAGCGAGTGGAAATCAGGGCTAAAATCATGCAGTGTGAACAGCCCACAGCTTATGGACAGAGTTGATGCATGAAGTAAAATATTTTGCGCGTGTTGCTGGCAGTCAAGGAAACCCCACAGATGTCACATAGCCTGTGCTCAGTGTGTGTTTTGCAAAACTTTGCCATGCTTGAACCTTAGAGGAAGAATGTAAAATAAAGTTAGTCCAGTCCCTGTGTGTACAGATGTCACGCCTGCAAACCTTACCCAAGTCTGCCTGAGAGGGTGGTCTAATTGCACCAAATCATGGAAATGAGCCATACACATGAATTGATAAATCACCTGTAAATTGGTCAAAGAGTGTAAACTTTGCATTTGCAAACTATGCATTTAATCTCTTGCTTTCTGAAACGCATCACATGCTGCAAGCAGACTTGAGCAGAAAATGACTCTCATTAAATCCATGATAAATAGAAGTATGCGCTGCTCAGTGTTGGCACGCTAAAAACAAAAGTACATTTTCCAATGTTCAAACTTGAGGCAGCCGAGCCAAAAGTGAAAGCAACAGCTGATTGCACACTACCTGCATATAGAAATCTGAGGTACAGCATCACAAATCACATACTTAGTTTGTGTTAATGTTTTGATGCCAAAGATATAAAAATATATGTCATGTACATGTGTAAATATGCAACACATATTCTGAAATATTGGGAAAATGTATATATTAATATATATACACTCACTGGGCACTTCATTAGGTACACCTGTCCAACTGCTATTTAATGCAAATTTCTTATTAGCCAATCAAATGGCAGCAACTCAATGCATTTAGGCATGTAGACATGGTCACAACGATCTGCTGCAGTTCAACCCGAGCATCAGAATGTGGAAGAAAGGTGATTTAAGTGACTTTGAACGTGGCATGTTTGTTGGTGCCAGACGGGCTGCTCTGAGTATTTCAGAAACTGCTGATCTACTGGGATATTCACGAACAACCATCTTTAGGGTTTACAGAGAATGGTCTGAAACAGAAAAATTGTCCAGTGAGCGGCAGTTCTGTGGGCGCAAATGCCTTGTTGATGCCAGAGGTCAGAGGAGAATGGCCAGACTGGTTCCAGCTGATAGAAAAGCAACAGTAACTCAAATAACCTTGTTACAACCGAGGTCTGCAGCGTGGGCATTTAAAAAGGTCACGTGAATTTGTTTTAAGAGATCATGTGATGATAAAAATGTATGTGAATGGACAAACCAGCAGGCTGAGCACACTGTAAACCATCTGAAATGTTGTTTTAGTCATTGTAAAATGCCTTAACCGTTTCAGTATTAGTGTTATTATATTATTAATGACCTCCAGAATCAAGAGTGTCTGTGCTCCGCGTCTGACACCTTCAAATGCCACCGTGTGTTCACTGCGTGTCAGGATTGCCTTCTGAGGCGCAAGTCATTTATTAGATGAAGAAAAGATTGACGCAGCTTCTCCTCCTGCAGCAAATTCAGATTTACTGTTGATATGCCAGTTAATCAGGAAGTGACGATTTCGTTCACTTTGACTCGTTGGATGGAAACGCTGCTTTATTCGCACGTCTTTTATGCGAAAATCCAGTTTTGCGCATAAAGTTCATTCGCATTTTTGGATGAAAACATAGCTATTGAGTTAATTGGAGATTGGCATCATGGATGTGCAGCTGACAAATCTGCAGCAGCTGCGTGATGCTATCATGTCAATATGGAGCAAAATCTCTGAGGAATATTTCCATTACCTTGTTGACTCTATGCGATGAAGGATTTAGGCAGTTCTGAAGGAACAAGGTGGTCGAACCTGGTACTAGTAAGGTGTACCCAATAAAGTGGTCGGTGAGTGTAAATAGGCCTATGTAATTTAGATATGAATTTGACAGAATGGCTGGGTCATGGACAGCGAGGAACAAGCAACATCTCAGGTTTTCTTTTGAGAACCAGACCAAAATAGTACAATTAATTGTATTATTTATTTATTAATAAATCAACTAAATTTTTCAACTTAAATTTATTAATAAATCGTTCTATTTTATTACTTTTCCTGTTTGGTTTTTTTTTGTTTTTTTTTGCTATCGATTTACTATTGGTATCAATGTCAAAATTTTAGTATTGTGACAACACTACAGTATTCATTGTTCAAAAATGCTCCAACCCTGATCAAACACACCTAAAGCAATTAATTAGGACCTGAACAGCACTGAACAGCCAGGTGTGTTTGATATGAGGGCGACGCAGTGGCGCAGTAGGTGGTGCTGTCGCCTCACAGCAAGAAGGTCGCTGGTTCGAGCTTCGGCTGGGTCAGTTGGCGTTTCTGTGTGTAGTTTGCGTGTTCTCCCTGGGTTCGCGTGGGTTTCCTCCGGGTGCTCTGGTTTCCCCCACAAGACCAAAGACATGCAGTACAGGTGAATTGGGTAGGCTAAATTGTCCATAGTGTATGAGTGTGAATGAGTGTGTGGATGCTTCCCAGAGATGGGTTGCGGCTGGAAGGGCATCCGCTGCGTAAAATCGTGCTGGATAAATTGGCGGTTCATTCCGCTGTGGCGACCTCGGATTAATAAAGGCACTAAGCCGAATGCGTTATGGGTTTCTGAACTGAAATCTGCAGGAAGGTAGATCTCCAGGAACAGGGCTGGTGACCCCTGATCAGCATTGGGGAGATTACTTTTGGAATTGTGATAGATTACAGATTACAAACTACCCTATTTAAACAGTAATAAGTAGTGTACCTTTTCAGTTACTTTAAAAAAAAGTAAAGTAACTGATTACATCTAATTACTTTTTGATTACTTCAATTTTCTAATAATTGTTTTCAACTAAATTATTTTCAAGCATTTATACCAAGCAGGTGTAAACAGTGTACAGTAGCTCTGTTTACTGTTAGAGTTTCAACATCTTTCATCACTTAAATTAGGATTATATTCATTTCATTTTAAAGTACAGCCACCACAAAACCAGACCTCATAACAAAACAATTGTTTAGTTAAGTTATTTGCTGTAAATAATATGCTGTACTAAACAGAAACAAATTATATAACAGCAAAAACAAAATATCCAATAAAACCAGGTGTTACACATTTAAAATACAATAGTAATTTATAGTAAAGGGAAATATTTAGAAATAAGCATGATACAGTATATTTATTTACAACTCTTCATTGATAAATGACTCTACATAGTGTAGTATCATTAGTGACTATCATGAACTAATAGTAGTTACCATAGTAGTAAATATATATATATACAGTACAGACCAAAAGTTTGGACACACCTTCTCATTCAAAGAGTTTTCTTTATTTTCATGACTATGAAAATTGTAGATTCACACTGAAGGCATCAAAACTATGAATGAACACATGTGGAATTATATACATAACAAAAAAGTGTGAGACAACTGAAAATATATCATATTCTAGGTTCTTCAAGGTAGCCACCTTTTGCTTTGATTACTGCTTTGCACGCTCTTGGCATTCTCTTGATGAGCTTCAAGAGGTAGTCACCTGAACTGGTCTTCCAACAGTCTTGAAGGAGTTCCCAGAGGTGCTTAGCACTTGTTGGCCCTTTTGCCTTCAATCTGCGGTCCAGCTCACCCCAAACCATCTCGATTGGGTTCCGGTCCGGTGACTGTGGAGGCCAGGTCATCTGGCGCAGCACCCCATCACTCCTTCTTGGTCAAATAGCCCTTACACAACCTGGAGGTGTGTTTGGGGTCATTGTCCCGTTGTCATTGTCCCCAACCCTCTTCACTTTCGTCCGCGACACCTCCGCCCCGCTCACTTCCATATGCGACAGTCCTCCGCCATCCACTGCCCCAACAACCCCAAAGCCCCCCCAAAATCACAGCTTAATGAAACATGACGCTGGTGAATTTTTGACGCTGTTAAAAGCAATTATATTGTGTAACCAACAGATGGCGACAAACAACCGTCAAAATTATGTGACTGAATAGGTTTTCAGAAATAATACACCTACAGTATAATAAAACATGAAGTTTTATGTGTGAATTGTTGAATTATTAATTGAAGATAAATATGATCTGTTGTACAAGATGTTAGATTTCTATATTTAGCATTATCAGGAACAGTAGATCATATTTCATATTGAATACTTTTCTTTTTTCAGCTGGTTCTTTTTTGATTGTTGTTTTTATCAACATTACAGGTTCTAAGTTCTGTTTGTTTTTTGCTGTAATATTTTTATTTCAATGGAAAGCAAATTGTCTCCTCACTTTTTTGCTGATCCGAAAAATGGTTCGATCCGTGACTAAAAAACCGTAGTGTGATCCGAACTGCAGGTTTGTGATCCGTTACACCACTAATAAATATATATATATATATATATATATATATATATATATATATATATATATATATATATATATATATATATATATATATATATATATATATATATATACATATCTCCTCTCCCTCAGTCATCTTTGCATCAAGCAAATTTCTCGTGTTAGCCTAAATGGTTGGCGAAAAAGTTTGTTGTCGACCACCGAAAAACAGGAAGAAGAAATCACCATTCTCGCCATCATGTGAATTTACTTTCATAGTCTAGAGTAGACACTGGCCTCACAGCTCTGTGAATGTCGGTGCCGTCACTTATTGATCCGCGATCGGTAAATGTAGCTTGTGTGGACGCTTCTGCACTACTTGATTAATAAAATAGCTTCGCTACTGAAAAGCTTTTTAATTTATAAAGTAGCAATGCTATCGCCATGCTTTTGAGAAATGTAGTTCAGCTAGTAGCGTCACTTACTTAGCGATGCTACTGCCTAACACTGTTAATGTGATAAAATCGCTTTGGCCAGAGGAGTCTGTTGGTGGCCTAAAATTGAGTCATAATAAATCATTGGAAATCAAAAGCATCAGAATAGCAGCGCATTAGTAAATGGCCTTAGCAGAAGGCATAGTGCTTATCAAAAACAGGCAAAGCAACAGATTAATATTATTCAACATATCCCAGATTTTTAAAGAAATTTTTTTTAGATGTAACCCCATTTGTAATCTTCAACATTTTCATAACTGTAATTTAATTACACATTTTTTCTCAGTAACTGTAGTAAATTACAGTTACATTATTTTGTAATTAAATTACGTAATGCCGTTACATGTAACTAGTTACTCCCCAACACTGCCTCTGATACACTTTTTATTAAATGATTAAATATTTAGTTTTACTTATTTGCTGCAAACAACCAAATTGCTTATCACGACAAGTTTTATCACATAGCATGTTGTTAGGACATGGTGTTACAATGTAACCTGCTTACCTAATGTTTATGTTTGTAATATTTATATTATTTGCTAATTAATAACCACCTCATGTGGAGCTCTGAATCTGCATCTCATTTTAGAGTCTGATACTGTCCACCGGAGGTTGCATTTCAGATACGCATGATTACACATAGTTTCAGAGCCTTCCTGACTGAATGAATGAAATGCGCAGTTTTCCACAAAAGTAACCTGGGGGTGCTGAAATATAATTGGCTAAACTGGCATTGAGCGGGTTAATCGGAGAAACACAAAGACACTCTGGCATGTATCGAACATTTGAAATGATGTATGACTTCTCCACCTGAGCGTAAAGCCCATTCTCTAACAGCCTCTAAAGCACTCATCTGACGTGTCACAGATGTTCCTAGAGAGAGTGGGAAAATATTAGTATGTCATCCAGGTTCACATAGAAAAACTGATTGATCATATCTCTCTACACATTATTCTCGAGTGCAAGAAATACTGCAGGGTCATTGAACAGCCCAAAATGAAGCGCAATATTCAAAGTACCTCCTGAGGGGTGTTAAAATCAGGTTCCATACATCGCCCTCTCTTATACTGATCAAATGGTAGGCATTGAGATGTTGTGGATGAAGATTAACATAAATATAATAATATATTAATAATAAATAGAGTTAATTATAATTATTATAATAATAAATGTAATAATATATTAATATAAAAGTCTGGTGTGTAAGATGAACAGAACATTCAGAGTCGAAGATGCAATAAAAATGAAGAATTTACTGAAGATAGTTTGCAGTTTCATGGCAGAAGGGCTTCACACTCAGTTCTGAGTTCACAGGCTGATCTGCCTTCAGGGGTGTGACGATAACCACATCAACGCCTTACCGCCGTAATTACATGTCAACCACAGTGATGTGGTTATTACCGTCATCACCGCCTGTTTATAGTTTATTTATTTTTGCTTGTGAAACTTTCAGGATTGTACAAAAAAACTGAATAAACTGACTAAAAAAATAAAAGGTCTGCTCTCATTTTTTTTTAACTTTAAACGAATCTTTTAACGAAAACACTGACTGAATCCTTATAAATAACGGCATGGGTTGTTTCTTTCATACTTCATATTTTTTCTTCCATCAAATAAATATAGCAGGCCTACTAACTCAAATCAGTCACTCCACAGAAAATAAGCATTTTAAATGCTCCACTGCAATTCCTATATGCCAAACATATGTAAACATTTGTGATAAGTCATTATTTTAAAGATTATGACTTGAGTTTACCTCAGCACTGTACTTTAATTTTCTTCATCTCACTCACTGACAGTTCAGGTGGCCGAGTGTTTTGAATTAGTTAAACTATCCTCAGTTTATTGTATAGTGTCAAACTGGCACAGAAATATCAGTATAGACTTTGCTAAAAGTCTGGTCACATGTAGGGATTTTTAAAGTAACAGATGCACATGCAACGGCCAGTGATGAGAGACAACAAATCGCATATATGTTGACTTATTTAAAATAGGCTATAGGCTGCTATAGCATATAATAATTTTGTATAAGTTTATTAAAAATTAAAAACTAATATACAGGGCTTGACATTACTTTGACTCTGAATCTAATAGAAGATTCAGAGTCAAAGATGCAATAAAAATAAAGCATTTAGTAAAGATAGTTTGCAGTTTTATGACAGAAGGGCTTCACACTCATCTGAGTTCACAGGTTGATCTGCCTTAAGGCCGATTTATACTTCTGCATCAAGTGCACGCGTATGCTACGGCGCAGCCTACTCGTGGACGCATAGCCCCTCGCCGTAACCGTCAACGACGTTGACGTGCACCTCTCAAAAAATGTAACACGTACGCGTAGCGCAAGCTCTGTGATTGGTCGGCTTGGTATCGCTGACGAGTGTGGGCGGAGGTGAGAGCCGCGAGCAAATTTGAGCCACTTGTACATTAAGGAAGTGTTCAGAAAACACAAAACACCAGCAAAGAAACTTGACACAGAGGAACATAAACACCTACTGCCAACTAGCGTTTTGGAAGTGTATTGCAGAGAAACAGAAACAGCGCGCAGAAGTATAAATGCACGGCCTCGCACAAGGCATACGCCGTGGGTTACGGTGATCACTTGACGTAGAAGTATAAACCAGGCTTTACAGTACAACAACACAGAATTTATATTCTCTAAACAAGACCAGAAAGGGTGTTATTTAGGTACAAGTTTCTAATTGGGTAAAGGGCACCACTTTTAACAATTTTTCAAGATTTAATATAAATATTTTGTGTCTCCAGAATGTATCTGTAAAGTTTCAGCTCAAAATACCCACCAGATTATTTATTAGACCTTTTTAAATCGGAGAAATGGGTGCTGTTTTAGGATTGTAGCTGTTTTTGTTGCCTGTGCCTTTAATGCTAATGAGTTGGTTCTCCTTGCCCACCGTTCCCACGTGCTTGTCACAGCCATAGCCTTCACGTAGACAAACAGATCAGTGACAGACAAGAATGAAGCAGATCTCTCTTACTACAGTAAGAACTTTTTACAACGGTTATTTGATATATTTGTTTTGAAGTTAATTTAAGTCTTTCTAAAGTGAACAATGTAAAAAAACATTGACAATTCTAAATATATACGTCAATGTGGAATTGTATTGGAGATACCGCAGATATGGATTGGTGACATGATTCTTTGGGATCAGGCCGACCCTAAGCTATTCCCAGCTGATCCTAGACCTGTAGAGCTGACACCCCTCCGATGCATAAAGACAGCAAGAGAACAATCTGTTTTAAAAGCTCAAGGTTGTTTTCTTTGTATACTCGGCTGTCTTATCAAACTGGTTCAAAACTGGTATAATCAACATCAGACTGATGCAGACTAAGATTCTCACTACACAAAGTCTATCTAGCATAAAAAGGAAAATCACTTTAAACAGAATTAACCAAAAAAGTATTCAGACAGTATTAACTTCATCAGGCTGAGACCTATCCCTTATCTGAAGGCGCAGGGAGACGACCCTCTCATTCACTGGGGAAAACTCTAACACATGGTGGTGAGCTATAAGCAAGCCCACACCAGCCTTCCACCTTTCACCGTGAGCAACTCCAGAGTAGAAGAAAGTCCAGCCCTTTTCAGGAAGTTGAGTTCCAGAGCCCCAGTTGTGCGTGGAGGTGAGCCTGACTATCTGTAGTTGGTACCGTTCTACCTCCCGCACAAGCTTGGGCTCCTTCCATCCCAGCGAGGTGACATTCCATGTACCAAGAGCCAGTTTCTGTGCCTGACGATCGGGTTGTCGTGGTCCTAACCTTCAACCACCACCTGTTCCACAATGCACCGGCCCCTTACAGCTCCCTCTGCAGGTCGTGGGCCTGCAGGAGGACGGTCCCTCATTGCTTCTTTGGGCTAAGTCCGGCCGGTTTCCGTAGGGAAAAACTCGGCCACCAGGTAATAGGAGCCCCAACCCTAGGCCTGGCTCTATGGTGGGGCCCAGGCTGTGCCATACTGGGTGATGTCACGGTCCTCGATATTGTTACCCATAAGGTGTTTTTGAACCGCACTTAGTATGACCTTGTCACCTAAGACCTTTTTGCTTTGGGAGACTCTACCAGGGGCATTAGCCCCCGACAACATAGCTCTAAGGATCACTCAGGCACTCATACCCCTCCACCACAATAAGGTGGCGGTTCATGGAGGAGCCAGTGTGAACCAATGGTTCAGAAATGAGAGCCATTCCTAAATCAATCGGTCATTTGAATTCATCTGAATCCATTCATCTAAATTCATGGTAAGGTCAATAATATGACCATAAAACAAAGCATTACTGTTTGTAACTTTAAAGAATGCTAAATGAGACTGAAGAATTTCTGGTGGTAAAATGTTATGAGTCACAAGACAGAAGATCCATGAGCAGCATTTGTTCAAGAAAAATCCAAAAGACAAGGTAAATAACGAAGCAAAAACAAAATATTGAGACAAATGGCGAAAATATGATCCACAGAGCAGCGAGAGGAAGAGATAGAAACAGAGTAGCAAACACAATGAGTCTGTAATCTCCAAAACGACGTAAAGACAACAATAAAGGGTTAATCCAAAACAAAATAAATTGCTTCTAAAATCATAAGTCTAACACACATAAAAGTCAGAAAAAGGCAAATCCAAATGCAACTATGGTACACATGATATAGGCTTATAAATGCAGTGGGCAAGTGTCGATTTACAAACAGCTGGAAACAAAAAGACAATCAGGAAGACAGTTATAGGAAGTGAAGTCCAGGAGCATAAACAGCAGACAACCCTGTACCCTGTATTGTTAATTAGAGACTGCAGCAGGTTGTGATGATTCTTTTTCTCTGGTGTGTTTGTGTCCTCAGTGTGAGATCAGGCTCATGTCTGTCCAGCTCTGTGTCTCTGAAGAGTGACCGGTCAAAAGAGGGTATACCACCTGACCTCAGTGAGAAAGCACCATCATCTGACAAAAGGTATTTTGTGTTTTACTTTATTGGTTACACTGTTTGAACAAATTATGTTAACTATTAATTCAGGAAAGAGAGACATTCCTGAATTAATCGGTTGTCATGACTCAATGACTTTGATGACATTTACAGCCACCTAGTTGCAGTTTTAGGGTGCTTTCACACCTGTGAATCGATTCATTTGTTCCGAAACAGGGATTAAAATTGTTACATTGTTGCTCTTTGTTGTTGGTGCGGTTCGCTTTTACACGGCAAAGTTTCTAAACGGACCAAAAGAGCTAAAACGAGTCACGTGTGAGTAAACTCTCCTCACATTGGTCAGAGTTTCACGGTTTATTTTGCAGAGTCCCGCTCAGCTGTCGGAGGTGGTTTGGGGGTGTTTGACAGGGTGCGTGCGACATGTCTGAAGAGCGAGGAGGGATGCGGTGGGGAGGGGTGATGAGAAGGGTGCGCGACGTATTTTGAGGACCGGGAGGGAGATGCGCGATTTTCGGGAGATTATCACTCGTTTGCGGGCATCCGGGAGTCTCTGTGCATTTGAGGGAGACTCCCGGAACTTTTGGGAGACTTGGGATGTCTGGAATGACTCATAATCTATTCATAATTCTCTCTTCATATAGCCGTATGCCTATTACATTTCCATAAAACACTGTGATATAGGCGAGCTCGGATCGTATCGCTTTCTCACTACAATCGATCCGCTCCAGGGTTCGTTTCAATCGAGCCGAGACCACCTCATTTAGGCGGTCTCGGAGCGATTGCTTTGGCGCGATTCCGAGCGTGATTGCCCTGTTCACATATGCCAAACGAACCGCGCTAACTGGGCAAACGCGCCAGGTTCCAGAACAAAAGTCTAGGTGTGAAAGCACCCTTAGTTACTTATTCAGAGTATATATTAGTAAATAAATTATACTTTCATATTTCTATGTCAGTTAAAAAAAATAATTCACCTAAAAGTAAAACTGTCATTTACATCATATATTTTTTTCATGTCATTTTAAATAAATTGAATGTATGAAAAATCTTGGATATCTAACACAACTTTAGTCAAACCACCTTTTTTTTTGCTATAAAAATGACTGATTTTGTGGTGGTAATTCCCAGAAAGTTGCGGACAATCAGTATGAGGCGCCGTGTAGGATTTAAATCAAACTTTGCTTATCAACACATACATAAAACACGTACATATACACCTATAAATTGCTTGCATATACACCTATACTATTGGATGTTCAAAACAACATATATAAAACTTGCGCATATACATATAAACTTCACGCATGCATACACGCACATGCATATAAACTTTCTGCATGCAAACACACCTGTACACACTTGCATATTCATATAAACTCGATTCTCGCATAAACACCCACATTTACATTACACGCACAAACATGTAAACTCACAGCATGCAAACACACCGATACTGGCATATAGCCCCAATGCCTAAACTCAATGCGTGTAAATACACCCAAATAACACTCACGCAAACATACAAAATAAAATTCACAAACATATTTATCACGAAATAGAACGAATGCTATTAATAGAGGTATTAAATCTGTTAAATTTTGAACATGTTATATAAATTAGTCTATATAAATAGACTATATAAAATAAAAATATTTTTATTTCAAACCTTTTAATTTAATTAGGTAATTACATACACCAATATAAATGGACAGATAAAACCCTTAAAGGACGTTCAAGTTGAAAAGCAACCAGAACTATAAAAACTGTATACTCAAACAACTAAACTCCTCTGTTCTATTGCAAATGTTAATGTAGCCTATACCCTTCTTGTTTTTTTTTTTATTATAACTATTAAGCTTTTTATATGTTTTTGCAATGTGGATGTCATAATTGCAAGATTTTGGTATCATTTTGATTAATTATTCAGCATATACAAAAAAAAAAAAAAAAAAACGCTGATTAAAAGTCTCTGTACATCATGTTGGTCAAGTTAACCCCACGGGAAAGCTATATATATATCCTCTGGACACTCGTTTAATAACTACTAATATTTTTTCAGTAGCTGGCATCCAGCGTTTTGGTGCATTAGCCTGTTTTTTGTTGACAGGAAAACCCACTTAAGTGCATTCCTGCCCCCTACTGGACATAAGTGTGTTTCGTAACCCATGACTAGGGCCAGACGGAATCTGCGGACGTTTTTTGCAATTTCTGCGGAGAATTTTGGTAAAAATCTGCGGATTTCTGCAGAATTATTTTGGGAGTCTCATAACTAAAACCTTAAAATGTGAAATATGTGTCATTTAAAAACTGAATAAATTCAGATTTACACACATTTACCCAAGTAAATAAACAGAATTAATGATGGGCAAAAAGTCTGCGGAATTCTGCCTGCGCAGATTCTGTGTGGGCTTACCCATGACGAATAGTAACACCAATAATAAAACAAACATTAAAAACTAATATTAAACATATTTTATTCTAAATAATTACTTATGCAGCCTTATATTTATTAAACCCATAGCTTACTAATAATTTAATTGCATAATAAACCTTTATTTTGCAGGAGCATTCCTTAGTTTATAATTAGCATAATATATTTTCATTATTCAACACATGTAATTCCTCCATTAATCGCATTATTTCTGTTTCCAAAACTTTGCAAAAACCACGACGCAGCCCAACGAAGCGTGGCTGTTCAGACTCACACTGACACAAGGAGTCATGGTCTTTAATGACAGCAGTAAATAACTGAACAATTATTTGAACATTTCCTGAGCCTCTTGGTATGGAAAGTCAGAAATGTCTGGCCCATTTATTGAGACATTTATTAAACATGTCTCTTAAAAAATGTGAACATGTCATGGCCAGAAGCAGCTTTACAGAAAATAATTGCTCATTCACTCTAGTCGCCATGATTTCCGGGTATTTTAATTCATTTTGGGGGATCACGGAGGCGGGATGAATTTGCGGAAGACACGCAGAGCAGGAGAGGTCATCATAACTAGACACTATAGAGGAGATAGCTCCGCTCGCATCAAAGATCACAGCATGGGATGTGCGCGACGCATCTGAAGAGCGGGGAGGGATGCGGGACGTATTTGAGGACCGGGCGGGAGACGCGTGATTTCCGGGACATTATCAGTCATTTGCGGGAGACAACCGGAACTTCCAGGAGACTTGGGATGTCTGCATCTCTATATATTTTAGCCGAAGTGACGCGAGCGCAGAACAGAAATGACATGCTGTTGTGTAAATAAGATATTACATACGGCTATTTAGCTTGTTGTGATCTGGCGCTATATAGATAATACAATTAACGTGGATTCAAGTTCTGAAATCATGTACTTCACTCAGGAAATGCGTTGGAGCTTCCCCTACCGTAATACACCTACAACACAGATTGCCATAAAACTCGTTGCAGGGAAGCGTTTTGGTTCTCTCTCGTTAACTGCAGGAAAAGAGTTAAACGAAAACATTTAACGATTTCATGAACATCATAATACCAGCCATACGTGTCACGTCCAACGACCGCCATCCTTAAACCAATCTCCATCATTGTAAGCTGCTGGCTTTTTCTGTTTGTTCCATTGCTCACACCTTTTTGCAGTCTGAAGCGCATCAAATGCACAAAACGCCCAATTTGCACCACAGGATGTCTAATTGCATCTTGGCATTGACTTTACATGTAAATCACTCGTGCTCCATCCACGTCTGCTTACTCCACAGGCTGCAAAACACCCCCCCTCCCGCCCCCATGTAATGTAATGCTTGTGAGGGTGCAGGTGAGACGTAATTTTTCGAGAGACACTCAAATACAGCACGTGTGCTTCGTATGCAACGTCTATTAGTCATGTAAAACATTTAATCGCAAACTGAAATAAATATATTTTTATTATATGGTTTAGAATTTTATGTTTTTCGAGAATATACATTTTTTTGAGATTATTTTGCATTTGATTAAGAATTTAGCAGGATCGCAAAAATTTGCGTCTTTTTGTTGATTTTGCGTTGGGTTCAGTGATCGCGGAATCGCAAAAAACTATAGGGTCTGTTTAGTTTGTAATTTTTCAGCTAAATTTCATATGTGACACAGCAGTGGTCCGATTGCACAAGTCCACTGGCCCAAATTTCAAAACTAATCAGCCAATCAAATGGCAGCAACTCAATGCATTTAGGCATGTAGACATGGTGAAGACGATCTGCTGCAGTTCAAACCAAGCATCAGAATGGGGAAGAAAGGTGATTTAAGTGACTTTGAACATGGCATGGTTGTTGGTGCCAGACGGGCTGGTCTGAGTATTTCAGAAACTGCTGATCTACTGGGATTTTCACGCACAACCATCTCTAGGGTTTACAAAGAATAGTCCGAAAAAGACGAAATATCCAGTGAACGGCCTTGTTGATGCCAGAGGTTAGGGGAGAATAGCCAGTCTGGTTCCAGCTGATAGAAAGGCAACAGTAAATCAAATAACCACTCATTACAACCGAGGTCTGCAGAAGAGCATCTCTGAACACACAACACGTCCAACTTTGAGGCGGATGGGCTACAGCAGCAGAAGACCACACCAGGTGCCCCTCCTGTCAGCTAAGAACAGGAAACTGAAGCTACAGTTCACACAGGCTCACCAAAATTGGACAATAAAAGATTCGAAAAACGTTGATGAGTCTCGATTTCTGCTGCATTATTCAGATGGTCGGGTCAGAATTTGGCAGCAACAACATGAAAGCATGGATCCATCTTGCCTTGTATCAACGATGCAGGCTGGTGGTGTAATGGTGTTTGGGATATTTGCTTGGCACACTTTGGCTCCATTAGTTCCAATTGAGTATCATGTCAACGCCACAGCCTCCCTGAGTATTGTTGCTGACCATGTCCATCCCTTTATGATCATCTTCTGATGGCTACTTCCAGCAGGATAACACATCATGTCATAAAGCGCGAATCATCTCAGACTGGTTTCTTGAACATGAAAATGAGTTCACTGTACTCAAATGGCCTCCAGAGTCACTAGATCTCAATCCAATAGAGCACCTTTGAAATGTGGTAGAACGGGAGATTCACATCATGGGTGTGCAGCTGACAAATCTGCAGCAGCTGTGTGATGCCATCATGTCAATATGGAGCAAAATCTCTGAGGAATATTTCCAGTACCTTGTTGAATCTATGCCATGAAGGATTAAGGCAGTTCTGAAGGCAAAAAGGGGGTCCAACCCAGTGCTAGTAAGGTGTACCTAATGAAGACTGTGTATTTGTATTTGTTTGCCTCAAAATGTATTTTTACAGCAGTTTTATTTGTTAACAGTTTTGAATATGAGTTACCAGATTTAGGAGACGAGACTCGCAGGACAAACAAGAGTTTCACAGACAGTCTGCCGTGGATCTTCCAGGTGGGAAATAGACAGACTTCACGTTTAGTCTTTTATTCCTGTGTATTTGATGACTAGTCTACTCTTGCGATATTTTTACACGTCTATTAGATTTTGTTTGTTTAGATGTATATTAGACTTCTTTTAAAGAAGCCTTATGTCTTGTATTGATGTGATTTTCAGACTGCTGTAGCTGTGAAATAACTGTAATGAACTCGAAACCTGCCTGGATCTACTTTAGCTGTGTGTTTATCTGAAAATAACTGCACGCGCCTTAAAATGCTTAATAACCAATCAGAATCAAGCACTCAACAGTTTTATTTAAATATTCTCTTTTCTTCAATTATAGAACCTTGAGAGCAAAATGATCAGATTTCTGAAGAATGAACTGAAAAAATTTAAGAAAATCTTACAAGAAGAAAACAGACAAGAGTTTTTAAATGACTTTAATGAGACCAGATGCAGTATCACAGAGGCAGCTCTTGATCTCACACTCTTCTTCCTGAGAGAGATGAAGCAAGATGAAGCTGCGGATACTCTCGAGGGTAAGAGACTCATCTGTCAAACTGTCACTTACAAATAAAGCTGAGAAAGTGAAGACTAGACTATTTTTTTTCCCTGTGTTTAGATGAGCTGAACTTCATTAATCAGCATAAATGTAGCCTGAAGAAGAAATATCAAAGTGTGTTTGAAGGAATTGCTCAGCAAGGAGACTCCACACTTCTGAATAACATCTACACAGATCTCTATATCACTCAGGGTGCAAGTAAACAGGTCAATACTGAACATGAGATAAGACAGATTGAAGCTGCTTCCAGACGTCATCAATCACTAGAGACACAGATTGAATGCAAACATTTGTTTGAAGCGACTGAACAAGACGAGCAGATCAGAACTGTCCTGACAAGAGGAGTTGCTGGCATCGGGAAATCAGTCTCTGTGCAAAAGTTTGTTCTGGATTGGGCTGAAGGAAAAGAAAATCAAGACATCAGCTTCATCTTTCCTCTTCCATTCAGAGAGATGAACTTAAAGGAGAAAGAAAGACAAAGTTTAAAAGACCTCATAACTCAGTTTTTCCCAGAGACTAAAGGACTGAACCTTTACAAAGGACTGACAAGGACGCAATTCAAAGTCCTGTTCATCCTTGATGGATTGGATGAATGTCGTCTTCCTCTGAACTTTGTTGGTAATGAGATGTGTTGTGATGTATCGACAGCAGTCTCGCTGGATGTTCTCCTGACGAACCTCATCAAGGGAAATCTGCTTCCTTCTGCTCTCATCTGGATCACCACTAGACCAGCAGCTGCCAGTAATATTCCTGCTGACTGTGTCGACCGTCTGACAGAGGTACGAGGATTCAATGACGCCCAGAAGGAGGAGTACTTCAGAAAGAGACTCAGAGACCAGAATCAGGCCAGAGAAATCATTGATCACATTAAACAGTCAAAGAGTCTCTTCATTATGTGCCACATCCCAGTCTTCTGCTGGATTTCAGCCACTGTTCTCCAGAACGTTTTGAAACACAGGGCTTATGCCGAAACACTGCAGGAATCTCCCAAGACTCTGACACAGATGTACACACACTTTCTCCGCTTTCAGATCCAGCAGAGTAGACGAAAATATGATGGAGAAAACACACCAGATGTTTCCTGGGATCAAAACCTCATTCTTTCACTGGGGAAACTGGCCTTCCAGCAGCTGGAAAGAAACAATGTGATCTTCTGTAAGAGCGATCTGAAAGACTGTGGCATTGACGTCTATAAGGCATCGGTGTACTCAGGCATGTGTACCCAGATCTTTGAGGAGGAGGAGACGGGAGTCATACTTGGTACCATGTACTGCTTTCTTCACTTGAGCATTCAGGAGTTCATTGCAGCTCTTTATCAACACTTGTTTCTAGACAGCGACAGGAAACGTTTATCATTTTTTAGACAGAAAAGCAGAAATAAAGGCTTGATTGATTTGCTGAAGACTGCAGTGGACAAGGCTCTGAAAAGTGACACTGGACATCTGGATCTTTACCTTCGCTTTCTTCTCGGTCTGTCACTCCAGTCCAATCGACAACTCTTACGAGGCCTGTTGACACAGCAGGATGACAGTGACCAGAGCAAAGAGGAAATAGTTGCATACATCAAGCAGAAACTAGAAACAAATCTGTCTCCAGAGAGATCCATCAATCTGTTCTACTGTCTGGATGAACTGAACGACCAAACTCTGGTGAAAGAGATTCAGTCTCACCTTTGTAGAGGAAGTCTGTCATCTGCTGACCTTTCACCTGCCCAGTGGTCTGCTCTGGTCTTTGTGTTGTTGACCTCAGAGGAGGAGCTGGAGGAGTTTGAGCTACAGAAACTCAAGAAATCAGATGAGTGTCTCATCAGACTATCAGCAGTCATAAAAACCTCCAGAAGAGCTCTGTAAGTCAAAGTCTTTCTTTCAAAAAACAATTAATCAGTTCTTCTTTATAAACAATATATCAGCAGTATTAGTACGCCATAATGCTCACATCATCCAGTTTTTGGTGTTAGTAGACAACAACAAACTCCTCTATAAAGGAACACATAATATGCTAAGTTTTAAAGAGATTTAAAAAAGGAGGTGAACATTTACTTAAAAAAAGTGGTTTAATTAGAAAGCAGTAATTCCCACCCAAAATTAACAAATCTAAAATAATCTAAACTTATAGGATTGCCAAAAGAGTGAACTCTGTTTGACAAAACAACTTTAAAGAACTAAAAACTGCAAACAAGAATCATTTTTTTTATGAACAGTAGCTGATGTTACTAGTGAGGCAAAAGCATGTTTAAACAGTACATCTTTCTTACTGTGTCTCTTGTTTCTCTGCTCTTTTTATCTGAAATATAATAACAGATAAATTTGAGAACTGCAGATCTGTTCAGCCTTCGTTGTTATCTTCTCTTTTCTTGGGTATCATTCTGTAACTGACTTATTGATTTGTATGTGTTATGTGGCTGCTTTTGTGCAAAAAATAAGTTCTTTGGTGAAATCATCCCACCTCTACTGGAGCACATTCTGGATGCTCCTCAGAAGAAAACACAAAAGAGAGAGTTCAGGAGGGTGGCAGTGCAATGGTGGACAAGGGTGAGGGACGAGGATCAAGGTTAATGAAACCATGGTACAGGGTACAAGAGAATGTAGAAATGGTGATCAGGGAGAACTGAGCAGAAGTAACTTTCATGATGCTGAGTCACCAACTGAAATGGGCTCTGGATTGGACTTGTGCCCAAACTAGTGGTGGGTCTAACAAAGTGGAGGCTAGTTTCAAAAACCCATTAACAGCTTGGGTGAACCTAACTGCTGCATTCACAATGGCTGGGACCAATAAAGTAGCATATGCAAAAGCAGAGGACTGTGGCATTAGAGATCCATAAGAGTTGATAGATCTTATGTTGCCGCTATAACAGCTAGAGGCACAGGAGCCATCTTGTAAGGTGACTCTGGGCAGGCAGTGATCTAGAGAAAGTACTCAATGTTAGCAGCCATGACTTGTGTTAAATGTGTTGTTCCTTTGGAAAGTGCTCCAAACCATTAAACACCAGATGAACACATAAATATTGGGTTGTCTTTTACACAGGCTACAGTGCTGTAATCTCACTGTTCGGTCTTGTGAGAGTTTGTCTTCAGTTCTACAATCCTCAAACTGTGTCCTGAGAGAGCTGGATTTGAGTAACAATGACCTGCAGGATTCAGGAGTGAAGCTTCTCTCTGATGGACTGAAGAGTTCACACTGTAAACTGGAGACACTGAGGTCTGAGTTCAAGATCCTGATTTATTAATTTGTTTGTTGGTTTTTAAGATTAGACAATTCACTAAAAATCACATTGTTAATGTAATCTGTGTTCTTTGTCAGATTGGTCACATGCAATCTCAATGCTCAGTCTTGTGAGAGTTTGTCTTCAGCTCTACAATCCTCAACCTGTGTCCTGAGAGAGCTGGACCTGAGTAACAATGACCTGCAGGATTCAGGAGTGAAGCTTCTCTCTGATGGACTGAAGAGTCCAAACTGTAAATTGGAGACACTGAGGTAAATAGTTTTTCAACTACAACTCAATAACAAAAATATTTATGTTGGAATGACATTATGGGGAATGACATTAACGACAAACTGTAACGCTAAAGTGAGCTCAGCATTGCAGTCTATTTCTTCAGTGTGCAGGAAAGCTCTGGAGTGAAAAGTCTGATTTGCTCTCCTACAGATGCAGCCTATTTACTTAGCTGATTATAAGTGGCTGCACCTGTGAGGAGCTGCACTCGCCAATACATTGACATCCATTGGCTCTTTTTTTTTTTTTTTTTTTTTTTTTTTTTTTTTTTTTTTTTTTTTTTTTGCTTTTCAGAGTGATTGGTCATCAGGCGTTTTTTTTTTTTTTTTTTTTTTTTTTTTTTCATAAAGCTGTGGTCACACTGCACTTTTCTCCCCATAGACTTCCATTCATATGCACGTGAATGCTTCAGACCAGAAATGCAAGGTCATGCGTCAGATTTCGCAGGTTGAAATCGCATCACTTGACTGCGTGAGACCAATTGAGGATCAAAACATGACCTCTCTGGACAGAAATTTAAAACATAGAGCAATCGCTCGTTTTTTTTAATGTCTAATCATCTTGTTTAATCCCGCCCCTTTTCGCAGCACCGCACGACAGAATTTCGCAAGCTCAAACTCTAGTGTGACTGCGGCTTAATGCTGTTCTGACATAATAGGTGCGTTCGACTTCATGCATCGCTGCGCAGATCGATCGAAATCTGTCTTAAAGTGCTGCATGCGGGTTAGAAATGTTGTCCGGATTGACACTGCGCGGACACCACGTGACTGTTACATGTGGCATCAAAGTACCGCGACAGTGCTCCGAGATCAGATGATTTGTATGATTATAATATATATATATATAATTTTTTTTTTCCTGTCTAGCCGTTTATGCACAAGTTTTAAAAGTAACATTGACGTACTTGCTCTTTCTGGGAAACTTCTACTTAAAGTGTAGCTCACTTATTTTAGGAATGTCTTTTGTTCAATCTTTTTGGGATGAAAGTGCTTTTCTGAAAATGCTATCCAGAATAATCTTAATCATTGTTTAAGACTTAATCAAAACACCTTGTTTGGGGTTTACATTATTATATATTGAAACGTTTTATATCTATAAATGTAAATAAATGCAAACCCTTTTTAGCATATTCAAACAAGAATTATTAGCCTAGAGTGATGTTTAAACTCCTAGAATTTGTGCTTATTGCTTTGTATTTAATAGGCCTGTTCGTATTTATGTTTATAGCACCCTCTCGTTTCCCCTTATTTCTCTCATACTATATTTAATTCATAATTAGTGATGCTCCGATTGATCGGCCACCGATCACGATCGGCTGATATTGGCTAAAAATAGCTTGATCAGCTAACCCAAAAAGCGCCATCAAACCATCAAAAAAGCAGATTACTTGACGTAAATTACTTGCACGACTTTTTCACACGTGCATGCAAGGCGCACAGGTAAACAACAGCAGAGCGGAGCTTATTGGCAACATGAGTTCCCCCGTCTTTTTCAAACTGTCCAATAAGCCGCTTGCAGTGTATGTCCTGATGAAATCCCTCAAGCAAGCAACGGCATTTTAACAGCACTAACATGATGAGGCATCTTAGAACACACCACACAACTAAATATGCCGCGTATGAGAATCCCTCAACCAGCCGACTGTGAGTGAGGCATTTAAACCACGTGAACTATACAGCAGGGATAGTACGAGGTAGAAAGACATCGCATTCAGAATTACGGAATTCATTTGCCTCTATGAACAACCTGTGATTATATGCAATAATATATATGGAGTGCAGACGCCTGTCTAGTGTGTGTGTGTGTGTGTGTGTGTGTGTGTGTGGGGCACACACTCTCCAGCTCGCTGTGCATGTATGGCAAGCCGTTTTTACATTTAATCTATAACCCGTACTAGTATCTATTTTCATGTTACTTGTGCTTATTTTTTAGATACTAGAATCTTTTCCATTAAATACTTGTGCTTATTCATTAGATACTAGTGCTTTTAAAAAATATACTAGTGCTTACTCATTAGACACTAGTTTATTTTATTAGATACTAGTACTTATTCATTAGATACTTATTAAATAGATACTAGTTTTTATTTATTAGATACTAATACTTATTTTAATAGTGACTAGTAACTATTCTGTTGTTACTAGTAACAAATTTTATTTTTTTCCATTGATTTCTATGGGATCTGTCATTGAGATATAGACTGTTCAGTTTTGACTAGTATGTATTCCAACTGGGACTAGTACATATTTTTATGTACTTCTAGTTAATCATTAAGTACTGTTACTTATTAATTAAATACTTGTACCTAATTAATAGATACTAGTACTTATTCATTAGGTACTAGTACTTAATCGTTAGATACTAGTATCTATTTAATGTACTTATTCATTAGATACTAGTTCATCTGGTTGTTCCTCCTTGTTTCTCTGCCTTGTTATTTAGGAAGGACGGCATTGGCTTACAGTAGCTTACTACATTATTTTATTTTTTGGATCTGATGTAGTTGGTTCCTCAACCACATCAGACGTTCATAATAATAACTGACAAAAACACTTGCCATATTGTTCTTTGTGGCAGTTTTGGTGTAACAAGTTTTACATTTTGCTGCCAATAATAAAATGTAAATCTGATTTGTCTGCCTGACCCCTCTTTGTTTTGAATAATTGTAAGTTACTCTGCCTTATTTGGGAAAGATGGCACACTTTATTGGTTCATTGACTTTTTTTGAATGGCCATTCCCCTGCCATTCTGTGATCGGCAATCGGCAGATCATGATTTTGGTGATCGGTAATTGGTGATCGGCCCCAAAAATGCTGATCGGATCATCTCTACTCATAATTAGAGACTGTATTCTGTTTTATTTGTACTGTAAATCTTTTGCTATTAAAAAAAAATAAAAAAGATGATGATGCCATGTGATCGGTCATCATTACTGCCGCAACTTTGAGCCCCGAAGTGTCCGGCTGTCCGGGTTGACGGCTCCGTTTTCAACTCCGCCCCCGCCTGCGCTCTGCTAATCTCGTTGATCATTGGCTGCAGTCATGCTTTGTCGAACCCACTTAATATCTCTGTTCCCTTCTTCGAGGAGTGAGGGTTACAACAGTAACCAAGATATTACTTATTGTTACCAAATGTGAAGTAATATTGTATACAAATAATGTTTTTCTCAAAATTTCTCAGCAATATTTGCCATTTCTTATTTTGTTTTGCAGTGAAATATACACATACTTGCCTATCTTAATTCTTCATTACATTTTTTTTAACTCAAAAGTCTTGGTTACGTACGTAATCTTCGTTCCCTGAAGGAGGGAAGAGATGTTTATGTCGAGTTGATCGACTAGGGATCTCTGTTAGATTAACCTATTATGCTGCGGTCACACTAGAGTTTGAGTTTGCAAAAAGGGGCGGGATTAAACAAGATGATTTGACATAAAAAAGCGAGCGATTGGTCCATGTTTTAAATTTCTGCCCAGAGGGGTCATGTTTTGATCTTCTATTGGTCTCACACAGTCATTTGATGCGATTTCGCAGGTCAGAGTTCACCAAGCTTGAACTTTCCAACGCAGCGAACTGCCAAACTTGTAGCAGGAGCTTGCGTTTCTGGTCTGACGCATGCATATGAATGGAAGTCTATGGGGAGAAAAGTGCAGTGTGACTTTACTCTGACACTTTACTCAGAACTTTACTGTTTGTATAAAAAAGGACCAATGGAATGCATATAAAATTGCTGAGCACAGCTCTCACAGAATAGCCACTCCACAATTAGTAGTAAAAAAAGGCTACCTTCGAGAGGAGCTCATTAGACTACTTGCTGAAGAGCCAAACCTGCCTGCATTCAGCAGTGGATTCAACTCCTATGGCAGGGGGACATAAACGTCACTGTTCCCTTCTTCGGAGAACGAGGGTTACGTATGTAACTAAGATGTTTCCCCTCAGTCGATCACTATGTGTTTATGTTGAATTGAACGACTAGGGGAACCTATCCCAAGTGCCACAGAAACTGAACTTTACCCTTTACACAGTTTAGGGTGATGTGTGTCAGGTGAGTAGCATGAACACCAAGCACCACCACCAAAGGCATAATCATCCAACATCCCTGGCCCTAATTACCACTATAAGGACAAATAGTTTGGGAAGTTGTACTGACTTACCCAGAGTATGACAGTACATTGTAGGGGGACTTACCATGTCTTAAATAGCTGGCACCTTACCCCAGAACACGGGTTGACAAACGGACATACCAATAACATAATGGACCTGCACCTGGCTCCTCCACCAAGTCAGGTGAAAGGGCCTTGGAGGAACTCTCTAGGGTTCGCCAATGGGAACTCAAGCTTACAGTGCAGTATAATGTGGACGTAGCTCTGGGTTAGGGGCATGGCGCAGTAAGTGTTTTTGACACAGAGCTTAGCTTTCTCCCAAATGACTGGTGTTACCCAGCACCTAGGACAAAATCGGCTCCACTCTGAGATTATAAAATTTCACAATTCCCTCTTACCCAAAAATTAGCATTTTCAACAGTGTATAATAAATGATCTGATGGGTATTCTGGCCTGAAATTCCAGACAAATTCTAGATCCAAAAAACACTTATTTTTCATCTTGCAAAAAGGGCAAAATAAGAGCCTTTAAGTTTGTATATGATTAAAACAAATACAACTTTGTTAAGAAGAATGAAGTTAGAGTATATTACTCAAATATGATGTATTTGTTTGCTCAATCAGCTTTGCAGACCTGCTGAATTGCACTGTTTTGCTGAGCATAAAATTCATTATAAAGCTAAACTGAGCTTTCATTATAAAGCTAAGTCCATCTATCTAAAAACAGAAGCAGGAGTAGAAACACCAGTCAGCATTTCATAACACAAAGAGATGTGTGATTGTCAAACTTTTTGCTGTATTTGCAGATTGTCTGGCTGTATGGTGACAGAGGAAGGCTGTGGTTTTCTGTCTTCAGCTCTGAGTTCAAACCCCTCACACCTGAGAGAGCTGGATCTGAGCTACAATCATCCAGGAGAATCAGGAGTCAAGCTGCTCTCTGAAAAACTGGAGGATCCAAACTACATCCTGGAAAAACTCAAGTATGTTTATCATTACTGCTCGTGTCCTTTTACACTTAATGCCTTTTAAAACAAACAAAAATGTTTTTTTTTTTTTTTTTTTTTTACTGAAAATGATGTGAGGGTTATAGAGTTAGCACATACAGAAAAAACCGCTTTTAGAATGAACAATCATCAATCATTATGTCCAAGAGGAGTAATTCAGTATGAATGGATGTAAATGGAGGTGTACAAACAAATGTTATTCATTTTCATATCTTTTTTTTTTATTTTAATTACTTTTTTTGCTGTTAGGAAAAAAAGTCTGTGTATTGGGGTTGTTAACTGGGACACACTGTACAGTACTGTCCGAGCATTTTAGTTGAGCAGCATCGCCACTGGCTTGCATGGTTCGGGATCTGTAGAGCTGCACATCGATGGATTTACTCTTCAGTGTTTGGACTCTCAGTAGTGATTATTAACCCACTCTGAACTGAGCTAAACTGAACTGAACTGAACTTAATCTCTGAAAACTGAACTGACACTGTTTCAATTCACTATAATCTTCCATGTGAAGCTGCTTTGACACAATCTATATTGTATAAGCGCTATACAAATAAAGATGAATTGAATTGAATTGAATTTCTGCTGCAGAACCATGCAATGTCAGGTCAGCAATCTGTGTGCAAGAGGCTTTGGCACATTTTTGTTTCTGTCATAACTCAAAAATAATCGTAAAAATAAATGTAAAAATATGAACCTGCTCCTTTTTCTTTCTCCTCTAACTACTAAAAATAAATTAGTCAGTGTCTGTTTTGTCTGTGGCAGTTTGACAAATCCAATCGGCGATGATTTTATGTTAGAATTAATAATCATTGTGCCCTTGCAAAATACATTTTAGGAAAGAAAAATGTCAAAGTAATGTCAAATTCATAATGTAAATAATACAATGTGACACTTAAGGTTGCTAAAATGGAATAGCAAATGCACTTCTAAGTAATAAGAAAAATATACGACAATTTTATGCTCTTGGTAGTGTTGGTAAGTTGGTAACAACTGACTAGGGTAGTTGCAGAATCAGCTTTTTGTCTTCTTTAGACAGCCCCAAATTAGTATTGCAACGTTTAATAACCTTTCACAGCACATAATTATATATATATATATATATATATATATATATATATATATATATATATATATATATTTTATATAAACATCAACATATGAGCATATACTAAACGGATGATGCCATTTAAAAAGCAAACAAACACTGATATTGTTTCCACAACAAAGTTTAAATATTGATTTACTGCCAATTGGACCATTCCAGAATCAACCCACACTTCCTCCCATCACCATCCTGGGGTGCGTTTCCCAAACAACGACGTAACTCGCGGCTGAACTATCATAGTGCGATGCATCGTTTGGCAAAAAACGATGTAGCAACGAGTGTTTCCCAAAACCCTTAGTTTCTCTGTCGCAGATCCATCGCTTGAACCACGTTAGTTATAACGTAAAACGCCCATAATGATGCTCTAAACGGGGTGGAGTAACTACTTCTTTAGAGAACAACCCCATCATTGCAAATTATACTGTTTTACACGCACACGCATTTAAAATAAAATCCAATATTAGTTTTGGTAAAAACATCCTCTCGCTTTCCATATTAATTAAAATAAATGTAAATGGCATATATAGAGCCTGTGTTTACTTTACTAATATTATTGAGAAGTTGAACATTACATATTCTATTCTATAACATAAAATCACTTACAAAAGCGAACACTATTCTAATCTCATATATAAATCATATAAATAAATAAATAATGAGGCAATTTATTATAAATATATTTAATAATAATATTAATAATATTAATGATGATGATGATGATGATTATTATTATTATTTAGAATATTGTTTATTCATTTAAAAAAAAATTACAATTTGACTCATGCAAACCACAGCAGAAAGTTCTAACCAACAGACCCATGTCATATACAGCAGAGATACTTAATAAATAACCCACTATAAAATAAAAGAATTAACGTATGCTATGTTTTTTATTTTCACAAGCTTTGGAGATGTACTGTAACATAATTTCCGCTTTTAAATATACCTATAGCTTTCGCCATGAGGCTGTGTTCAAAATGATATCTATGACTATCTGTGATATGTTTTCAAAGTGCACTGCGAAGAGAGCACAATTGTAAACATGAAGATCGCTAAAACTGAACTGAACTTGCTCTTCAGTGTTTGGACTCTCAGTAAGGATTATTAACCCACACTGAACTGAGCTAAACTGAACTGAACTTACTCTCTGAAAACTGAACTGACACTGTTTCAATTCACTATAATCTTCCATGTGAAGCTGCTTTGACACAATCTACATTGTATAAGCGCTATACAAATAAAGGTGAATTGAATTGAATTAAAAATACTTTGAAAGCAAATTACACCTAAGAGAGATGACCTTAATGCTTTTTGATTTTTAATAATTCCAACTTTGAATGTTAGAATGTTCTAAATGAATAGGGCATAGGGGGGATAAGTGGGACTAGAACACAGCCAGGAACTATGCTTCTAACTACAGCTCCAGAGGTGTCGTTTCAAGAGCTCAAGTTTGCGACGCAGTTTGCGAATGTTCGTTGGAGCGATGGATTTGGGAAACAGCAAATTAAAGAACTATGTTTGTAACGCCGAAACTTGCGACCTTAGTTGGCTAACGATGGTTTTGGGAAACGCACCCCAGTTCACTTACCTGAACTCACCTGCAAACTTACCTGAAAAACTGACTCCTGGCTGTTCCTTGCTCCTGTGTCCAAAGTTGTCTCCTTGTCATTAGGGCTGGGTGATTTTTATTTATTTATTTTTTATTTATTTTTATTTTTTTCGATTAATTCGAATTTACGCTTTAAGACGATTTAATTTTTTATAAAATCGAGGAATCGCGTTTTTTTAAAACAAAAATATTAAAGCAGCTTTTCCACTATCGTGCCAAACCGTTCTAAACTGTTAGACAACCGTGCTGAATTGTGCTGACAGATTCTGTGTGTTGACGTCGCGGCTCTGTTGATGAGCTACCACAGCTGGCTCAGCGCAAGCGCGCTAGCCCATTGTCGCGAGGTGCGCGCGCAGTCAGCGGAGGCGTGCGATGTGGCGCCAGGCGAAAGTATAAATCCAGCTTTACACTCAGGGCCGGCGTGTCCATATAGGCGACCTAGGCGGCCACCTTGGGCGGCAGAATAGTTAGCGAGAACCCCCCAGTCCTCACTTTCATCCGCGACACCTACCCCCTCCCGGTCCTCATTTTCATCCGCAAACCGGTAAGTTTCTATTTCACTTTCGGGTTGAGGGCGACGTGATTGCCGTTCGCCTAGAGCGCCAGTTCAGCTTGCTCCAGCCCTGATGACACTATATACATTACACAAAATAATAAAATAGGCTAAAAGTTTTATTCGTGGCTAGAGCTTAATTTATTTGATTGACATATAGGCAATGAGACCTTTACTTCGCCTGACTGAGCGTGAGTTTATTGCATGCTGCGCTGTATTCGGTAGCACAGATCGCTCTGATCTGGGTGAGAACTTGACCAGTGACTACATGCACTGCTGAAAGCTTTTTTTTCCTGCTGCGCATCGAATCAACAACATATATTCATGGAACACAAACTTGCAGACTCTTTGAACAACGAGGAAATAATTGCACCTAATTCAAAGCCCAGACGTCTGGTTTTGTATTTTATACCTGCGCACCACCTGAAGGACGGTTACGGCGTGTTGTGAATGTCGGCTGTCACCGCTGAAAGTCAAATCTTTCTTTAATTTGGACTTTAGCTTGAAAGCTTTATGGAGTGGCACAGTAGCTGTCCAAGGTACTGTAGCTATGAATTAAATCATAACCCATATATGCACCAATAAACAAATGAATGAATAAATTAAATAAATATGGATTCTTAAATGTCGGTATTGTTTTTACTCCAAAAAAATATCAATACGTTTTGATAAATGTTTTATAAAAATAAATGGAGCAATTTCCAACATTTCAGCTATAGGCTGTTATACGATTCAGTTAAATATAAGATAGACATTTAAATATAGATAGATATGTAACAGGTTTCTGTGGGGTTTTTTGTTGTTCACGGTGATCTTTAATATATACTGGGTGGTGTAGCTACGCACAAATATTTTCTAAAACGACAAGCAGGAATTTGTCTATAGGAATGTAATAGGCTACACCTTGTTGACCAATTTATGTATGTATGGCCATTAAAAATACATGTTCCTTAACCAGATGGTTTTTCAAGTTACTTATAAAGAGATTGTTACTTCAGTCATGTTGTTGTAATTTTTTAAGTTGACGATAGTTACACAGTAAAAAAAAAGGCACTATCAGTACAAGGTTGTGCTGTATGTGTTCTCCATCTCCCCAGCCATTTTCCAAACATTTATTAAAAAAAATTTCTGAGAGTTCCTCCACTACCTCGTCATTTAACATCCTGTCTCCAGTAATGGTAAAGCTGACACTTTCTCTGATATGTACTCCTGAAATGATCCCTCAGATCCAGTACCCGTTGTTCCAGCCAAGTGTATTGTCACCTCTATCAAGTGGAATATTAATAAACTTTGAATATTGAAGAACTAACAGTTTTGCAGGTCTCTCCTACCAACCTGGTGACAAAGTGTGGCTCTCTAACCAGGATCTGCACCTCCGCCTGCCCTGTAAAAAAATTAGACCTGCTATGTTAGTTCATTCACAATACAGAGACAGATCAATGAAACCTCCTATCAATGTCAACGGACCTTTAAGATCAAGGTAAAATAACTTGATCTGCACCAAATAATCACAGCTACCAATCAGTCATAAAGCTTGTGAAATTGTGTGTATGTACTGGCCAATCATGGATTCAAAGAAGAAGAAGGGTGACAATTAAACAAGAGTTTTCAACCCTGCGTGGCAATTAGAATTTTCCTTTGTTATCGGTAACAAACCAATGTGTCTTATTTGTCAGAAATCGATTGCAGTATTAAAGCAAGCTAATCCCCAACATTACCATGAGAAACCTTATTCCTTCTTCACTGTTGCCTATCCACACAGCAGTGACAGCCATAAGGTACAGACATTGCTAAATGGGTTTCATGCCCAGTGATCTAGGTTTTGAAGCATTGTTAAAATTGCTGATGTTAAAAAGACCCTGCCTCATTCAGAATTGCTTGCAATATTGCTAAACAACAAAACCTTCTACAGAGGGAGAATTTTTTTTTTCTTGGACTGCAAAATCACTGTTTTATTATTTTAAGAACAAGGACCATATCATTAGACGAACCATAATGCTGCAGTTGTCTTATTTAGCTGTAAACGGATTAGCGACACAGATTTCTGGCAAACTCTTTTTACAGTTGCTCAGTTTAGCATGAGATGAATCCACTAACAGCTGGGTGTGTTTTCTTAAGGAGGAAAACACTTGCTGATAAAATGTTGACCTTGTTCCAAAGTTGACATTTACTCTGCACTTATGAGTTGTTGTTTTTTCCATGGACCAGTCTACTAGGGCATTGATAGGCCCTATCAATGATTGGAAAGGACTGCATTCTGTATAAAAAGCTATTGTGCAGCAAGCTCAGATGTAGAGAGCTCTAAAAGACAATGGACACTGACACGAACAGTCAATTTTATTTCTGCACATGCTTTGAAACACATACAGTTCTGTTTCTTGGTTGAGTTTCAATGTCCATACCCTTGCAAATTTCTGTAATGCATGCAGAGATCAGAAAAAAAAACATCAGAAACCAGAAGATCAGCAACATCCAAGAAAGGTCTAGTCCTTTAGGAGCAAAGATGGGCTGAGGATAACCAGTTTACCAACAATCACATGAGAAAAATATTGAATTGTTAAAAAACAATGTTCCTCAAAGAAAGAGAGGAAGACGTTTGGATATTTCACCTTTAACAGAGCATAACATTATTAAAAGATTCAAGGAATCTGGAGGAATTTCAGTGCGTAAAGGACAAGGGCGCAAGCCTAAGCTGAACTACCATGATCTCCGATACCCCAGGTGGCACTGCATCAAGAATAGTCATTCATCTATAAGAGATATCACCACATGGGCTCATGGGGATGTGATCACCAACTGAACACCAGGGGGCACTTTTTATCAGATAAACATCAGATATAACAGATAAAAGTGCATGTGCACTGCACAGGTTGAGCCCTAACTGTGCATGTGCCCATTGTCAAGTACCACAATACATAGCTGCATCCACAAATGTCAGTTAAAACTGCACTTTGCCAAAGGGAAGCCCTATGTTAACAATGTCCAGAAGCGCCATTGACTTCTCTGGGCTCTGAGGCATCTGTCTGGGATGGACCATCACACAGTGGAAACGTATATTATGTACTCAGATGAATCAGTATTTCAGGTATTTTTGGGAGGAAATGTACGCTCTGTGCTCTGAATCAAAGAAGAAACGGATCATCCAGACTGTTTCTAGCAACAAGTCCAAAAGCCAGTGACAACGAAGACCCTGTACCGAAATGACATCTGAAACATTTTACAGCTACAAACACACTAATGCAGTTATTAATGTATGACATTAATCATCAGCCAATCAGAATAAAGCATTCAACAGACACTTAATGTAAAAATGTGTAATTTAATTCATATGCATAATGAGTGATGTTTGATAGGAATTATTCTGACTGTAGGTCTGCTGAAAATAAAGTGCGTTTAGTGTTTGTTTTCTGACTGAATGTGAATCTGTGTGTGTTTACAGTGTGGATTATGGAGGAGAGATGAGGATTACAGCAGGACCACACAAATGTACGTCACACACACATACACACAGCTTTAGTGAGAGATGTTGTGTTATAAATGTGTCTCTTCTTGTGTCTAGGGGTCTGTTTTTCTCACACTGGATCCAAACACTGAACTTGTTCTGTCTGAGGAGGACAGAGAGGTGATGTGTCTGGAAGAGAATCAGTCGCATCTTGATCATCCAGACAGATTTGATGATCCTCAGGTGTTGTGCAGAGAGAGAGTGTGTGGACGCTGTTACTGGGAGATTGACTGGAGTGGAGATCATGGTGTGGAAATATCAGAGCATTAGGCGGAAGAGAGGGCTTGAGTGTGTATGATCAGTCCTGGAGTTTGTTCTGCTCTTCCTCCAGTTTCTCAATCAGACATAAAAACAGACGAACTGATCTCCCAGAATCAATTAGTCTTTAAAATAGGAGTGTTTGTGGATCACAGTGCAGAAACTCTGATCTTCTACAACATCTATAGAGACACAATGAGCCTCAGTCCAAACCACATTCACTGAGCCACTCTGTGCTGGGTTTACTGTTTATCCTGGATCGTCAGTGAAACTGATGCCCCATCCACACCAGCAGCGACTTTGTAGCTGCCTGTTGTTCTGGGTGGCGATCTGCCGCAAACTCAGGTCTTTGTAGGTCTAGAGCGCGGAGAATACAACCGGCCTCTGAGCAAGCCAAGAGAGGAGCTTGTGAGCTCTACTAGAGTTTCTATTGGCTGTCGCTCAAGAAAGTCACTCTTTGTTTGCATAAAGTTTAAGAATCCTCAACTTCATCGTGTCGCTCGACATGCCCACCTAGTCAACGATTGTTGTTGCTCGCGTAAACGGAGGTCGCTGGAAGTCGCTCACTCTCCGTTGAAATGAACAGCCGTTTGTCGCTTTGCTGCTGTGAGTTGCACGTAGTGTGAATGAGGCTTGAGAGACTGAGAAACCGAGGAAACCGGAGCACCCTACATGGGGAGAACGTGCAAACCACCGTGCCACCCTACATTATTAAGGGATAAATGAAGTGTAATGTTTTTATGTGAACTGAACAAACAATGAAAATACATTTCTTACAGTATTTATTCATCATGTTAACTTAAGTTAATGCACTGTGAGTTAACACAAAGAGTGAATTAATGTTAACAAGCATAAACATGGATTTTAATAATGTATTAGTAAATGCTGAAGTATGATTATAAAACACTGTACAAGATTTGCTCATTCTTAGTCCATGTTAGTAAATACATGAACTATTGAAAAATGATTGTAAAGTATGATCAATGTAAGATGCACAAATACACCTATCGCCACCCCATCAAATATTTAACTGGGTTTTGCAGGAATTTTTTTTTTTATTTGTTAAGGGATTGATTGCCTTTGTGTAAATATTTTATGACCCTTTCTTTTTTTAAGACTCATTATAAAACAAGTTAGGAGGATTTACTGTTATTTGCTTTCATGTATATCACATTTAGCTATAGTAATAATCAGGGGCGCCCCCACGGCCACCCCTGGGTAAACTGTGGCCACCCCAATATGATTATATTTATTAATTATGATCAATATTATTAATTTAAATGTACTTATGTAAATTCCCAGTGTTTCTATAAGTAAATAAAATCCAGCTACTAAATTATTGTTGGTGCCACTGACGTAGCTGAGTCACTGCCCCTCTCCCTCCCCCAGTGGTGGATTTAGGCATGGGCAATAAGCCTAATGCCAGGGTGGCATCTCGCTGCATGGGGACGGCACGTGGAGACGGTGCAAAAAAAAATAATACTAAAAATAACATCCGCTAGTAAAAGCATTGAGATGTGATTTACTTTATGCAAGTGTATTAACTTAGAGTGGCAATCCCAGAATAAAGACGTTAGGGGCCGTTCAACCGAAACAACGCTGGTGAAAGCAAACTGACGCATACGTGCAGAAAACCATTCCCGTGCACCTCAAGCACTCCTGTGTGAATCCCGGTTGTTTGCATGCACACTGATAAAATATGCGCCGCTCATGCGCCTTGAAACCGGAGTAACAGCCTTTTGTGCAGAGGTGTCGGCACGCAGTGAGTTTTGCAAGTCGACAAAACTAAAGTTTATATATTATGATGATGATGATGTTACTTTCACTAAGCATGGATATAAAGCAAAAAGAAGGGATACAGTCAGTGAGATAAGACTTTATAGAATTAATTCTCGGCCATAAGTCGGGTCTAAGACAACAGATTATTCTATAAAACATATTTGTTTTTGTGTTCTTTAGAATTGTCATAACTAATATTCATGCAAAAGAATCCTTAAGTGATCTTAGCATATCACTCCAGATGTTACATTGTTTTAACATTTAGGGCTGATTTCTGTTATTCATTTAGAATAAACATAAATAAATTGTTATATTTATTGAAAAATAAATCTAACAATTTAAGGGGGGTGGAGGGGTGTATGGGGTGGTTCGCCCAAGGTGTCATTTAAACTAGAACCACCACTGCCCTCCCCGATCATCGTTGACAGCACGCACACACCTTCAATATGGCAATTGAATATTTACCTTAAGGTACATCAATAGAAGAAGCTGCATTAATAATATTGTGGCTCAAAAAGGAATTTGGATAAATGATATTATTAGGGTCTGTATAGTGTGTGTGTGTGTATAGTAATGCCTTTTGTTCATTTGTTTGTTTTATTAATTAACTCATTAATCTTAATTCATTTTAGACATGGCATATGCTGTACAATAAAAGTATGTGAAAAATAACTGAAAAGTTATTCATATATATATGAAAAGTGTTTTTAAACTAAATATCGGTTTTTATTTAGTTGGCACATGTACTTGCTGAATTATTTCAAGGAATGAATTGCAATATTTCAAGAGTAATTTTTTTAATGTACTAAAACCACACTATTTCATTTACCAGACACAAAAATATAACATTACACTGAATTCATTATTTTTTTGTGTGCCACCCCAAGATTTGGTGTGGCCTTATCTGGCCACCCCTAAGAAAATTTTCTGGGGGCGCCACTGGTAAAAATTGTTTAATAATTATTCAATTAATATTTTATAATTTCAGCAGCTGGATTGACACTGATTCTAAACTAGATTTCCAATGTCAGCAAGATTGGCAAATTCAGTATTTATTCAATTAATTATTTTGTGGTTTACTATTACAAAAAAAACATTGAGATTAAAGTCAATGTCGTGATGATGTTATGGACATGAAAGAGGTGTTGAAGATGATGCTGACAATACAAGACTTTTATAGCTGTTATGTGTTTGTGTGAGACTATTCTATATTTCACTTATAAAAATCTAGATTAATGTTTTTTTATTTACTTTCATGGTCTTTCAATTAATATTTTAATACATTAATGACTTTGAGAACTGATTACATTAGTGATTAATGATTAGCACATGTTATGAGTCAGCCATCATCACACATCACCACACAGCTTGTTTAATGCTTAAATACATCATTAGCTTAGTTACAGTAGGACCATCATAATTACAGCACATTTAAAGGTTATTTTTTTAATGTTTGACAACATCTGAAATACTGGCATAGGAAATTAATGGCCTTGTGTTTTAATGTCTTGTTACCAGCTTCATTATTACTTTTAGTTAGTGTGACTGTTTCCAGACGTGGACAGCAACCACATACATTAAACAAGACACTTAAGTACTTAATACATTGTTTTTAGTACCTCAATCAGGTGTGGAGGAGAGCTTGCGCTAGAGTTTGAGCTTGCGAAGTTCTGTCGTACGGCGCTGCGAAAAGGGGCGGGATTAAACAAGATGATTAGACATTGCTTTCACACTTGGTTCAATTGCCTGGACCGTACCCAAGTTCGATTGTCCCCCCTTGCCACCTTCTCGGTTGGTTTGTGTTCACACTGTCTTTTTTCCTTCTGAACCCCGGTACGCTTGCGTCATAGAGCTGCTGTTTTGTTTACGGCTGTTGCTAGGTGACAGTCACGAAAGCAAAGCGCCAAAATGGAGACTTCCGCACATCGCGGTCGATTTGCTTTTACTGAATCTTTTAGTTTTGGACATACAGAAAGCGACTCGCGTCTGTCTGCTGCAAAAATATTAGAAACATTCAGAACATCACACAGTGACTGCAGAAGCTGTTTCTGGAGGAGACAAGCAGACATCACTGTGTATCACTGTGCTTGGCTCAGTCCCGCTAAAGGTACAATACGTGGCGCACATACACACACACACACGAATGAACGTTATGGAAACGATAGTTTGTTGTGCAGTTGGCGGTTCACTTCCGCTATTTGGTACGATTGCATTCATACCAGAAGTGAACCGTACCAGAGTTTGCATGAACCGTACCCCAGACCACCTCTTTCAGGCGGACTCGGGTACGGTTCACGTGTGCGCACCCGAGTTCAGAAGACACGCTCACACTAGCTAAACGTACCGTACTATGACGTCAAACGAACCCGGGTGCGGACCAAAAGTGCTAGCGTGAAAGCACCCTTAAAAAAGCCAGCGATTGCTCCATGTTTTAAATTCCTGTTCAGAGAGGTCATGTTTTGATCCTTGATTGGTCTCACGCAGTCAAGTGATGCGATTTCGCAGGTCAGAGTTCACCAAGCTTGAACTTTCCACCGCAGCAACCTGCGAAACTCGACGCATGACCCTGCGTTTCCGGTCTGATGCATTCGCGTGCGTATGAATGCAAGTCTATGGAGGGAAAAGTCCAGTGTGACCGCGGCTTAAAAGCTGACCAGTTGCAAACCACATTGAAGCTTGCTTTCAGAATGTGGTCTCTCTCCTGCCTGCCCTGCAAGTGTATTGTTGCTGTTGTGATTAACTTATTGAAGTTAAAATCTTTGTTAAGCATTTAAACTGCTTAAGGCTGATTTATAGACCTTTTTCTTGGCTGCTGCATGGAGGGCGCCATAGCGACCAGCGTTTTCCAGTGAATGGTTAGAACTTCCGTTTACAGTATTTACAACTGGTAATTTGCGCTCCGAAAATGGGTTTCAATAGTGTTTTGAGTGGATTACGGAGTATTTTTGTGACACACAACTTTGAAAGGTGTGTGTTAAAGCCGTTATAATCTGTAAGGTGGTTCAAGCGCGAGAGAAAAACGTTCTCCTAGTTCACGTGTCTGCCGTCAGGAATACAGTGTGTGTGTTTCCCCGGCCTGTCAGCTGTTAGCTCAGCGGCTCTTCAGCACACACACGCACGCAATACTTCACTGCATTAAAGCCGATTTATACTTCTGCGTCAAGCGCACGTGTATGCTACGGCGCAGCCTACGCTTGGACGCATAGCCCCTCGCCGTGGCCGTCGGCGTCGTTGACGTGCACCTCTCCAAAAATGTAATGCGTACGCGTAGCGCAAGCTCTGTGATTGGTCGGCTTGGTAGCGCTGACGAGTGTGGGCGGAGGTGAGAGCCGCGCGCCCGATGCAGCGAGTCTTTACAAGTGTGAAGTCCCGTGAAGGAGCTCTGGATGGAGACTGTTGTTTTGGGTTTACCTTATGATTAAAGTTGTTCCACGTCCGACGGTTCCCGCCTCAAAATGAGCGAGTTTGAGCCACTTGTACATTAAGGAAGAACATAAACACCTACTGCCAGCTAGCGTTTCGGAAGTGTATTGCAGAGAAACAGAAACAGCACGCAGAAGTATAAATGCACGGCTACGCGCGAGGCTAGCGCCGTGGGTCACGCCGATCACTTGACGCAGAAGTATAAACCAGGCTTGAGTGCAACAGTATTTACGGTGGCCGAGAGAGCTTAACGCACTGCAATTTAAGAAAGCACATGCAATTACAAAAAACACCAGCAAATTAAGAAACTATCTTCATCAATTTGACAGCACACCTGCTACAAATTCTCACAACACAACCAAATGAAGACAACACCTGTCACGCAACACAACGGAAATGTTTCAAGCGGACCCAAAAACATGACGGACCCTGCCGAGATACGGATGTGTTATTATGCCGTTGTGTGCCTTTTGGAAAACAATAGGATCACTCGGGGTCCTATAGGCGAACCCAATTCTCAAGGGGGACTCGATTTCTCATGACAACGACATAATAACAATATAATATTTTTGGCAGGGTACGTCATGTTTTTGGGTCTGCTTGAATCCTTTCCGTTGTGTTGCGTGACTAGCTGTTTCTCAATATGCGTTCTTCAGCGGTCTTGTGTTCTCGTGTAACCTCATCATCAGCTGCCAAAGTTCAGTTCCAATACTCAAGACCGCAAGAACAGAGGACGCTTGAAACTTCCCGGATGTGTTCTTGATATCGAGGACGCATGGATGCAGACTTGAGCACCGATCTCGCTCTAGAAGTCCCAGAAGTCATTGCGACTGGAGGTGGGAAGCGCAGCATTTTATTTAGATTTATTATTAAAGTTCAGAGATAGCACTTATTTACCTCAGGAGTTTCCCTAAATTAGCCGGTAAATATAAACATTACCATGGACATCTTAATAAAAGAATAAACATATTAAGGTTGTTTGTTTGCTGAAATTCGTATTTAAATATGTTTATTTACATTGTGCAGCATATATTTATAATGTTTTTATGCCTAGTATATATTTTGAAAAGGGGAAAAACAATAAATCGTGGTATAAATGCTGTAATGTTTAAATAATTAACACGTGAAGGTCACATGACCATCAGGAAGAATGCAGCATCTCATTTCTCACAGGACGCGTTCTCTGTTCTCGTGGTCTGCCGAGTTCGTTCTTCCGAGGACACCTGGCAAGACCGGTCTCCACAAGAACGCAAGTCCGTTCTCTGCGTTCTTGGAATTGAGAAACAGCCTATATGCAGGTGTTGTCACCAAATTGCAGGTCGTTTCCTCAGTTGTTTGTGTTGTCACCAATTTGCAGCGCGTTTCTTCATTTGGTTGTGTTGTGAGAATTTGTAACAGGTGTGCTGTCAAACTGATGAAGGTTGTTTCTTAATTTGCTGGTGTTTTTTGTAATTGCATGTGCTTTCTTAAATTGCAGTGCGTTAAGCTCTCTCGGCCACCGTAAGTATTAGTTCAAAGAAGATAAAAGCAGGTAAAATAGATTAAAACTATCGTTTCAAAGCTCTCCAAATGTGACCGTTTACACACATCAGCTGCCGACCGGAAGTTCTTCGCATTATCCTTGCGCATACACGCAAAGCATAATGGGTAATTTGCGTTCCAAGAAAAAGGTCTATAGTTCTGCGTCAAGCGCACGCGTATGCTACGGCGCAGCCTACGCGTGGACGCATAGCCCCTCGCCGTCGCACCTCTCAAAAAATGTAAAGCCTGGTTTATACTTCTGCGTCTAGTGACCCATGGTGCAAGCCGTGGCCGTGCATTTATACTTTTGACCCCTTTAATATGTTAATGTTTATTATCACAAATAATAACTAAATAAATTGATTTAATTATAACATTCTAACATTTATTGTAGTCATACTAACATTTATTGAAAAAAAATGTATGAACAATATTTTTTCATATGTGTGCGGGGCGCCGGACTAATGAGTGTCTATGTAGGTACACAAACTTTTGCAATGCACGTGATATGACGATAAGCTCTAATTGGCCGGTTTTAAATTGTCCTTGGGGCGCAGCGCTCTGCGTCCCGAACCCTCCCATTTTTGTTGTTAGAATGAATCATATTTGTTTTTATATGATTGGCCTTATGTGATTGGACCATTCTCACTTAGACCGTTCAGCAGCAGCTCATCTGTGCCGACCTTTAATCATAGTGAAAGCAAGTGCAATTTCTCAAGATGAAGGAAAATTCTGTTGTATCTTTGCAAAGATATCCGTTCACAAGGCGTTTGGATGAAGAAAAAAAAAAAAGAATCAAGGAGCTTGGACCAGATCGACCTTCCTTGCAAATTCACCAGCAGTCAAGTGATCGCGGGCGCGCGTACACTCTGGGCTTTTCCAGCACTTATGACAAACGGAGTTGGCTGGCAGGTTGTGATGAAAAACATGCCTTTTACTATTTCCGTGTTTGCCGTTTCAAACAGCAGGACGCAAGAGAGGCTGAATGCATTGGCCATGCTGTCAATAGAGAAGAGACTGGTGACTGAGATGACTGACTTTAACCAAAAGGTTATTGAGAAATTTGCCAGCCAGAAAGAAAGGAGAGCAAAATTAATTTTTAAGTAGTGCTACTGGCCAGTGATTAGGCAACATTTATGTGTGGGTTTGTGTGTGTGTTTACTGATTATCTTGATTACTTCATTACTGATAGTAAACCCAAATTAAACTAAAATGAACTGATTTGTGATGCATTTATTGTATGCTTTAGTCATATTTTAGTTTTTTGATACATCACCTGAAAAATGGCTTTTACACTCTTACTTTACCAACAGTTCGATTTTTTTCTGGTGTTTCAAGAAGTTTCAAGTTAATCAAATCTTGAACTGAAATTGGTGTGTTGTCGTGAAGGCAGAGGACTGATTCACACACCCTAACCAACTTTAAACTTTGCACTATTTCTCTCACTCCTAGACACTTAACATTAGGCACGTAGTAACACATTAAATTATCATAAATGAATTATAAAAATGAAAGCTGAATGAGGTCTCATGTGAAAGCGATAGACGAATGATGTGGTAATATGTGGTAATGTGGTGGGGAAAATAAACTTGAACTTCATCCTGCTCCATTTTATTCATAATTTAAGTGTATGATTTTTTAAAATTAAATTAATCAAATCACAGAAATGAACAATTAGCCAAAAAATTAATAAAAAACAAAATAAATCCAAACTTAAGAAAAAAATCGTTTGTTTAAAATATTGTCAGGTGTTGTCTTGCTGACTATTTATTACCCGTTATATGCCTGTGTACAGAAAAGGTTGATCTTGCTGTGCTTCAACATTCTGTCTGTCTAGATAAAAAGTGATGGAAGAGATAATAAAAAGGCACCCTTCCCTATCTAGATAGCATGACTGTGAAGATGATTTGAAAATTTGCCCTGAATGGGAATAAGGGAGATTGATGACTTAGGGTGCTTTCACACTAGCACTTTTGGTCCGCACCCGGGTTCGTTTGACGTCATAGTACGGTACGTTTAGCTAGTGTGAACGTGTCTTCTGAACTCGGGTGCGCACCCTTGAACCGTACCCGAGTCCGCCTGAAAGAGGTGGTCTGGGGTACGGTTCATGCGAACTCTGGTACGGTTCACTTCTGGTATGAATGCAATCGTACCAAATAGCGGAAGTGAACCGCCAACTGTACAACAAACTATCGTTTTCATAACGTTCATTCGTGTGTGTGCGCGCCATGTATTGTACCTTGGTGACAAGCGGGACTGAGCCAAGCACGTGATACACAGTGATGTCTGCTTGTCTCCTCCAGAAACAGCTTCTGCAGTCACTGTGTGATGTTCTGAATGTTTATAATATTTTTGCGGCAGATAGACGCGAGTCGCTTTCTGTATGTCCAAAACTAAAAGATTCAGTAAAAGCAAATCGACCGCGATGTGCGGAAGTCTCCATTTTGGCGCTTTGCTTTCGTGACCGTCACCTAGCAACAGCCGTAAACAAAACAGCAGCTCGATGACGCAAGCGTACCGGGGTTCAGAAGGAAAAGAGACAGTGTGAACACAAACCAACCGAGAAGGTGGCAAGGGGGGACAATCGAACTTGGGTACGGTCCAGGCAATTGAACCAAGTGTGAAAGCACCCTTAATGTATGTAAAATAGAAAGATATTAAACATCTCATGTCCATGGCTGATTGCAGAAAACTCTTGATAACTGAAAGCAGAAAATTCTCGAGTAGAAAAGGACATGACGGCAGGGGTTACATCCAAATGCAGGTTCATTAATAGAATAGTCAAATTAGCCAATGCACTCAACACCAAAGGTATTCCACTGAGTAAACAAAGAAACAGGCGATGGGTAGAGACAGCAGCAAAGAATCAAAAAATTAGATAAACAGTCCAACAGTTAAACAGGACTTAGTGCATAGTCTTATAGTTTTATGTAATACAGCAACAACTGGATAATTGTTGCCAGCAAGTTAGGTAATTGAACAAGAACCTTTTTTACAGTTAGACTTATTTCGTCTTTGACTCGACGGGTAGACCCTTACAAAATAGTGACCCTGGCGTGATCTCGCAGAAAGTTTCAGGCAAGTTTTGCCTTTTCTGTGTAAAATTTCGAAAGAAATGCTCAGAAAAGGTTGAGTTTATCCTTCTCTTCCCCCAGCTGCTATGGTAAGTCAATTCTCTTTACTTTTTATAAGTGTACTTTAAGGAAACCAAAGCAGGTTGTACCTATTGCTCTGACTGTTTTTTTTTTTTTTAATGTGCTAGAAGTAGGGTATGTTTAGGACTGGGATATTTCAGACTGGACCAACCAATCAGTAAAACGGCATCACACTGCAGAACAGAAGTTTCACTAAGGCTAGCACACAGAAGGATGAGCTACACGAGAATCAACAAAGAGTGGAAGGGTCATTTAAATAAAACAAAACTTAAATTTTCCAAAAAAGTTTCCAGTGATTTAAAGAAGCAAATCGCTTGGCGTTTATTGATTTGATTAACTAGGCGTAGTCAAAATTTGAATTTCACCATTTTATTGAACGGTTACAGTTTTAGCATTCAAACCTTCAGGTTGACATGACTTCTCGCTCTGATGTCTCGTGAATTCTCAAATGGGAAGAAAGTGTTTTTTTAGCTCTGAAACTCACACCACACACGTGGCAGGTGAAATTCTTTTCTCCAGTGTGAACAGTCATGTGCGCTGTAAGGTTCGTTTTTACCCTGAAACTCCATCCACACTGTTGGCAGGTGTAAGGTTTTTCTCCGGTGTGAATTCTCATGTGGACCGAAAGACCCCCTAGTTGTCTGAAACTCTTCCCACACTCTTGGCAGATGAAAAGCTTCTCTCCGGTGTGAATTCTCATGTGGATTTTAAGGTTCTGAGCTTGAGAAAAACCCCTTCCACACTCTTGGCAGATAAAAGGCTTCTCTCCGGTGTGAACAGTGGAGTGGATTTTAAGTTGTCCTGTTTGAGCAAAATGTTTTCCACATTGTTGGCACGTGAATGGTTTCTCTCCAGTGTGAACTCTTATGTGGAGCTTGAGTTGTTCTTTTCGAGCAAACGTCTTTGGACACTGTTGGCAGCTGAAAGGTTTTTCTCCAGTGTGAACTCTCCTGTGCCGCTCAAAGTATCCCCACGTATTAAATTTCCTTCCACACAGCTGGCATGTAAAAAAGCCATCTATAAAGTGAGTTAGCATGTGCTTTTTAAAGGATCTTTTAAGTTTGAAACCTTTTTCACACTCGTAACATATGAAAGGCAACAATCCAGCATGGAAACCCATGTGAGAATCAAGATATTGTTTTAAGGGAAAAGTTTTCCCACACAGTTTGCAGGAGTGATGTTTCTCTCCGCTGTGACTACCCATGTGAATGTTCAAGGATTCTCTGTTTGAGAAACTCTTTCCACACTGATCGCACACTAATGGCTTCAGGTCTAGGGTGAAAAAGACAGTTATATGTTATTCCAGTTTATTGGCAACATCGAAACACTTAGAGCAGGGGTCGCCAAGCTCGATCCTGGAAGGCTGGAGTCCCTGCAGACTTCAGCTCCAACTTGCCTGGACGTTTAAAGTATACCTAGTACAGGGATGGGCAAACTTGATCCTGGAGGGCCGGTGTCCCTGCAGACTTTTGCTCCAACACTAATCAAACACACCTGCCTGCAGCTTTCTAGTGATCTTGAAGACACTGATTAGTGTGTTCAGGTGTGTTTGACTAGTGTTGGAGCAAAAGTCTGCAGGGACACCGGCTCTCCAGGATCAAGTTTGCCCATCCCTGTACTAGGTATACTTTAAACGTCCAGGCAAGTTGGAGCTGAAGTCTGCAGGGACTCCAGCCTTCCAGGATCAAGTTTGCCCATCCCTGACCTAGTAAGACCTTGATCAGGCGAGTTTGATTAGGGTTGGAGCTAAACTCTGCAGGACACTGGCCCACCAGGAACAAGTTTGATGACCACTGGTTTAGAGAATCAAAACACCATTGCCATCATTTAGAGCAAACTCAGTTCCTGGAGAGTTGCAGTTCAAACCCTGCTTCAACACACTTAAGCCGCGGTCACACTGGACTTTACTCCCCATAGACTTCCATTCATTCGCACGCGAATGCGTCAGATCGGAAACGCAGGGTCATGCGTTGAGTTTTGCAGGTTGCTGCAGTGCAAAGTTCAAGCTTGGTGAACTCTGACCTGCGAAATCGCATTACTTGACTGCGTGAGATCAATGCAGGATTAAAACATGACCTCTCTGAACAGAAATTTAAAACGGAGCAATCGCTCGCTTTTTTAATGTCTAATCATTTTGTTTAATCCCGCCCCTTTTCGCAGCGCCGTACGACAGAATTTCGCAAGCTCAAACTCTAGTGTGACTTCGGCTTTACCTGTAGGTTCAAACATGCCTGATGGACATAATTAGTTTGATCAGCTGTGTTTAATTGGGGTTAAAGCTAAACTGTGACACCTGTGATTTAGAGCATAGGTCTCAAACTCAATTCCTGGAGGGCCGCAGCTCTGCACAGTTTTGCTCCAGCCCTAATCAAACACAGCTGATGCAACTTATCAAGGTGGTCAAGAGACTATTAAGCAGGTGTGAGTTGGAGCTAAACTATGCAGAGCTGCGGCCCTCCAGGAATTGAGTTTGAGCCCATTAATTAAGAGCATCAAAAACATGTCTATGTCCCAATTTTTTTTCTGTGAGGGCTACATAATTTTGCCTGACTTTAATTGGAGACGGGTCTGTAACTAAATAATACAGTATGCCAGTATTATCATCGAGATTTTGTTATGATTTAAAAAGTATTTAAGTCTTATATTAATAGATAATATACTTTATTATGCACTGTGCAGATAAATTACTTTGAGATATAGCCTTTTAAAAGAGATAATCATAATGACATTTTTTTTCATATTAATTGACAAACAGCACTTTCTTTGCAGTGAACAATATATAATCTGAATCAGCTGTTTTTTTTTCCAAACTGTCTCATTGACTCGGTTACCACCGAGCGTGATTGTATGTTATGCTAAATGTACCATCAGAGTCTATAAAATCAAGTTTACTACTATTAGCCAAATAACTGCAACAGCTTATCCTAATGCGCAGCACGCACGGACAAATCATGCTATTTGCACGTTAAAACACGCGTGAACATTTTGAGTTTACTCGCTTAATTTGCGAATCAAATTCACTTAAGATGCAGATTCGTGTCATGGGCAGGGCTTCTGTCTGCCCGGTGATTCTAGCTTCGTTGCTAAATGGCTAACATGGATTTTATTGAGAGAATAGCTGTGTGTATGTGCTTTAGGAAGGCTATAAACAGGTTATATATATATTAGTTTGGCGCAGTGTCTACGTCCACTAAATTCTTTCAGAGGTGCACCCAGCTCTGTGAGTTCATCAACTCCTCCAGAAACTGTACCAGGATGATGGAGTGCTTTTAGCTGAGCCCAGTTTGATAAACTGTTGTCCGGTGTCAGCAGGAGGATTCCCCCTCGGGACACCAACAACAGGCGCTACGTCATAAATCACGCCCCTACAAGAGAAAGCTCCTGATTGGTTAACGCGGCGCGAATGTCCAATGAACTTCAGATTTTCCAATTCGAGCGATACGCGTGTTAAGCATGTCAAACACTCAAAACACTCAACTTTTCGCATAGATCGCGTCATTTGTGCCGCAGGAAATCTATTCGCTCTTTGCATTGACTTAACATGAAATCACTCGCACTTGACGCCTGGTATGAACGCAGCATAACATTACCTTGTGGAACAGTATGCAGGGAAGGAGACCAGAGGCCAATATGTGATTGGCTGCGAGGTGCGTCAAGTTAGTCGCTCTGCTTTTTCCAATAGTGAGTAATACAGACTCTTTAATCTACCTGTTTCTGTTGCTCTGCAATACACTTCCGAAACCCTAGCTGGCAGTAGGTGTTTATGTTTCTCTGTGTCGAGTTTCTTCGCTGGTGTTTTGTTTTTTCTGAACACTTCCTTAAGTGGCTCATATTCGCTCATTTTTAGGCGGGAACCGGCGGACATGCAACAACTTTAATCATAAGGTAAACACAAAACAACAGTCTCCATCCGGAGCTCCTTCACGGGACTCCACACTTGTAAACACTCGCTGCATCGGGCCCCCTAACCTCCACCCACACTTGTCAGCACTACCAAGCCGACCAATCACAGAGCTTGCGCTATGTGTACACGTTACATTTTTTGAGAGCTGCGCATCAACGTCGCCGATGGCCACGGCGAGGGGCTATGCGTCCACGCGTAGGCTGCGCCGTAGCATAAGCGTGCGCTTGACGCAGAAGTATAAATTAGCCTTAAGGCTCTTCCCTGAGGAGTATGGCACAGTACCGTACAATTACGTACAGGTCACCCTGATCAGGCTTGCATTTCCAATGCCAACAGTATGCTTGGTCAGCATGGTGTATGAGAAAAAGTTGTGATCTACGACATTCATACCGGCAGAGGAAAACATTATGGGTCATTTACGAATCGCTTTTGCACACTCAATTCATTATTGCAATTTTTGTGAACCAACTATTCCAGCATATGTTTTATGCAGCAAATGCCCTTACAGCCGCAACCCACTACTGGGAAACACTCATACACTACAGCCAATTTAGTTCATCAATTCACCTGTAGCACGCGTGTTTGGACTGTTGGGGAAAATCGGAGCAACCTGAGCAAACCCACACCAACACGAGGAGAACATGCAAACTCCACAAAGAAATGCCAAATGGTCCAGGTGGGACTCGAACCAGCGACCTTCTTGCTGTGAGAAGACAGTGCTAACCACTGAGCTGAGCCACCAATATTGGATTTTTGATTTATATTTACTCAAGAAGTGGCATCTGGATCAATGGCCACTCCAGGATGTATTTGCATATCCGTTCTGTGATATGACTATTAATAAAGTTTTGCATCTGCGTTTAACTGCCTAGATCAGGGGTCCTCAACCCTGTTCCTGGCGATCGACCTTCCAGCTGATTTCAGCTCCAACCCTGATCAAACACACCTGAACCAATTATTTAGAACGTGAGGAGCACTTCATAATTACAGGCAGGTGTGTTTGATAAGGGCTGCCACTGAAAACTGCAGGAAGGTCGATCGCCAGGAATAGGGTTGAGCACCCCTGGCCTAGATTATATGACGACCTTAGTGTCATCCCTCTTTAAACTCCTTCAATGATGGCTAAACTAAAAGAACAGACAATGTGAGCTGTCCCTTGAACACAGCTAAAAAAAAAATAATAATTATCTTGTCTCAGAAATAGCCTTTATTGGTAGGGTTCCCCCTTATTTTTTACTGCAAACATGCTTAGTAAGTGAAGTCTATTTATTTGCTTCACATAAGACAGATCTGTACTAACCTCTGTGCATTTTACTGACCTTTAATTTCCCTTAATGCACATTAAAGAAATTATATTTTATTTATGAAGTTTTCTGAAAGGTTATGTGATGCCTGATCTGGTTTTAATTAGCTTATTGTGCTCGAATAGCAGAATATAAAGTACCTTTCCCTGTATAATTTGAATACATTTAATATTTAGCTTGTTTTTAAGAAAGAAAATTGACATCCCTGATACACAGTGCATAATAAAGTGGTAGAAGTGAGACAAACCGCTCATTTACATAAACATAGTTCATTAATATCATTAACTGCATAATTTCTGCAGAGCTGAACGTTGAGAAGCAAGCTTTGAGAATAAAAACCAACCTGTTTGTTCCTCAGCATCTTCTTTTTTGACTATTATTTCTTCAATCTTCACATCTTCACTCTCCTCTTTAATGAGCTCCATCTTTATAATAGTGCGTCACGTGGAGATCAGTCGCTTCGGCAAGAGTTTTCCCTCTGTGCTTAGACACTTTCCTGTTTTAGATAAATAAATAAAAATAATAGTAAAAAATGCAAACCACAGCAGAAAGTTCTAACCAACAGGCCCATGTCATATACAGCAGAGAAACTTAATAAATAACCCACTATAAAATAAAAGAATTAACGTATGCTGTGTTTTTTATTTTCACAAGCTTTGGAGACGTAACATAATTTCCGCTTTTAAATATACCTATAGCTTTCGCCATGAGGCTGTGTTCAAAATGATTTCAATGTTTTCAAAGTGCACTGCGAAGGGAGCACAATTGTAAACATGAAGCTCGCTAAAACTGAACTGTAAAAATACTTTGAAAGAAAATTACACCTAAGAGAGATTAACTTAATGCTTTTTTATTTTTAATAATTCCAACTTTGATTGTTAGAATGTTCTAAATGAATAGGGCGTAGGGGGGATAAGTGGGAATAGAACACAGCCAGGAACTATGCTTCTAACTACAGCTCCAGAGGTGTCGTTTCAAGTGCTCAAGTTTGCGTCGCGGTTTGCGAATGTTCGTTGGAGCGATGGATTTGGGAAACAGCAAATCAACGAACTATGTTTGTAACGACGGAACTTGCGACCTTCGTTGGCTAACGATGGTTTTGGGAAACGCACCCCAGATTAGCTCTGAATTGATACTAGCATTTCATGTATACAAAATACTCTTATCTACCTTAATTTTGTTTGGTTTTTAAAAACACCTTTAAAAGTACCGCATGCTTGGAAATGACGTAGAATAAACGCATTACCCTATCAAGCAATATTTACCTTGATTTTTCTTTATGTGTTGCTGATGAAAATTTTAATTCCCTCCATCTTGAACATGTGCTCAGATGTCACTATTCGTTTTCATAGAAACCACCGAAATAATCTTTCACACAAACTTTTTAAAGCGACATTACAGCGTTGTGCTGTGCGACAGCTATAGATCGTTGCCATTTCACTAGTGCTTAATTAAGATACACTAATAGATACCACATAACTACTTTCTCATACACACTTGTACACAGCACCTTATAACAATATACAATGCAATACTTTCTCCATTCGCATTGGTACACAGCACCTTATAACCTGTATGTTTACAACAAATCTGTACATGCAACTCAACATCCAGATCTTTTTGACTAACTGCATCTCGGTTTAATGTTTATCGCCTTTTTCTTTTCTCATATTTAATTTTGTGTTGTCACTCGTCACTTTACGTACACTGGAAGCTTCTGTTGCCGAAACTAATTCCTTGTGTGTGTGAAGCACACTTGGCAATAAAACTGATTCTGACTCTAAATAATATTTTAAAATGTTATTTTCATTGTTGAAGTTTAAAACTCTGGGTGTGCGACAAGGTGAAAACAGTGATTTTGACACCTAAAAGGAGGTTAAATAATATGAAAAAAAAATATATAATAGAAAGCTAGTAAATTTTTTAAAAGTAAGTTTTATTATTAGTTTGACAAACAAAAAGGACAAAATTATATATATATATATATATATATATATATATATATATATATATATATATATATATAGTTTTAGATATATGATCAATGGGCATAAAAGTGCCCAAAGTTAAAGAATTACCCATATATGGCTGAATTCTCATTTTTGGATGAACTAATATTAACAGAAAGAAGAATAAATGCCAAATAAATATCTAAAATGTCTCAATCGGTTCTCTAGTTCAGTATTCATCACTGAAAAATCCAGCATAAACCAGTTACCAGCCTAGGAGGGTTGGCTGGTTTTAGCTGGTCAACCAGCCAGGTTTTAGAGGGGTTTTGGCCATTTCCCGCCTAGTCTTAGCTGGTCAGGCTGGGAGTTGACCAGCTAAAAAAAAGCTTGACCAGCCTAGCCAAAACCAGCGATGTCCAGCTTAAACCAGGCTGGTCAAGTTGGCTTTAGCCGGTCATTTTCCAGCCTGACCAGCTAAGACCAGGCTGGAAATGGCCAAAACCCAGCTGACAGAGTCTGACAGTTAATAGACTTAAATCTCCTGATTTGACAAAAACTACAACTGCAAATTCATTAAATTATGCAAATTATGCGTACATAATTGCCATAACATCAAGTAAATTATGTTAAACAATTGATTCAACTGTTTCTTTTCCCTGCTGAAAAAAACAGCATATGCTGGTAAGGTATGTTTTGATGCTGGTCTTGCTGGTTTCAATGGTCTTGATGCTGGTCTTACTGGTTTTATTGCTGGTCTCTGCACTGAAACCAGCAAGACCAGCTTCGAGACCAGCAAAACCAGCACTAAATCCAGCAAGACCAGCATCAAAACATACCTTACCAGCATATGCTGTTTTTTTCAGCAGGGTTTTCCACTGAATTTATAAGCAAAAAACATTAACATAACATTCAAATAATAAAAACATGGTCATTGTGGTCAAATCACGGTAATAACAAACTATCCCGTGGTTAAATCAACGTGTCCATATTTTCACCATGGTATTTGTAGTACTTGGGATCTTATAAACGGTAGTCAATAAGACAAAAACTACGAACACTGCACGTTTACTATAGTAGAGCCATGGTTCAAGTTCATAAAAGATGTGACTCGATAAAAACAGTTTATGCTTGACCACAAACCTTTCTCCAGCCGAGTCATAACCAGACTGTAAACGCTACAACGGATGCAGAAACACGGCGGAGACTTATGACATCATATTAAAGCCATAATAAAAGTCCCGTTTACCGTATAAAGGTAGGGATGTCCAAACTCGTGTTCTGCTGAGTTTAGCTCCAACTAGCTTCAACGCACCTGCCAGGAACTTTCTAGTATATCTAGTAGGAGCTTGATTAGCTGGTTCAGGTGTGTTTGATTAAGGTTGGAGCTAAACACTCCAGAACACCGGCCCTCCAGGTATAATTCAGGGATATATACACCACTGGTATAAGGTCTAAAATCACATCAATCAATCAATCAATCAATCAATCTATCAATCTATCTATCTATCTATCTATCTATCTATCTATCTATCTATCTATCTATCTATCTATCTATCTATCTATCTATCAATCTATCTATCTATCAGGGTATGCAAAACATGTTTGTACAATACTGAAACAATCAAATATCCAGAAAGCAATGTTTACTTGCACATACAGGAATGCACATGAGGAAATGATTATAGTCGAGTTAAAGTAAATAGCATTCATCTGTTGTGGTAATTTTAGTGACCTAGTAGGCCAACTGTAGTTTTCTTCAGCTCTGTAGGGTATATTACACTACAGTACACCAGCTTACTGTAGTACAAATTCAAGTTTACTGCAGTATTACAGTTTATCAGTAATCACTATAGTTAATGCTAATATGCTGAAGAACTCATTAAAATCTTCTGCTGAACACAGAAGAAGATATTCGGAAGAATGTTGGAAAGAACAGCCACTGATATCCATGGCAGGAACAAACACTCTTTGGTATTACAGCCTTTGTGCTCAAAAGAAAGAAACAGACAGGTCGAGAACAAGTTGAATGACAGAATTTTCATTTTTGGGTGAACTATATATGTTTACCTACTTATAACTACATATAAACTTTAAAGAGACTGACAGAGCCCAAAAAGTAGCAACATTCAAGTCCAGATTCAATCTATTACTTTAGATCTATGTCCACTTGTTCACTAAAGATCAATATAATTCGGTGTAGTGTTCAATACTGGGTTTGTGTCCTTTTATTTAGATTTCGCAGTGTTTCACGTATTTTTCTCTCTTACAGCTATAATCTGAATCAAATATATGAGCGACACACATTTCCAAACAAACACACATTTTCTGGTGCCATTTTAAATGACCAAGCCACACTCTAAAAGTACCTTCAAACAATGACTAAAAGCGGGGTGTTTTTTTTTTTTTAGTATCTTTAAAATTAACGGAATAGTTAATGAAAAATGTCCTCATTTATTTACACTCAAGTGGTTGAGAATACAACAGGAAGCTTGGAGATTTCAATCTGTTAACACTGTTTCTACTTTTATTTGGTGAATAGCACTATGATACAGAAAGTGTAAATATGATTTCCTTTGGGTTAAATGAAGTCTGTTTTCACCTTAATGTGATGTCAACCACTGTAGTGCGCAGGCATGGCCTGCTATAGACGCTCAAGGCGGCATCCTCAGCAGAGTCCTTTTAGTGTTAACGTTTCTGAATACATTTTTATTTTTAATGAACATCTGCATACATGACAAAAAAATATACCAAGCAGCAAAACAGCATCCCTTCAGTTTACTCAGTGTTTCAATACACTTGTTTTAATACACTCCTTTAAGTGGACTTTATTGGACAGCATCATGTACTTTTGAGGCTTTTTTTAGTCGAGAATGTAGTTGTTTAGATCGAAACTATGCAGTTTATTTATAAAGATAGTGCCTATTTTAAAATATTTACAATTTCTAAAAGACGTTGGCGTCCATTAGCCAAAGACGGTTGACCTTGTCTATCCACAAGATGGCGCCAGGACCGCATAATAAGCCCTTGCTTAGAAGATTAAAACAGCGTGATTTCTAACTAGCTGATCAAATCATTATTAAACTGGTAAGTGCATATTCTAATTTGATCTCTCTCTTTTGTATAGATTGCAACTATGCAGTTTATTTATAAGGACAGTGCCTATTTTAATACAGTTACTTTCCTCCCTACTGAAAAAAACAGCTTAAACCAGCCTAAGCTGGTTGACCAGCCTGGTTTTAGAGGGGTTTTGGCACTTCCAGGCTGGTTTCCAGCCATTTCCAGCCTGGTCTTAGCTGGTCAGGCTGGAAAATGACCAACTAAAACTAGCTTGACCAGCCTGGTTTAAGCTGGACATAGCTGGTTTTAGCTGGTCACTGTGCTGCTGTCTTGTCCAGCCTTTGTTTTTGTCGTGGGAGCAACAGCGAGGACTGACTGGAGAAGAATCGGCTTGATCTGGCCAATGGCAGCAAGATTACAGACTCTTGGTGCTGTACAGGTCAAACACCGAGCAGCACGAAGTAAATAGAATTACTACTAAAAAGCTTACAGTATGTATAAAATACATTTAAAAAGATGAAAACGAAGGACGTTTTTGCTATAATTTTAGTTAGTTTTGTATGTACACAATACAGGCTGCGTCTGCAACCACCAACTACTCAGTAGGTACTGCATTTGAATTAAACGTACTACTTGACCGTTTGGAAAGTACGTTCTATACAGTATGAATGTGAAAAGTATGAATGGAATTCAGACGTACTACATCCGCCATTTTGTCATGGTCACGTGACCTACCCGCGTCAGTTGCGTCGCTTCACTCCCATTCATGAATTCTCTCGCGGGGCATCATGGGATAGCGCAGCATGCATGGATGCGCACTTCAGAATCTCGCCGGAAATAGTAAGTCATCCGGGTACTTCTCGCATACTGATTTTCGAATTTTATGAATTCGGACATACTACTCAATTCGCATACTGATTTTAGCTTACTGTATAGTATGGAAGTATGCAGTTTCGGACGCAGCCACAGTTTCAGTTCTAGTTTTTTTTTTAAAAACTCATTTTTATTTGTATTTCAGTTAACGAAAATGTTTTTTCAATTCTTGTTTTCATTTTTTCGATAACTATAATAACCTTGGAAACCATAAAACAAAGCAGGAGGCCAGGCAGGCATAAATGATCACAGAATGAGAGAGCAGTCCAGAGTCAAACACAGAAACCCAAAGTAGGAAACAGAGAAAACCCTCAGTGATGGTAGCCAGGGGAAGAAGAAAAAAGACTTTGCAACGAGTTTGAGCTCGAGTGTGGCTTTAATAGCCCAGATAATGGGGAACAGGTGAGTGTGTAATCAGTGCAGGAGATTGTGGGTAATGTAGTTCCACTCAGGTAGCCAAGGCTACGAGTGTGAATATTTGGAGGAGCAATATTTAAGGCTTTCTGTGGACAAAAATGAAATAGTTTAAACTGAATTTAAAGCCTTACTATCGGAGTGAGGGCACGGGTGAGTTTTGAAATCAGATTCGAGTCCAAATGTCTAAAAATTCTTATATCAAGAAGAATTTTCTAGACAGGTAAAACCTATTGTCTTGTTTTCAGAAATAATTCGCCAAAATAAAGTGAGTTTTTCTTTAAAACACGCAAAATAATCTGCCAATGGGGTAAAAAAAAAAAAAAAATCTTTTATTATTTTTCTTTCTTATTTTTGGATTTTTCTCTGGTGTGAATTCTCATGTGGATCGTAAGCCCTCCTTTTTGACTGAAACTCGCTCCACACTCTTGGCAGGTGAACTTGTTCGCTTCAGTGTGAACTCTCATGTGGACATTGAGGTTCGGTTGTGTTCTGAAACTGGCTCCACACTGTTGGCAGCTGAAAGATTTTTCTCCGGTGTGAATGCTCATGTGGACTCGAACGCTCCCTAGTTGACTGAAGCTCTTCCCACACTCTTGGCAGGTAAACCGCTTTTCTCCTGTGTGAGTTCTCATGTGGACTTTAAGGTTCTGAGAGTGAGAAAACCCCTTTCCACACTCGTGACAGGGAAACGGTTTTTCTCTGGTGTGAACTCTTAAGTGGGCCTTAAGGTTATGGATTTGAGAAAAACTTTTTCCACATTGTTGGCATGCGAAAGGTTTCTCCCCAGTGTGAACTCTGGTGTGGCTCTGGAGGTGTGCTTTTAGATTGAAACTCATCCCACACTGTTGGCAGCTGAAAGGTTTTTCTCCGGTGTGAACTCTCATGTGCTGCTCAAATAATCCCCATTCTTTGCATCTCTTTCCACACAGCCGGCATGTAAAGCAGCCATCTATAAAGTGAGTTCGTATGTGTTTTTTAAAGGTGCTTTTGAGTTTGAAACTCTTTTCACACTGATAACACATGAAAGCTCCAGTGTGAATCTTAGATTTCTTCGCTCCTGAAGTTTTCCCACACCGTTTAGAGTTACGTCTCTCTCCACAGTGACGACTCACGTGAGTATTAAAGGTTTCTTTCTGTGAGAAACTCTTTCCACATTGATCGCACACAAACGGCTTCAGGTCTAAAGTAAAAAAAGACAAAAGGAGTTACAACAAGTTAATACAAAAACAACAAACATTTCGAAAATCGAAAGCAACAACGCTGTGAGGAGAGTTTTGCTTCTTAAAGGTTTTCGGTGAGGGCCACAGTACATTTTTTTTCTTTAATGGGGACCGGGTCAATTATATTGACCAGAGTGAAAACCAGTAACATTGTAGAGATTTGTTTATTCTAAGTGATATTTCGCTAAGCCTAGCACTGGACAATAATTCGATACATAAGACGGTGATATGAGTTTTAAACCCATTTCCGGTATTTCAATATAAATTTGCATATATATATACATTTTATTATATGTATAATATCTTGTATATTATCATTTGTCGCTGAATGACATTCAGTGCTCAGCCGTCAGAAAGAGCGTGATGTCACTTGCGTGATGACGTACATCACAGACACGCGCTGCCATCGCTCAGCAGTTAAGCTCCGTGACCGTCGCAGAAAGTTTTAGCTACAAAATGAGTGCCCCGAATACAGATATGAATGAACAAGCGTCCACAAGTAAGAATGCAGATGAAATAGTTGATAAGAGAGGAAAGACTAATGCAATGGTGTAGAAGTGGTTCGGCTTTTTGTAGGCTACATTATTTATTATTTCATTTTCTATTATTTGATTGATTTTGATTAGGATATACAAGTTATATACAACCGTTTTATATTCGCACATTTAGACTTTCTCCTTGATAATATCATTTCAGAAATATATTATTTGCTCATTTTAAATGGTGAAATCATATTAGCAGGCAATGACTATCAAAGTACAACATTCACAGTCAATTAAATAGTGCTCATGTTGTTTTCAAGTCATGCTTGCATTTCAATCTCAAAATGTGCGGGAGAGTGGTGCCGACTAGCAGCGGGAACACATCAAATCTGTTTCACCCGATAAAACATACTGAGAGTGAGAAGATGAGGCATCATAAAAGTTTAAGCCAACCTCCCCGACACCGAAACCAGTGGTGTCAGAAGAGAAGGCAATGAAGCAAACACAGATGCTATGAGGCGCCGTGTAGGATTGAAATCAAACTTCGCTTATCAACACATACATAAAACACGTGACGTGCATATACACCTATACTATTGAATGTTTAAAACATGTATGAAACTTGCGCATACACATATAAACTTGATGCATGCATACACCCACATACACACACACATGTACATATAAACTCGATCCTTGCACATAATCGATCCTCGCATAAACACCCAAATTAACACTCACATTATACGCAAACTCGCTACAAACATATTCATCAGGAATCAGGTTATTGCAAAGCTGATGAAATAGAAAGAATGTGATTAATAGAGCTATTAAATCTGTTAAATAATGAAAATGTGTTATATAAAATAATATAAAATATTAGTCGATATAAATGGACTATATAAAATATATAAGAAATATTTTATGTTAAACCTTTAATTAGGTAATTATACACCAATATAAATAGACAGATAAAACCCTCAGCTATATATATTTATATATATATTTATATATATATATATATATATATATATATATATATATATATATATATATATATATATATATAATATATATATTAGGGGTGTAACGATACACCAAAGGCACGGTTCGGTTCGGTTCACGGTTTTGGAGCCACGGTTCGGTTCGGTTCGGTTTGGTTTCTGTTTGCTGTGGGGTTAGGGTTGATGTCATCTTAACAGCAATGCTAAGGAACAATAGATTCACTTAATAACAAGAACAACTAAACTTTTTCTTTATTAATTTTGCCATCACATTTTTAGTACAGTCAGGATACCAGAGTAAACAACAAAAATGAAATAAATACCTCCAATATAGACTAGTCAGAAAAAACTATTCTCTTTAGTGCAGCCATCTTAAGAAAGTAAACTCAAATTAAATAAATAACTGCAGTGTAGACTATAGTGAAAGATAAACAGGCTTGTCCTCTCTAAGGACATTTGGAATATTCAATTAAGTTTTAAGTTCTTCTTTAAAAGCACCATAATGTCCACATTCTCAGGTGAGGGGCTTGATTTCTGTGCAGACACAGACAAAGTGATGCTCATTTTAGTCATCATTTAGATAGGTTTCTGTTTAAATTAATGAAAAAATAATATACATACAATGTGCTTGTAAAGTGTTTTTTACATGACCTATTCACCAGTGAAATACATTGCAGTTTTGTCTGAAACTAATGTTAGGGTTGTAGCCGTATATTAGTTGTATTTTTGCCTCCCCCTCTCTCTCTCTCTCTCTCTCTCTCTCTCGCTCGCTTGCTCTCTCCATGCCTGTCATTTCTGTATATCCGCCTTCACGACAGCTAATTGGTCAGGAGACCGATCTATCATTACTGGGCGACTTGGCGCGGGAATATAAAAATGACGTCAGGAAAAGCGGAGGAAAGCGCATCTTCCTTTGATCTCGTTTTTCGTGTATTTTGCTAACATGATTATGAATTTCGTTGTTTTTGCTTAACTTTCGTTTGGGCAAAAATATTTTGCATTAGTTTTGCCCACTTTGAGAAATTTTGTGATTTTTGTACACTTTTATTTCGATTGATTTGTTTGTTTCTTTTTTGTTCAGCTCTTTCTCGTCATATTGAGCTATACCTCCTCAAGTTCACTCTTTTCTCAGAGTAAGGTGGATAGGGAAGATGTCTTACGACTTAGATTTTGCAAACACGTAGAAAATGTATTGTTAAAGACATCAGGTAAGAGGTGAACGTCATCTTTGCATTTATTTTATTCTACAGTTCAGTATAGGGTCCTAGTGTTTCCTCTAGGATTTTTTCCAGCAGTGGAGGCAGGACTTTTTTTTTTACACAGATCTGCCAACTATTTTAAAGACAAATATTACACACAGTATAACAAGTCGAGATAGCATTCATGTAATACGAGCATGCGAATCTCTTTGAACTTCTTGCACGCACTCAAATTTACACGTTCAAGACAAGTGCAGATCTTCTTGTGCGCTCTCCAGTAAGCGCTGCTGAAGCGCGATTTAGTGTGTTTTTGTGCGTTTTCCGACATCAACGCGTCCTGAAGTAAAATGAAACAGCTATAAACTCCAGCAAGATAAAGTCATTGAATGCAGAGCCATTGACCTTTATCAATAAAGTATACTTATGGAAACTGTGTTCATCTTAACTGAAAGCTACGCGGTGTTTGCTAGACTCACGCACCTGTCAGTCAGTCTGTCAGAGAGTCAGTCAGCATGTCACCTTGAACAAATAGCGCACAGCACTACGGTTACAGAAAAGTTTGCGCTGTTTACCTCTAATATGTTTTGGTGCGATTATAATCCGCTATAAAAAACACGACTAAATATTTTAAATAAGAAGCTGTAATGTAGCCGTGGCGGGATGAATTTTGGCGTGGCGGCCCGCCACGGATGAATGAATGTAGCGGAAACCTTGAATAAGGCGCACTGCGCTGAAAACCTTTTTTTTCTTTTCATCAGTTTCTAGCGAGGTAAGGGGTTAAATCCCTTTTGTTGGCAGTTCTGTTGTCAGTGTCTTTTGCGTACACCCTCACATTGTGAAATTTACCACATTTTTTAAATGTTATTCTATTAAGTTTCGTGAAACAGTTAGTTACGACGTGCGCTTTGTCTACGACACAAATTTCATTCCTGTACTCCACTGGAAAACCAAAATGTTCCCAAACAGGAGACTTAAATGTATTTGGGGGATCTGCAATCTCAATATATGCGAAGCAGCCGTCCTGCATATACAGTAGTAATGGAGTTTGATCGCTCACTCAAGTCACATGACATGACATGCACTTGGAAAATACTATTCTAAATTCTAAAACATTAGAATATAATATTTAGAACGAAAGCTCATCATTACTAATACAATTTAATCAAATGTAATAAAATAAAGATGTTTTGGTTCAATTAGAGACAAGTGACGTCAACCTTAACAGTGGGCAGCAGGGGGCGTGACAGTATCGCGGTCCGCCACAAGAGTTTCGCGATACGTATCGTGGTTGGTGTATCGCGATATTTCGGTTCGGTTTGGAGTATCGTTACACCCCTAATATATATATATATATATATATATATATATATATATATATATATATATATATATATAGATATATATATTAGGGTTGGGTCGATAGACGATGTCATCGTCCATCGCCGATGGCTGATAAACTTCACGATGCTGAGCCGGCATCGTGATCCATCGCCCCGCCCCACATGTATATTGATATATAACTTATTATTTACTTGTCATCTTAATAGCAATAACGGTCTTTTCATGAGCTGTGTTATATTATACTTATAGCTGCTGTTTGCACGGCTGACACCATCGTGAGGATTAAATACATCGTGAGGATTATACAGCACCTCTCGCGCTTAAAATGTGTAGATTCAGTGGCAAACGCTGTTACCTGCAAACCCCGTCCCACAGACTTTACAGTGAATGGCTTCAGTTATTTTCATAGCGGACTTAAAGCCACTGGAAGTCTTTTATCCACTCTTGGAAAAGTGTAAATGGTGGATTAACATTCAGCACATGATCACTAATCAGATGTGCCATTATTTAACTTTAGGTGGTTTCTAAAACTAAATCTGTCAGTGTTATTTTCATTCTCTCATCTTCAGCGCGTCACATTTCCGCGGCTGTTGCTCCTGTCATGTGAAGGCAGAAGGCGTTGACTGAGTGATTGACAGCTGATATTAACCAATCCATTCGCGTTCAGTTCTAGCGCAGTGGGCCAATAGGAAAAGCACAAAGGCGGGGCAAGCATTGCGGGCTTTTTTTACTTCAGCAAGTTCACATGACAACTGTTTTAACAGGGCTGCCAACTCTCACGCAATCGGCGTGAGAGTCACGCAATTGACAGTATTCTCACGCTCTCACGCCACACATCCATTTTCTCACACAGAAAAATCATCCCGTGAATATTTTTCCTGTTATAATAAAGACGGTGTTAAAGACTTTTAGCGTTTTATAAAGATGTTATTCTCTGTATGTGCAACTGATCCAACGCTGGTGAAAGCAATGTAATAGTAAAACAAACTGACGCATGCGCGCAGAAAACATACCCGCGCGGCTCTCGCACCGCCCCTGCTTGACGCTGTTGCGCTGCTCTCGTTGCCGCTCCCGGTATGAATCCCAGTTGTGAACATGCACGCCGAAAAAAAATAGGCGCTGCTCACGCATTGTGCAACAGGTGTTGTGCCGAGAAACGCTCCCCTATTTAGGCTAAGTGCAAATAGCGCACCTCGTTGGAAGCTAGTTGAGTGATTCCCACCCATCACCATTTGAGTAGTGAGAGTGGCGTAGTTTGTAATCCGCATGGCATTATGCTTTTATACAATCGATCATGAACCCGGATCGAATCCAGCGTCTGAAGAACACGTTCTTCTTTTTTCCCCCACTACATATCAGATTTTGCCCATCACAAGGAAGACATGGAATCATTAATCAGTTGTGTGTATTATGGAGGACTCCGATTCATAGAACTGGATTGGAGAGGTGTTATATGCAAATCATATGCATTATAACTTTGTAGAAGTTATACATTAAAAATACCCTTAAATATAAATTTTAGTACTGCTTCTGTGAACTTGAACAAGTATATTAAAATCCAATAATTTTCACTAGTTTTATTAGTATTTTTTTTTTTCAAAGTGTGCTTTAAATGCTTTAAAAATAAGTTAAATCTTTGTAGACTAGAAATATATGCACTGTATATCATTTATTTTAAATATGCGGGCAATTTAAGTTAATATAGATTAATTTTATTAAAAAATATTTTAATAATCTTATTTTTTAATTCAACTATAGGGGTGCGGCAGGTAAGGGACCTACAAGACATTGTGCCCAGGGGCCTCTGAATTCTTAATCCGGGCCTGCCTTTCATACTTTCATTGGGATTCTGTCTACATGAAAACCAAAGGCCATAATTGATTAAAACGTAATATGATTATTATCTTGATGGATAAAGCAAAAACAATAAGTGAAAACGCACTAGCTTTACAAATAAATGTAAAAACAAATCTGTAATCTTCTGTAAGGGAAAAGTTCACTTTCATTAGTGTCATAATGATGTTATTAAAAAGTGATTATTTTAAGTTAATAGATGCACATTTCAGCGTTTGCGTTTTATGGCGGGGGTAACAGCCTTTAATGTTCAGGTGTCAGCGCGCAGTGAGTTTTGGAAATCAACAAAATTAAAGTTTAACTAATATGATGATGATCTTATTTTGACTAGCATGTCTCCTGATAGATTTTTTTTTGTATGAAGCAGAAAGAAGGGATGAAGTTGGGGAGTTTAAACCTAATTCTTGGCCACAAGTCAGGTCTAAGAAAACACACAACAAATAATTCTATAAAACATATTTTGTGTTCTATACAATCTGTAGAATTTTATTCTAATGAAATTAATATTCATTCATTAATTTTCCTTCAGCTTAGTCTCTATTTCAGAGGTCGCCACAGCGGAATGAACTGTCAACTGTTCCGGCATATGTTTTACGCAGTCGATGCCCTTCCAGCCACAACCCAGTACTGGGAAACACCCATACACACTCATTCACCTGTACACTACAACCAATTTAGTTCATCAATTCCCCTAAAGCACGTGTCACTCGAATCAGTGACCTTCTTGCTGTGAGGCAACAGTGCTAACCACTGAGCCACCATGCTGTCCTGAAATTAATATATTTACGCAAAAGTTTTCTTAAATAATCGTAGCATATCACTTCAGTTGTATCTTTACATTATTTATTTATTTATAATAGAGTAATTGTACTAGTAATAATACTCTATTTTGTAATAAATATTTTAAAAAGTATTAAATAATTTATTTATTAAAATAAATCACGACATATATTAAATAATGTATTTATTAAAATAATATATTTATCATTTTATATATTTATAAACAAACGGGGCGTGGCTTGTTGTGGGGGCGGGGCTTATGGATATGGGCGGGGCTTAAAATCTCACTCCAAGCTAAAGCCAAAAGTTGGCAGCCCTGGTTTTAATCTGTTCCTGAGCGCTGCGTTTGGTGTCTTTAGGTGCAAAGATGCATTCTGCATAAATGTCTCCTAAATCCGCGCACGCGGTGAGGATTTTGCAGTGAAAACAGGTCGCACAGTAAAAATGTATATACTAGCACAAATGCTTTCAAATACATATTTTAGGTCGTATAAAATATCAGGCGCAAATGTGACCAAAACGGTCGAGCTCTAGCATCATTACTTGTTATTATTTCCTCATAATAATAATAAAATAAGGAAGTTATCATTAATCACAATACAAATTACAGTGAACTCCAAACAAACTCTCGTCTCGTCTTCGCCACCAGCTGTGGGGAAAAAGCCATTATAAGAACACAGATCACTTCGCCTGATCATGCCAGACTCCCGCGGAAAAAAAGTGATTGACAGGTGGTAATTTGTGTATAACTTTATTTATTTATGGTTTGGTCATGGGTAAAGCAAAGACCATGTGGGTCAGGTAGTGAAAACGATAGGCTACAATTATTAAATTCGTTATGAATTAATTGATATTTAACAACAAAGACCCCCACCCCGCCTACGACGACGATACCATCGTCCATCGTCGATGTTCACATTAGACATCGTACGATGCCAAATTTGTCAACATCGCCCAACCCGAATATATATATATATCGCATAAACACCCAAATTAACACTCACATTATACGCAAACTCGCTGCATGCTGGCATATAGCACTCGCGCAAATGTACAAAATAAAATTCACAAACATACTTATCAGGAATCAGGTTATTGCAAAGCTGATGAAATAGAAAAAATGTGATTAATAGAGCTATTAAATCTGTTAAATAATGAAAACGTGTTATATAAAATAATATAAAATATTAGTCGATATAAATAGACTATATAAAATATATAAGAAATATTTTATGTTAAACCTTTAATTAGGTAATTATACACAAATATAAATAGACAGAACCCTCAGCTTATATATATATATATATATATATATATATATATATATATATATATATATATATATATATAAGCGGAGTCTGAGAGGTTAATTTATTTAATAGCTTATTTCACATTTCTTGTTTGTAAAGGCTAAATACAAATAAAATGTGAATTTTTTATACTGTTTTTATTTTTAAGTTATAAGAGCCTGGATGTTATTATAGACTTTGCAAATTCAGTTTGCAGACATTTGTGGGTACAGACATTCATTGTGTGCATTCTTGCCAGTTTTTTTCCTGTCTTTTTAATATTGTCCATATCGATATCAGAATTATATCGTATCGACCGAAATTAAGAAATATATCGTGATATAAATTTTTGCCATATCGTCCAGCCCTAGCTAAGCCTCCCCCTCATTAGTTTCTGTTGTTATTCCTGTCAAGCTTTCGTGCCTGGCATGTCATTTAAAGTATCTATGCGCCGGTGTCAGACATTCGGATATAATTAGTCATTTTTGGCAAACAGGTGAGATATCGGAGAAAGCCAGAAGAAAAAAGGACTGCAGTATGCATTTGCAGGTGTATATTTACGACTTAATACGCAACCGATTAGAAAATAATTTAATCAAAATTGAAGCTGAAGCCTAGCCGCCTCATACGCTGACCATTCAACAGCTTAGTTCATGCACAGCAAGAGTTAAATCTAAAAATAATCTAATAATAACAAGTGAAATTATGATTTCTCTTTTTTTAGCCTGATTTTTTTTTTTTTTTTTATATTTTATTTTTTTTTCCTTTTTTTCAAAACAGTTCAGAACAAGACTAACAGAAACAACAATAGAAATAATAAAAATAATTAAAAAAAAAAAAAAAAAAAAAATTAATTAAAAAAAAAAAATTTTTTTAAAAAGAAAACATTTTTAAAAGAACATAGAAAGGTTTACAGTACAAGTGTCAAAGGTCACCGATTACAATCTTATTTAAATTCTTATTTATCGTTGATAAAATGTTGCTATATAAAGTTTTGTTACGGGTTACATATCAAAGATCAACAGGGTTCAGATATATCTATATATACATATAAAGTAGAAGCACCACAATAAGATTAAAACAATACATCTCTTCTTAACCATTTACCCCAGTATGCAGAAATTTTATAGGTTTGATGTCTCAAGGAAAATGTCAGTACTTCCATGTCATACACCTCTTTAACAATATCATACCATTCACCTACAGATGGAGGATCTTCCCTGAGCCATTTCTTTGTAATCGCCTTTTTGCTAGTTATTAGTAGTGTGTTAAGAAGATATGCATCATTTTTTGGTATTTCTGTAGAGTAAATTCCCAGGTACATAGTTTTAAAATTACATTCCAGATTCAATCGCAATATTTTGTTTATCTCTTTATTTAGATCTTGCCAATAGGTGTGTATAATATTACAATCCCAAAATATGTGGAAATGATCAGCCAATACATTTCCACATTTTCTCCAGCATTCACCATTTTTTTGATCTTTAGTTTGAAAGCATTTTATTTTAGGTGTTATAAAGAACCTGATTACATTTTTCCAAATAAATTCCCTCCATGAATCTGAATTAATTGTCATCATCTGTGTTTCCCAAATAGTTAACCATTCCTCATTTGTTATAATTATATTGGCTTCCCTTTCCCATTTCTCTTTTATATACATTGTTGAGTGTTTCTTTGTTAATATCAGACAGGAATAAATTCTTGATACTAGTTTTTTATTAACCTTCTTTTTGTAAGCATCTATAAATACCTGTATTACTGTTGTTTTTGTGTCTTCTGAGTCTCTTATGTTTTTATTGAAGTAGTCTCTAACCTGAAGGTAACGGAAAAAGTCTTGTTTATCTAAGTTATATGTATTCGAAAGTTGTTGAAAACTTTCTAATTCATTGTCATTAGTGATGAGACAGAAGGATGTTATGCCTTGCAAACTCCATTGTTTAAATCTTAGATCTAGTTTCGCTGGTTTAAATTGAGTATCATGTTCAACCCATCTTAATATCTTAGCTTGTTTTTCTCTTTTAGGATTCTTTAATTCTTTGTACCAAATTTCCAAAGGGGTCTTTGTTAGAGAGTTCAATTTATGCAATTCTGTATATTGGAAATTTCTATCTCCTAATAATACTTGGAGGGGTAAGTGGATTTGTAATTGTTCAAATTCTTTCCATTTTGCACAGTATTCATCATTGCACCAACAAACTATGTGTCTAAGTTGTGCTGCTTTATAATAATCATCTAATGATGGTAGACCTCTACCACCCTGATCTTTAGGAAGCTGTAGGGTGTTAAATTGAACTCTTGGATGTTTTCCGTTCCAAATGAAGCGAGATACTAGTTTTTTCCATTCATCAAATTGTCTTTTTGGTATCTCCACTGGTAAAGCTTGAAAGAGAAAAAGTAGGCGAGGTAATATATTCATCTTTATTATCTCTATTCGATTGTATAGATCTAAAGGTAGAAGAAGCCATCTGTTCAAGTCCTTTTTTATGGTTTCTGTAATAGGAGAGTAATTTATTTTATAGATGTATGATAGGTCTGCAGGGATTTGAACTCCAAGATATCTGATAGAAGGTGTATTCCATTTAAATGTATATTCCTTGCGTATTTTATTATCTGGGCTATAGTTACATAAAAGAGTTTGTGTTTTAAGTATATTTAATCTATATCCTGAATATAATCCAAATTTTTCAAGAGAATACATCACCTTGGGTAAACTAAATTCTGGGTATGTTAGAAACAATAACACATCATCAGCATATAAACAAATTTTATGTTCAGTACCTTTAATTTTCACTCCCCTTATTTCTGTATCATCTCTGATTAGTTGTGCTAATGGTTCAATGAATAATGCAAATAAAGAAGGGCTTAATGGGCACCCTTGTCGACATCCTCTTTCTAATATAATTTGTTCCGAAATATCTCCGTTAATTTTAATTCTAGCTGTAGGAGTTAAATATAAAGATTTAAAAATGTTTATAGTGTCATTCTCAAATCCAAATCGTTGGAGAACTAAATATAAAAAATGCCAACTCACCGAATCGAATGCTTTTTCTGCGTCTAGACTAATTAGAAGAGTGCTAATCTTGTTATGAGATATATAATCTATTACATGAAGGGCTCGCCATATATTATCATATGTTTGTCTTTGTTTTATAAAACCTGTTTGATCAGTATCTATTAGGTCTGGTAGAATGTCTTCTAATCGTTTAGCTAATATAGATGCATAGAGCCTATAGTCAATATTTAGAACTGAAATAGGTCTATATGAATTACACTCTAGTGGGTCTTTTCCTTCTTTTGGTATCACTGATATTATAGCTTCTCTCCAGGATCTAGGAGGGTCGCCCTCATGTAAGGTATGATTAAAGCATTCAAGAAGCATTGACATCAATTGTTCTTTAAATATTTTATACCATTCTGCAGAGAAGCCACCTATGCCTGGTACTTTAGATGTTTTAAGTTTTGATATAGCGTTGCTTATTTCTTCTATAGTTATTTTTTGAGTTAAGGTTTTATTTTGTATTGATCCAATTGATGGTAAATCTAATGTGTGCAAAAATGCTTGTATGTTTGCAAGTTCATTATTATCTTTTGAGGTATATAATTCCTTATAGTATTTTTGAAAAGCCTGTTGTATTTCCTCCAATTTATGACATATCTTTTTAGTTTTGGGATCTTTTATTTTAAATATACTCCTCTCTGCCTGTTGTTTCCTTATTCTCCATGCCAGGAGCCTTTTTGCTTTTGGACCACTTTCATAAAATTTCTGTTTTAAAAATTTAAGTTTTAATTGTACTTGCTTATCGAATATTTTATTGAGTTCCGCTTTAACTTCTTTGATCTTATTAAACATATCTGGATCTTTTTTATTACCATATTTAGTCTCTAATTCTTTAAGTTGTATATTTAGATTATTTATGTGATTCAGTTTTTGCTTTTTTTTCCTTGATCCCCACATTATAAGTTTACCTCGCATAACAGCTTTAGCTGCATCCCATAGGATACTAGGTGACACCTCACCATTATCATTATGTTTTAAATATTCTGATAGTTCTTTTTTAACATATTCTACACATGTTAAATCATTCAAATGATTAGGGTTGAATCGCCAAAATGTCTTTTTGGGTTTATTGTCCAGGTACACTGTTAAATATACTCCTGCATGGTCTGAGATGTCTCTTGTTCCTATTTTACAGTCTTTTATTTTATGTTGATCTGACCCAAACATAAAAAAATAATCAATTCTAGAATGAGACATGTGGGCGGAAGAGAAGAAAGTATATTCTTTTTTAGAAGGGTATATGTCTCTCCATACATCTATTAAGCCTAATTCTTTCATCATATATCTTATTTGTCTAGTTTCTTGACTAATTTGCCTATTAGAAGATGAGTCCAATTTAGGCTGAAGTTGTACATTCCAGTCTCCCCCACAGATCAACGTACCTGAGGCCTCCTTGGCTATAATAGTAAATATTTTTTTGATAAATGCTTTATCTTTTTCAGGTGGTCTATATATATTAACCAATGTGACTTCGTTTTGGTCGATCGTTCCTTTAATAAGGTTATATCGTCCTTCTTTATCAGTAATTTCAGAAATTAATTGGAAGTTGATTTTTTTTGAGATTAATGTCATTACTCCCCGTTTACGACCTTTATTATATGAGGAATAGAAAACCTGAAATCCCATTTTTTCTAATTTTTTATGTTCTGTATCAGAAAGATGCGTCTCTTGCAAGAATATTATCTGTTGTTTTTCTCTTTTCATTTTAGCCACAAGTTTGCTTCTTTTAATCGGATTTAGTAACCCATTAATATTCAAAGTAATTACTCTATATTCCTGTTTTTGCATATATTATAATCAAGTGTTATTGCGAAGATTACGGTGACTGGAACATGAACATCACAAACATAAATATCTTGAACCACATAAAAAAAAACAACGAAACAGGTCTCCAAACCTTGAAGTCTTAAATAACTTCTTAATGTGAGGGGAAAGCCTTCCTTCTCTAAAGGGCCCCTCCTTGCTGTGCCTAGTGCACAAAAAATGTTAACGAATATATTCAGCGCCCATATCTGGCAATACTACATTCTTGTATTTCTGGCTAGGTTTTCAAGTTAAATATTTCTACTAATTATAACTAGGGATTTTAAGTGTATAAATTAGAATCCCTTTATGTCTTCCTACCAGTATGTTACTCACTGACTCGAGTCTTATTCTCTTTAATCGTTCATCTTGTGTCGTTGGTCAGTTCGGTTAAATACCATTCTTCCTTCAAACGATTTAAATGTCCGTCATCGGTGACTCAAGTCAAGAAGTTTTACCAGTCTTTCAGAGTTCTTGGTTAGGATCTGTCAGGTTTTATCCTTCTTTCAAACGGAGCTAGTGTTGTCCCTTTGAAATTCACGTAATTTTTCCCGGATCTTCGCTTGGTGTCTTTCCTTACTTTTCTTCGATGTCACTCCAACCTTTTGCCAAGGTCTTTGTTTCACTTTCCCTGAGATTCCTATAATAGTTTCTTCTTCGCTGTTTATCAGTCCTTTTTCTTTCAGATCTTTTGATGCCTCCGTCATCGTATTGTACGTGACCGGTCCGTTTTCCAGAAAGATTCTAAGTTTTGCCGGAGGTGGTGTTTGGAACTTAATCCCCTTTTCTTTCAGAATTTTTCGTATCGGCGCAAACGCCCGTCTTTTCTGTTGGATCTCAGGTGGGTAGTCTTGGTCAAAGAAAATCCTTTTTTCGTTCCAGTGTATTACTTTCTTCCTCCATGCAGAGCGGAGGACCAGGTCCTTCGTTTTGTATTCCAGGAAGAATACCACCACTGATCTAGGGTGTGCTTCAGCGGGTGGTTTTGGTCCGAGTGCCCGGTGACACCGTTGGATTTTAAGGTCCAATTCGTCGAGTGACAGCTCCGTTTTGATAATCGTTTCCACCAAGTCTTGGATATTATTCCCCTCGCTTCCCTCCGGGATTCCAAAAATCCGGATATTATTTCTACGGGAGCGTGTTTCTAGATCTATCAGTTTCTCTTGTAAATTTTCTTGAATTTGGATGGTTTGATCGAGCATTTCTTTCAACTCCGCAACGTTCTCCTCCAATTCTCCAACTCGCTGCTCCGCTTCGTTGACCTTTTCTGCCGTTGCGTTTAGGTCCGTGATAAGGCCATCCAGTTTTTGATTAACTTCTTGTTTAAAGTTGCTTAGTTCCATTTTCATATCTTTTGCGAGGGAATCCTGGAAGGCGGTTAAATCGGTTTTAATATCCATCCGGAAAGCTTTGATGTCCGTATGTATTGCTGCAATGCTAGCTGACAGGCTATCAGTTATCCCGTCCGTCTCGGATTGTCTATCTGTTGATTTCTCGTTTTTTTCAGGTTTCAATGGATGTTTTGTCCTAGCCTTTTTGTTTTTGTCCCCCTCCATGTTATTTAAGTATGGTTTAGGTTATCATATATGATGTAAATAGGAGGATTAATACCAGTGTGTATGGGAGCGCTCTTTCTATGCTGCTACACGTGTCGACGCCATACCGGAAACCTTTTTAGCCTGATTAATTAATTGTTGTGCAATGAAATATAGCGTTACTAATCGACAAGGAAACACGCATGGACAGCGCTTCTACATAATTCATTCATAGAAAAGGCCAGAAAGGGGAAATTGATGGATTTGTGCCGAATATTAGCATCATTGACCCATAACAATGCACAGCACCTAAAACTGTCAGCAACTGTGTGCTCTTTATACAGTTTCTATTCTAATTTGCAGTTAAGTGGAAAAAATAAATGAATTTAAATGCAAATCAAAGTATAAATACCAGAAGTGAACAAATAGATTTTCCCTACCAGCAAATATTATTAATCCGGCAACAAATATAAAAGCAGACACTAACCCGCTATGATGTCGTCACGAATGATTAAATCTCTAAAAGACAGACGAAAACATCAGTGAATTGTAGCTCTGAGATGCACATGAGGGATATAAATGACTGAAGAACAGCTGCGGGTGATGTATATTGATCACAAGTGCTCAGTTTGTGATCATATATTTGTTTTGTTCTGTTAATACTGTATGTAATCCAAATATTCCTAGCTTGAAACAGATGGAAATATGACTGGATTGTGCTGCTTTTAGCGCCCCTCACACAGATTGCTCCATGCTGGCATTTCTCCTCTTGGGTTTTAGGTTTTGGAAAGGGGAAAAAAATTCCACCACCCCGTCCAAACTTTTAGGATACCGGGTATCAGATTTGCACAACCCATATTCACAATGTTTTGGCTTGTTTCCCCTCGCTCGAAAGCTTGACAGACCTCCCGTGCGTAAAGTCACGATTGATGTGTGGCGGTTTTCGGGTATGGCATAGCAAAGGGTCATTTATCATATTCTAATGCTGCGTTCACACCAGACGCGGAACGTGAATATTTGAGTTTACTCGCTTCATTCGCGCATCAGACTCCGCTTTATTCGCGCGTCAAATTCACTTCAGAACAGATGCGGATTCGCGTCCTGGGCAGGGCTTCTGTCTGCCCGGTGACTGTAGCTTCGTTGCTAAATGGCTAACATGAATTTTATTGATAAAATAACTGTGTTTATGTGCTTTATGAAGACTGAAAAACAGCGTCGATACGTTAGGAGCCGTGTCTGAGTCCACTAGATCCTTTCAGAGGTGCACTCAGCTCTGTGAGCTCATAAACTTCTCCAGAAACTTAACCTGGATGACGGAGGCTTTCAGCGGTGCTTATGACTGAGCCGAGCCCAGTTTGATGAACTGTTGTCAGTGTCGGCTCGAGGATTTCCCCCGGGACACCAACAACACGTGCTACGTCACAATCATGCCCCTACAAGAGCAAGCTCCTGATTGGTTAACGCGGCGCAAATGTCCGCAAAAGGTCAGATTTTTGAACTCGAGCGATTCGCGGCATTCGCACGTATCGCGGCTTCCGCGCCACGTCATTCTCACAATTCGCATCATTTGCGCCACGCCATTCGTGCAAATTGCGCCGCAGGATGCCTATTTGCGTGTTTGCATTGACTTAACATGTAAATCACTCGCGCTTGAAGCTTCTTTCGCGTCTGGTGTGAACGCAGCATAATGCTAAGAAAGTTCCTAGGTTTGTCATTGACTATACAGACAACTGAGTACTACTTTTTAAGATTCATAGCCTATTAAAAAAGATATATCACTTCCATAATGATATTTTTCACATTAATTGATAAACAGCCTCGTCTATGCTTTGAACAAATCATGATCATTTGTCTCGTTTCAGTTATCTATTGTGCACTCTGAATCAGTAGCTACGTTTCCATCCACCTATTTTTATGTGCATTTTGGATATGCGCATAAAAAAATGGTTGATGGAAATGCCAAGATGCGAATAAAAAAAAAAAAAACATGCGCATAACTGAGTAGGATTAACTTTTTATTCGATAAGATGCACATAAACTGGAAATGGAAACACTTTAACCGAACAAATTCCAGAGTGCGCATTAAAAAAGGTCATGTGATTTTGTTATGAGAGATCATGTGATGATAAAAATGTCTGCGAATGGATAAACCAGCAGTCTGAGCACATTCTAAAACATCTGAAATGTTGTTTTGGTCATTGTAAAATGCCTAAACCATTTAAGTATTAGTGTCATTATATTATTAATTACCTCTAGAGCTGTCAAGAGCGTCTTACGCCTCCAAACGCCACCGCTAATTCACTGCGTGTCAGGATTGTCTTCTGAGGCGCAAGTCATTTATTAAATAAAGAAAAGATTCATGCAGCTTCTCCTACCGCAAATTCAGTTTTTACTGTTGATATGTGGCGCCAGTTAATCAAGAAGTGACGATTTCGTTTGCTTTGACTCGTTGGATAGAAACGCAGCTTTATTCGCACGTCTTTTACGAGATAATCCAGTTTTGCGCATAAAGTTAATTCGCATTTTTGGATGGAAACATAGCTAGCGTTCCTCTTTTCTTACCGTTTGGCCAGTTTTGATAGACTCGTGACTGTACTTTATGATGAACGTACCATCGAAGCCTATGGAAAGCAAGCCAAAAAACACAACAGCTAATGCAACAATTCTCGTTTAACGAAAAAAGCCATACTGGCCATTTACATATCGTCTAAGCAAGCTTAGCTACACTCGTTCAGTAGCGCACAATGCAAATACAATTCAAAAAGCAAACATTAATCTCACAACACAACGACGTTTCAAAAGGAAAACATTAAGCTCACAACACAACGGAAATGCTACCGACCACTAAGTGGCAGTTGGTCCACAAACAGGCAATTGTGTGCGCATCTCGGGAGTATTCGTTAATTTTGGTACGCCCAGAGGTAAAACCCACTTCTTTCTACTTGGTAGCAGTGTATTGTGACAAATTTCTTGTGGCGTCTCGAGGTAACTGCTTCTCATTTCTCTATAACTCGCCATAGAGTATATACGGAAGTATGTGGAAGGACTTTTAATTTGTCAGTAACCTGGGTCAAGCGCTACTGGTAAACTGTATGCAGTTACAAAACCGTTAACGTTTAAGGTCTGTTTTCTTCAAAAATCAGCGATCTCCACTGGCTGAGTGATATCCAATATAAAGTGGGTCTCAGATTGTACAAGAAACACTGCATTAAATTGAATTTTTCCCCGCCATGTCTTTAAAATATGAACATTTATTTTACCCCAGTATATTCGATGGAGCTTCTGCGCTAGCCTGCTAATCCTGACGGGCGAGTGCATGTAAAACGAGACAAAGTCGTTTGCTTTTGAGCAACTAAATAAATGCCGAAGTCTATTTAACTGATTATATTTTTATCACATTACAACATCGATGCTGTAAAAGGAACCGTATACAATGGAAAAAAGTCACATTAACCGTTCATTAACCGTTTTTTAAATGTATAAGAAGTGTCATCTCTCGATCTGTCCACACGTTTAGACACGACACATGAATGTTCTTGTAAACGACCAGGGATTAGCAGTATTTATGATGCATGTATTTTAAATATGTTCTTCAAATACAAGATTTTGTCATTTGTATCTGAGAAGGTTGATGAAAATGGCTGAATATTGTCTTGTGTGTTTGTAGTTTAATAAACTTTGTAAAAAGTCTACATGACAACATCATAAAAACGCAACTTCTAATTGGTGCTTTCTCAGTTGTTTGCCCCAGCTTGAGATCCTGAAAAATGGATTTACATTGAAGATGGTCAATGCTTTAGTGTACGGATAGAAATTATGCATATAATGTGCCCAAAATGCATTAATATTAAAAAAAAATTATGTTAAGCAGTATTTTAACAATATAATTTAGTTTCAAAAACAGTAGTGTAACAATGTCTTTTCACAAAAAAAGTAGTGTAAATGTCTTTTTCAATAACAGTAGTGTAACTAACTAACATCAACCTAGAACACAGACACAAAAGCTCTTATGCGGTGTTCAATAAATCGCGCCATTCGAGATTTAAACATTTGAGTTTACTCGCTTCATTCGTGCATCAAATCCGCTTCATTTGCGCGTCAAATTCACTCCTGATTGGTTAACGTGGCGCGAATGTCCTCAGAAGTTCAGATTTTTGAACACGAGCGATTCGCGCATTAAGCGCGTCAAACCCGCAAAATGCTCAATTCGCGCAGCACCATTCACGCAAATCACGCCGTGCCATTTGTGCATATCGCGCCGCAGGATGTCTATTCACACATTTGCATTGACTTAACATGTAAATCACTCTTGCTTGACGCTTCTTTCGCGTCTGGTGTGAACGCAGCATTACTCTGCCTCATAGTACTGAACAACATTGACAGCTACACAGGAAATATGTATCCCTAAAAGGACTTCGTCATTTTTACATGACGCACAGATTTTTGTGTTTTTGAGTTATTGCTTTTCTAAAATGTGGATAAAAAAAATTACACAAATCTTTGCAAATCATCCTAAAATGTACAACTTATTTTTTTGGTTAAGATTTTTATAGATTTTATTGTTAAAAAACGAACTCACCATCTTGCCTTGAGAGCACGTCACCTAACGTGTGCTGATGTCTCGTTTAGCTCCTGTTTTTTTATTATGTAAAGCAAAAGCAACTATCTTTTAGTCTTATTGGCTAAAGGAGATGTCATGTGACATTACTAAGATGTCATTTCATTGGTTAAATATCATTTGTGTTTGTTAGTGTTTATCGTTAGTGTAACGTCAATGTCATAAATGACGATGCCCTATAGAGGGTTAATACCAGATTTTTTAATATACAATGCATAAAGTGATAGAAATGTACAGTACTTATTAAGTTAAATATTTAATGAATACTTGTTTTAGCTTCTCCTTTTAATGCTTCAAATTCTGTGATTTGGTTTTTCTAGTTTAACATGTGAAGTTTATTTATAAACTAATTTCAAGAGGATCACGTGCTTATGATTGCATGCGGCTGGACACGCTTTATCCAATTTATGGTTCACCAATCAGACGATTCCTAAGCCACTATAAATACCCTAGGTTCCATATCACAGCCATCTTCGTTTTGAAGAATCCCCCCCTTCCACCCCTACTCCTCTTCCTTTCCTAGATGGGTGGCACAGTGGTTAGCACTGTTGCCTCACAGCAAGAACGTCACTGGATCTAGTCCTTACCAAGCCAGCCAACATTTCTGTGTGGAGTTTACATGTTCTCCCCGTGTTCACGTGGGTTTCCCCCTGGTTTCCTCCCACCGTCCAAAAACATGCAACTTAAGCTAATTGACTAATCTAAATCAACACCATAGACATGCTCCTAGTAAGTAGTTGTCTCTTAAGAGCAATCACTATTTGTTTATTAGCTACTACAGCAGATGAGTCCTCGAGATCTACCTGAGGTCAAACTCCCCTCTCGCCTTGCAAATGGGAGGGAGCCCCGGGCTCGAGGATCTTATAAGCTCAGGGCTCTCTCCCGGGACAGCTTGCCAAACAAGCTTTATTATCAATCATCAGCTAAGTGTGAACTCTTGAAGACATAATAATGGAACATGTTTTAACATCCAGTATCAATATTTGTCTCGTTTTGTGATTTAAACACGTCTGTCTATACGAGATGAGCTACTCGTCACATTCATTTAATCATTTCTGCAAAACTTTTTTTAAATGAGAATCTTTCAAACTTGAGAATAAAAACCAACCTGTTTGTTCCTCCAGATCTTCCTGTTTGATTATTACTTCTTCAATCTTCACATCTTGACTCTCCTCTTTAACAAGCGCCATCTTTATAACAGTGTTTCACGTGGAGATCAGTCGCTTCAGCAGGAGCTTTTGGAGACTTTTTCCTGTTTAAATTGAGAATAATTAACTAGTAAACAAAGAGCTAGCTTATAATACGATATATAAAATATAAACAAATATATTTATAAAAATATAGTCTCCCTTAACTTTTTACTTCATACTATAGAAGTCAATGGGAACCATAAACTCTTCAGCTTGTCAGTATTTCTTTGTGTGTGTGCGTTTGTGTTCAGCATAAGAAACGGGTTTGGTTAAATTTCATTTCATTTTTGGATAAACTGCATAACAGAAAGAAGAATAAATGCTAATTTAATCTCGCTCAGCATCTCAATAATCTCTCTAGTTTGGTATTCAGCACTAATGAGGGAGTTAATAGACATAAATCACCTGATTTGACAAAAACTGTAAATTCCTTAAATCATACATGCTAACGACATGTGAATTACGCTTAACAACTGACTCAGGCCCCGTTTACACTAATGCGTTTTCGTTTTGAAACGGCGTTTTTGATCAAAAACGATCCGCGTCCACACTAGCGTTTCTAAACATATCTCCGTCCGCACTACTCCACCAAAAACGTATATCACGTGACAATTCGCGCACTCTGGGCATGCGCGTTCAAGTATAAACAGGAAGCATGTGTCTCGCTCGGCATTTGGTTATTGTTAGTCAACAAACGCTGGTTGAACGATGAACGCGAGCGATTAGCGAGTGCTCGAACAATAGCTTGCCTCTTGCGAATATATGCAGCTGCTGTAGTAAAAAAGGCAGAGTTTAACTGCACAATAGCACCTAAAACGGACAATAGTGCAAACAACGCTCCCATTTCTGTGTCCATGTTGTTGTTTACAGTGAAGGCTGGTCTGCCGTCTTCCGGTAGCGTTATAGTCATGTGATAGGGGCTTGACAAATAGGGGGAGGATACGCAATGACCCAAAAGCCTCAATCAGGTAGCGAATCTCAGCAGCCACGCCTCCGTTTTCAGATGTCTCCGTTTTCCCCCATCCACACTGAGACGGAGCAGCAGCGTTTTAGAATGAAAACGGCCTCTCCAGCGTTTCCAAAACGCTCTGTTTTTGGGGCTCGAAAACTCCGGCGTAGTTTGGACAGATGGCGTAAGCGTAGCAAAACTTATGCGTTTTAAAACGAAAACGTATTAGTGTAAACGGGGCCTCAGAGTTTCAAAAATCTCTGTTTTAGTCCATTGTTTACACAGCGACTGAATTAATGATCAGGATAAACTGATTTACGTTATAGAGGAAGAAAAGAGACGCTGTGATTCACAAAATAAAATCAATAAGTGTTTGATAAAGATTGAGGTAAAGTTGGTTTTATATTCTCACATTCGTTCAGTGACAAGATCCCGATATTATTTGCCATGAATCAGGGTATCTTCCATCCATTCCATATCTGTTTTTAAACGAAAAAAGGAAAATTAAGAAAACGGCCGTTTTTCTGTTTGCAAACAAAAAACGAAAAAACAAGATTTACGCTTTTTAAATTTAAAGTAGGAAAACGAATAAACAACCTTAAAATCCATTATGCACATGTAGGCGTTGCTGAAACACTCATTTTCCTCTGATTGGTCATTCAAATCTGAGCTCGTGACTTCGCCCTCAAAATAAGAGCCCTCTGCGGACCAGCACCCAGGCTTCTATTTATTATTATTTAATTACATATATAAACTACGTTTATATATTCTGTCATTAGATCAGTTAACAGGCTCATTTATTGCGTCTTTTGCCACAACACAGCCAGCAACACAGCCAGCTCATCTGTTAGTCGGAACTACTAGCTATTATTTATTTTCAACTATAAGTACAGTTGCATTCAGAATTATTGAACCTCCTTTGAATTTCTCTTTCTTTTTTAAATATTTCCCAAATGATGTTTAACAGAGCAAGGAAATTTTCACAGTATGTCTGATAATATTTTTTCTTCTGGAGAAAGTCTTATTTGTTTTATTTCGGCTAGAATAAAAGCAGTTTTTAATTTTTTAAACTCCATTTTAAGGTCAAAATTATTAGCCCCTTTAAGCTGAATTTGTTTTCGATAGTCTACAGAACAAACCATCGTTATACAATAACTTGCCTAATTACCCTAACCTGCCTAGTTAACCTAATTAACCTAGTTAAGCCTTTAGATGTCACTTTAAGCTGTATAGAAGTGTCTTGAAAAATATCTAGTCAAATATTATTTACTGTCATCATGACAAAGATAAAATAAATCAGTTATTAGAGATGAGTTATTAAAACTATTAGGTTTAGAAATGTGTTGAAAATTTTTTCTCTCCGTTAAACAAAAATTGGGGGAAAAAATAAACAGGGGGGCTAATAAATCAGGGGGTTGAATAATTCTGACTGCAACTGTACGAATTTAATTAGTTCATTTGAAAATGTGTTCATCAATTCAGCGCTTCAGAATGTCTCGAAAGTCTTGTCGCGGCTGACCGTGTTGTTTATAACTTATATAGCCAAATCCAAATCCATCAAATAATAGAAAATTAAATAATAAATAATGTAGCCTACAATAATAATAATAACAACAGCAACAACAACAAAATAATAACAAATAATAATAACATAATAGGCTTACTTTGGCGTCGCAAAATTTAGTATTAATCATCAAATAAATAATAACAAAAGGCAATTAAAATAGGAGGAAACAAATGTGTTATTCTGGTCCTGCTAACAACTATTAAAAAAATTGAAACTATAAAAAGCCACTAAGTGAACAATATTAATTATAATTATTATTATTATTATTATTATTATTATTTAGGCCTACAGTAGCTCGGAAACAATCATGCAAAGCAGGTTCTGCTCGCAAATGGCTATCTTTGCTCAGCATCAGGTGCACAGCAGCAAGAAGTTTGGCGTCAAATTGTAGGCATATAATATTATTATAATTATTATTATTTAGGCGTACAGTAGCTCGGAAACAATCACGCAAACCAGGTGCTGCTCGGAAATGGCTATCTTTGCTCAGCATCAGGTGCACAGCTGCAGTACGTTTGGTAGCAAACCACGACCTTATTTTAATGACAAATGTCTAATAATACTGCTAATTTACGTTTTTATTTAATTTATGCATACGCAATGAATGCAAGTCTGATAACTGATCAAATGACAGAATTTGTAAACTTAGTTTATATATATAATTAAATAATAATAATAATTAAAAGCCTGAGTGCTGGTCCACAGAGGGCTCTTATGGTCACGAGCTAAGATTTGATTGACCAATCAGAGGAAAATGGCCGTTTATAATAATAATGAATTTTGAAGTTATTTATGTGTTTTCCTGCCCTAAATTTAAAAAAAAAAACGAAAATAGAGTTAACATTTCTTTTTTTCGTTTTTTTTTTGTGAGCAAACGAAAAACTAACGTTTTCTTCATTTTCCTTTTTTTTTTTTTGTTTGAAAACGGATATGGATTGGACGGAAGATACCCTGATTGCCATGGTACTTTGAATATTCGGTCTGAAATCACATGTATGTCTTGAAAACAACATTAGCACTATTTAATTGACTGAACAATGTGCGAATATAAAACCAACATTACCCCAATTTGATAAAACACTACAGAGCAGCATTCAATCCCTGCTGAAAAATCCATCTTAAACCAGCCTAAGATGGTTGGCTGGTTTTAGCTGGTTGACCAGACTGGTTTTAGAGGGGTTTTGGCCATTTCCAGCCTGGTCTTAGATGGTCAGGCTGGGAGTTGACCAGCTAAAACCAGCTTGACCAGCCTAGCCAAAACCAGCGATGTCCAGCTTAAACCAGGCTGGTCAAGCTGGTTTTAGCTGGTTTAAGCTGGTCATTTTCCAGCCTGACCAGTTAAGACCAGCCTGGAAATGGCCAAAACCCCTCTAAAACCAGGCTGGTCGACCAGCTAAAACCAGCCAACCAGCTTAGGCTGGTTTAAGCTGGATTTTTCAGCAGGGATATCATCCCACTGAGGTAAAGTTGGTTTTATATTCGCACATTTAGACTTTCTCCTTGATAATATCATTTCAGAAATGTATTATTTGCTCATTTTAAATGGTGAAATCATATTAGCAGGCATTAACTATCAAAGTACAACATTCACAGTCAATTAAATAGTGCTCGTGTTGTTTTCAAGTCATGCTTGCATGTGATTTCAATCTCAAAGTATCATGGTAAACAATATGTCGACAGTTTTTACTGAATGAATGTGCGAATATAAAACCAATTTTACCTCAATTATTATCCCTTACTAAAAAAAAAATCATAGTTCTACTATAAATAATAAAAACACGGGCATATTGTAGTCAAAACAGCAACCACAAATCAACGGTGGTTTTGCTAAGCTACACTACGTGAATTGACGTCTTATAAATGATCTTAAAACGTCATAGACTGTGGTCGCTGCACTTTTACCATAATAAAGCCATGACTATATCCATTTTGATAGCTAATAAAACAGTTTTAATGCTTGAATCACAAACCTTTCTCCAGCCGAGTCAGAATAACAACAGAAACGCGGCGCGGACTTATGACGCCATGTGAAAATATCAAAATAAAAGTCCCGCTCACAATGTCTAAAATCATCTTTATGACTGAAAATGACCCGGTCACCATTTTAACACTAGACAAAGACCCCAAAATGATGTGACTTTTTTCTAAAATCACCCTAAAATCCAACAATCATTTTTTCTATTTTCATGTACATATTTATGGTAAATTTAGGTCTTAAATTACCTTCAGAAGGTAGTTAGTATTTGCTTAAAGATTATTGCTTCTGTGGAGTCTAGCAGTTACATGAGGAAAATGTAATTGTAAAAGGAGATGACTCTCATTCTCTGAAGGTAAAATTTAAACTATTTCTTTCTGGAAGATGATCCAGATGCCTCAATGCTCATCTAACAGATAAGCTATATTAGCTTGGATTTTAGCAAGGGGGTCTTTTAGCTTGGATCTTGACAAGGGGGTCAAGTGGCGTATACAATTCTAAAGCCACAGGAGGGTTAAGCAACCGAACAAAAACAGATTAGACATTCATTTTCTTTTCAGCTTAGTCAATTTATTAATCTGGGGTCGCCACAGCGGAATGAACCGCCAATTAATCAAGCACACGTTTTACGCAGCGGATGCCCTTCCAGCTGCAACCCATCACTGGGAAACATCCATACACACTCACTCACATACACTACGGTCAATTTTAGCCTACCCAATTCACATATAGCACGTCTTTGGACTTGTGGGGGAAACCGGAGCACCCGGAGAAAACCCACACGAACACCACACAGAAACGCCAACTGACCCAGCCGAGGCTCGAACCAGCGACCTTCTTGCGGTGAGGCGAACGTGCTACCCGCTGTGCCACCGCATCACCCCAACAGATTAAAAAGCATATCTTAATTTAATAAACAACAACAAGTATTTTACGTGCAGGCAGTTACATTTTCCATTTACACCTACAGCACAGCTATGGTGAGTGGGTTGTGCCACTTCGAAGCTTTACCAGGAGAAGGCGAAGTAGGTATCGCTGCAGCCTGGAGAACGCCAAGTGGGAGGGGTTTTACTGCATGTAGGCTGGGTGACCTCCAAGTGGGAGGGACTTGCACCACAAGTGGGCTGGGTTGCTGTAGGTATAGTAGACGTTAACTAGATATTAAAGTTTGAGGACGAACTTTATGGTGGCTTGAGAAAGCCGAGTCTGAAAGTTTGAAGTGGTTTTAAAGTGTAAGTAACTGAAGTAGTTTTTATGAAGTTTGAAACAGTCGGCATAGATAAGTACATATATGTTAGCATGTTTCTAGTGGTTGCTAGGCAGTTGCTAACATAAACTAGCATGATTCTAGCATGAATTAGCATGTTACTAGCATGTTTCTAGCATGAATTAGCATGTTATTAAGCATGATTCTAGCATGAATTAGCATGTTGTTAGCATGATTCTAGCATGAATTAGCATGTTACTAGTGTGTTTCTAACATGAATTAGCATGTTGTTAGCATGATTCTAACATGAATTAACATGTTACTAGCATGATTCTAGCATGAATTAGCATGTTGTTAGCATGATTCTACCATGAATTAGCATGTTACTAACATGATTCTAGCATGAATTAGCATGTTACTAGCATGAATTAGCATGTTACTAGCATGATTCTAGCGTGAATTAGCATGTTACTAGCATGATTCTAGTATGCATTCACATGTTACTAGCATGAATTAGCATGTTACTAGCATGATTCTAGCGTGAATTAGCATGTTACTAGCATGAATTAGCATGTTACTAGCATAATTCTAGCGTGAATTAGCATGTTACTAGCATGATTCTAGCGTGAATTAGCATGTTACTAGCATGATTCTAGCATGAATTAGCATGTTACTAGCATGAATTAGCATGTTACTAGCATGATTCTAGCGTGAATTAGCATGTTACTAGCATGATTCTAACGTGAATTAGCATGTTACTAGCATGATTCTAGCATAAATTAGCATGTTACTAGCATGATTCTAGCATGAATTAGCATGTTACTAGCATAATTCTAGCGTGAATTAGCATGTTACTAGCATGATTCTAGCGTAAATTAGCATGTTACTAGCATGATTCTAGCGTGAATTAGCATGTTACTAGCATGATTCTAGCGTGTTATTAGCATGATTCTAATGTGTTGCTAGCATGATTTTAGTGTGTTACTAGCATGATTCTAGCATGAATCAGCTTGTTTCTAGCATGAATTAGCATGTGCTAGCGTGACTAGCATGTCACTAGTGTGTTGCTAGCATCTTTCTAGCAAAATTAGCATTTGAGTAGGATGTTAAAACTATTAGCATGTGTTAGAATAGCTAGTCACAGTCTATGGGACAGTTGCTAGGCTGTTGTAAGTGGTTGCTAGGGAGTGGCTAGTAAGTTAAAAAATCATCAGTGATTGGCTGCTGGCTAGACTGAGTTGAATGAGGCCAGACTCTAGTCTGTAGGACAGTCTGATGCAGAGTTATGAGCTCACAAATTTTGACCCAATGTTAAGTCAACGGGACTTTTGGGAATTTTCTGGGTCGTTTTTCGGAAAATCGATAGTCGGATCAGTTAGAAAAGACATAGCAACCAGAGTCAGAGCAGTTTGAAGGTTTGACGAAAGTTTGAAGTATGTAGCTTGAACAGTTTAGGAGGAGATACACTTTAAAATTAGTCTCAGAAGACGGAAGAAGAAGAAGTTTATGTAGAATATCAGAATGGCGGCTTTCTCAAGCCACCATAATAAAACACAACAGGTTACTGTGAGGTTGGATTTAGGGTTGGGGTAGGTTTAGACATTCGTAAAACACAATAGGTTGAACTCTGTGTCATTTAAAAGACAATAATAAAATGAAAACTCTAGGTGTATGGGTCCAAGCCTTCACTCATTTTAACTGAGAAATACCATTGTGTGGGGTGACGTACATTGTGGCCACATGCCTAGTTAAGTCCCACTAATCCCATGTAGACTTTTACAAAATTGTCACACGTGACCACCGATGAATGGATTCTACTATGACATCTCTGTGACATCGCAGTCGGTCTATTGTCTGCCTTCCCATTCACTTCCATTCAAAATTCGAGATAGAGAGACGGCGATAGAAGAGAGTGCTCCTTCTCCGAGAAGGGTCTAAACGGAGGTCGGAACCAGCTCCAAGTGGGTGGGACTTGAGCTTCAAGTGGACTGTACAAACAGTTTTCTATATGTTACATATACAGTGGTGTGAAAAATGTTTGCCCCTCACCGATTTCCTGAAAGTGTGTGACAAACATGCAAAAAAATAACAAATTAGGGGGCAAACACTTCTTCACACCATAGTAAATGCAGACTGGGATGCAGCGAATATTTCAGATATATACAGTACGTAACAACAGGGAAGAAAAGACTAGCCCTTCTTCTGCAACATGCAGATTAAATAGAGTTCAGTCTCTTAATCCCCTTGTTTACAATTCAGGTAGAAATGCTATGTTCATTGAAGAAAGGGAACATCCCTGCTGAAAAATCCAGCTTAAACCAGCCTAAGGTGGTTGGCTGGTTTTAGAGGGGTTTTGGCCATTTCCAGGCTGGTTTCCAGTCATTTCCAGCCTGGTCTTAGCTGGTCAGGATGGGAGTTGACCAGCTAAAACCAGCTATGTCCAGCTTAAACCAGGCTGGTCAAGCTGGTTATTTTCCAGCCTGAGCAGCTAAGACCAGGCTGGAAATGGCTGGAAACCAGCCTGGAAATGGCCAAAATCCCTCTAAAACCAGGCTGGTCAACCAGCTAAAACCAGCCAACCAGCTTAGGCTGGTTTAAGCTGATTTTTTCAGCAGGGATGTCACCATGGCATTTGCAGATCTGCAAATTCCTCCACTACGGTTTGATCTGAGCGCACAATTGAATCCCAATATGAGTCCCATCAGTAGGTCCTCCACACTGGAACAAAACAATTGCAGAAAAAGGTCAATACCTGTCCAATTTTCACTAAAATCAATCATACACTTTAGTGGAGTGTTCAATATTTAGTTCATCTCCTTTTATTTACATTTTGCACTTGCATTAGTCTTAGTACATCAGTCTGAATCAAATATAAGTGACCCTGTTTTTAAACAAAAGTGCTTTTACACATATAAATATTTTCATTTTAAATGACCAAGACAGTTAAAACTGTAAAAGTACCGTTTTTACACACAGATTACACATACAGTTGTCCCTCGTTAATCGAATCACGTTCTAAAAAGCCAAAATAGTCCGCTTTATAATTTTTTTTACAATTTTTATAGATGTTTTAAGGTTGTAAAACTGAATGTAAGGAACCGAAGATTCATTTATTCTGTAACGGAACTCTACAGCCGTGTAACTTCTACCTTCCTTTAGCATGTCCAGAAGTCCAACTTTTTGTGCGATGGTTAGCATCTTCCTCCTCTGCCTTTTGGGTGCTATCGCAGGTGCCTTTGACGGTGCAGAACGTTTCGTCGACATTGTGGGGAGAAAACTTGCAAGCATACAGTACCACACTTCAGAGTCACACTGCTAGCAATCGAAGATTTATGTAAATTTGGCAAGCTGAACGCATTCTGTGTGCTTCAATGGGAAAGAGGAAGAGGAGTTCAGACCAAGAACCTTTTGAATTCTTAAAGAGTATCCTGAAAAGCCTGAGTAAACCTCAAGACTATGACAAACCCATGTACATGGAAGTGAGAATGAAATTTAAGTCTCTACGAGTTTGAATAAATGGAAAGAGGGTGTAATTATTCTTATTATTGTAACAAAAAATTTACAAGGAGGCTCAGGGGTTAGCACTGTCGCCTCACAGCAAGAAGGTTGATGGTTTGAGTCCCGGCTGGGCCAGTTGTCATTTCTGTGTGGAGTTTGCCTGATCTCCGGGCGCTCCATTTTCCCCTATGGGTGAATTTGATTAACTAAATTGGCCATAGTGTACGAGTGTGTGTAAATACGCGTGTGTATGGGTGTTTTCCAGTACTGGGTTGTGCCTGGAAAGGCATCCACTGCGTAAAAACATGTGCCGGAATAGATGTCAGTTCATTCCACTGTTGCGACCCTTGATAGATCAGGGACTAAGCCGAAGGAAAATGAATGAATAATAGGGCGACGCAGTGGCGCAGTAGGTAGTGCGGTCGCCTCACAGCAAGAAGGTTGGGTCAGTTGGCGTTTCTGTGTGGAGTTTGCATGTTCTCCCTGCGTTCGCGTGGGTTTCCTCCGGGTGCTCCGGTTTTCCCCACAGTCCAAAGACATGCGGTATAGGTGAATTGGGTATGCTAAAATTGTCCGTAGTGAATGAGTGTGTATGGATGTTTCCCAGGGATAGTTTGCAGCAGGAAGGGCATCCGATGCGTAAAACATTTGCTGGATAAGTTGGCGGTTCATTCCGCTGTGGCGACCCCAGATTAATAAAGGTACTAAGTCGAAAAGAAAATGAATGAATGAATAATAATAGCTTCATGAGGGGAGTTGTTGTTGCTCCCATGGCACTAGCACTGGAGTCAGGTTTTGATGATTGTGCTCGTGGATGGTTGTCTGCCTGATTTATTCTTAGAAGGTTTGGAGGATTCAAGTAGCCTTATCAAATTTCTCAGCTGGTATATAAAAAGTCGGCACGGTGTTTGAGTGGTTAACACAGCATAAAACATACGCCACAGTAATTGGTGGTCCATTCCCGGTGGTATATTACATTTCACCAGAAGGCAACAAACTTTGGAGATTATTAAAAGCTGAAAGAAATTTATTTGCAAAGTTCCTTTCCATAGCTCATGTTGATTTACATAAAACTAAAAACATATAATCACATACAAGTAAGATCACATTATGGAAAAATATGTAATGAGTTCAAAGGTTTAGGTGCAGGACCACAGAATGACAACCTCCAGTGGACAACCTAAATTTATAAATGCACATAAGCCCACATCCATATGATCTAAGGCAGGGATCACCAAACTTGTTCCTGGAGTTTCGGTGTCCTGCAGATTTGAGCTCCAACCCTAATCAAACACACCTAAACAAGCTAATTAAGGTCTTACTAGGTATACTTGAAACACCCAGGCAGGTGTGTTGAGGCAAGTTGGAGCAAAACCCTGCAGGGCACCGGACCTCCAGGACAGAGATTGGTGACCCTTGAACTAAGGCAAATCTGAGAGCATTTGTAAGGCTGAATTTCACTCCAACCTTGATCAAACTCACCTGCTGGTAGACTTCTAGTTATCCTGAAGACCTTGCCTAGCTGATTTAGGTCTGTTACGTCCCTCTAGTAAGAAGGTTCATAAAAAACAACCGAGTTTAGAATTGACTCTATGCACGACTTCTTCCGCGTTCGCGGTTAGCCCGCATGACAACTTCCGGTGCAGCACGGCGATCGCTTTAAGCGGTTGGCGCAGGTGAGGATCATAGATTACACTCGCTGTTTCTAGGAGTTTGCTCGGATTATCGTTAATGACATTAAATTAATCATGAGACAGAGAGCTGTCACACCAAGCAGCAAAGAAGAGAAGAGGTTCAAATTCTACATTTCGAGTTATATTCATCATTTTGAGGGTGAGTATCATGCTATATATACGAATAGCAATTAAACACTAGCCGTGTCCGTTTCTCACAGTTCATATCGATTTTTATGTTATATTTTAATTACCTGCATCATGTCTATCCTTCCATCCGTCCTTAATATCCATAAGTATGAACTAGTATGAGTTATTAACTATAGGTTATAGTTTCCAGGTTTCCTGTAAGGATGGAGTGACAGGAGAGATCAGCATGACGTGTTTCAGGTCGATGATGAAGTCAGAGAAGCTGCATAGTTTGTGTGGGAGGTTATTTATTCTCAGGATGACATGATGATCCAGCTCATATACAAAGACATCGAAATGTTTCAGAAGAAGCTGACCATTTCTTTCTTTTCATCTTTCTCTTTTACTTTTACCTGTCAAAGTGTCTACAGATCTGAACAAACACACTCACACAACTTCATATTTAACAATTGTTTAATGTTGTATTTTTACACATCGCTGTAAGGGTAATGTTTAACATTTTGTCAAATTATTTATACTGCAGTGAAAATGTCTAAAGTTATGTTTTTACATTACTGCTGTGCAAATGTCTAGTTACTTATATTTACATATTTCAGGGTTTTTCCTTGTTCAAAATAAGTTGGAGGTGGTATCCCATTCATTACATTTTTGTGACTTGAAATAATTGTAATTTGCATTATTCTTGTAATCTTATATTAAAAACATTATATATATTTTTAAAAAGGCTACCATTAAATGTAATTAAATACAACCAGTGCTTGAGCATAATTTGGAGTCTGACAGTAGTTGCCTGCCTGATTTTTTGTCAAAAGACAGAGGTGGTACATTTGATGGAGGTAAGCACTGCATAATTCCCTATGCACAAAACCCCCTGCTTATTTACACATGCAGTGCAAGTATCTAAAGTTATTTATATTGTTCTGTAATATATGTTTAAATGATTATGTTGAAAATGAATGTTTATTATATTGACAACTTTATATTCCTGCAGTGCAGGGAACAACATATAAACTATGTACAGTGTGTGTTTATATCATTTTTTTACATGAATAAATTTAGGTTCATCATCTACTCTTTAATCTTTAGCTCAAGCTTTTACTAATGGGCAGAAGGCAAGCCACTGTATAAATCTGGTTGATGCTCGCTGTAATAGAAAGAGATGATGATCGTCCAGCTTGTGTTGCTTCATGCTGCATATGAGACACTCTGTGTGGAACCTCAGGCGTGCGATGGACGGTGTCTCCCTCACACTTGCTCTTACTCTGGACACATTACTCTGGATGCTGTAGGATGCAAGTTGTGAACCTAAATCAGATGTGATGCATGTAGATGTATAAATCAGAAAGAAATGTATTAGATTTTGCATATAAATACTTGTGCTTAACACATTTTGTCTATTACATGACACTAGAATATGTGTGTGTGTGTGTGTGTGTGTATATATATATATATATATATATATATATATATATATATATATATATATATATATATATACTGCAATTTATTGAAGTTCATGATGGTTAATTCTACAGTATGTTGCTGCATTCATTAACAGAAAGTTGTAAATACTACAATATTCATTTACTTTTCGGCTTAGTCTTATTAAATGCTACAACATATGCAGTATAATACAATTTACTATAGTATGATTAAAAACGTAATATTATATAATATAAAATACAATTACAACTTGTTACTTCTTTCATCTGGGTTAAATTCTAGTACATCATTTTTTTATCGTACCTTTAGAGCCGTATAACATCACCAAAAGCAGCATCGAATCAGTCTCCTTTCAGTCACTCCACCTCTTCACGGAGTCTGTCAGCCTGATCTGGTATTAATCATCTGCAGTTGGTTGTGGAACTGAACAATAATGATGTTGCAGATGCTGGGCATCCACTGGCACATGATTCTTATTAATTTAAGTGTAAATCTCCCGTTTTTTGCCATGCTCCGATGCATTTAGGTCTTGCCGCTATTAGATTTCGCTGTAAAACGCGCTATGCGGAAATCGAGACACTGGCGTATATTCTACCGGAAATACGTCAGCAGAGATCGTGCATAGAGTCAATTCTAAAGCCACAGGAGGGTTAAGCAACCGAACAAAAACAGATTAGACATTCATTTTCTTTTCAGCTTAGTCAATTTATTAATCTGGGGTCGCCACAGCGGAATGAACCGCCAATTAATCAAGCACACGTTTTACGCAGCGGATGCCCTTCCAGCTGCAACCCATCACTGGGAAACATCCATACACACTCACTCACATACACTACGGTCAATTTTAGCCTACCCAATTCACATATAGCACGTCTTTGGACTTGTGGGGGAAACCGGAGCACCCGGAGAAAACCCACACGAACACCACACAGAAACGCCAACTGACCCAGCCGAGGCTCGAACCAGCGACCTTCTTGCTGTGAGGCGAACGTGCTACCCGCTGTGCCACCCCAACAGATTAAACAACATATCTTAATTTAATAAACAACAACAATTGTTTAATGTGCAGGCAGTTACATTTTACATTTACACCTACAGCACAGCTATGGTGAGTGGGTTGTGCCACTTCGAAGCTTTACCAGGAGAAGGCGAAGTAGGTATCGCTGCAGCCTGGAGAATGCCAAGTGGGAGGGATTTTACTGCATGTAGGCTGGGTGACCTCCAAGTGGGCTGGGTTGCTGTAGGTATAGTAGACGTTAACTAGATATTAAAGTTTGAGGACGAACTTTATGGTGGCTTGAGAAAGCCGAGTCTGAAAGTTTGAAGTGGTTTTAAAGTGTAAGTAACTGAAGTAGTTTTTATGAAGTTTGAAACAGTCGGCATAGATAAGTACATATATGTTAGCATGTTTCTAGTGGTTGCTAGGCAGTTGCTAACATAAACTAGCATGATTCTAGCATGAATTAGCATGTTACTAGCATGTTTCTAGCATGAATTAGCATGTTATTAAGCATGATTCTAGCATGAATTAGCATGTTGTTAGCATGATTCTAGCATGAATTAGCATGTTACTAGTGTGTTTCTAACATGAATTAGCATGTTGTTAGCATGATTCTAACATGAATTAACATGTTACTAGCATGATTCTAGCATGAATTAGCATGTTGTTAGCATGATTCTACCATGAATTAGCATGTTACTAGCATGATTCTAGCATGAATTAGCATGTTGTTAGCATGATTCTACCATGAATTAGCATGTTACTAACATGATTCTAGCATGAATTAGCATGTTACTAGCATGAATTAGCATGTTACTAGCATGATTCTAGCGTGAATTAGCATGTTACTAGCATGATTCTAGTATGCATTCACATGTTACTAGCATGAATTAGCATGTTACTAGCATGATTCTAGCGTGAATTAGCATGTTACTAGCATGAATTAGCATGTTACTAGCATAATTCTAGCGTGAATTAGCATGTTACTAGCATGATTCTAGCGTGAATTAGCATGTTACTAGCATGATTCTAGCATGAATTAGCATGTTACTAGCATGAATTAGCATGTTACTAGCATGATTCTAGCGTGAATTAGCATGTTACTAGCATGATTCTAGCGTGAATTAGCATGTTACTAGCATGATTCTAGCATGAATTAGCATGTTACTAGCATGAATTAGCATGTTACTAGCATAATTCTAGCGTGAATTAGCATGTTACTAGCATGATTCTAGCGTGAATTAGCATGTTACTAGCATGATTCTAGCATGAATTAGCATGTTACTAGCATGAATTAGCATGTTACTAGCATAATTCTAGCGTGAATTAGCATGTTACTAGCATGATTCTAGCGTGAATTAGCATGTTACTAGCATGATTCTAGCGTGTTATTAGCATGATTCTAATGTGTTGCTAGCATGATTTTAGTGTTACAAGCATGATTCTAGCATGAATCAGCTTGTTTCTAGTGTGAATTAGCACGTTACTAGCATGATTCCAGCATGAATTAGTATGTTACTAGCATTAATTAGCATGTTACTAGCATGATTCTAGCGTGAATTAGCCTGTTTCTAACACGAATTAGCATGTTACTAGCCTGTTTCTAGCATGAATAAGCATGTTACTAGCATGATTCTAGCGTGTTTCTAGCATGATTCTAGCGTAAATTAGCATGTTATAGCATGATTCTAGCGTGAATTAGCATGTTACTAGCATGATTCCAGCATGAATTAGCATGTTACTAGCATGAATTAGCATGTTACTAGCATGATTCTTGCATGTATTAGCATGTTACTAGCATGATTCTAGCGTGAATTAGCATGTTACTAGCATGATTCTAGCATGAATTAGCATGTTACTAGCATGATTCTAACGTGTTACTAGCATGATTCTAATGTGTTGCTAGCATGATTTTAGTGTGTTACTAGCATGATTCTAGCATGAATCAGCTTGTTTCTATCATAAATTAGCATGTGCTAGCATGACTAGCATGTCACTAGTGTGTTGCTAGCATCTTTCTAGCAAAATTAGCATGTCATTAGGATGTTAAAACTATTAGCATGTGTTAGAATAGCTAGTCACAGTCTATGGGACAGTTGCTAGGCTGTTGTAAGTGGTTGCTAGGGAGTGGCTAGTAAGTTAAAAAGTCATCAGTGATTGGCTGCTGGCTAGACTGAGTTGAATGAGGCCAGACTCTAGTCTGTAAGACAGTCTGATGCAGAGTCATGAGCTCACAAATTTTGACCCAATGTTAAGTCAACGGGACTTTTGGGAATTTTCTGGGTCGTTTTTCAGAAAATCGATAGTCGGATCAGTTAGAAAAGACATAGCAACCCGAGTCAGACCAGTTTGAAGGTTTGACGAAAGTTTGAAGTATGTAGCTTGAACAGTTTAGGAGGAGATACACTTTAAAATTAGTCTCAGAAGACGGAAGAAGAAGAAGTTTATGTAGAATATCAGAATGGCGGCTTTCTCAAGCCACCATAATAAAACACAACAGGTTACTGTGAGGTTGGATTTAGGGTTGGGGTAGGTTTAGACATTCGTAAAACACAATAGGTTGAACTCTGTGTCATTTAAAAGACAATAATAAAATGAAAACTCCAGGTTTCTGGGTCCAAGCCTTCACTCATTCTAACTGAGAAATATCATTGTGTGGGGTGACGTACATTGAGGCGACATGCCTAGTTAAGTCCCACTAATCGCATGTAGACTTTTACAAAATTGTCACACGTCACCGCCGATGAATGGATTCTACTATGACATCGCAGTCGGTCTATTGTCTGCCTTCCCATTCACTTCCATTGAAAATTTAACAGAGAGACGGCGATAGAAGAGAGTGCTCCTTCTCTGAGAAGGGTCTAAATGGAGGTCGGAACCAGCTCCAAGTGGGTGGGACTTGAGCTTCAAGTGGACTGTGCAGACTGGAATGCAGCGAATATTTCAGATATATTACAGTACGTCACAACAGGGAAGAAAAGACTAGCCCTTCTTCTGTAACATGCAGATTAAATATAGTTCAGCCTCTTAACCCCCTTGTTTACATTTCAGGTAGAAATGCTATGTTCATTGAAGAAAGGGATCATCCCTGCTGAAAAATCCAGCTTAAACCAGCCTAAGATGGTTGGCTGGTTTTAGAGGGGTTTTGGCCATTTCCAGGCTGGTTTCCAGTCATTTCCAGCCTGGTCTTAGCTGGTCAGGCTAAGAGTTGACCAGCTAAAACCAGCTATGTCCAGCTTAAACCAGGCTGGTCAAGCTGGTTATTTTCCAGCCTGAGCAGCTAAGACCAGGCTGGAAATGGCTGGAAACCAGCCTGGAAATGGCCAAAATCCCTCTAAAACCAGGCTGGTCAACCAGCTAAAACCAGCCAACCAGCTTAGGCTGGTTTAAGCTGATTTTTTCAGCAGGGATGTCACCATGGCATTTGCAGATCTGCAAATTCCTCCACTACGGTTTGATCTGAGCGCACAATTGAATCCCAATATGAGTCCCATCAGTAGGTCCTCCACACTGGAACAAAACAATTGCAGAAAAAGGTCAATACCTGTCCAATTTTCACTAAAAATCAATCATACACTTTAGTGGAGTGTTCAATATTTAGTTCATCTCCTTTTATTTACATTTTGCACTTGCATTAGTCTTAGTACATCAGTCTGAATCAAATAGAAGTGACCCTGTTTTTAAACAAAAGTGCTTTTACACATATAAATATTTTCATTTTAAATGACCAAGACAGTTAAAACTGTAAAAGTACCGTTTTTACACACAGATTACACATACAGTTGTCCCTCGTTAATCGAGTCACGTTCTAAAAAGCCAAAGTAGTCCGCTTTATAATTTTTTTTCCATTTTTATAGATGTTTTAAGGTTGTAAAACTGAATGTAAGGAACCGAAGATTCATTTATTCTGTAACGGAACTCTACAGCCGTGTAAATTCTACCTTCCTTTAGCATGTCCAGAAGTCCAACTTTTTGTGCGATGGTTAGCATCTTCCTCAGGGCCGCTGCTGGCCAAAAGGGTGCCCTATGCGAAATTTTAATGTGGTGCCCCCACAGAGGAACAAAAACACACAAACATATGTATTTACACATGTATTTATTTATTTATTTATATGGATAAATGTGCATTTAAACACTCAAAATGATACTAAAACATTCAAATATTTCAAAATAATAGTTTACATCAAAGTAAACACTGACATGTCTTCTGCAGAAGCATTCCCAATTTCAAACTTTACAAAAGGTAAGGAATAAAACCCTCTATGTACCTGTAGAGATGGGCGGTCCTCAGGGTTGCATCCTGCCTCTGTGTCTGTACCTGTGCAGCTGCTGGTGCCTCTGGAGCAGTGCTGGATCAGGCCACCTCATCTTCTTTTGTGACAATTTTCAGCATTGAACCTCCATGTACAATACAGAAGAAATCAGTCATTTAGAGAAAAACTCATGACATACTATTAAAACAATGAGCTAGTCAAGCACTCTTCATAATGTGTCTAAACTACAACCAAAATGTGGATTTAACTTGCACTATAATCTATGGTGACAAACACTGACTCTCACTGTCAGTATAAATCAAAGACATTTGTGGTTTTTAAGAATTAAAAAGTGTATTAAAATGAGTGCATTTTTAAACAAAAACTTTAACATTCAGAAAAAAATAATCATTAATGAATTCATGCTTTTATATTATATTAGATTAGCATGCTTTTATAGATTTTATATTATTGATCTTTCAGAAATTACAGAATGAGTCAGTTTTGTTATTTCATATAGTAATGTACAAAAATGAAAAACCGGCCTAAAACACACCAATCCACTGATGTAAAGACTAAAGAGACTTTATTGTTATTGCAGTGATACAAGCAATAATAACAGCAGAAATACGAAATGTATAGAAATAGACAAAACAATAAACAAATGCAAAGAATTATATAATTACATAATATAATAACTATATAATAATAAATAATACATACAGTGAAATAATTGTGCAGTGTATGTGTATGTAGCTGGTGTGCAAACAGAATTGTAAAGTATTGCACAAGTTAATAAAATACTTGAGTTTGTGTGTTTATCAGCAACATGGGGAGGAGGGGCAAACGTGAAAAGTCATAAAACATGTCCTGTCATACTGAACGTAAACAACAACAAATAAGGCAGATTTGGTGCAGTTGTGGCGAAGTTTAAACGTTAGCCTCACTAGTGAACAAGCAAAAATATGTTTTCCAGATTCATGGAAGTTACCTGAAAATGATGCACGCGATTGATCTCGCACTTTTTTCCTCTTCTCGGCTGCAGACTGCTGTTGTCTTCCCGGGGATAGAGCAGCAACTTCCATCAATTATAAATATTTGCTGCTAGCAGCCGCACAGATAAGTGGACCGCGCCGCGCGTACGAGTCTATGCGCGTACACGGAAAAAATTACGTCACTTGTTTGTTTTTGCGTTCGTCATAAAATGAATTTTTTTAATGTATTTAACAACATATTATCAATATACATTTTATTTACACTCAGTTTATGTTAATATTATTAAATAAATGCTAATTTTTTTTTTTTGAGCAACCGTCTGAGATGGTGCCCCCTCTGGAGCTGAGGCCCTACTCAGCCTGCGTACTCTGCGTATAGGGAGCGGCGGTACTGATCTTCCTCTGCCTTTTGGGTGCTATCGCAGGTGCCTTTGACGGTGCAGAACGTTTCGTCGACATTGTGGGGAGAAAACTTGCAAGCATACAGTACCACACTTCAGAGTCACACTGCTAGCAATCGAAGATTTATGTAAATTTGGCAAGCTGAACGCATTCTGTGTGCTTCAATGGGAAAGAGGAAGAGGAGTTCAGACCAAGAACCTTTTGAATTCTTAAAGAGTATCCTGAAAAGCCTGAGTAAACCTCAAGACTATGACAAACCCATGTACATGGAAGTGAGAATGAAATTTAAGTCTCTACGAGTTTGAATAAATGGAAAGAGGGTGTAATTATTCTTATTATTGTAACAAAAAATTTACAAGGAGGCTCAGGGGTTAGCACTGTCGCCTCACAGCAAGAAGGTCGATGGTTTGAGTCCCGGCTGGGCCAGTTGTCATTTCTGTGTGGAGTTTGCCTGATCTCCGGGCGCTCCATTTTCCCCTATGGGTGAATTTGATTAACTAAATTGGCCATAGTGTACGAGTGTGTGTAAATACGCGTGTGTATGGGTGTTTTCCAGTACTGGGTTGTGGCTGGAAAGGCATCCACTGCGTAAAAACATATGCCGGAATAGATGTCAGTTCATTCCACTGTTGCGACCCTTGATAGATCAGGGACTAAGCCGAAGGAAAATGAATGAATAATAGGGCGACGCAGTGGCGCAGTAGGTAGTGCGGTCGCCTCACAGCAAGAAGGTTGGGTCAGTTGGCGTTTCTGTGTGGAGTTTGCATGTTCTCCCTGCGTTCGCGTGGGTTTCCTCCGGGTGCTCCGGTTTTCCCCACAGTCCAAAGACATGCGGTACAGGTGAATTGGGTATGCTAAAATTGTCCGTAGTGAATGAGTGTGTATGGATGTTTCCCAGGGATAGTTTGCAGCAGGAAGGGCATCCGATGCGTAAAACATTTGCTGGATAAGTTGGCGGTTCATTCCGCTGTGGCGACCCCAGATTAATAAAGGGACTAAGTCGAAAAGAAAATGAATGAATGAATAATAATAGCTTCATGAGGAGAGTTGTTGTTGCTCCCATGGCACTAGCACTGGAGTCAGGTTTTGATGATTGTGCTCGTGGATGGTTGTCTGCCTGATTTATTCTTAGAAGGTTTGGAGAATTCAAGTAGCCTTATCAAATTTCTCAGCTGGTATATAAAAAGTCGGCACGGAGTTCGAGTGGTTAACACAGCATAAAACATACGCCACAGTAATTGGTGGTCCATTCCCAGTGGTATATTAAATTTCACCAGAAGGCAACAATCTTTGGAGATTATTAAAAGCTGAAAGAAAACATTTTTTTATTTGCAAAGTTCCTTTCCATAGCTCATGTTGGTTTACATAAAACTAAAAACATATAATCACATACAAGTAAGACCACATGAGGCCACATTATGGAAAAATATGTAATGAGTTCAACGGTTTAGGTGCAGGACCACAGAATGACAACCCCCAGTGGACAACCTAAATTTAAAAATGCACATAAGCCCATATCCATATGATCTAAGGCAGGGATCACCAAACTTGTTCCTGGAGGTCTGTTGTCCTGCAGATTTGAGCTCCAACCCTAATCTAACACACCTGAACAAGCTAATCAAGGTCTTACTAGGTATACTTGAAACACCCAGGCAGGTGTGCTGAGGCAAGTTGGAGCACCGGACCTCCAGGACCGAGATTGGTGACCCCTGATCTAAGGCAAATCTGAGAACATTTGTAAGGTTGAATTTCACTCCAACCTTAATCAAACTCACCTGCTGGTAGACTTCTAGTTATCCTGAAGACCTTGCTTAGCTGATTTAGTTCTGTTACGTCCTTCTAGTAAGAAGGTTCATAAAAAACGACTGCGTTTAGAATTAAGTTTGCTCTAGAACAAGTTGGATGCACAGCGCATCTGATGTTCTGTAAAAAATTATTTGTTTTTGAAAAAGAGGAGGAGCTACTCTATGTCCCAACTTGTTTTTCCATTTCAGTCGAGATCCAACTGGGATATAATCATCAATTGAAGGGCACTTCAGAGTGAAAACAATCATGGCTGCCATATTGTAGTGTCCCTCCAATTTGAAGTTCTCAAAACGGGACACATTGAAGGGACCTTCGCGATGAAGGATTTCAAGTGGTAAGACTGGTAGACACTTCGGGCCCCCGTGATCCACTGTGAAAGGAAGTTGTTTGATGTGGAACAGCTAATTTCATTTGGAAGGGCTCATCCTTATTCCAGATCAATTATTAATAAAAAAAAAACAAAGATGCAATATCAGTTAAGTGAATTGCTTTCTAAGCAAAGCGCGCTACCATACTTCCACAGACAAATCAAAAGACCAGAACACATTGTTCATAGGTTATATTTATATAGAGAGTATAAATAAATACTTCTATATACACATCGTAAAGCATGTTGTAGGGCTGGGCGATTTTTTTCGAATTTACGTTTTAAGACGATTAAATTTTTTATAAAATCGAGGTATCGCGATTTTTTTAATAAAAATATTAAAGCAGCTTTTCCACTATCGTGCCAAACCGCTCTAAACTGTTAGACAACCGTGCTGAATTGTGCTGATAGATTCTGTGTGTTGACGTCGCGGCTCTGTTGATGAGCTACAACAGCTGGCTCAGCGCAAGCGCACTACCCCATTGTCGCGAGGTGCGCGCGCAGTCAGCGAAGGCGCGCGATGCGGCGCCAGGCGAAAGTACAAATCCAGCTTAACACTCAGGGCCGGAGCGTCCATAGAGGCGACCTAGGGCGAGAACCCTCCGGTCCTGCTGCGCTGTATTCGGTAGCACAGATCGCTCTGATCTGGGTGAGAACTTTACCAGCGACTACATGCACTGCTGAAAGCCTTTTTTTCCTGCTGCGCATCGAATCAACAACAACATATATCCATGGAACATGAACTTGCATACTCTTTGAACAACGAGGAAATAATTGCACCTAATTCAAAGCCCAGACGTCTGGTTTTGTATTTTATACCTGCGCACCACCTGAAGGACGGTTACGGCGTGCTGTGAATGTTGGCTGTCACCGCAGAAAGTCAAATCTTTCTTTAATTTGGACTTTTGCTTGAAAGCTTTACGGAGTGGCACAGTAGCTGTCCAAGGTACTGTAGCTATGAATTAAATCATAACCCATATATGCACCAATAAACAAGTAAAATGAATGAATAAATAAAATAAATATGGATTCTTAAATGTCGGTATTGTTTTTACTCCAAAAAAATATCAATACGTTTTAAATGTTTTATAAAAATAAATTGAGCAATTTCCAACATTTCAGCTGTAGGCTGTTATATGATTCAGTTAAATATAAGATAGACATTTAAATATAGATCGATATGTAACAGGTTTCTGTGGGGTTTTTTGTTGTTCACGGTGATCTTTAATATATACTGGGTGGTGTAGCTACGCACAAATATTTTCTAAAACGTCAAGCAGGAATTTGTCTATAGGAATTTAATAGGCTACACCTTGTTGACCAATTTATGTATGTAAGGCCATTAAAAATACATGTTCCTTAACCAGATGCTTTTTCAAGTTACTTATAAAGAGATTGTTACTTCAGTCATGTTGTTGTAATGTTTTAAGTTGACTATAGTTACACAGTAAAAAAAAAAAAAAAACACTTAATGATTTTTCATCACATCTATATATATATATATTTTTTTTTTGCCATATCGCCCAGCCCTAGCATGTTGTATTCCTTTCATTTAAAGAAGAGGTGTCCAAACTGTCCTGGAGGTCCGGTGTCCTACATATTTCAGTTCCAGCCCCAATTAAACACACCTGAACCAGCTAATCAAGCTCTTTATACGTATACTAGAAAGTTCCAAGGAGGTGTGTTGAAGAAAGTTGGAGCTAAACTATGCAGGACACTGGCCCTCCAGGACCGAGTTTGGACACCCCCGATTTAAGGTATGTGCTACACATTACTGGGAATATTGAGCTGTTTATTAAATAAAATAGCAAACTGATTTGACATTGCATAATCCGTCAGAAACATTGCAATTCTATTCCCCCCCCTAAATTGCATAGCCCTACTTACAAACATGGTGCCCTTTGAGCCCAGCTGATCAGATGACCTTGTGGCAGTGTGGCATCCAAGAGCAAGGCAAAGCGGGGTAGAAAATGGTTCATTCCATTGTGACGACCCCTGATAAATAAGGGACTAAGCTAATGGAAAATGACTACATGAATAATGGCAATAAACACAGAGTATAAACTATGACATTATTCAAAGGTAAATATGCCTTAAAGGCAACACTTTAAATGATTGTCATTCATTCATACACATTAATTCCTAATTTTATGTCTCTCTAGAAAGGCACGATTCTAGAATGTAAAGAGAGATGGGTCACATGACAGGCACATGATCTGATGAGTCAAAGAATATTGTTTTGTGAGGGAATTAGTTTTGCTTGCAAAGCAGTGTTGTTGGTTCATCCAAATAACAATTTTGTGGACAAAAATGGTCAGGGTTATCAGACCATCAGCTGAATAAGCATGGTTTCCGCTACATTCATTCTTCCATGGTGGGGCACAACACCAAAATTCACCCCGCCACTGCTACATTACTAACTTACTCATTCAAAACATTCAGTCATTGTTGTTTTTTTTTAATTGCACCAAAACTTGTTAAAAGGTAAGTGAATTATGAAAGCGCGGACTTTTCTGTAATTGTAGTAGTGCTGTGCTCATTTTAACCCTTTAAGGTGACATGCTGACTGACTGACAGGTCATGAAGCTAGCAAACACGGCGTAGCTTTCAGTTAAGATGAACAGTTTTCGTGATTAGATAATGCTTTATAATACTTTAAAATTATTAGATGATGATGGAATTTATGGCCGTTTCACTTCAGGACGCATTAATGCCGCTCGGTAGGAGACATTCATAAATATTCCGAGCAAATCTAATAAATGTTGGAGACATCCTCGTTACATAAATACAATAAATTGCACTTCAGCAGTGTTTATTTGAGAGCGCACAAGAAAATCTGCACTTAAGCAGCATATATTTGAGGGCGTGCAAGACGTTTTGTGCACGAACAGAGGAAATCGTCGCACAAGCAGAGAGATTCGCATGCTGGTATTACATAAATGCGATCTCGGCTCGTAATACTGCGCTCACGACATTTGTCATTGAAAGAGCGCCACAGGTAGTTGGTAGATCTGTGTAAAGGGCCCAACAGAGTCTGCCGCCACAGCTGGAAACAATCCTAGAGGAAACAATGATAAGTATTTAACAAAGATACTCAACTCAGTTGGTTCTACATCCTCATGAGCTTTGGTGGTCTTTGTCTTATCCCCTTGAGGCATTAAGTTGCCAGCCCAAATTTTCAGACCCTGCCATGAACAAGAAGTCCTTGCGATTTTACCTCAGAGCTTGTGTGCTTTCATTTTCTCATTGTCACTTAAGAGTGAGTTCAGGTGAGTGTTTTGAATGGATGTAAAGTCTGGCACAGAAATATCAGGCTTTGCTCAAAGTCTGGTTATTTCACCTGTGAGCGTCTGTCAGGCTAGTTTGTTTGGCGTGTTCCACATGTCGCCTCTTGTTGGGTTAATGTTGGCCCAATTCAGTGTCCTGATTAGTTGTTCAGTAAAGAGTCATGATACATATGAAGTAGGGTTTATATGAATGGATCTCTGAGAGGAACTGATGTTAAAATAGTTTATTTTCCGTTTATCTTGCCTCTGGTATTTATTTACGTACATAATGTTCATAAGTGTAAGGTCCAATCCCAATTCTATTTTTTACCCCTACCCCTTCCCTTAGGCCGTTGAAACAATATGTGAAGGGCTTCAAATTTACCCCTAAGAAATAGGACACCACAACAACATCCACACACATCATGTCGTCGCAAGCGCTTACTTCATTAGTGATGGACGACAGCGACTGCTGTAGGTATTGCAGTTGCATTATTTTTTTGGATTTTAAACTTTCATACCCCTTAGTTTCTAGAGTGGTCCTGGAAAATCTCAGTTTCAAGAGCTAACTAGCCCTTCCTCTTAGCTCTACGCCTTCAAGCTAAAGAAAATTGGGACACAAAGAGCCCTTCATGTGAATGCGCGAAACGAGGGGTAGGGGTAAGGAATAAGGGGAAGGGCTAAGGCAGGGGTCACCAAACTTGTTGCTGGAGGGCCGGTGTCCTGCAGATTTTAGCTCCATCCCTAATCTAACACACCTGAACAAGCTAATCAAGGTCTTACTAGGTATACTTAAAAACATCCAGGCAGGTGTATTGAGGCAAGTTGGAGCTAAACCCTCCAGGACCGAGATTGGTTACCCCTGGGCTAAGTGGCAGAATTGGGATTTGGCAAAAGTGTGGCTCTGCTTGGTTTACAGCTTGTAACCTCATCTGTAATCTTAACCAATCTGAATCATCAAATATTTTAAGGGATTGTTACATTCCTGATTAATGATCCATAGTGACTCCTAGTCCCTCTAGTGACTCTTACAGTTAAAATATCAGAATTACTGTGATGTTATTATTGTAGAAGTACAGAAGTGCAAACATAACAGTAGTAGAGAATTCATTTATTTTAAATGTACAAAAATGATGATGCAAGTAATATACACTTTTAGAATCACAATAAAGCTGAAGATACACATCTTTTCTTTCTCAGCTGCTTAGGATACAATATAGAACAGGGGTCACCAATCTCGTTCCTGGAGGTCCGGTGCCCTGCAGGGTTTAGCTCCAACGTGCCTCAACACACCTACCTGGGTGTTTCAAGTATACCTAGTAAGACCTTGATTAACTTGTTCAGGTGTGTTTGATTAGGGTTGGAGCTAAAATCTGCAGGACACCGGACCTCCAGGAACAAGTTTGGTGATCCCTGATATAGACTCTACTACTTAGATTTTTAAGAAACCTTTGTGGAATTTTTATCAGACTGTTAATGTGTGCATTGAGGCTTTCTTTATGTCTAACTCTTTTCGCAATGTTGACAAGGGTTAGGCCCTTCTCCAGTGTGAATTCTCATGTGGACTTTAAGCTTTCCAAATACCTTGAAACTCTTTCCACACTGTTGGCAGGTCTAAGGGGTTTCTCTCGTGTGAATTCTCATATGTACTGTCAGGTTTCCTTTCGTGATGAAACTCTTTTCGCAATGTTGACAAGAGTAAGGCCTCTCTCCAGTGTGAATTCTCATGTGGACGTTAAGCTTTCCAAATGCCTTGAAACACTTTCCACACTGTTGGCAGGTGTAAGGGTTTTCTCCGGTGTGAGATCTCAAGTGGGCTGTCAGAAAAACTTTTTGACTAAAACTATTTTCACAATGTTGACAAGTGTAAGGCTTCTCTCCAGTGTGAACTCTCATATGTACAGTGAGGTTTCCTTTTTTATTGAAACATTTTCCGCAATGTTGACAAGCGTAAGGCTTCTCTCCAGTGTGAATTCTCATGTGTATAGTGAGGTTTCCTTGTTTATTGAAACATTTTCCGCAATGTTGACAAGTGTAAGGCTTCTCTCCTGTGTGAATTCTCATGTGGACTTTGAGATCTCCAAGCATATTGAAACTCTTTCCACACTGTTGGCAGGTGCAAAGTTTTTCTCCTGTGTGAGTTCTCAAGTGGGCTGTCAGAAATACTTTTTGACTAAAACTCTTTCCGCAATGTTGACAAGTGTAAGGCTTCTCTCCAGTGTGAATTCTCATGTGTACTGTTAAGTTTCCTTTTTTATCGAAACACTTTCCGCAGTGTTGACAAATGTATGGTTTCTCTCCATTGTGAATTCTTGTGTGGACTTTAAGCTTTCCAAGTTCCTTGAAACTCTTTCCACACTGTTGGCAGGTGTATGGATTTTCTCTAGTGTGAATTTTCATGTGGACGGTCAGGTGTCCTTTCTTATTGAAACTCTTTCCACAATGTTGGCAGATGAAGTAACTTCTGCTTGCGGTCTTTTTAACTTTTATCCATGAAGCCTTGTCAGTTTGTAAACAAAATATTTTTTCACCAGTTACACGATCATGATTCTTATACTGAGTTTTCTCTTCCATTTCATTCTTTACTTCACTTTCCATTTTCACTGCCATCACGCCTAAGGCAAAGAATAAATAAAATGTTAACCCCAGTGTACATATAGGCACAAAATGACAGACATCAAAACATTAAGACATGTATTATTAAAGGAAATTTAGGGTCAGGGTGACTTAAGAATTTGAGCTGTGGTAAAACTTGTACTGATTGAAAGCTTAGGTAGCTGCCTCTGTTAAATTATTTATTAATAATTTATAATCTGTGCTAATACATCTTTAGCAGATGTTCTGTGGTACCCCTGACCATTTCTGGGCACAAAGTTTGATGATATGGTGGACCAACAAAGGTGCTTTACAACAGGAAACCTAACCAATTACCGCACAAAATTTTTTGCGCGACTCCTCGGGTCATGTGCAACATGTGCCTTTCCATCCTGGTGGATGTACGTTTTTGTAGAGACAAAGGAACTCAGAAATGAATGCATATAAATGAAGGACAATCACTTAAAGTTTTAAATAACATGACATAGTTTTCCTTGTATACTAGATGTGTTTTATTGCAGAGGTTGTAACCCATGAAGTTAATTAATGTTTTTTAACGTTTATAGCAGATAAAATCTTCTGTATTTGTCTGAAATGTATGAGGTCTGATACTAAACGCAAGCTAGTGACATTTGCATTACATTGGTTTAAATGAAAAACTAATATCATGAACAGTATTCATCATGCAACATTTGGTGTAAGATCATTACAAACTCACAAAGATATTTGACCATGTAAAATTATCAAGCAGTCGGTTAATGATTTGAGTATAACGGCATGAGGTGTGGCCCTGCCCTCCATTGCGACCGCTCATTGGAAGACAGTGGCTGCGTCCGAAACTTCATACTTTCATACTATATAGTAGGCTAAAATCAGTATGCAATCCGAGTAGTATGTCTGTATTCATAGAATTTGAAAATCAGTATGCGAGAAGTACCCGGTGACCAACTACTTCCGGACAGATTCTGAAGTGTGCATCCCATGCATGCTGCGCTATCCTATGATGCCCCGCGAGAGAATTCATAAATGGAATTTAAGCGATGCAAATGAGGTCACGTGACCATGACAAAATGGCGGATGTAGTATGTGCGAATTCCATTCATACTGCTCACATTCATACTGTATAGAACGTACTTTTCTAATGGCCAAGTAGTAGGTTTAAATTCAAATGCAGCACCTACTGAGTAGTAGGCGGTTTCGGATGCAGCCAGTGGCATGGAATGGATCAAATCAGATCACTTCACAAAAAAAAATAAAAAATCTTTGCTTTTTGCATTAGCATGCTCATGCTTGCTGCTGCTCTCTCCCCCCTTTTGCCTTGCTCTCGCACGCGATTGGGTCACCAAGAACTTTCCAATCAACCTCTTAAAGTTTTGAGATCGTCAAAACCGCAAGAAGAACTTCTGCTAACCGACTCTCAGCAGAGTCTTTCACCCTGGCAACCCAGGACATCCTCCACTAACGAGCGAGTGAATCCCAAGGACGTAATTGAAGCTGAGTCACCAGCCAATCAGAAGCGCTATCTTTCCCAGAGTCCAGCATGCGAGGGAAACCTTAAGATTTCCAGCAAAAGTGCAAGTAACGCAATCAAATGTTGTCTCTTGCCGACAGGGGCGGACTGGCCATAGGGAGCACCGGGAAATTTCCCGGTGGCCTGACGGTCAATCTGGCCTGCCACCGTGATTCTGGCCTGCCGCGCATTCCCCCCCCCACCCCTCTTTACTTTCTATAGCGCATCGGATGTGGCCTGCCACCGGGACTCTGGCCTGCTGCGCACCATTCCCCTCCCCGCTCTTCACTTTCTATAGCGCATCGGATGTGGCCTGCCACCGGGACTCTGGCCTGCCGCACCCCCTCCCTGCTCTTCACTTTCTAGATCGCATCAGATGTGGCCTGACTGACAGTTACTTTTGCCCGGTTGAAAATGCTTTCCCAGTCCGCTCCTGCTTGCTGATATGGTACAAATACTACTCCTACGCCCCTACTCCTCCTCCTCCTCCTTCCTAGATAGGTGGCATGGTGGCCCAGTGCTTAGCACTGTTGCCTCACAGCAACAACGTCTCTGGTTCCAGGTTTTACCAAACCAGCAGACGTTTCTGTGCGGAGTTTGCACGTTCTCCTCGTGCTCACGTGGGTTTCCCCTGGGTCCGCCGGTTTCCTCCTACCAACCAAAAACATGCAACCTAAGTTTATTGACTAATCCAAATCAACACCATAGACATGCTCCTACCAAGTACTTATCTTATTAAAGAGCAACTACTATCTGCTCTCAGCCACTATGACAGAGGAGTTCTCGAGATCTACCTGAGCTCAAACTCCCCTCTCGCCTTGCAACGGGAGGGAGCCCCGGGCTCGAGGACTCTTATGAGCTCAGGGCTCTCTCCTGAGTCAGCATGCCAAAATAGCTTTATAATCAATCATCAGCTAAGTGTGAACTCTTAAATCTTTTTTAGGAGCTGTGTTTGTGATATCACCGTCGAGCTGTTGATTTTGTTACCTTGCTCAAATCTGACCCAATACTGGTTTTATGTTTTATGCCACGTAAGTAATATAAATGAGATTGGTAAAATACACTGCCTACTATTTGCTGGACAAAGTGTGAGCTTAAATTTGATTCAGTATGAGTCAAGTGAATCGAATCTTCAGATTCAACTAATTAAAAAGAGCTAATAACACCCCTAATTAATCTTTTAAAATAGATTTATTTATTACAGTTACTCTGTATTTTTTGCATCATTTAGAAAGATATTGTCCAACACTAAGGCCGCGTTTGTCTGCTCATGTGATTCAACATGTCTGTCCAAATGAGACAAGTTATTCAAATAAAACCACAACAGAGGACACTCATAAAGGCCCGTGCACACCGAGACGTTTTTTGCTTGCGTTTTCCGTCGACGTTGAACACCTCGTGACTAAATAATGGGCGCCAATGTTATCGTGCACACCAACTCGCAAAACGGCAGACGCAAAAGCGTCATTTAAAAAAAAAAAATAAAAAATGCCTCATGCTCGTTTTTTTTCTCCTCCAATCAGATTGGCACTCATGTTCACGTGCACGGAGCTGCTGAAGTTACAGTAAACAGCACTTGGAGGCGCTCAAGCGCAAAGCTGTCAATGCGAGCGCAGATTGAAGAAGATGCCCAGGGGCAATTTGAACGTGGAGCTGCTTATTGCACTGGTGAACACTAATCATTTCTTCATTGCTAGAGCTGGAGCTGCTACTTGAACCATCCATAACAACAAGCGTGTCAGCTTTGTCTTCTTCTTCTGTGTTACAAGCGGGTGTCAGAAGCTTAAAGTTGTGTAGCGCCATCTAACGTCAAGGAGTGATTTTGCATACTCTTCTGCTCGACGCCTGTGAAAAATCGCTTGGGTTTAAATGCGGAAAAACGTCTTGAAAAACGCTGACGATAAACGCAAACGAAAAGCATCCCGGTGTGTACGAGCCTTTAGACAATCTTCAAAAACATCATTAATTTCTGTAGAGCTGAAATTAGGATCCAATAATTGAGTTAAGCTTTGAGAATGAAAACCAACCTGTTTGTTCCTCAGGATCTTCATGTTTCAGTGTGAACACTTCTGCAATCCTCAGACCTTCAATCTTTACGTCCTCACTCTCCTCCTTAATAAACGCCATCTTTATAATAGTGCGTCACATGGAAATTGGGGATTCTCAATCAGCTCCAAAGTTGAGAAGTCAGTACACTGGAGAGTCAGTCAGAGGGACAGTTCATAGACTTAAATGCCATGATCTACCAAAAACAAACAAAAAAAGCAAGTAATATTAGAATTTCACTGCAATTGAGTCACTTAAAAGAACACAAATCTGAGAGTTCGTTCACACTTAAGGGGGTCGCACACCAGAAGCGCCGCACCACGTCGCACCATGCATTTGGAAATTCTGAACATAGATTTCTATCAGGGTACACAAAGTGTGCCGCACGCCTGCTTTTGAGTGAAGGTCTCGGCCGTTAGATCGCCCCCTGGGGGCTGGCTGCAGTCCAAGTCATAAAGCCCGCCTCCTCCATGTTAATGAAGGAGACATGAGACCAAATAAAAAAATTAATTACAATTGCAATAAAATGTTCCGAAAGATGGTTCTGGTCCGTTAAGGCTCTGGTTATCGTGCTGATATAGGTGCAGATCTTCATTTTTGTAAAGAGTATGTTTTGAGCAGTAATTTAATGCTGGGCGTGTCATCATGATTGACAGCTGTGATTGACAGTTTCTCAAAGCAGACGTTGGAGCTTCGGCAGGAGACTGAAGTGTTATTATTCCATTTCTGTGTATTTTTACCATGATAAAATGAGTTGTTCAGCAGTAAACTATAGTTTCTGACATACAGGATCTGGTGGAACACTGTTTATTCGGTAAGGTCAGGGCTTTATCAGTTTGCTGATACACGCCTAACCATCCAGATAGCAAAGGCTAGACTCTCGCCTGCCGAGCTTACCCCTCGGCCCGACTCCGTCTGCTGTACCTACTCGCGGGCCGATCTGGCTCGAATGCGGCATCTGGCCGGGATTGACTCGGGCAGTAAGTCTATAGGCATTTATAGCGAGTCGACGCTGCCGCATCCGAGCCGGATCACCCCGCGAGTAATGTGCACTGCAGCCTGGAGCTGGCACGATTAAATCTTCATTATATAACACCTCACCTTTGTTAACTTTATTACAACCATTTGTGTTGATAAAACAGCAAACGCAGGCTACTATGTAAACGCAAAGTGTACATTAGGGAGCCTTTGTTATAGTGCAGACACCGGCGGCCAAGTGAGAAGTTCGGGGGGCGTGGTTGATTTGATGTACAAGCGTTTGGTTGGAAGTTCGAAGTCCGCAGCTCCTCCTCTGGCTCCATCAGGCAGTCCTTCTGCGCATGCCCAGGCTCCAATTTCAGCAGTCTTTTGCGACAGTTTGTGCCCGTCACGAGGTGTTTTTTCCTTCACAGCGTTTAATGGAAAATGGCGCTGTCGCGACGTCCATATTTTATACAGTCATTGGGGTACACACACCGGCGCCGCAAGTCTGTGGCGCCCAGCCACGACTCAGGACAGTGTTGATATTTCTGCCACGTCACAGAGCGCATCTGAATGGTTTCATTTTAAATAACATGCGAATGTGCACATCTGGTGTGCGATACTTCCAACTGTCATGTGCGCGCCATGTCGCGGCGCATCCGGTGTGCAACTTGCTTCAGAGGCAGCATTGCCAGATATACGATAATTATCGCATTTGTAAGATAATTTCGACCTCTGTACGATTAATAATTAAAAAAATCCTATAATGTACGATAATTTCAGAGTTTTATGGCATTTAAACAGAATTTCATTGTTATCTTAGGGCTTCTATGATCTATCAATGTGGAGAATGGCTCACTCTCATGAGTTAACATTCCTGCTGCGCGCGGCCGTGCTTAGGTCAGTAGTTTTCAGGTTGAGGTCGATCGTTTAAGCAATAAAGTTTAAAAAAATTTGTGCTGAAAAGGAAAGTGAGAAGGATGGGAGTTTGCCAAATGCGTTATGTGAAGGTGTTTTTTCCAAAGTTAATCTCATTAAAACACAGCCACAAAATCAGCTCATTACATATACTGTGAATGGGCTCGTGCACACCCCAGTGCGTGTTAAAAATTCGGGAGGGTGCACTGCTTTCGAGCAAACCAGTACTATGTTGCAGTCCAATTTGTACCTCAAAATGAATCCCTCAACACGCAGGTATCCAATGACAGCGACTCTGAGGTGGACTTTGAACCTTCCCACTAAGGTACGCCTATTTTATTTAATTTTTTTACCTATTGTGGTAATTTGCACGTTGTGTCAAAACGATATTTGTCTAGATCAGGGCTATTCAATTGGCGGCCCGCGGGCCGAACCCGGCCCCCGAGGCAATTTGTTCCAGCCCTCCAAATAGTGTGACCAAGACATCAAGAATAAATTTAGTTCAGTCAAAAAACGGCCGCTATAGTTATGAAGTGTGCGTCTGTTCAATACAGCACAAGCTGCGCAGAGCGTGAGTCACCTGACATTAAGCGAGTGGCGAGAGCAGCCGAATACAATTGAACATGTTTGTAGAAAAGGTCTTTTGTACAATGCACTGATATCGTTATTAGGGATGCAACGATTAACCGATTTCACTATTAACTGCGCTTTAATTCATCACGGTTAATTAATCGTAAAGGCTTCTCTAAGCCACATTTCTGCATTTCTGTTCTGCCGCACGAAACGAAACTGCTGAACAAAGTTACGCCAAGTTGCCAACTGTTTAAAGTTCCGAGCTTGTTCACCGAAGCTAATACGCACGGACACTGTAATAACTATAGCCGCGGGCCGTTCCCATATCACATCTTTCCCGCGCGCAAGTTTGTTATGTCGTAAGAATATATGCCAATATGCGGGCGCAAGCGGAGCAACGCGCTCGCGGCTGTCTGGGCGCACACAGTAGAAGACATCTCATGCTGTAGCGGTGAGAGTTGTGCTTAGCTTTCAGTGCAATGTAAACAAAAGACATGTTAGACGAACTATTATTAAAATGATTATGCATGTATGAACGCAGATGATAACAACAGTTAATCTAAATATTTGCGCCGACCTTCATAACAATTATTATTATATTATTTTCTCCCGTTCCTCACTATAAACACACACATAATTAAATTGTGTAGCCCTATAAGCACAGAAAAACCTTCAGCATAAAAACTATTACTAATGAAAATGCCTTTTAAAGGGTTTTTAATATTAGTTAGGGATGTCCAGATCTAAATCTAGCTAATATAAAGCTTAAATTTACATTAGACGTGATAACTGTGAAACTCTGTTTATTCTTCATATTATATAATCGTACAGCCAAAATCTATAATTGTTGCGTCCATAATTGTTATGCAGTTCAAAACAGAACATATGAACGTATCTGAGTGTAGAAGAAGCCTACTTCAGCAATACACTGATTTTGTTGTGCTGTGAAATAAAACATTTGAATGTTTGTTAAAAAAAACGTATCGTACAATGCAGTGATATTATATAGTTTCAAAATACAATATATTAACATTTTAATGTAGACAAATACAACTTGTGTGTCTTAAGGAGCAAAAATACAACATATGGGCTCTTATATGCAGTTGTGTCAACACTTATATTGCAAGTCATGTCTCTCCGGCCCTTCGTTTGGGATGCTTGTCATGAACTGGCCCCCGTGACAAACTAATTGAATAGCCCTGGTCTAGATAATATCTGTATACTCTCGGTTTGACCAATGTACGATAATTTTCCTCCAAATACGATAATCTTGAGGTTCTGGTACGATACTTTGACATTTCCAATCTGGCAACACTGTTCAGAGGGTAGAATCGAGTCACACTTTACAATAAGCTTTCATAATTTATATAATTACTAAAATAAACTCTTGTACAGCATTTATCAATAAAATTGAACATTTTCATGCATTATTAAAAACTTAAGGGTGGCACAGTGGGTAGCGCTGTCGCCTCACAGCAAGAAAATTGCTGGTTCGAGCCCTGGCTGGGTCAGTTAGCATTTCTGTGTGGAGTTTGCATGTTCTCTCAGTGCTGGTGTGGGCACCTCTCCAGGTGCTCTGGTTTCCTCCACAAGTCCAAAGACATGCGCTATAGGTGAACTGGGTAAGCTAAATTGTCCGTAGTGTATGTCCTGGTCCTCCAGGTTGGGGTTGAGCGTTGGGCTAACAACCCAATTAATAAAAATGACATGTTATAAACACCAACATGGTGTGGCTAAATATCAACTTCGATATAAACGGCCCTTGGAGTAATTGAGTTGTACTTGTTAACATTAGTTCCCACTAAGCACGATTGTGTCTTTCACACATTTCTTTTGTACGTTAAGACATTAAAGTTTTAGTTGATTTCATCTAAGACTGTGTCTAAGTCTAAAAAGGATATCATAAAAACTTTCATTCTGGACCCTTAGGGAATCAACGTCCTTTCAACGTCTTAACATCCAAAAAACATCTAAGGGTGCTTTCACACCTAGACTTTTGTTCCGGAACCTGGTGCGTTTGCCCAGTTAGCGCGGTTCGTTTGGCATATGTGAACAGGGCAATCGCGCTCGGATCCGCGCCAAAGCAATCGCTCCGAGACCTGAATGAGGTGGTCTCGGCTCGATTGAAACGAACTCTGAAGCGGATCGATTGTAGTGAGAAAGCGATACGATCCGAGCCAGGCTATATCACAGTGTTTTATGAATATGTAATAGGCATACGGCTATATGAAGAGAGAGTAGGGCGGGAGGTCATTCCAGACATCCCAAGACTCCCGGAAGTTTCGGGAGTCTCCCGCAAATGCACAGAGACTCCCGGATGTCTGCAAACGAGCGATAATCACCCAGAAATCGCGCGTCTCCCTCCCGGTCCTCATAATACGTCGTGCACTCTTCTCATCACTCCTCCCCACCGCATCCCTCCTCGCTCTTCAGACATGTCGCGCGCACGCTGTCAAACACCACCAAACCACCCCCGACAGCTGAGCGGGACTCTGCAAAATAAACCGTGAAACTCTGACCAATGTGAGGAGAGTTTACTCACACGTGACTTGCTTTAGCTTGTTTTGGTTCGTTTAGAAACTTTGCCGTGTGAAAGCGAACCGCACCAAGAACAAAGAGCAACACTGTAACAATTTAAATCCCTGTTTCGAAACAAATGAATCGATTCACAGATGTGAAAGCACCCTAAAAGGCATCATTGGTACCGTTTTATGGAGGATGAACGCTAAAACCCTTCTTTAGTGCTGTATGTGATCCTCCAATTTCATTTACATCATGCATGCAGACATGTGGACCAGTTATATGCACCCATTCATATCCATTTACTAATCGAGAGGTTTGTACGGACTGTAAATATTGTTGTGAACACAAATAAGGCCCATTATTTGGGTAATTTGTATGTAATTGGTACGATTTCTTAAACTGCAAGTCTGTATGTGCTCATATAGGCTTTGATTTATTCATTTATTTTATTATATAGGCTATATAATTACAATCATTCAGTAAGTCGCATTAGCACTGAACTGCAGCAAACATCAAATCCTGTTCAGAGAAACTTTAGTAATACCATTTATACATACATTTTTATGTACAGTTGAAGTCAGAATTATCAGCCCCCCCTTTGAAATTTTTTGTCTTTTGTAAATATTTCCCAAATGATGTTTAACAGAGCAAGGACATTTTCACAGTATGTCTGATAATGTTTTTTCTTCTGGAGAAAGTCTTATTTGTTTTATTTTGGCTAGAAAAAAAAGCAGTTTTTAATTTTTTAAGAACCATTTTAAGGACAATATTATTAGCCCCTTTAAGCTATATATTTTCTCGATAGTCTACAGAACAAACCATCGTTATACAATAACTTGCCTATTACCCTAACCTGCCTAGTTAACCTAATTAACTTTAACTGTATATAAAGCATCTGTTTTGTGAGAAGTGCTTCCCGTGTCACATGTGAATGACCCATACAGCTTTACTTTTACTTTTCTACGAGCGAGAATGACATCGAGCGCAGCTTTCTGTCGTACACCACGCCTACAAAAAAAAGCATCATTTAGCAGTAGAGATACAAGTCTGACCTGAGATAAAGGTGACCCGTACCACACCGAACCATACTGAAATCATACCACTCAGTGGAAACGAGGCGTTACTAAATACATTAACTAATACAACCGTTTTGTTTGAAGGTTGGTGTCTTGGGACCGGTTGCACCAGCAGTTAAAAAGTAGCCTAGATCTGACAGAAGAGGTAACAGGGTTCTTGCACTATTTTAAAAGTAAAATTTAATGCTTTTTAAGACCTCAACAAATATAATTAAAGACCCAAAAATTTCATAATTTCTTTGGAATAGGTTACTCAATTTATTGCCTCCTACAATGGAAATCAAAACTTGAAAGTTTTCCATTGCTATCAATTACGTGCAATGTGTAAACTCGGTAAGTAAAAAAAAAAAAAAAAAAGGAAAACTACTTTTCTTTGAGACCTTCTTCCCTTTCCTTTTTTTGTTCCTTTGTGATGTAGAACAGAGCAAACGTAACATAGATAAGTTGGATTACACTAAACAACACAATGCCTTGTATGAAGGAGCCATATAGAATGGAATACTGAAAATAAGCTCAATAATGAAAGTCCTCAAAACAGCCTTTCACAAGCCAAAATGTGGACAAATAATCTACATAACTGTTAGAAAACACTAATGTTATTACAGGACTTTTAATGAGAGAAACCATTTGTTTTGTAACATCCCAAATTCTCCTAAAGACATGTGGCATCTCTCTTCTCAATTTTATGGTCTAGGTCCACCAACTCCCTTATCTTTTCCTTGCATCTTTTTCTCATGGAATTAGATTTAGTGATAAGTTCTGCCATCTTGGTGTATATATATATATATACACAGTACCTCTGACTTTTGAGTGTCTGGCGGTGAAATGAAACTTGTTATAGCCGACTGTGAGGTGGCATCTGCACTAGTAACATCGTTAGGTCGAGCTGCAAACAATGCAAAGATTAACCTGGACCCGCTATGACTAACTGCTGCAATGTACCGCTGGTGCTTTTCTCCTTTCATGTGCGACTCGAGGGCTTTGAGCCCCATGGTCACCTCACCTCAACACCTCAACACCTCAGAGTCTGTAGCCGACCTACCGTAATAAGCTAGTAAATCACGGCGATTGTCATTTCACTCCTGTTTCACACATACTACATTGATCAAATATTAGATGTTTTACAGTGGACCACTGTGCTTCCCTATCGTCATTAAGCAGACTGGCTGAAAATGTAATACCTACAGTAACTTTACGGTAAATTGAAGACAATTTAAGACCTTAATTTCCCGGATTTTAATTTAAGACATTAAGACTTTTTAGGGACCCGCTGGAACCCTGGGTAACTAAGTTACAACTTACACATTACTAAATAGGGTGGCACGGTGGCTCAGTTGTTAGCACTGTCGCCTCACAGCAAGAAGGTCACTGGTTAGAGTCCTGGCTGGGCCAGTTGGCATTTCTGTCTGGAGTTTGCATGTTCTCCCCATGCTGGTGTAGGTTTCCACTGGGTGCTCCGGTTTCCCCCACAGCTCAAACATATGCGCTATAGGTCAATTGGATTAACTAAATTGGCCGTAGTGTATGAGTGTGTGTGGATGTGTGTGTTTTTTTTTTAAACACTGCCCTAAAATATATTATTTTTTAAAATACTTTTTTCCTCTTTGAGCACAATATATTTTATTTCAGGAGTTCACACTCATGATTTAGCTTGTTAGGCGTGCTGTCCCGGGATAGAGCCCTGAGCTCAAGGGATCCTCGGGCCCAGGGCTCCCCTCTTTCGCAGGGCGAGGGGAATTTGAGCTCAGGTCGATCTCAAACTCCCTCACTGCTAAGGCCAAGGTCCCTTCCCGAGAGTAAGACATTAGAAATAAAGATTTAGGCTTATTTGATCTATAATGTAGAGCATATTTGGACGGTGAGAAGAAACTGTGGAACCCGATGGGGGAAACCCACGTGGACACAGGGAGAACATGCAAACTCCGCACAGAAATACCAGATGGCCATTGGAATTCTTGCTGTGAGGCAACAGTGCTAGTCACTGGGTCACCGTGCCACTCATTCTGGATAAAGGTGGAATAAGGGGAGGAGGGGGGTTTCTTCCAGACGAAGATAGTTGTAGAAAGGAAATGAGGATATATATAGTGACTTGGGATCCTTTGATTGGAGGATCATGATTAGCTAATGTGGGCCAGCTGGGTCAATCGTGAGCACGCGCTCCTCTCGAAATTAAGTTTAAAATTAAACTTCACTTAGAGAAACATTTCAAATATTTTGGAGCAGTAAACATGTCAGGCTAAATAATTTAAATGAATCATTGACTTCTGCTGTCTTCGTCAGTTTCAAAAATCATCTTTACAATTTAAAATTTTCGGAGATCTTTACTGATGGAGAGCTTACTGTTGTCCTAAAAAAAAAAAAAAAGAAACAAACAAAAACGTAAATAAAAATAAATCTTACATATACCATAGGAACGGTTTAGCAGAAAATTTGGGCGGTCTTAAAACCTTGACTTTCCAAACTGCGGTATACCTTGAAAGCAGTTATCGTCCCATGCCTAATGTAGAAGAGTAGAAAAGAGATGACTGCAAGATTAGTTTACATTGAGGAGTTCGCGATAGGGATGCTCATTTTGGTTTATTTTACCAACCGACAACCGCAGCTCGTTAACCGAATATTAACCGTTAACAGATAAATATAAAAATATTATTTAATAAAAAAAATTTGAGGTTTCTATTTTGTGACACATTAAGTATTTTAAAATACTGATTTATTTTACCATGCGAACAGCAGCATACAGAACATAACAGAACATCTTCACGCACCTGCAGAGTTACATCATAGAAAAAAAGAATAAACTAAATAATAATAATAAAATAAACAGGCCTGCCCTAGATATTTTTCACCTAAATGACCAATTTAGATTACAAAACAAAAACACTGACTGAATCCTTTTTAAAAACCAGCATTTGCTGATTTTTCCAATCATGTTTTTTTCGTCCGTCATATAAAAATATCAGGCTTATAAATCGATCGCTCCACTGAAAATATGCATTTGATTAATGCTTCGTTGTTATTATGTCACAATTTCAATTTTTTTTTTTTTTACGGTGTAACTATAGTCAACTTAAAACATTTCAACAACATGACTGAAGTCATGAGAACAATCTCTTTATAAGTAACTTGAAAACCCATCTGGTTAAGGAACATGTATTTTTAATGGCCATACATGCATAAATTGGTCAACAAGGTGTAGCCTATTACATTCCTATAGACAAATTCCCGCTTGACGTTTTATAAAATATTTGTGCGTAGCTACACCACCCAGTATATATTAAAGATCACCGTGAACAACAAAAAACCCCACAGAAACCTGTTACATATCTATCTATATTTAAATGTCTATCTTATATTTAACTGAATCCTATAACAGCCTGTAGCTGAAATGTTGGAAATTGCTCAATTTATTTTTATAAAACATTTGTCAAAACGTATTGATATTTTTTTGGAGTAAAAACAATACCGACATTTAAGAATCCATATTTATTTTATTTATTCATTCATTTGTTTATTGGTGCATATATGGGTTATAATTTAATTCATAGCTACAGTACCTTGGACAGCTACTGTGCCACTCCGTAAAGCTTTCAAGCAAAAGTCCAAATTAAAGAAAGATTTGACTTTCTGCTGTGACAGCCGACATTCACAACACGCCGTAACCGTCCTTCAGGTGGTGCGCAGGTATAAAATACAAAACCAGACGTCTGGGCTTTGAATTAGGTGCAATTATTTCCTCGTTGTTCAAAAAGTCTGCAAGTTCGTGTTCCATGGATATATGTTGTTGTTGACTCGATGCGCAGCAGGAAAAAAAGGCTTTCAGCAGTGCATGTAGTCGCTGGTAAAGTTCTCACCCAGATCAGAGCGATCTGTGCTACCGAATACAGCGCAGTATGCAATAAACTCACGCTCAGTCAGGCGAAGTAAAGGTCTCATTGCCTATATGTCAATCAAATAAATTAAGCTCTAGCCACGAATATATAGTGTAATCAGGGTCGGAGCAAGCTGAACTGGCGCTCTAACGAACAGCAATCACGCAGACCTCAACCCGAAAGTGAAATAGAAACTTACCGGTTTGCGGATGAAAGAGGACCGGGAGGGGGTGGGTGTCGCGGATAAAAGTGGACCGGGGGGGTTCTCACTCACTATTCTGCCTAGGTCGCCTCTATGGACGCGCCGGCCCTGAGTGTAAAGCTGGACACCTCGCGACAATGGGCTAGCGCGCTTGCGCTGAGCCAGCTGTTGTAGCTCATCAACAGAGCCGCGACGTCAACACACAGAATCTGTCAGCACAATTCAGCACGGTTGTCTAACAGTTTAGAACGGTTTGGCACGATAGTGGAAAAGCTGCTTTAATATCTTTATTAAAAAAAATTGCGATACCTCGATTTTAGAAAAAATTAAATCGTCTTAAAACGTAAATTTGATAAATCGAAAAAAAAAAAAATAATAAATTAAAAAAATAAATAAATTAAAAAAATAAAAAATAAATAAATAAATAAATAAATAAATCGCTCAGCCCTAGTAGGCATGTGTGGTTGCACGTGTTACCATCCCGCAAGTTAACAAATATTTGTTGCACATCAGGGGCCGATCACAGCGAATGCGCTTTTCCGTTCCAAAAATGCGAGGCGCACCGCACCACACTGCCTTTTATGTTAACAAGAAAAAAGAAGCGCGGTGCTCTTTTATATGTCACTATAGGAAACGACTGAATCAGCTGGTCTATTGTGCGCAAGTGTTGTTATAATTGTAATATACAGAATAACATTGTGATATCCATGATTTGTAAAGTAATATGCCTACAGCTCTGGCTAACTTGAAACTGCGACCACAAGTTTCTCCTCCATCATTAAAAAAATATCTGTCGTCCTGACAACACAAATACTGCAGGCACCTCAATAGAAACCCTGCTCTGCTTTCATTTGATTGAAGAACGAAAAAGATGCGACTGACGTAACGCACTATTTCAACCGCGAGCACACATCGCGCAACAGCATAATGTGAGGCGCGCAGGGCGCATAAGCAGCGCGCAAAACAGTTAATAAACCATTAAAAAATGCCCTTCTCAACGCAAAAAGCGCGTTCGGTGATCAGCCCCTTATGCAGCCAAACTTTAAAAATATCCAAAAATAATAGTTTTTAATCGTTTAACTGATACCATTAATCGGTTACAAACGCACCATTTCGGTTAACGGTTAATCGGTTATTTTGAGCATCCCTAGTTCGCGATAATAATGAAGAATGATGTCCCTCTACTCCCAAATCTGAATTAAAACAAAAATTTCTTCAAGTTTAATGTTTTGAAAATGTCATGTGTGTTTTGCGCGATACGCTTGATTCAGGTATGTGCTTCATCTGTTATTAGAGGAGGCCCATGCGGAATCTGCGCGTGCAGAAATCCGCACATTTTTAGCCCAGTCTATGTATTTACTTGTGTAAATATGTGTAAATTTATATTTATTCAGTTTTTTAAATAAATTTCACTAATATTATTGTGATATAATAATAGTAATATTAAAATTTATTATATATGATTTATTTACAACACAGTTTGTAAAGTAATATTTTCTGTCTTTTAGATATATTATATGAGACTTGTTTTGTTTGCCAAATTTAATTTGCATCCAGTTAAAAATGTATAATTTTTTAAAATTTATTTTTAGTTATGATACTCCTAAAATCATTCCGTATAAATCTGCAATTTATTTTTACAAAATTCTCCGCAGAAATAGCAAAAAATGTCAGCAGATTCCGTCTGGCCCTAGTTATTAGTGACTGACTGTAATGCAATGTACTATAAAAATGTAATTTGTCATTTTATTTACATAATAAAATCCGTTTTCAAAGCAGTCTAACAATTTTAATGCTTCTTTGATTGATATTACATCATTTAATGTGACTACACATTACTTTACAGACAGCTTACGACCTACAAACTATGTTCTGCCTTAAGTGTGTGGATTTTACGTTCCGGTTTAAGCAATCATTTATAAACAGCCTAGGCATGGGCTAGTATAAGATTCTGACAGTATGATAACCTTGGATAAAAATATCACGGTTTCAGGGTATTGTGATTACTGCTTTAAAATATATATTTTTTAGATGTCTGGGTAAAAAAACAACACATTTTTTCCCCTTTGAAGACAATATATTTTATTTTTTGAAAGATTTAAAATATTTTGGAGTGGTAAACATGTCAGGGTAAATAATTAAAATGAATCATTGACTTCTGCTGTCTTTATTAGTTTTAAAAACACTGATGTCTTTACAATTTAAAATGGCATCTTTGGATGGAGAATGTTTTTCTAAAAAAAAAAAAAAAGTAAATAAAAAAAATCTTGGGAACGATATTACAGAAAATTTTGACGGTTTCAAAAACTTGACTTTTCCAACCCGCGGTATACCCTGAAAACGGTTATCATCCCATGCCTAAAACAGCCTACACTTATCTTAAATTTCATGAGAAACCTTTAACAGCACTGATAGTTTGATAATTAGTTAATAATCATAATATAATCAGTGAAATTGACATATGCATTAATGTAGTTATCTATCCATAAAACGAGATAAAATGACAATTAAACTGAAGCTCTGTCATGTGCAGCACTTAAATCAATTGAAAATACTGTGGTAAAACAAATGTGAAATGCTTTGACAATGTCTTTGGTAACTTTTCTGGACTTTGAACGTCTCAGGACCACTGCTGTGTATGGAGGATGAGGTAGAGCTTGAAATGAATGTTTTGAAATGAATGAAAAACTCAGAGGTTTAGAATGACCACAAGGTTGAATAATTATTAACGGAATCTTCATTTTTGGGTGAACTAACCCTTTAAGGGGTTAAACTACTCAGTAAATGTGTGTACACGAGTTTCACAAAAGCATAATAACATTGAAATAAATTCTGATTTATAATTATGAAGGCTCCAATCTGATTTAATTAAGTTTCTAAACGCTCGTTTTCTCTCATCACTACTTGTCAGTGACAAAACGGGTGTATAAACCAGGAATACACTGACTGAGATTAATCAAGGAGCGAAAGGAAACACACTTCTCCAGTAACTCTTTAAGCACTTTGCTCACGTAAATTCGATGCATTATTCCAGTTAAACGAAGCTTTACATTATTACAGGAAATCACAATTCATTTTTAATTCATATTTAAATAAAACAACACTCTTTAAAAGCAAACTGCACTAATAGAAGCGCTCACCTTTCTTCAGTCGAATCATAACAAACAGAAGCGCGCCGCAGATTTATGGCATCATAACGCCTGACCAAAATAAAAGTCCTGGTCGCGCGCATAAATATTCATACTTTTTTAAATATTTATAATCAAGTCTTTTTAAATAATAATCGTCACGTATTATAATAATACAATAAAATGCATTTGAAACTACTGCAGGTGATTTAACTAATTAACTGACAGATGACAGAAGACTGAGAAGAGAAAGCTGTGAGTCAGACCATCATCTGCCACTGGCTGGACATTTTAGCACTTATTCACCGAATTCAATACTTACCATTATTAATACATATAGGCTAAAACAGCGGCGTTGAGAGGGGCTTTGGGGGCTTAAGCTGCTGATGTATGTCAAAAGCCCCTGATGTTTTGGAACATTGCTTTTGTTATCTATTAACAAAACTTAGCGCAGCGTTTGTGTCGGGTACAGTCAGCTGTTCAGCAGTACCCGTTTACCGGCAGGTGGGAGTGGCACTGTTGTCACATGGTGTTAAATGGTGCACTGTCATCATAATTCCCTCATATTTTGAGGAGCTGAAGCTAATGAGGTAACAATATAACTGTTTCGCGAAACTGAATAGTTCTAACTGCTGATGAAGCTTCATGTTTGTTTTCACAGTATAAAAAGTGTGTAGTTTTGGTGAAATAAATTAACTAATCAATAAAATGTGCATCATATAAATGTAAATACATGCGACCCTGCTGAAAAATCCAGCTTAAACCAGCCTTAGCTGGTTTTAGCTGGTCGACCAGTCTGGTTTTAGAGGGGTTTTGGCCATTTCCAGGCTGGTTTCCAGGCATTTCCAGCCTGGTCTTAGCTGGTCAGGCTGGGAGTTGACCAGACATGCTAGTTGGAGAGCAAAATATTGGAATGGTCTTGCATGTGTTTAGACCTTTTTACATATATAAGAACTGAGAGTTCTGTGTTTTTGACAATATTGCCAGTTCACTAAAACCTGGCTGAAATACAATTAAAAACGTTAAAAAAAATGTTTTAATTGAATATTTCATAATACACCTTTTTGTAATATACTTACTGCAATAAACAAATATATATTTATAGATGTGCATTTTAACATCTTATGCATCAAATATGTACTTTTTCTTGATTGAGACATGTCGAATTCATCTTCCATCATTTGCAATGTTTTCAAATTGCTTTGTTAGTTGTTTTTCTTACCATTTTTTTGTATCTGTTTTATCTATTATTTTCTGTAAAGTTGCTTCTGACCATGACATGTCCCCACTAAATGGTTATAAGAGACATGTTTGAGGGATTATATGCAACATTTTTCATTTATTCTCTGAGGTGTAAGGCAAGATCTCCACTTAATTATCATACTTAGGGGGGAAATGTGCTCCATGTATTATAAAGCTTGAAGCATCAGAATCGGTACTCAGTATTGGCCGATCACCATCACAAAGAATCGGTACTTGGTATCGGCTGCAAAAATCCTGATCGGAGCATCCCTAATATCTAGACATATAATTATATAAAAATGATATAGCCAGTCACATCGGTTTCTGTAATAGTTACATCACAGTGAGCTCATGCATCTAGCATATTATTTTATTGCTATATTCTACTGTAACATGCTATGTCAGTTAGCATCGAATTATAAATAGACTTTCTTATGAAAATACCAAAGATGGCTGGAAGAACACATATAGACCATTTATAGACTGATTTCACGCGGCCTCCATTTTTAACAGCGAAATCGAGGCTGTGGTGGGAAGAAATCCTGAAGTACTGCCTGAGTCACACAGGAATATTGTGTAGCTGGCTGTATATCTTATCAGCGAAGAGAAAGTGACACAAATTTATAATTTCACCACCTTCCAAGTGACCTGAAGGTCCAGTCTGAATGAATAGTGAAAATAAAAAGGGATATCAGACCTCATTTTCAGCTGAGTTAAGGGAAATGGCACTAGTTAGCTAACGTTTTCTTTCCCAAACATACGTTTTAGATGCCATTTATCAAACTCTAGTTAATAAACTGATTCTTTCACAATATTAGACTTGTCGAAATTCAAAATTTCGGGCTGTAATTGAAAAAAAAAAATCCTGTTAACATTGGCACTGTTGATGGCGTTCTTATGCTGCGTTCACACCAGACGCGGAACGCGCGGATAAATCGCGCTATTCGCGCGTAAATAGACGCATGAACATTTGAGTTTACTCGCTTCATTCGCGCGTCAAATTCCGCTTTATTCGCGCGTCAAATTCACTTCAGAACAGACGCGGATTCGCGTCATGGGCAGGGCTTCTGTCTGCCCGGTGACTGTAGCTTCTTTGCTAAATGGCTAACATGGATTTTCTTGAGAAAATAACTGTTTATGTGCTTTATGAAGGCTGAAAAACAGCGTCGTTACGTTTAGAGCAGTGTCAGAGTCCACTAGATACTTTCAGAGGTGCACCCAGCTCTGTGAGCTCATAAACTCCTCCAGTAACTTAACCTGGATGACGGAGGCTTTCAGCGGTGCTTCTGACTGAGCCAAGCCCAGTTTGATGAACTGTTGTCGGTGTCAGCTCGAGGATTTCCCCTCGGACACCAACAACAGGTGCTACATCACAATCATGGCCCTACAAGAGCAAGCTCCTGATTGGTTAACGCGGCGCGAATGTCAGCAGAAGTTCAGATTTTTGAACTCGAGCGATTCGCGCGTCAAACGCTCAATTCGCGCAGCACCATTCGCGCCGCGCCATTCGCGTGTATCGTGCCGCAGGATGCCTATTCGCGCGTTTGCATTGACTTAACATGTAAATCACTCGCGCTTGACGCTTTTTGCGCGTCTGATGTGAACGCAGCATAAAACCTTTTATCTCCATATCAGAGTGGGTTTCGTAAGGGCGGAAGTACAACAGACTCTGTCTTATGTTTAGATTCAGACATCAGGAAACCACAGACGAACACCCTAGTCGTCGTAGGTATCTTTTTACGTAGAAAAGGCCTACGATATGCTCTGGAAGGAGGGATCGCAGATTAAATTAAACTCTTTAGGAATCACTGGTAGCACAAAATTGGGTCATGGATTTTATTTTTATTTGGAAGGAAGATGCAAGTTCGGGTAGCCAAAGGATATTCCAATGAATATACTGTGGAGAATGGAACTCCTCAGTGTAGAGTTTACAGTCTATTATTATTCAATATAAAGAATAATGTCATTTTTTTTTTACTCGTACTGAACAAAATATAGGAAAATCGTTGTATGCAGATGATGGGGAATTGTGGATTAGAGGCTGGAATGTATCATTTGTTCAAAAGATAATACAAGATGCAATATTCGAGGAGGAAAAATTGGCAAATACAAAGGGATTTAAATCTGTTGAAAAAACTCAGGTCATTTGTTTCTCTTGACCCCATCACTCTCTTAAAAAAATGTATGGGAAAGATCTTAGTAGAGAGTAATGTGGTCTTAAACAAGGCCGTGCGGACTCTCTTACCGTTCACAGACCGCTTAGCAGCTCGACTGAACAGCCGGAGATTTCCAGGCACACAGCCCCGACTATGAATCCTCACAGGCCGGCGAGACTGATGCAAACACCCAGTGTCTGGTATGGCTGGTCGCAGCCAGCGTTAACTGAACTCCATGGAGCAACATATATCAAAGTGTCCACATGTAGGCATTCCATCCCAGCCGGTGACACTCTTAGGCCCCGTTTACACTTATGCGTTTTCGTTTTGAAACGGCGTTTTAGATCAAAAATGATCCGCGTCCATACTAGCGTTTCTAATCTCTGTCCACACTACTCCACCAAAAACGTATATCACGTGACCATTCGCGCACTCTGGGCATGCGCGTTCAAGTATAAACAGGAAGCATGTGTCTCGCTCTGCATTTGGTCATTGTTAGTCAACAAACGCTGGTTGAACGATGAACGCAAGCGATTAGCGAGTGCTCGAACAATAGCTTGCCTCTTGCGAATATATGCAGGTGCTGTAGTTAAAAAGGCAGAGTTTAACTGCACAATGGCGCCTAAAACGGACAATAGTGCAAACAACGCTCCCATTTCTGTGTCCATGTTGTTGTTTACAGTGAAGGCTGGTCTGCCGTCTTCCGGTAGAGTTATAGTCATGTGATAGGGGCTTGACGAATAAGGGAAGGATACGCAATGACCCAAAAGCCCCAATCAGGTAGCGAATCTCAGCAGCCACGCCTCCGTTTTCAGATGTCTCCGTTTTCCCCCATCCACACTGAGACGGAGCAGCAGCGTTTTAGAATGAAAACGACCTCTCCAGCTTTTTCAAAACGCTCCGTTTTTGGGGCTCGAAAACTCCAGCGTAGTGTGGACGGATGGCGTAACCGTAGCAAAACTTATGCGTTTTAAAACGAAAACGCATATCCTAAGCTTGACCAGATGTCCCCTCTCTTCTCCCGCCTGCACGAACACCTGTTGTGCATAGAGAGGGCACCGATGCTAGGAAAGGTGGCGGCGGCTTCCAATATCAACTGTGATTGCACACACAAGTAAGTTGTCCATAGATTCCCGCATTTCCAGTAGTGATCAATGGTCATATACTAGCAGCAATGAGACATTAAAAATAACAAAAATAATCAGGGGTGGATGGCAGGCCATACACACCGGCGCCGTCATACCTCGAGAGCAAACACCAGTGAAGCTAATGATGGCTTACTGGGTTAACATCCAGGGACAAAATGAATTCCATCAAGCAAAGTTTACATTATTGGGTTGCTGGGAGCATAAGGAAACCAGTTTGATAAGTTTCAGACTGATAGCTAATGCAAAACATATAGTTATTGAGTTGGATCAATCGCAGTATAGTAAGTCAGTTCCAACCCCATCCATTCCTTCATAGTTTTTTGGGTGCGTCTCACTATTAGTTTTACTCGATCTTAGCGCCGCATTTGACACCATTGACCACAATATTCTCATAGACCGCTTAAATTTTACAGGTGTCCTAGGACAGGCTCTTCAATGGTTTAGGTCATACTTAGCTGATCGTTACCAGTTTGTGAATATTAATGGACAGCTTTCACAAGTCAGGCCAGTAAAGTACGGGGTCCCTCAAGGATCAGTTTTAGGCCCTTTGCTGTTTACAATATACATGCTTCCCCTGGGGGACATTATTAGAAGACACGGGATCAGCTTTCACTGCTATGCAATTATACTCAATTATACATTTCAACTAAACCTGATGAGATGTCTGAACTGTCTAAGCTAACTGAGTGTATTAAAGATGTTAGAGACTGGATGACCAACAATTTTCTTCACTTAAACTCAGACAAAACAGAATTATTACTTGTCGGGCCTAAATCCTGTACACAGCAGTCCTCACAACTCGACCTGCAACTAGAGGGATACAAAGTTAGCGTTAGCTCTACTATAAAAGATCTGGGTGTCATATTAGACAGCAATTTAACTTTTGAAAATCATATATCCCATGTCACAAAAACTGCCTTCTTCGAAGTATGCTATCCATCTCAGATGCAGAAATACTAGTTCATGCTTTTATTACTTCTAGGCTGGACTACTGTAATGCTCTGTTTGCTGGTTGCCCAGCATCCTCTATTAACAAACTTCAGCTAGTGCAAAACGCAGCTGCCAGAGTGCTTACCAGGTCTAGAAAATATGATCATATCACCCCAATTTTATCCTCCTTACACTGGCTGCCTGTTAAGTTTCGCATTGAATATAAAATACTGCTTCTCACCTATAAAGCCTTAAATAATCTAGCTCCTGTTTATCTAACCAACCTCCTGTCTCGCTACAACCCAACCCGCTCTTTACGATCTCAAAACTCAGGGCTTCTAGTAGTACCTAGAATAGCAAAATTGAGTAAAGGAGGTCGAGCCTTCTCATTTATGGCCCCTAAACTCTGGAATAGTCTTCCTGATAATGTCCTAACTAAATTAAAGACCTATCTTTTTAGCAAAGCATACACTCAGTGCATTACATAGCGGTATGACGCATGATGTGCCCCACACAGGATTTTGCTTCTTGTTTATATACACTATGAACCGCAGCTACGCTAATTATTCTCCTTATTCTTTATTTCCACCTGGGGGTACTCATCCCGAGGCCCTCAGACTATGCAGTGCCACTGATGGGATCCAAGACCAACGACGAGATGATCCCAAGGTTTTCATAATCCTGGACCAGGCCGTATCCTGAGCAGCTGCTGCGGTGGTCATGGAAGAGTGGAGAGCATGAGACTGATTGCTGTGATGCTCCAGGGACAGACGAGTCTTCGCTGAGGTCCAGCTTCCTGCACCTAGACTGCAGCTCTGCACAAGACGTTTGGCCATAGGAGAAATGGTCGTGCCCAACTGAGCCAGGTTTCTCTCGAGGTTTTTTAAATCTTCACTTTCGCCAATTGGTGAAGTTTTTTCCTCGCCGCTGTTGCCACTGGCTTGCATGGTTCGGGATCTGTAGAGCTGCGCATCAATGGAATTGCTCTGGAGTGTTTGGACTCTCAGTAGTGAATTTTACCCCACACTGAACTGAGCTAAACTGAACTGAACTTAATCTCTGAAAACTGAATTGACACTGTTTCAATTTACTATAATCTTCTATGTGAAGCTGCTTTGACACAATCTACATTGTATAAGCGCTATACAAATAATGGTGAATTGAATTGAATTGAATATTCTGGCTAAACCGGCTGTTAGAATTAATGTACATGCCGAAGTCCCACTGAGTAAAGCAGAAGCAAAATCCATTAAGAATATACAAAAACAAGTTGGTGCTGGGAGGAGGGAGAACTGAAATCTAAGGAAAGGATTATAACCAGGATGAGAATAGGCCACACTGTACTGAACCATACATACATTAGCTGGTCATCTCCTAGCCTGACCACCTAAGACCACGCTGGAAATGGCTGGAAACCAGCCTGGAAATTGCCAAAACCCCTCTAAAACCAGGCTGGTTTAAGATGGATTTTTCAGCAGAGTAATCCAGAATAGGCTAAATCTGTGACTATTTTAATCTATATCTGTGCAAGTCACTTTGAGTTAAGAAAGCTGAAGTGGGCAGTTTAGTCTGAGACTAGGCTTAAGCCCTGTCTGTGAAACTGGGCCTATATGTTTTAATATTTAAAGGAAACTTTATCTTCCTAACATATAATTAAATGCTATAAATTCAAAAACAATGTACAGCAGGTGTGTCCAAACTTGGTCCTGGGGTCCGTTCTTTGTAGATTACTCAATTAGCTGGATTTGGTTATTAGCGTTTTTTTTTTTTTTTTTTTCATTCTTCAAAACTCTTGCGAGAGTTGTTGTCATAGCAACAGGTCTGGTACCTCAAACCTCGAGAGCAGGCTCATGTGAACAGGATTAGATCGCAGCTTTTTAAGCGCAGCTGTTTAAGGAAATCTGTTGCATTTGCAGCCATGTCTTGTCCGTTTTTAAGAGAGCAACCTGTTGCGGAAGGTGCGCTAATAATCCGACGAGCTTTTAGAATTAACCGTGTCTTGAGACAGAGAAATGATACTTTAGCACAGCAGGATCTTGTACTTTTTGAGCGATATTGTTTTGCACGTGAGAGGATCATGTACATAGTAAATTTGTTGGATCCTCATTAAAAGTTTGACTCGTCGGAATCGGTTTTAACATAAACACAAACCATGTGCATCACGTTAAGATACTTTGCGAGTGGAACTTTTCTTTATACCATCGGTGTAGAAAATCTTTGTGACATGCTCTCTGAAGCCCTGCCCACTGTTTCTTGAACCTCTGATGCACGCATTGAAGGCCTAGCACATTGTTCCCAGCTGCACCTCATCACTCCAATTACCAGCCCCTTTAAAATAGTGAAGCTTCAGAGTGGCAGTGTGAACTGGCCTTTCACTGCTCTGGACTCCTCATATGTTGTTGTGACTGCGTTCAACCAAACCAGTTTGATACTACATGTGAAGGAGTGATGTACTGGCATTGGTAAATAAAATCCAACAAAATGGATCTTGTTTCAAGTGTTTTGACTGACACTCCATTGTGATACTCCCCCTGCGAGTCAGCATTATCTTCTAATTTCTTACATGGTCCTTCGAGCCGGAGTTGAGTGTTCCAATGGATCAAGATCAAGTTAATAGCCAATGCCATGTACTAACTAGTCGACAGTCTTCAAGACGGACCAGGCCTCCAGTCTATCTTGAGGACTATGAGAGTACCATTCCCAGTTTGAAGTCTCATCAAACCAGTTATTCAGTTACCTCAGCCCCAGTCCAGAGCAGTGTTGAAATTCATGCAGAGAGTCATCCAGAAACTTCTGATTCCATTTTTCAGGAGATGAAGCAGTTAAAGGAATGTGTAATGGAGTTGGGACAAAGTGTTCAGCAGATAAACAGGAAAGTTAATCGAATGTTTTCTTCAGGAAGTTCCTGGTCATCTGATGCAAGTAGCCAACACTTATCTGCACCTTCCTCACCTAAAGTGGATTCTCTTGCACCTTCCTCACCTAAAATGGATTCTCTTGCACCTTCCACTGTACCAAGCACAGTTGGAACTTTAGTTCAAGAGTTGCGGGATCATCTGCAGGAGAAACAACATGAGCAAGCTATTTCTAAGTCACAGTCACCATCTTGTTTGAGCAGACAGTTATCTTTGCCTCCCCCTCCCCCCTCTATGGTACCTTCTCCTCAGTATCAATTGAATGCTGCTTTGACTGTTCCACAAGTGAATCCACCTTCCATTGATGTGAACTCTGTGAATCAGACTATGTTAAGGCAACAACCTGTTATCCAAGGCTCTCATGTGGCACAGTGGCCTACCCTGGATGGAAGTCTGCAGCCTTTAGCCAATCAGTTTGTGTCCCCTATATTACCTGCTTCAAATTACGGGGTTGATGTGCACCAGCAGCAATCACCACAACCTCATGCCATTAGAGCTGCAATGCAACCACCAATACCTCATTGGAGTTTGAACCCCACACTGTTTGGCCCAGTTTATCCTGGATTTTGGCCACAAGTAGTAGGCCATATGTATCCACCTCATTTGCCAATCCCAATGAATGCTTATGAGTATCAACGCCCATCAGATGTCCAGGGTGTTTTGGCTTCATCCCAATGTCAACCCCACTTTCAGCAGGTTTTGCAGAATCCAGAAGTTGGACATGAGTACTCTAATAGTCAGTTACACGCTCTACCTGTGCCTTCAGCATCTCGAATGAGTAATCAATCATCTGCACCCTTTACAGCACAAGCTGGACGTTTGACTACCCATGGTCAACAGCAAAGCCAAGTTGCCATACCAGGAAATGTTTTAGCTGCCACAAAGTGTGTTCAAACTACCTTTCATAATGTTCAGTCTTCACCCCAGTTAGCTATGTCAAGTCCAACTTCTCCCTTGCCAGTGAGACCTACCCGGCAGCAACACCAAACTAACCAAGTGTTACTGAATAATCCTTTGTCTCATGTTTCTGGGCCTTTAGTTCCATTATCTGTTTCAGGATTTCAAGTGGAATCTGAGCCAAGATTTCATGCTAGCCTTCCTCCAAGATCTTCTAGAATTGAAGGGCCTTCCTTTCCCTATCTGTGTAGAGAAGATCCTAAACAATTCATAATGTTGAAAATGGCTTTGGAGAATTTATTACCAAGTGATGAGACTGAGCAGTATAAATTCCATATTCTTTTAGACCATTTAAAACTGGATTCAGCACGTAACTTGGCTTTGGCCTATTCTAATCATCCTCTGCCGTTTAGTACAGCATGGGCAGCCCTCCAGCAGAAATATGGTCAGCCCCATCAACTTGTCCTGAGGGAAATTGCGGAGATCATGAGCCTGCCAGCCATTAAAACTGGCGATTCTCAAGCTTTCAGTGCTTTGGCAGTTCGTATTCGTGCCCTAGTGGGTATGCTACAGTCTTGGGGTCAAAGTGAAGGAGCAGCAGAATTGGCTTGTGCTTCTCATGTGCAACAACTTTTGAGTAAACTCCCCCCTGAACAAGTTGCTAATTATATCCGGCATAGTAAACTCACTCGACCAGGACAGTCTCATGATTTGGTGGACTTTTCTGCATGGCTCCAAGAGGAAGCAGATTGTCAAGTAGTAGTGGGACAAGTTGGTGCTGTCCATAGTAATTTTAATGACTATCACCAGAAGGAGAGGAAGCCAATAAGGCCATATCCACCAACTGCAACTATTCTTCATGGAGTAAGCAGTGTTCCAGTCGTAAGAGCCAATGATTCCTTTAAACCTACGAGAGCCTTTAGTACCAAAGAAGAAAGTGAGTTTTTGAAGTTCCATTGTCCATTTTGTAAGAGTGATGACCATCATCTTAGTAAATGCCAAGCCTTTAGTCTATTAGATTTGGAGGATACAAGGAAATGGATTAAAGATAATCATCGTTGTTGGAGATGTGGCAGAGCCCACTATGCTTTCCAGTGTGATCTAAGAAGAGGTTGCCCTAAATGTAAAGGTAAACATTTGGGAGTTCTACATGAGGTGAATCAGAAGAAGCCAGATTCTGATGTTTTCTTACTCAGTCGTCCAAGCTGTTCCCCTAGAGTTCTATTAAAGGTTGTTAAAGTCCTATTGAGCCATAATGGTAAATGTATGGAAACCTATGCCATATTGGATGATGGATGCGAAAGGACTATGCTTTTGTCATCAGCAGCACAGCAACTTGGATTGGATGGCACAGCTGAGTCTTTAGTGCTTCGAACTGTGCGGCAAGAAACTGAGGTTCTCAGAGGAGCTAGTGTGAGCTTCACCATTTCTGCTCTAAACTCCCAGCACAAGTACCAGGTGAAAGGAGCCTTTACTGCCCAGCAATTGGAGCTTCCTGAGCAATCCTATCCTGTTCCAAGCCTCCTAAAACGATTTAGTCATCTCAAGGGGGTCCGATTAGAAACTTTTAACAAAGTCCAGCCTATGCTCCTTATTGGTGCTGATCATCCACATCTTTTGGCCCCAGTGGAGAAGGTTCGTCTCAGTCCTCAAGGAGGCCCAGCTCTAGTTCATACCAGATTGGGATGGGCTCTTCATGGTCCAGTACCATTAGATAAGTCAACTGAACCTGAAACTCAGTGTCTGTTTCTTTCTGGAACTTCTGTCTCCTCTCAGCTCCAGCAGGATGTAGAAAGGTTATCACAAGTAGATGTGCTCCATTATAGGAGTCAAGAGGCCATTACACGGTCTAAAGATCAATATGCCATTGATTGTCTTAAGCAGATGACAATGAGAGAAAATGTTAATGGTGTCTCTATATCTATTACTCCTTTGAATCGTTCCAAAAATGCACCCATGCTCGATGCTCCTAAGGAGGCAGTTATTTCATCTCTTCAAAGAACTGAGCACCAACTCCCTCATGATCCTGAGAAAGCCCTCGTCTATAAAGGAAAAACCCAGAAACTAGTGGAGACTGGTTATGTGAAAAAATTGAGCCCTGAAGTCTCTAACCCTGTGGCCATTAGTGGTGATATTATGTCCAGGTTTCATCAAGTTCATCTGCTACCCTCAGAAAAAACCCTCTTGCGTTTTCTGTGGAGGAACATGAGAAAAGAGGAACCAGCTGATGATACCACCAGAGGCAAGTGCCTATCTGATATAACAAAGCCTAATAGTTGGAGTCGAGGTCTTGATTTCCTCTGTTCTGAACCCAATCACTGGCCAAAATTCCCTGACAGGATTGAGGACTCTGTTGATTCCACCTAGCTAAAAAAAGACTTGGCTTTGTGGCCTAGCTGAGACTGGAGAGGACCATTTGAATGTCCATCAATTTAAATCATGGCATCTTTTCAAAGCTGTGGTAGCTCAACCTGACAACTCTCTTAGTAAAGCTCCGATTGAACTGCTCCTGTTGCAAGAGGTTCAAAAGAAAGATTTTGCAGAAGAATATGGTTCACTGAGAGCAGGGAAGAACATGCCATCTAGTAGTCTATGTTCAATCTTGTTCCAGAGTTTAATCCCATTGCTGAAGTGCTTCGAGTAGGAGGGCGACTTTGCCATAGTCAAGATCTGGCCTTAGAAACCATTCATCTAATTAATTTTAATCCTAAGAATGCTGTCACTAACATAATGGTTAAAGAGGTTCTCGCAACCGTTTCAGTGGAGGAAATTTTGAATTCTCAACCCCTAGGCTATGTCTCCTAGTGCTGAGGATCTGGATCCAGTAACTCCTAATATTCTCTTTATGGGGCGGCGAGATGCTGCTCTACATAAAGTTATTTATGCTGATTCTAACATTCCATCAAAGGAGATGGAGACACAGCCAGGTTTTGGCAGATTCATTCTGGACTAGTTTTATTCACAATTATCTGCCTAATCTACAAGTTTGTCAAAAAATGGTTGTAGGATCAGTATAATTTGGAAAACTCTGCTGTGGTTATGGTTTTGGACCATCGACTTCTGCGTGCTTTATAGCCCATTGGTAAAGTGCTTAAAACATTTATGGGCAAGGATGGTCGGGTCAGAGTTGCAGAGATTGAGGTCAATGGGAAGCCTTATGTACGACCAGTTAGCCGCCTTATTCCTTTACCCTCTATTAAGGACTGACCTGGAGTGTGATGGTTTGACATGTGAGTTTCTGTAAGGGAAAATATGTCATGCCATATTTTGGGGCGGCCTTGTAGAAAATCTTTGTGACATGCTCTCTGAAGCCCTGCCCACTGTTTCTTGAACCTCTGATGCACGCATTGAAGGCCTAGCACATTGTTCCCAGCTGCACCTCATCACTCCAATTACCAGCCCCTTTAAAATAGTGAAGCTTCAGAGTGGCAGTGTGAACTGGCCTTTCACTGCTCTGGACTCCTCATATGTTGTTGTGACTGCGTTCAACCAAACCAGTTTGATACTACATGTGAAGGAGTGATGTACTGGCATTGGTAAATAAAATCCAACAAAATGGATCTTGTTTCAAGTGTTTTGACTGACACTCCATTGTGATACTCCCCCTGCGAGTCAGCATTATCTTCTAATTTCTTACAATCGGGATGCAGAGAAATTGTCCAAAAGTGCTGTCTGTCGTGCCATTCGCAAAGTTTATCTGGCACTCAAGCAATTTTTAGGGGGTTTTGCTGTATTTCCTAGCCACAAGTAAGACCACAAGTAGTGAAACTAATTTTCGCCATTGCAGGTACCTAATTCTTAAAAAATTACAAGTTAAGATGGTGTTAGTATGTGCACGCCTAAATAAATTTCATTTTGCCCCAGGCTTCCTTATTGCGATTGGTGCCATAGACTTCACACTAATTCAATAAAGGAGATTTTGTGAACCGAAAAGGGGTTCATAGTATTAATGTACAGGTGAGTTATATTATATATATCTTAGATAGCGTGTGACTCTATGTACCATATCACAAATGTGGAAGCCAAATGGCCAGGATCTGTCCATGACTCCAGAATTTTCAGAGTCACATTTATGCACATCATTTGACTGTGGTAAGGCAAAAATAACACAGTTTATTTTTAAAGAGCCCCTATTATACATTAAATAGGGTCATATTTTGGTTGTAAGGGTCTCCAACAACAGGCTGATCTGCTTGCAAGGTCAAAGAAACACTTTCATGGTTTTATAATCTGCATTTACTTTTACCTATATATCCCAGCGACTCCTATATGAATCGTTCAGCGATTCATTTGTTCCCAAACCCCTCCTTAGCGCGAAGCTAATCTGCACTGATTGGACTGATGACAGCATGTTGCGATTGGTCGACACTGACAGCCTTCAGCGCGAGACAGAGTGAAATGCACAGCTTATCAACAATATAGTAGTCAGAGTGCATACACGCTTCATATTAGTGTAAGGCGTGGATTTCGGCAGTGGGTGAATGTAAATACAGACGATGGACTTGAAAATACCAACGGCTAACTATTTTATTGAGCAAAAACTCCAAGAACTGGGGAGGAGATCGACACGAGTCTCCTAGCCCGTCACACTCTACCTCAGTGTTGCCAGATGTAGCTGACTGATTCCAGCCCAAAAACTATCCAAAACCAGTGTTATCAGGGCCGGCGCGTCCAAAGAGTAGTGAGGGCGTTGTCCGCGAACTCACCCGATTCTCACTTTCATCCACGACACCCACCCCCTCCCTCCCGGTCCTCACTTTCCCAGTCTCCCGGATTTTTTGTGTGCATGAGTGCATTAAAGCAGTGCAGTTAAACACCAGCATATTGCTCTATTATTAACAATGACTCATTCAGTATTAATCCACACAGTTGCAAAATATTCTGAACCTTGACCCCTGCACTTGTGTAAGAACAGCTGACGGTAGCCATAACAGTGACAAACGACAGGATTGCAAGCTCACAAACACGTTTAAATCCACAAAGAAAGCGGCACGCGTCGCGTTTTTAGTGTGGTTTTAGTCGCGATATGTGTAAGTGTTATATGTTCTCAGGGCTTACTTGTACTCTGCACAAAGATCACCAACCCTCAAGTGTCTGCTAAGGATCTCATCCCCCACCAGCCGATGCCCAGCGTACCAACTGTCCTTATTTTGCCCACACCCCTAGTGTATTGTCTGTCCATAACAAGATCCCTGCTGAAAAATCCAGCTTAAACCAGCCTAAGCTAGTTGGCTGGTTTTAGCTGGTCGACCAGCCTGGTTTTAGAGGGGTTTTGGCCATTTCCAGGCTGGTTTCCAGTCTTTTCCAGCCTGGTCTTAGCTGGTCAGGCTGGAAAAAGACCAGCTTAAACCAGCTCAAACCAACTTGACCAGCCTGGTTTAAGCTGGACATAGCTGGTTTTGGCTTGTCAAGCTGGTTTTAGCTGGTTAACTCCCAGCCTGACCAGCTAAGACCAGGCTGGAAATGGCTGGAAACCAGCCTGGAAATGGCCAAAACCCCTCTAAAACCAGGCTGGTCGACCAGCTAAAACCAGTCAACCAGCTTAGGCTGGTTTAAGCTGGATTTTTCGGCAGGGATGGAGGAAGAAACTAATCCATGAGCTGTGTACTGATAGATCGCCCATTGTAAGCGTGCAGATTTCTGAACCTCTCCTTTCCCTCACACTTTCAATAATATCCAGGTAAGCACAGCGTCTTCATGACTCATGACTTCAGGATCTGTCTGTCTTTGCTGCCGTGTTAGTGGGCGGGGCCGCAGGTTTAAAGTTGCGCGTGCAACCATTATGTTTCGTATCGCCGTCACGCCGAAACGGCTGAAGACTCGTTATCAAGACGATTCGTTTAAACCACTATGAGTCGACTCTTTTTTTTTTTAGATGAATCAATAGTTTAAAAAACTCTCCACTTTCAGATTTAAGCTTTAGCTGGATATTTCACTTCACTTAGACCTGTTACACACTACATGGAAGGTCATTCTCAAAAACCCATAATAGGGGCTCTTTAACCCACATTGAGGTCCTGACATAAATCCCTTTTACAGGTGATTATGACAGAATCATTATTTATATATATATATATATCTAATGTCATAATCACAAATATTTGTAAGCGAGTATAAAACCTCTAACACAGTCAGTACTTGCGTTTTTATTAAATGTTGAAATCCACCATATTCGTCAATGATGAGCTCTTGCTACGCTTGGGTAAAAAAAATCACACGGTCTTTTGCCATTGCTCAATAATGTTGATTATTGTTTGTACAATCGATACATAATGCCTTTTAAACCCACAACAATCTCAGATCATTCAATCCAGCCATACTAATCAGCAACAACCGGTGTGTTTGAAGAACCTAATTAGCCAGATAATGATTAGCGGGATCATATCATCTTGGGTGTGTATTTTGAACTCAGATGTAATTAGTGTAAAGAATGGGCCCCTGGAGGGCCGGAGTCCTGCAGATTATAGCTATAACTTGCCCGAACACACCTGCACATGTTTCTAGAAAGCCTGGTAAGAGCTTGATTAGCTAGCCCAGGTGTGTCTGATTGGAATTGGAACTAAACTTTGCAAGACACCGGCCCTCCAGGACCGAGTTTGGGCACCATGTACAGTTAATTAGCCATTTTTGTGATTAGATTTTAATAGTAAATAATAATTTAAACAATCTCATTTGCGCCGCGTTAACCAATCAGGAGCTTGCTCTTGTGGGGACGTAATTATGACGTTCCGCCTGTTGTTGGTGTCCTGGGGGAAAATCCTCCTGCCTACACCGACAACCATCTACAGTATGTTTTTGACATTGGTTGGATTAGCAGCAACTGTTTCTGTTGTATCCAGGTAGAAGCAAAGTTTTTTTAAAAGTTGTAGCTGATCAGTTGTGTACATGTGAGTGATCAAGGCGGAAACTGCAGATAATGGTGGGTTAGTACAGGAGTGTCAAACTCAGTTACTGGAGGGTCACAGCCCTGCAGTTTAGTTCCAAACCTGCTTCACCACTTATCTGTAGGTTTTAAACAAGCCTAAAGGACTTAATTAGTTTGATCATGTGTGTTTAATTAGGATTGGAACTTAACAGTGAAGAGCTGTGGCCCTCCAGGAACTGAGTTTGACACGTGTGATTTAAAGCAGGGTTTAACCAAATTTGGTCCTGGAGGGCCGGTCTCCTGCAAAGTTTAGTTCCAACCCCAATCAGACACACCTGGGCTAGCTAATCAAGCTCTTACTAGGCTTTCTAGAAACATCCTTGCAGGTGTGGTAAGGCAAGTTAGAGCTAAAATCTGCAGGACACCGGCCCTCCTAGGCCGAGTTTGGGCAACCCTGGTTTTAAGGATTGAAATCTCAGTTAAAGTCTTGATCTTGCAGGATTTTTATGCAGTCAAGAAAATGATTTGTCCATTCTGTTTTCCAGTTTTTTTTCACTTGAAATCTTTTACAGTACTGTGAGCCTCATATGCGTTTCCCTCAATTAGTTTTTGTTCATCATCAGCAGCTATTGTTTTTGGTGTGAAGATGCATGGGTGTGAATTCAGCCAACTCGCCCTTCAGTGTTTCACTAGTGCTGGTACGACTTCGAAATGGAAGTCCTTTTGCATGGTCCACTTGGCCTGACACATCTACTGTAACCAAAATACAGTCAGTATTTTTCTCAGGTTCTTCCAGTATGTAAGAGTTAAACTTTGTGCATCCAGGAAATTTACAACTGACCTTTTCCATGTAAATATGGACAAAGTATTAATCTTGATTGCAATTTAATGGCATTGTAGAACAATGACAAAACACAGTTTATTATCTTGCCATTTTTCTGTTTGGTCAGGATGTCTGTCCAGCCAAGTTTCAGTTTTCCTTATCCTTGTCATTCTCGTTGTTGTATTTTGTTCCATTACTCTTTTGACAGATTTGTCTCAAATTGACTTGGGCACTTTTTGGCATGTACTCCAGCAACAGGCCTCCTCTGCCCATTTATTTATGCCCATGTGACAAACTCAAAGAATAAGAGTACGAAGTAAGGACTGGTGCGAGAGAGAGAGAGAGAGTTGTTTTAATGGAATTTGATGACACCAAATGGAAAGAACTCACCCATGTATTGGACAGCATTTATAAAATTGTGTTTTGTGAGGGAGTCTGTGATGAGTCCCCAGGAGGCTATGTTCCTGTACCAACTCAGTAGCTGCGGAGAATACAATTAACCAGCTGACCACAGATGTGTATCCTGATGCAAAATGTGGTGAAAAGTCTTACACAACGGTAAGTTTGATTAAGGTGTTTACATGCCTGTACCACACTTCAACAATACAACTAAAACAGGAATACTCCATGTCTTCGGTTTGTTTACTTCAATTACAACTTTAGCCAGATTAAACTGTTTACATGGTAGACTCCTAATCAGAGTAAGGGTGCTTTCACACTAGCACTTTTGGTCCGCACCCGAGTTCGTTTGACGTCATAGTATGATACGTTTAGCTAGTGTGAACGTGTCTTCTGAACTTGGGTGCGCACCCGTGAACCGTACCCGAGACCGCCTGAAAGAGGTGGTCTGGGGTACGGTTCATGCGAACTCTGGTGTGGTTCACTTCTGATGTGAATGTAATCGTACCAAACAACGGAAGTAAACCGCCAACTGTACAACAAACTAACGTTTTCATAACGTAGGACTGAACTGTGTGTCACCTATTTTACCTTGGTGACAAGCGGGACTGAGCCAGGGCAAACACAGTGATGTCTGCTTGTCTCCTCCAAAAGCAGCTTCTGCAGACACTGTGTGATGTTCTGAATGTTTATAATATTTTTGCGGCAGATAGACCCGAGTCGCTTTCTGTATGTCCAAAACTAAAAGATTCAGTAAAAGCACATCGACCGCAATGTGCGGAAGTCTTTCCATTTTGCCGCTTTGCTTTCGTGACCGTCACCTAGCAACAGCTGTAAACAAAACAGCAGCTCGATGACGCAAGCGTACCGGGGTTCAGAAGGAAAAGAGACAGTATGAACACAAACCAACCGAGAAGGTGGCAAGGGTGGACAATCGAACTTGGGTACGGTCCAGGCAATTGAACCAAGTGTGAAAGCACCCTAAGATTTAAGTATTGCTGTTGGCAAGGGAATCTCTTCTCTCCAGTGTGAATGTGATTTTTAAGGTTTCTTTTTTCTTTCTTTTGACACTGCTGACAGGTGAAAGGCTCTCTACATTGTGCGTTCTCATGTGCCTTTTAAGAGTTTAAGTGGTTCTTCTCTCCAGTGTGAATTCTCATGTGGATTTTCAGGTTTCCTTTTCGAGTGAAACCTACCCCACAATCTGGGCAGATAAAAGCCTTCAATCTATGGTGAACATTAATATGAACATTATAACCTCCTTTTTGGGCAAAACTCTTTCCACACTGTTCGCAGGTGAAAGGTTTTTCTCCAGTGTGAGTTCTTATGTGCCTGGTAAGGCTCCCTTTTAGACCAAAACTCATTCCACACTGTTGGCAAGTGAAAGGGTTTTCACCAGTGTGAACGGTCATGTGGACTTTCAGGTTCCCTTTTCGATTGAAACTCTTTCCACACTGATGGCAGGTGAACGTGTTCTCGCCGTTGTGAATAACCATGTGGTTAAAAAGGTTTCCCATTTGACTGAAATTCTTTCCGCACTGCTGGCAAGTGCATTTTTTTTCTCCAGTGTGAATTCTCATGTGGATTTTCAGGTTTCCCTTTCGAGTGAAACTTACTCCACACTCTGGGCAGTTGAAAGCCTTCACTCCAGTGTGAGCATGCATATGATCATTATAACCTCCTTTTTGGGAAAAACTCTTTCCACATTGTTTACAGGTGAACGGTTTTTCTCCAGTGTGAATTATCATATGCCTGGTAAGGTTCCATTTTAAACCAAAACTCATTCCACACTGTTGGCAAGTGAAAGGGTTTTCACCAGTGTGAACATTCATGTGGGACTTCAGGTTTCCTTTTCGATTGAAACTCTTTCCGCACTGCTGGCAAGTAAATCGTTTTTCTCCACTGTGAACTCTCATGTGGACTTTGAGGTTTCCTTTTTTATTGAAAATCTTTCCACACTGTTGGCAAGTAAAAGTCTTCTCTGTAGTTTGAATTCCCATCTTGGCTTTACACTTTCTAGGTTGAACAGTCTTTCCACACTTTTGTAAGTTGGAATGACTTGTACGTGAACTATGAAATGTCTTTTCAGTTTGTAAGAGTTTTTCTCCAGCAATAAATTCATGTTTCTCATTCAGATCGTTTTCCACCTTGACATCGTTCAGCTCTTGAAGCTCTGCTTTCACAGGCATCAGGTCTAAGGTGAAAAGAGAGCAACACAACTTAACCAGTTTAATAGAACAAGGCAACAGACTTAAGTGAGGTTTTATAAACTAATTTTGAGAGGAGCACGTGATATGATTGATCGTGGCTGGCTTCTCATTCGTAATCATTAATAATACAATCAGATTGATCCAAGCTTACAATAAATAGACAGATTTCACCCAACTGCCTTACCTTCAGAAGAATCCCCCCCTTCCACCCCATCTCCTTCTTTTCCTCCCTTTTCCAGGGGGAGTTCTCGAGACCTACCTGACCTCAGACCCCCTTTATATGCTTATTGAACAGGTGGGAGCCTTGGGGTCAATTATCTCCGAGCTCAGGGTTCTCTTCCGGGACAGCATGCCAAATCTATTAACGCCAAGCATATCTAAGAGTGAACTCTTGAAATACATTTAGGCCTTTCTATCACTGTGCAATTTCAGCTACGATTTAGTCATCTGAGACCAATTTGTGAAATCCTAAATGATCCCTGTAAAATTGACTCTGACATTACGAAAACTGAGATCTTACAGTGTAACATGGGAAACATGTTCATGCAGTCTGACAAGCTACAATCACAGGCCAGTAGCCAGTCTGGTGAATGGGGTGGTTATTTTTTCTTTAAAACTGGGCTTTTTTTGCAGTTATTAGTCTTATTTTTTATTTAATTATGAGGTCTAAATACTGCGTTTTTAGTGACATTTTCAACACTTTTTTACTGTATTGTCGTCATAACCACAATTTTATGTACCAAAACCATTTCCTAAAGATTACGAATAAAATTTGAACGTAAAAATTTCTATTGTGTTTTATTAGGCAAATAACAAATTGGCCAGCACCTCAGTCACTTTCCTCAGTCAGAATTTGGCCATTTTAATAATTTCAAGAGTTGATTATAAAGCGTGTTTGACATGCTGTCCCGGGAAAGAGCCCTGAGCTCAGAAGATTCTCGAGCCCGGGGCTCCCTCCCGCTTAAAGGGCGAGAGGGGAGTTTGAGCTCAGGTAGGTCTCGAGAACTCCCCTGCGTGTTATGGCTATTGACGAGTTAAGAATTGCTATGAGAGATAGCTGACTAAGAGTTCATCTATGGTGCCAATTTGGATTAGTCAATACACTTATGTCGCATATCTCCGGACGGTGAGAGGAAACTGGGGAACTTGGGGGAAACCAACATGAGGATGGGGAGAACATGTAAACTCCGCACAGAAACGTTGACTGGCCTGGTAAAGACTTGAACCAGTGACATTCTTGCTGTGAGGCAACAGTGCTAACCACTGGGCCACTGTGCAGCCCTATAAAGGAAAATAGAGTAGGAATTAGGGGTGGATTCTTCAAGACGAAGATGACTAAGGTGAGAAACTTTGGTTATTTATAGTGAATTAGGATTCATCGGATTGGTTCATTGTGTGTTAGCTGATGCGGGACCAGCTGTGGTCAATCATAAGCACGTGATCCACTTAAAATTATATAAATAAACCACATGAAACATTAAAACATGCAAGCTGTATGTTTTCTTACACAGCTGAATATTGGACTAGTGAAAAATTGTTTGCTTTGGCCAAAACTGATTACCTGAATTCACGCTAAAGCGACAGCCAACAGAGTATTCCACTTGTTCCTAAAGCCTTCTTCAATGGGTTATTTTCACAGTTTATGATGGTATAGTGTTGGCTCATATGTATGGGACAAATTCTGGACCTTTTGTCAGAGGAGGGGTAGGTCTTTCAAACCACCCAAACCCCCCCCTGGCTACAGGCCTGTAATATTATTAAAAATTGCAGTGTTAGCTGCACTTAAGACAAGTAAAGCAACAACATGTAGAATAAAGCCCAACTTACACTGCAATTTTTTTTTACACACGTCAATCAGCTGATCTGTCAGTGGATCAAATTGCTCATATATCTGCACAGTTCAGCTTGCAGACATGGCTTTCACATGCTCCCGTGCCGGTGTAAATGCAGGCTGACACGACTGCAGATGACCATTCTGGACAACCCATAACTTGCTCTCTACTGGCTGCAGCTCGTCACTACATCTGACCCCACGTGGGGTCCAGTTGGCCGTTTGGTCTGGAATATTTAGCATGCAAGCTATTGGATTCTCGTCTGCGAGGTGACAATGCATCAGCGAGTCTCTTTGATGCAGCGTTCAGTAGGGTTTCACGATTCTGGAATTTGATACTAATCGATACTGATATTTTAAAAATGTCCATTTCCTGCTAACATTTTAACGCTGTTGAGCATGTTCTTAAACGGCGCTGATTTGCCATTGTGTTCACATACTCAGCAGAAATGATTGTGATTGGCTGTAAAGGTCATCAGTTCACCGAACTCATCGCTGTTTAATGAGCGTAAACGCAGATACAGGGACACTGGAGCATTTCAAAGTCACGTCGATCAGCTGGTTTGTCTATAAGCTGACATACGAGCAATCCTCTGTCGAGCAATCGCAGCTTTAAAATGCTCCTGTATCTGTGGTTACGCTCAGTAAACACCGGTGAGTTCGGTGAACTGATAACCTTCACGGCCAATCACAGTCATTTCTGTTGAGCATGTGAACAGAATGGCAAATCAGCGCTGTTTAAGAACGTGCTCAATAGCGCTCAAATGTTAGCGGGAAATTGACGTTTTTAAAAATTCAATATCGATTGGTACTGAATTCCAGTATCGTGACAACCCTAGTGTTCAGTAGTTCACAAACAAAGGCTGCTGCGTTGACTACACACTGATATCCCAACAATCACAGCCTGATCTGTTGGCGAGCTCATTGATTTGCAGAGCAGTCTGAAAATCCTACTAGGCATTATGCCGAAGTCACACTAGAGTTTAAGCTTGTGAAATTCTGTCGTACGGCGCTGCGAAAAAGGGGTGGGATTAAACAAGATGATTAGACATTTAAAAAAGCGAGCGATTGGTCCATATTTAAAATTTCTGTCCAGAGAGGTCATGTTTTGATCTTCGATTAGTCTCACGCAGTCGCGTGATGCTATTTCGCAGGTCAGAGTTTACCAAGCTTGAACTTTGCAACACCGTGAACTGCGAAACTTTGATGCACGAATTTGCGTTTCCGGTCTGACGCATTTGCGTGCGTATGAATGGAGGTCTATATGGAGAAAAGTCCAGTGTGACCGCAGCTTTAGTAAACCACTGGCTGAAAAGCAGGTCAATCAAAATCTTGACTAACACCTGTGTCTTTGCAGGGATTAGGAAGGAGAGATTGTACTTAAGAGCTGCCAAAGAGGGACACAGGGAGAGCGAGCCAGGAGTCTACACCTATCCTCTGAGATTGTACTATGATTTTGAAATACTTTAATAAAACAAGTCTTTATAATTTACCCGAGTTGACCCTGCCTCTTTCCTCAGCCACGAAATGTGAACTTCATTACACTGAGCTTTGAGAATGAAAACTAACCTGTTTGTTCCTGAGGATCTTCCTGTTTGACTGTGAATGTTTCTTCAATCTTCAGCTCTTCACTCTCCACTTTAATTAATGCCATCTTTATAATACTGTGTCATGTGGAGATTCCGCAGTTTTTCTATGTGTTTGGACACTTTCCTGTCCTGTTTAAAATGAGAACAATGAACAGAATTAACATATAGTGAATTTGAGCTTAATGTTCTTAACTCACCTGATAAGACAAAAATACTCAATATCACAAATACAGAAACACTAAAGCAGGGGTGTACAAACTCAGTCCTGGTGGGCCGGTGTCCTGCTGAGTTAAGCTCCAACTTGCTTCAACACACCTGCCAGGACGTTTCTTGTATATCTAGTAACAACTTGATTAGCTGGTTCAGGTTTTGATTAAGGTTGGAGCTAAACTCTCCAGGACACTGGACCTCCAGAACAGAGTTTGGACACCCCTGAACTACAGGTAAACAATGAAAATAAATACAATTTGAGTCTGATATTGGCAGTTTTATTTTATAGTGAGGAGTGAAGGCTGATTTACACTTCTGCATCGAGTGCATGAAGATGGTCCGGTGCAGCCTTCACACAGTCGCAGACGCTAACGACGATGCTAACCTGTCAAAAAATGTAACTACATGTTGAGTCGATGCATAGCACGAGAGCTGAGATTGATCGCCTCGGAATTAGTGACGAGTGTGGGCAGGACTTAAGCGAGCCTGTTAGCGCGAGTGTTTAACAAGTGTGGAGGAGCTACAGATGGAGACTTTTGTTTTGTGTTTACCTTGTGATTAAAGCTGTTGCATGCAGGTTCTGGCCTCTGAATGAGCGAGTTTTAGCTACTTGTGCAGTAAAATAGCATTACAGGTTTTTCTGGTGTAAACAAAACACCTGCGAAGAAACTTAACACAGAGGAACATAACCCACTGCCAGCTAGTGTTTCAGAAGTGTTATTGCAGAGCAACACAAACGTAGGCAGAAGTATAAGTGCAAGGCATGTCCTGTGGGTTACGGCAATCACTCGAAGCAGAAGTATAAGTGCAAGGCATATCCTGTGGGTTACGGCACTCACTCGAAGCAGAAGTATAAGCGCAAGGCATGTCCTGTGGGTTACGGCAATTACTCGAAGCAGAAGTATAAGTGCAAGGCATGTCCTGTGGGTTACGGCAATCACTCGAAGCCGAAGCATAAGTGCAAGGCATGTCCTGTGGGTTACGGCAATCACTCGAAGCAGAAGCATAAGTGCAAGGCATGTCCTGTGGGTTACGGCAATCACTCGAAGCAGAAGTATAAGTGCAAGGCATGTCCTGTGGGTTACGGCAATCACTCGAAGCAGAAGTATAAGTGCAAGGCATGTCCTGTGGGTTACGGCAATCACTCGAAGCAGAAGTATAAGTGCAAGGCATGTCCTGTGGGTTACGGCAATCACTCGAAGCAAAGGTATAAGTGCAAGGCATGTCCTGTGGGTTACGGCAATCACTCGAAGCAGAAGTATAATTGAAAGCACGAACACCCCCATGAGCATACACTCAGAGCAGTGGGCAGCTATTGCTTCTAGCACCCAGGGAGCAATTAGGGCTCAGGGGCACTTCAGCTGGATATCGAAGATGGAGAGATTGTGGTTCATTCACTTCATCTTCAGTTTTTGTCGGGACCGGTAATTAAACCAGCAACCTTTTGTTTACAAGTTGGCTGTTTGTTGCGTGTCATTTTCTTGTTTTTGTGCTCCAGACTTAATCACTAACCCTGGGTTTAACCCTGTCTTAACAGAGAACATTCATATCGAGCGATGAAAAAAACAACCTCTTTACATTTATTTGGATTTGGTTTAAACTTGAAATAAGATTACATTACTTCACCCAATGTCAGGTTATTTTGCTTGTTTTAAGGAAAACTCACCTTATTTTGATTCATTATTTCTAAAAACAAGACAATTTTGTTTATATATCTAGAAAATGCTTTTTGATTCAAGAGTTTTTCAGATATTTGGACTAGAAATTAGACAAAATCTCAAAGTAAGAAAAGCATTTGTTGCAGTGCATTCCTTTCCAACACATTACATACACTGTGAATGATTTGAAAGCTTAAACTTGTCTTGCTCACATTGTTTAATAGTTTGGAAAGTTATTTTTTTTTCACAATTCAGTTAAGCAATCTTCAGACTGACAATTGTGCTGCCTTCTTAGTGCACTCTGATACGGTGGCCGGGAAGTGCAAAACAACATTACAAAGTGTGAAACACTTTTACGAAGCTCGAGACAAATTTACATTTCGGAAAACTTAAGACAGAATTACATAGGAAAAACGATTTTACCAAGGACGAAACAAATTTACATTTTAGAAAAAAAAGTAACAAGATGCAAAACACTTTTACCATTCCCGAAACAAATTTACGATGACAGATTCTTTACGGAAAGGGAATGTACCACACACCGGAAGTGACACGTGGAAAAGTGTTGTTGGTGGTGAGCGCGGTAAATTCGTGTTGTGGAGTACATGGTGACCGAACATGGACTGTGGTCGAGGATTGTTTTGTGGCAAACACAAGAGCAGCTTAACGCGGTTTTGCTTCAGTCTGTGTTTAGAGTTTCTAAAGTAATCGGACCAGACGGAAACCGCATCAATGTATTCAATATTTAAAGGGCCACGAAACCCCCTGTCTCAGCAGGGTGTTTTCACACCTCTAGTTTGAAAAAAAGTCAGGAAAGTGGGCGTGTCCAGCTCTGGGAGTGTGGGAGTGTCGGGGGAGGGAAAGAGGGAAAACCTTGCAAAGAAGGGCGTTTCCATTTGGGCACGCGCTGAGTTTCACAGGAAAAACAAACACACAGACGCAGTATGTTTGATACCGCACGGCGAATGGGAGAAAAAAATCCTCCGCATTTCTCTGTAACTTATGTACTCGGTAGGTAGCGTCAGAAAGCCGTGTGTGAATAGACTATCCTGTCACAAAATGCGGCGAAAATAGTGCACGACGGGAATAGTTTGTGTTAACATGATTACACTCGGAGAGCAGCATTTACAGCAGATCTTTCAGTCTATAATATTGTACTGTAATATTGCAGTGATATTAACATACTGTAAACTTAGTAACTAAATCATTTTGAATATGGTATGTCTTTAAAAACTGAAAGAGCACTACTGACCATACGAACTAACTTTGCAATCTGGGTTAAACAAAGGGCATTGATCACACACACTTACCAAATCTGTAGACAGACAATCAAACTGGAGCTGTGTCTATTTATTAAAAGGAGACGAGCGGCAAATCCGGATTTCATCATTTCCAGATGCGAAAAGCTCTCGGGTAAAAAATGTTCCTTACAAACGCGTTTCTGTCGCGTGCACTCTAATCCACACGTGATTCCAGCAGCTCTCTCATAGAGGGAAAATGAAAACAAAACCTTCGTTGCAACACAGACGACTCATGTCTCCAAATTCTAGTTCTTTCACTTGTTTTGGCAACACAACGTGGCGTCTCACTGCCGTCTGAACACTGTAAACAGTCTCCGGAGCTATCATGCATATTAATGAAGTTTTGCGTCATACACAATAGAGCGCGCTGATTGGTTTGAAGCACGTCTTTGTCGTGAATTAATGCCGCACTCAGATACGTCACAATGTTCTCGAAAGGACAGACAGCCACTCTCCAGGCTGGATTTACACCTAAGTATCTCATGGCCGTGACGAAGCTTCAAAAATTAGTTTCAAACCGGAAGAACGAATTTGCTCTAAATAACGCAAAAACAACCAATTTTCACTTTTTAGTGCAATATATGTGTCCTAATAGTGTTTAAAGCAGCGTCGGACACATATATGACTGTCAACAGCTCAAAAAATGTGTTTTGGTGTTTCGTGACCCTTTAAACGAGGACCACTCGTACGCTGTAATTGTGGACATGATATCAAGTCTACACGGTGTAAACATCTGCTTGAGGACTCTTAAAAGTAAACCGAACGAAGCTGGTGTTACTGTTTAACTGGTGGCCCTTTCCAGATGTAAACCATTTACGTTTGCAGAATCGTCACTTTTTCACAATAACAAAACATGCCCATACCAAATAAATATTCTTATTACTTGGTGTCAGAGTCATTGTAAACATGATTGATTTTAATAATTGTGTGACAGAACAGTATATAACCAAAATTAATGTAAAGAAATAATTATAATGTACATGTCATCAACGGGATTCGCACCCAAGTCAAAATGTTCAGCGCGAGTATTCAACTGAGCTATTCAGGACTACACGTTGAGGTCGGTTTTGATATTGTTTCCAGTCAACATATGCTGTGCTTTGGTTGTGGACTCGTGTTTACTTGTTTCCATGTACTTGCGTTTACATGTTTCAAAATATTCTCACGCTGAATAGCGCTAAATGACAAAATGATGTTTTTTTATCGCAGTTGGTCAAACCATGGTTTTTATAGTTGTAGACTCATGTTAACCTGTGCCTTTGGACTCGTGTTAACCTGTGTTTACAAAGTCCCACACGAGCTGATATTTTCCGGTGTGTGGTATATTCCCTTTCCGTAAAGAATCTGTCATTGTAAATGTGTTTTGGGACTGGTAAAAGTGTTTTGCGTCTTGTTAATTTTTTTTCTAAAATGTACATTTGTTTCGTCCTGGGTAAAATGTTTTTTTCTATGTAATTGTGTCTTATGATAGGTAAAAATGTTTTCAAAATGTAAATTTGTCTCGAGCTTCGTAAAAGTGTTTCACACTTTGTAATGTTGTTTTGCACTTCCTGGCCACCGTACTCTGAAAACATTCATGCCACTTTAAACACAGTCATGGCTAGGCCCACACGGAATCTGCCCGCGCAGAATTCCGCAGATTTTTTGCCCATCATTAATTCTGTTTATTTACTTAAAGTTAACTATTTAGTTGGATTTGCATTTTAAACATTAAATACAAGTTAAAAAGATATTATTTTTTATTTAACATATTAAGGTTTTATAATTAATTAATAATTCCTTACATTTATATAGCGCTTTTCTAGACACTCAAAGCGCTTTACATATTGGGGGGAATCTCCTCATCCACCACCAGTGTGCAGCATCCACCTGGATGACGCGACGGCAGCCATTTTGCGCCAGACCGCACACCACACACCAGCTGATTGGTGGAGAGGAGACAGAGTGATGAAGCCAATTATGATATGGGGAGGGTTCGAAGGCCATGATGGGCAGATTGGCAGTGGGCAGATTTGGCCAGGATGCCGGGGTTAAACCCCTACTCTTTTTCGAAGGACATCCTGGGATTTTTAATGACCACAGAGAGTCAGGACCTCGGTTTAACGTCTCATCCGAAAGACGGATATTAAGGTTTTAGACTCCCAAAATAGTTCCGCAGAAATCCGCAGATTTTTACCAAAATTCTCCGCAGAAATAGCAAAAAACGTCGCAGATTCCGCCTGGCCCTAGTCATGGCTAGGCCCACACGGAATCTGCGCGCGCAGAATTCTGCAGATTTTCCGCAGATTTTTAGCCCATCATTAATTCTGTTTATTTACTTGAGTAAATGTGTGTAAATCTGAATTTATTCAGTTTTTAAATTACACATATTTCACATATTAAAGTTTTAGTTTTGAGACTCCCAAAATAATTCCGCAGACACCCACAGATTTTTACCAAAATTCTCTGCAGAAATTGCAAAAAACGTCCGCAGATTCTGTCTGGCCCTAAAGTGACTTGGGATTTACAAGCAAACGTCTGTTACATTTCCAAACTTTGTGCAAACACAGCATATACGTTAATACATCTGATTGCCCTGCTGAAAAATCCAACTTCGACCAGCCTGGTTTTAGAGGGGTTTTGGCCATTTCCAGGCTGTTTTTAGCCATTTCCAGCCTGGTCTTAGCTGGAACCAACTTGACCAGCCTGGTTTAAGCTGGACATAGCTTGGTCAAGCTGGTTTTAGCTGGTCATCTTCCAGCCTGACCAGCTAAAAACAGCCTGGAAATGGCCAAAACCCCTCTAAAACCAGGCTGGTCGACCAGCTAAAACCAGCCAACCATCCTAGGCTGGTTTAAGCTGGATTTTTCAGGAGGGTGATACTAAAAATGCAACTTTTTGTAGTGGGTTTCAAGCTAAAATTAAAGTAATTAATTGTAATTAACTCAAATAAAAAACATTTCGTAAAATCTCTGAAAAATCCAGCCTGACCAGCCTGGTTTTAGAGGGGTTTTGGCCATTTCCAGGCTGTTTTTAGCCATTTTCAGCCTGGTCTTAGCTGGAACCAACTTGACAAGCCTGGTTTAAGCTGGACATAGCTTGGTCAAGCTGGTTTTAGCTGGTCATCTCCCAGCCTGACCAGCTAAAAACAGCCTGGAAAATGGCCAAAACCCCTCTAAAACCAGGCTGGTCGACCAGCTAAAACCAGCCAACCATCCTAGGCTGGTTAAGGCTGGATTTTTCAGCAGGGTGATACTAAAAATGCAACTTTTTGTAGTGGGTTTCAAGCTAAAATTAAAGTAATTAATTGTAATTAACTCAAATAAAAAACATTTCGTAAAATCTCTGAAACTAAAAATAATTTATAGGCAATAATATTTTTATACTATAGTATAAGCAGATATTTGAGATGTATGAGATAACAAAATGTTTGGTTTTAGGTTTTGTTTACAATAGTGGAATAATGAAGTGTTAAAGAGATAAGTTCGTCTTGTTTAGCTAAATGTTTCAATTAAGTTTACAGGGGAAAAGACTAGCAAACATGCTAAATGTGAATGACCAAACTCAATCCATGTAGGCTACTACGTGTGTGTATGCGTGAGCCAATATAATCTGAACAAAATAAAGAGATTAATCTAGAAACACTGTTACCCCTGCTGAAAAATCAACCAGCCTGGTTTTAGAGGGGTTTTGGCCATTTCCAGGCTGGTTTCCAGCCATTTCCAACCTGGTCTTAGCTGGTCAGGCTGGGAGTTGACCAGCCAAAACCAGCTATGTCCAGCTTAAACCAGGCTGGTCAAGCTGGTTTAAGCTGGTCATTTTCCAGTCTGACCAGCTAAGACTAGGCTGAAAATGGCCAAAACCCCTTTATAACCAGGCTGGTCGACCAGCTAAAACCAGCCAACCAGCTTAGGCTTGTTTAAGATGTTTTTTCAGCAGGGACTCCACCCTCTTTAAGAACAATTATTACAGATTAGTATTAAAACATTCAAACAATAATAGGGTGCGATGGACTTGAAGCGTTAAACGTTTGTAAAAGTTAGTCTGTGTTTGTTTACTCTAGACGAGCAGGTGACGTCAGCTCGCGGCGACTCGAGAAACCGAATCATTTAGTGAATCATCTAAATAAACGGAGCATTAGAGTAAATTGATTTAACACTAGCTATAAGTGAAAATGTGTATGATGAAACTGTTGATGCTGGAGCGAAATGAGACGAATATTTATAGCTAATCGTGTGCGGATGAACAATCTCACAAAAACAAATGCAGATTTTGCAGATAAAGTGCTACAACATTCAATGTTAAATAATTCATTTAACATCTGCCAAAAGAATGAAAAAAGTTTGTATAGATTTAAACAGGAACGCTTAAAACAAACCTTTTTCCAGCCGAACAGCGGCGCGACGCAGCCGTATGACGTCACGCTATTCCGTCAAAATTAAAGTTCTCTCATGCTGGGTTTATTAGAGGGTTACAGCAGTATTGTTTAGGTGCATAAAAAAAACCTTAAAAAAACATTGAAAGTTGTGCTACAAGGTTGCCACAGTATAAATACACACCAAAATAAAATGCTTTTACAGTATAATATAAATGCTATATATACAGTGGAAGTCAGAATTATTAGCCCCCCTGTTTATTTTTTCCCCAATTTCTGTTTAACGGAGAGCAGATTTCTTCAGAACATTTCTACACATAATAGTTTTAATAACTCATCTCTAATAACTGATTTATTTTATCTTTGCCATGATGACAGTAAATAATATTTGACTAGATATTTTTCAAGACACTTCTATACAGCTTAAAGTGACATTTAAAGGCTTAATTAGGTTAACTAGGCAGGTTAGGGTAATTAGGCAAGTTATTGTATATCGATGTTTTGTTCTGTAGACTATCAAAAAAAATATAGCTTAAAGGGGCTAATAATATTGACCTTAAAATGTTTTTTAAAAATAAAAAACTGCTTTTATTCTAGCCAAAATAAAACAAATAAGACTTTGTCCAGAAGAAAAAATATTATCAGACATACTGTGAAAATGTCCTTGTTCTTGCTATATACACACAGTATATATATATATACAGTTGAAACCAGAAGTTTACATACCCTATATATAAAGGCACATATCCATTTTAAAAAAAAGTCAGATGTTAATGTGACTAAGCTTTTTCTCTTTTAGGTAAGTTAGGATTATTAAATTCATTTCTGTTCTGCTTAATAGCAGAACAATGAGATATTTTTTGAGAAATTATAACTTCTTGAAAGTCAAGTTTAAATACAATTAATTTATTATGCCTCTGAAAAAGCTCAGATGATGGTGTCAAGGTTTTTGTTTATGTTTATTGCCAGGTATGTTCAAGATTATTCCAACACTTACCCAATATTGCACATCTATTTTATCTGTTTATTTTATTTGATCTAGCTCATTTAATCTCCATCTATATGATCATTGACATATCGCTTTCATTTAGGTTTTTTCTTTCTAACATCATATGTATATACGTGCATGTATGTTTATAGAGTGCTCACAGTGCTCAGCATAATTGAGTTCACCCCCTTTTGAAAAGAAGTATTTTTATCCATTCCTCAGTGAATATTGTTTTACTAAACATTTATATTTATTAAAATAAGTTTGGTCACCGTACATCTTTAGGAATAGAAAGATAATACATTCAAATTGCAAAAGAAATTTTAAAAACTACAAAATTTCAAGTAACTTTTATATTTTTCCAGTTTATTAAGACTTTATTTTATATATATATATATATATATATATTTACAGTGAGGGAAATAAGTATTTAATCACACTGTGATTTTTCAAGATCTCCTACTTAGAAATCATGGAGGGGTCTAGAATTTTCAGTATAGGTGCAATTCCACTGTGAGAGACAGAATCTAAAAATAAAACTGCAGAAATCACATTGTATGACTTTTTAACAATTTATTTGTAAATTACTGTGTGAAATAAGTATTTGATCACTTGCTTTTCAGCCAAATTTCTGACCCTCAAAGACCTGTTGCTTTGCTTTAAAATAGTCCAGCTACACTCTGCTCATGATTCTAATTTAGTAGCACTTGTTTGAGGTCACTAGCTGTCATAAAGACACCTGTGCACCCCACAATCAGTCAAAAGTCTAAGTAGCAACATGGCCAAAACCAAAGAGCTGTCAAAAGACACAAGAGATGAAATTGTAGACTTTCCTAAAGCTGGAACTGCTACGGGGCAATTGCCAAGAAAGAGCAACTGTTGGAGCAATTGTCAGAAAATGGAAGAGGCTAATGATGACTGTCAATGTCCTTCAGACTGGGGCCCCACGGAAGATCTCTCCTCATGGGGTATTAATGATGCCAAGAATGGTCTAGAATCAGCCCAGAATTATGCGGGAGGAGCTGATCAATGCCGTGAAGAGAGCTAGGACCACCGTTTTCAAGGGTACTATCAGTAATACAGTAAGATGTCATGTTTTAAAACCACAGGTTCCCCTGCTTAAGTTAGCCCATGTCAAGACCCATCTGAAGTTTGCCAGGGACCATCTGAATGGTCCAGAGTATTCATGGGAGAAAGTCCTGTGGTCAGATGAGACCAAAGTAAAACTTTTTGGTCTTCACTCTATTCACCGAATTTGGAGGAAGAAGAATGATGTGTATCATCCCAATAATAGCATACCTACAGTGAAGCATGGGGCTGGAAGCATCATGCTCTGGGGTGTTTTTCTGCACAGGGGACAGAATGACTGCACTGTATTACGGAGAGGATGAACGTGGCCATGTATTGTGAGATATTGGGCAAAAACCTCCTTCCCTCAGTCAGAGCATTAAAGATGGGTCGTGGCTGGGTCTTCCAACATGACAATGACCCAAAGCACACAGCCAGTCTCTTTGGAGGGAGCTGAAACTCCATGTTGCTCAGCGACAGCCCTGAAACCTGACAGATCTAGAGAAGATCAGTGGGCAAAATCCCTCCTTCAGTGTGTGCAAACCTGGTGAGGAACTACAGGAACCCTTTGACCTCTGTAATTGTTAAAAGGCTTCTGTACTAAATGTTCAGAATGCTTGATTCAAGTGATCAAATACTTATTTCACACAGTAATTTACAAATAAAGTGTTAAAAAGTCATACAATGTGATTTCTGCAGTTTTATTTTTAGATTCTGTCTCTCACAGCGGAATTGTACCTATACTGAAAATTCTAGACCCCTCCATGATTTCTAAGTAGGAGATTTTGAAAAATCACAGTGTGATTAAATACTTATTTCCCTCACTGTATGTATATATATATATATATATATATATATATATATATATATATATATATATATATATATATATATATATATATATATTTAAAGATTTATTTTTGGCCTTTATAAGATAGGACAGTATTGAGACAGAAAGCGAAGTTAGAGAGAGAGAAAGGGGGGTAGGGTAGGGAAATGTCCTCGAGCCGGGATTCGAACTCGGGACGCCCTGACGTGCTACTGCACCATATGTTGAAGCGCTAACCACTAGGCTATTGCGCCAACATTTTATTTAATATTTTTTCTAACACAACTTTGGTGTACAAATTTTTGCTCTTAAGATTTACATTTTTTTTTCGTTAGATTTGTTTATCCGTGTTGGCTTTGGTTCTGACTAATATATACACACACAAGTGTTATTGTAAAGCATCCTATTTAAAACAAATTTTAAAAAAGATCTGTTTTTTTTCTCTAATCATTCATCTATTTTATATCTCCCCTATTTTAAATCTGAAATGGCCATATATATAAATAAAATCATACAAATAAAATTGATTCATTTATTAATTTTCTTTTCGACTTAGTTCCTTTATTAATCTGGGGTTGCCACAGTGGAATGATCCACCAACTTATCTAGCACGTTTTACGCAGCGGATGCCCTTCCAGCTGCAACCCGTCACTTAGAAACACCCATACACAATCATTCACACACATACACTACGAACAATTTAGCTTATCCAATTCACCTGTACCGCATGTTTTTGGACTGTGGGGGAAACCGGAGAACCCGGAGGAAATCCACGTGAACGCAGGGAGAACATGCAAACTCCACACAAAAACGCCAACCGACCCAGCCGAGGCTCGAACCAGCGACCTTCTTGCTGTGAGGCGACAGCACTACCTACTGCGCCACTGCGTTGCCTTAATCCCTTTTCTTACTGTGCTGCACAGAGTCAATCTGCCTCCTCATATGTTTCCATTAAATTTTTGCAAGACAGTAAAGGGAGTTCCCAGATCAGTTGCAGTTCTCACGAGGGACGTTTTTCAACTCATTACCTGATTGGCTCACATTGGGTTTCATCCATATTTGCATCATTGATTCTGTGATCAATCTCATGGTCTGTTGAAGAATGCCACGAATGTGCACTTATCCTACCTATTTACACTGAGTTTGACATAGCGTCTAGTTCTCATCCTGGATCAGCAAACATGCAACGAACTAAGACAGGAGGACCCAATTAAACTAGATCAAGCCAGGCTTTCTTGATTCAACTTTTGTGCAATACCTCTCTGGAAGGTCACAGCTCTGCAGAGTTTTGGTTTAACTCTAATTAAACACACCAATCAAACTATTTGATTCTTTAAGGCTGGTTTGAAACCTATTGGTTAGTGTTGAAGCAGAGTTGGAACTTAACTGGGCAAGGCAGCGGGAACTCGAGGAACTGAGTTTGAGATGCCTGTACAAGGGGTGCAGTGCCAAATACTGGCCTGGCATACGTCATACAGTATTTTTGGTTGTTTTCACAGATAATGTAAATAAAGAAAACAAAAAGAATCTTTAAAGAATCTTCCTCTACATAAAAATACAAAACCTTCCAATGAAGCACTGTCAAGAGCATGCCAAAACAACCAATTATTGAGCAATATATTCCTCATTGTAAAGTCACATTGGCCAATCAGAAGCCTCAAAAAAAGGGTCGAAAATTGTCCATGGCTGCGTCCGAAACCGCATACTTCCATACTATACAGTACGCTAAAATCAGTATGCCAGCCGAGTAGTATGTCCGAATTCATAGAATTCAAAAATCAGTATGCGAGAAGTACCCGGATGACTTACTACTTCCGGCGAGATTCTGAAGTGCGCATCTCATACACACTGCGCTATCCCATGATGCCCCGTGAGAGAATTTCTGAATGGAAGTGAAGCGACGCAACTGACACAGATAGGTCACATGACCTTGACAAAATGGCGGATGTAGTACGTCCGAATTCCATTCAAACTCCTTACACTCATACTGTATAGAACGTACTTTTCTAACGGCCGAGTAGTACGTTTAAATTCAAATGCAGTACCTACTGAGTAGTAGGCGGTTTCGGACGCAGCCTATAGTTTACATCAGGGGTGCTCAACCCTGTTCCTGGAGATCTACCTTCCTGCAGAGTTCAGTTCCAACCCTGATCAAACACACCTGAAGCAATTACAGGTAGGTGTGAATGATATTGGTTGATCTCCAGGAACAGGGTTGACCACCCCTGGTTTACATGTTACAAACCCATTAGCAAAGGTATTAGCAAAAGTATTTTGATTACGTTGGCCATTACACAGACATGTCTCTTGTAAACAACAGCAATTGTAGTGCACAAAAGAACACAAAGACAGTATAGACAAGCCAAATACTAAGATTTTGCTGGCTAAATGTTTATTTCATCTTGTTGTTTTATGTATCTACATGATGTGAATAGTTTTTCAGATCAGCTCGGTTTGTTTGCAGCACTGTGGTTTGAATTTATTGATTTCATTTATGCAGCTTTTTAAAAAACTGAATATAAGTGTGAATGTGCAAGTATCCATTACTGTGTGCCATGCACTAATATGTTTCCACACTGTTGGCAAGCGAATCTCTTCTATCTAGCGTGAATTCTCATGTGGTTTCTAAGGTTTCCTTTTCGGGTGAATGTCTTTCTACACTGCTAGCAGGTGAAACGCTTTCTACATGCTGCGTTCTCATGTGCCTTTTAAGGGTCGCTTTTAAAATGAAGCTCATTCCACACTGTGGGCAGGTGTAAGGGTTTTCTCCAGTGTGAATTCTCATGTGGACTTTCAGGTTTCCTTTTCGGGTAAAACCTATTCCACACTGTGGGCAGATGAAAGTCTTCACTCCAGTGTGAAGTCTCATGTGTTCATCAATGCCTCCTTTTTGGGCAAAACTGATTCCACACTGTTGGCAGGTGAAAGGCTTTTCTCCAGTGTGAACTCTCATGTGGACTTTCAGGTTTCCTTTTCGATTGAAACTCTTTCCGCACTGTTGGCAGGTGAACGTGTTCTCGCTGTTGTGAACAACCATGTGGTTAATAAGGTTTCCCCTTTGACTGAAATTCTTTCCACACTGCTGGCAAGTGAATAGTTTTTCTCCAGTGTGAACTCTCATGTGGACGTTAAGGCTGCCTTGTTGATTGAATCTCTTTCCACACTGTTGGCAGCTGAAAGCCTTTTCTCCGGTGTGAATTGTCATGTGGACTTTGAGGTTTCCTTTTTTATTGAAACTCTTACCACACTGTTGGCAGCTGAAAGTCTTCTCTGTAGTATGAAAGTTGAAATTACTAGTATGTGAACTATGAAATGTACCTCCAGCTTCTTCTTCCGTAAAGGTATTTCCAGTTTGTGAGATACAATTTTTTTCTCCAGACATGAATTCATGATGCTTCTCATCCAGATCGATTTCCACTTTGATGATATTCAGCTCTTCGATCTCTTCTTCCTTTACAGGCATCAGGTCTAAGGTGGAAAGAGAGCAACACAATTTAACCATAATTTAATACAGAGGTTGGCTTTTCATTCCGCTATGGCGACCCCTGATGAATAAAGGTACTAAGCCAAAGGAAAATGAATGAATGAATACAGAGGTGTCCGATCCCGTTCCCGAAGATCTACCTTCCTGCAGACTTCAGCTGCAACCTTGATCAAACACAACTGTCTTTAATTACCAAGTGCTCCTTCAGATCCTACTTAGTTTGTTTACCCGTGTTTGATCAGGTTTAGAGCTGAACTCTGCAGGAAGGTGGATCTCCAGGAACAGGGTTGAGCACCCCTGGCCTAATACAACAGATTTCAATAGACTTAGACAAGTAAAGCAAGAGCAAGTCTAACATGTTTAATTTTTCCCTATAGTCCATTATGGGTTCCTTTCCATGGGTAACATCCAATAGGGGCACAGAATCACTTCCGTACACATCTTTTAAAATGTCAATACAAAAGAGGACTGTGCTGCTTGATGGACATGAAATTGAAGTTTTGTGAAGGTAAGGCAACAGTACGGCTGCCTGTAGTATGTATCATTAAAGTACTAAAGTTACCATGAAATAATATAAAGTTAAATGTTGACAATTGATTGCCAAGTTGCTTCAGCAGCCTGGTGATTCCTAAAATTAGTATGTGAACTAACACATCACTCATGTTCTCTCAATCACAATGTGGTGCAGGACATTTCATATGAATGTATCTTTGAATGGCCCCTAAGATTGCAGCAGATCAACCCAAGCAAAGTTGCCTTGCCAATGCCACAAGTACCAGACGGTGCAAAGAGGACTGAAGATCTTTGAATATAACTGGATGTCTATTGAAGTGTAATTTGGCATTTTAATTTGAAGTAACAATAGCATTTGTGAGCACAGCTTGGGGTTGAAATTTTAATGATCAACCTCATATTTTGTGGAACGCAAAAAGCAGGATGTACCAGCCAACGCCAAGCCACACACATTGTAACTGTCCCAGATGCATCTTTTCAAAGTTTTGCATGACCTTGTGTGTACATCCACTGAGGGGTATAAAATCTCACAGCTGTGCAGATTGAAACACAGACACTTACACATTCGCTCTAAACTTTGTAACAGGTGTCATCCTGCAGGATTATTGTGACAAACTAATTTTTTGCTTTACTCTAACCCTTGCCTAACTCAGTCAATTTAGCAGACTTCCACAACAAACTTGGCACCCAAGATGGGACCTCACTATTGTGTGGAAGTAAAAATCAGGGTGGTGTCAGTATACAACCCTTCATGCAAGGGCGCCGCTAGGAAGGGACGTTCGAACGATTCTAAGGGCCCACGCTGTCTTGAGCCCCCCTGAGATACTATTGGGGACCCACCAGACCCCCCCTCTCAGATTTAGAATTTCTGAACTGACTTACCTTTTGGCAGAATATTTCTGAGAGAAAAGTGGCCCTTCAGATGAAAAAGCAGTTCTCAATGTGCAAATCTCTTTTGATATATTGAGATAAGGAATACGGAGGACAATGGCTTCAGGTGTGATGCGATAACTCAACTCCCAATGGTTAAAGCAGACCTGAGAGAAATGCAATCTTGTTCCATCCCCCATGAACATACAATGAACAAAATTACCAACTCAATGTCAGATTCAAGATATGGCGACAGTTCAAGAGAATAGATTGGGTGGCGAAAATCAGTGTCCATCAATTGTGGATGAAAGAAACACAATACTTAAGGGGTTGTATACTGACACCAACCCCAGTCTTCAATCCACTCATTAGTGAGGTCCCATCTGGGGTGCCATTGTAGAAGTCTGCTAAATCGACTGAGTTAGGCAAGGGTTAGAGCAGGGGTTCTCAAACTTGGTCCTGGAGGGCCAGTGTCCTGCAGATTTTAGCTTCAACCCCAAATAAACATACCTGAACCAGGTAATCAAGCTCTATCTGTATACTAGTAAATTCCAGGCAGGTGAGCTGAGGCAAGTTGGAGTTAAACTCTGCAGGACACCGGCCCTCCAGGACCAAGTTTGGGCACCCCTGGGTTAGAGTAATACAGAAGTTGTTTATTACAATAATCCTGCAGGATTATTGTATGGAGCTGGAAGTGAAGGTTGACATTAAGACAATCAAGGAATAGGTGACAATGCTGTTTGTGATGCTTTGTTTGTGGGGCAACAGACCACTGGGATAAAGACTGTCCCAACAGACAAAAGCCAACACCAGAGACAAATGAGGGAAGCTAAAGTGAGGCAATGATGGAAAGGAAGGTGAGCAGGAAAGGTTGGGTAAGTTACAATGTCTCATGCTTTGCAAATGAAACCCAGTTGTCAATTGATATTTTTATTTCTTTCATTATTTGTTTATTGTATAATGGATGTTTTGTTTCTGAATTTATGTATTTATATTTAATTAAGAAGTTTTACCTGTTGTGCCATGACAGAAGTGGTTGTATGGTGACCGGAAATTAATATCCCGGAAGGTATATCAGGGGAGTGAAAGAGCATTGTGGTGTGGATGTCGTTGGGGTGAACGTTAGCGTGAGAGAGATTATTTGCTCAGCTAGTTGTCGAATAGAGAACAGAAGAGAGCTTATGTCTATTATCCTGCGAGGATAGCAATTTCCTCCTTAAGGATCAACAGACTATTTGTTGCACTGTGTTTACTAAATACAGCGTTAGCTGCTAATGCGTAGATCCGCGAGTTCGCGTCAGTGGACCTTAACATTTAATCCAAATTTTTTCCTAGAGATGACATATATGAATTTGTGTGGCAATTGTAAGTATATTAAACAATCAATGTAAATTTTCTAAAAAAATAATTGAAAACTCCATGAAAAAATGGGTTTCATCTTTGGTCACAATTGTGACCGGTAGTAGAACACAGGGAGTCTAGGTCTATAGTGTAATGCATTTACAAAATTAAAAATCTCTAGCCAGCAATTAGTTTAAACACTAGTTTAACTTGTTGAAATTAGTTTTATTTCATTAACAAGAAGTAAACATTGTCTGGCTCAGTTTCAAAAATAACAAAATAGCAATCTTATGCAACAGGTTAACACAAATATTCAAATAAAATGATGACAAAATGACAAATTATAGGAGTAAATTACTATAAACTTAATTATAAACAGAAATAAATACTAAGCTAGCAAAATTCACGTGGCTCAAATCCAGCCCACACCAGACACTTACATCCGGCCCACACACCGCATGGAATGATGGCCCTTGGGTGGTCCTCTCCTGTTTGCCAGATCTGCGCCACAATTAAGCCATAGCGATATCACATATCAGCCAGAATTCAACCAAATGAACCAGAACTGACCCTATTCTTGGCCACAGTTTGCTTTTATTCTGGCCCAGATCTGGCCCACATCAGACACTTACATCTGGACCACATACTGAATGGTATGATGGCACTAGGGTGGTCTGCTCCTGTTTGTCAGATCTGGGCCACAAATACGCCAAAGCAATACCACATATTAGCCAGAATTCAACCAAATGAACCAGAACTGACCCTATTCTGGGCCACAGTTTGCTTTTATTCTGGCCCAGATCTGGCCTACACTTACAGTACATCCGGACCACTTACTGAATGGAATGATGGCTCTAGGGTGGTCCGCTCCAGTTTATGTTCAAGTTAAGAGAATGAATTGAAAGAAAGAAAAAACTGTTCAGAAATGGTAAAGACACACTCAGACCTCAGGAATCCGACCTTGTACCTCAACAATGGTAACAATTAAAATATTTCATGCTGCAATGCATGAAATGCAAAGTGGTCGACATATGTTTTAAGACAACTGGGCCACATTTGCCATATCTTCTCTGGGCCACTTTAGGCTCAAAGCCACATTAGCCAAAGCTTACTCTTCCGAATTTTTGCCAAAAGTGGTCCACATATGTTTTAAGATAACTGGGCCACATTTGCCATATCTTCGCTGGGCCACTATAGGCTCAAATCCACATTAGCCATAGCTTACTGTGCCAAATATTTGCCAAAAGTGGCCCACATATGTTTTAGGATAACTAGGCCACATTTACCATATCTTCTCTGGGCCACTTTAGGCTCAAATCCACATTAGCCAAAGCTTACTGCGCCGAATATTTGCCAAAAGTGGTCCACATATGTTTTAAGATAACTGGACCTCATTTGCCATATCTTCTGTGTGCCACTATAGGCTCAAATCCACATTAGCCGAAGTTTACTGTGCCAGATATTTGCCAAAAGTGGCCCACATATGTTTTAGGATAACTAGGCCACATTTACCATATCTTCTCTGGGCCACTTTAGGCTCAAATCCACATTAGCCAAAGCTTACTGCGCCGAATATTTGCCAAAAGTGGTCCACATATGTTTTAAGATAACTGGACCTCATTTGCCATATCTTCTGTGTGCCACTATAGGCTCAAATCCACATTAGCCGAAGTTTACTGTGCCAGATATTTGCCAAAAGTGGCCCACATATGTTTTAGGATAACTAGGCCACAATTGCCATATCTTTTCTGGGCCACTATAGGCTCCAGATGTCATAAGATAACTGCACCACATTTGCACCTACAAATTTAAGTCATTTTAGGTTTAGACCCAGATTACACATTTTTGCCAACTGTGGCCCACATTTTTTCTCAGTCATTTGGGCCAAATCTACCATTTTCCACATGGGCCACAGGCTCACAGTCAGTTGCCTTAAATGGCCCATATATGAATTTGAATCTTTGGCCCCCTTTTGCCATTGTACAGCTGGGCCACTTCAGGCTCACATTCATTTTGTCTGGGCCAAAAGAAGACAACCAGTGCGGTTGTCCATAGCTGCCTAAAGTGGCCCACATTCGTATGCTATCTAGGTAGCATATAATGAAAAACATATATATAAATTAATGAATAAATATAAAAAAATAATACATAAACAAATGATGAAATATGGAATGACATATGGGGGACATAGACTCCCTGTGTTATACCACCGGTCACAATTGTGACCGTCTTTAATTATCAACACTTTGACATCAGAAAAAAAAATGTAATAATATAATTTTAATATGTATGCATAGATAACCCTTTCAGGATGATGCATGCAAAATATGTATTGCCTATTTAAAAATTAACTTAGAAAACTTACCTGTCAATTATGAGCTTTGACATTATCCTTTCATTCAGATGGCAGTACTAGGAAATGAATGTGTATGGTCACATGGCCAAACTACCCAATCATGTTAGACCTGCCCTAAACTCATTTAGACATCTTAAATTTTCATTATATATGAACATGTGCTTTATAATAAGAGTTCCTTTTTAATACATCAGAAAAATATGCAAGCAAAAATTGTGGTCACAATTGTGACCGGTGGGATTAAATGGGTTAAGTATCGCCAATGACCCTGGACATCTCAGATAGCGCCCTGAGAAACCAGGATATCTCAGTGGCTCCTCTGGCAGCGCTGGATGCGACATCCCCTGCTGATTCTCTCCCATTTCTCCACGCACTATAGCTCTGGTTCTAGAGCATTCCCTGGCTCCGGTAAGAGCAAACTGTTTATTTGCCCTTTGGGTGAAAGGGCAACTGTGTTTTATGCCACTATGAATGCAAGCACCGACAAAGGCCTGCAACAGGGTTTATTTATTTCTCGATTCATTTTATATGGACTATTTTTAAGCTTTTCTGGTGATTTTGCTGTTTATTTGAGTTTGAAAAAACAAAAAGCGGCCTGCACGGTGGCGCAGTGGATGGCGCGTTCGCCTCAAAGCAAGAAGGTCGCTGGTTCGAGCCTCGCCTGGGTCAGTTAGCGTTTCTGTGTGGAGTTTGCATGTTCTCCCCGTGTTTGCGTGGGTTTCCTCCGGGTGCTCCAATTTCCCCCACAAGTCCAAAGACATGCGGTACAGGTGAATTGATTAGGCTAAATTGTCCGTAGTGTAAGTGTGTGATTGAATGTGTATGGATGTTTCCCAGTGATGGGTTGCAGCTGGAAGGGCATCCGCTCATTCCGCTGTGGCAACCCCAGATTAATAAAAGGGACTAAGCTAAAAAGAAAATGAATGAATGAAAACAAAAAGCTTTATTTTAAAACAAACCTATATTTCTTTTGTTTAATTGTATTTAAGTAAATTTGGAAAGGTAATTCTGAACCAGATTGGGTGTGTTTATTATTTATATAAATTGGTTTCAGGTTATGGGTTTCTTTTTGGGGTTAAAATACAAATTAAAGGGATCTGATTTATAAGAATCCAGGGCCTTTCCCTTGCCATAGGAAAAGGGCGCTACACAAAGAAGAAATGGTTCAGCTAACACCCTGTATCACCATCACTGACAGTGGTGACGATTTGCATTGCACTGCACATGTACATAAATGGGATGATTAAGGGTATGATAAACTTTGCTAACAAAACTTAAAAAATCCAGAAATGTTGGAATTGAAAAGAATGTTCGAACTATTTTGTTACAATATGTAGATGTCTCACAGAGGTCCAAACAAAACAAAAACAACGTTAGCTGAGATGCTGGGGGTAGATTGGGTAACAAAACACCTGAGAATAATAAATAAATTTAGAAAATATACAGAACACAATAACTGAGCTTCGAGAATAAAAATCAACCTGTTTGTTCGTCAGGATCTTCATGTTTGACTCCTAATGTTTCTTCAATCTCCACATCTTCACTCTCCTCTTTAATAAACGCCATCTTTATAATAGTGTCACATGGAGATCAGTCGCTTCAGCAGGAGCTTTTCTGTGGAAAATAAAAACTATAAACAGAGAGAAAAAGAAATGCTTCATTATTCATTCTTACTAAACCTAAACTGTTGATCAACTAAATAATGTCTTGGGTTTGGCCTCCATCACTCCTGAGTTTTCTTTGGAATCTCGTGTTATTAATTTTTATGTTATTCCTTAGAAAGAAACAGCTTTTTAGTTTATGTTTTGCTACCCCAAACCTACATAGAGCTGGGCAATATGTTGTGTTTTAGCTATATAATGATACCTTTTTAAAAATGTTATGCATGTAGAAATGACTAGTGGTTGAACTAGGTATTGCAGTATAAATTCAAAATACTGGATAGAGCATTTTATTACCCGAATTGACGCAGATGCTAGTTGCCAGATTGAGGACACAAACAGGAGCCTTACTGTACGTTCACACCGAAAGCAGCGAGAGCGTTAAAGGTCGCTATGGCCGCCCTGGCGACAACGCTGTCTGCCTTGAGCTCCGGCGGCGAGAGCGTCAAAATTCGCTACACATTGATCTCGTATTTAAAGGAGCCGTTGCTGCATATCATATCAGTTACACTCCCGCATAAAACATGCTTTCTAGCGTGAAGGTGTTGCACACTTATTATCAAATTCACTTAACTACGGAAGATCTAGTTGCATGTGGTGTGGCTTTGCTCCACTATGTGTCCATATGCCTGAAATATTCTGAAGCAGCAATACTGTTTTGTATTGTCGCATGAAATTCACGCTTTTTTTAAAAGAAAAAATATGTTTATAACATTGATGCACATCAGTAACTCGCCAGTAACTTTTTTAATTTACGTTCCAGTAAGAAAACATTGCAAATAATTGGAAATCCAGCGACCGCAGTAATTAAACCCTTGGGAACAACTGTGGTCGGAACCAAAGTTCACAGTGACTGTGTTCTCTGACTCCTCTCAAGCGGTGGACTTCTACATTCCGATTGCTTGCCGCCGAACCGCGTCATAGCTCATTACTATAAAGTTGACTTGATTTTAACTCTCCTCGACGCTCACACCGGCGAAGACGCACGGCGCTGCTCCTCGCCGCCTGCACCCATTGAAAATGAATGACTTCCGGCTACTTTGACGCTCTCGCCGCTTTCGGTGTGAACGTACAGTTACACTGTAAGCTGCTCGGCTACTGTGTATGTTTGTAATATTTATATTATTAGCTAATTAAATCATGTTGATTTTTATAACTCTGAATCTGCATCTCACTTCGGAGGCTGCTATAGTCCTCTGGAGGTTGTATTTTCCATAACTTAGACAGCCTTTATGACTGAAATGTAATAAGAAGTGTTTTCTGTCAAAGCAACTTTAGGGATGAAATATAATTGGGTAAACCGGCAGTGGGCTGGTTATAGAGACCAAAACAATGACAGACATTCCGACACAGAACGCACATTTTCAACAATAACTGACTTAAGCATTGTTTTTCAGATAAACAACTATGTTAACTAGCATGTTTCTTAAATATCTGACAAAAATATGATAATTTATCATTTTTTGGAAGGGATTTTTCACCTTTTATTGGGATGGACAGACAGGTAAGCATTGGAAACAACCTCAAGCTGGGAATTGAACTCGGGTCACGAAGTGCTATGTGTCAGCACACTTAACCACTAGGATATTGGTGCCGACAAACTATGGTATTTTATAAGACATTACGGTTAGAATTAGTTTATAGTGTGGTGAACATGAAGCTGCTCTGTGCTTTTCGGTTATACACAGTGGTGGAAAGAGAACTGAAAGTCATACTAAAGTAAAAGTACCATTTCTTGACAAAAACTGTAGTACATTTAGAGTAAAGGTATCTGTTCTAAATAGTAGTAGCAGCCCGTCTAAAAGTACTGAGTATTACACTGTGAAAATTACAGCACCTTATACCCTGCACATAAATAACATAGCTTACATCAGCGGCATTTACTATTAAGGGTGTTTATAAGTTAAATTATTTGTCATTCATAGACTATAAATTCAATTTGTGAAATTAATTAATTAACACATTAAATTATAATAATCCAAAAGAAAGCAGGTCGATGCGTTTGAGTGAAATCTCAGCCATTTACTTAAGGGTAAAAATCTAGCTGTGACAATAGGCCTTTTTTACGAACGGTCGAACGCACATCCGGTACAGCGATAGTTGCGTATCGATACTTCCAGCCGGAGCAATATGTGTCAGATACGCTAGTATCTGTCAGATACGTCAGATACAGATACGCTAGTTTTCACTACCTCTTGATTTACCTCAGCAGATGTTTATCGTCTTGTGGACCGTCATTATATCGCTCCACACTCTAAACTTAATAAAGGATATAAATTTTTCCACAGAAATTAAATTTTTAATTACGAAGGTGGGTGACGATCCATATGTTAGCATGGTTTAGAAAAGGCTATTTATATTTGTGCGAAATGTACCTTAATCATAGGTACATAATGATCTGTTCGGCGAAATATTTGACTGCGTGTCACCGCATATCAAACGACTTAAACGATACAACTAAAGAAATCTCCACTGTGCTGAGCAAAAGCGCTTACTGAACAGTGCATCATCGATGACGTAAGCGTGCCCAGGCCCGAATGTAATGTGAGTGCGGGCCGTCAGGGGAGACGGGAGGTGGGACAAGCATGCTTTGGCCCTGTTCAAAGCAACTGTACATAGTGTAAGTACGCCCTTAATCCGTTAAGGTAGTGTATATAGTAATAAATGTTTAAATACATGTATAATATGTAAATGTATAATAAATATGTGATGTAAAAAATATGTGATGAGAGGGAACCTGGACCTTTACTATTTCTGTACGTAATGCTGGATGCCAGGCACTGTAAAAATATACGTAGTAGTTATTAAACAGAAAAGGAGTGTCCAGTAGGCATGGGCTGGTATAAGATTCTGACGGTATGATAATCTTGGATAAAAATATCACGGTATTGTGATTACTGCACTAAAATATATTTCTTTTAAATGTCTGGGTAAAAAAGTTTTTCCCCTTTGAACACAATATATTTTATTTTGAGAAACATTTATAATATTTTGGAGCAGTAAACGTGCCAGGCTAAATAATGAAAATGAATCATTGACTTCTGCTGTCTTCATTAGTTTCAAAAACACAAATTTAAAATGGCATCTTTGGATATCTTTTCTGCTGGAGATGCTGTTGTTAAAACTAAATGTAAATAAAAAAATCTTACACATACCTTAGGAACGGTATTAGAGAAAATGTTGGCGGTATGATAACCTTGACTTTTCCAAACCGCGGTATACCTTGGAAATGGTTATCGTCCCATGCCTAGTGTCCAGAGGACATATATAGCTGATTCATGGGGGTTAACTAGACCAACATGATGAACAGAAACTTTATCAGCATTTTCTGTATATGCTGAATATTTAACAATCAAAATGATGCCAAAATCTTGCAATTATGACATTCACATCGTAAAAAAACATAGAAAAATAATAATCATTCTAAAAATAATGAATAAAAAAGAAGGGTATAGGCTACAATAATATTTGCAATAGAAAAAAGGAGTTTAGTTGTTTGAGTATATTCATAGTTCTGGTGGCTTTTCAACTTGAACATCCTTTAAGGGTTCTTTCTGTCCATTTATATTTGTGTAGGTAATTACCTAATTAAATTAAAAGGTTTAACATAAAAATATTTCTTATATATTTTATATAGTCCATTTATACGGACTAATATTTCATATTATTTTATATAACATATTTTCAATATTTAACAGATTTAATACCTCTATTAATCACATTCTTTGCACATACATATAAACTCGCTGCATGCAAACACACCTATACTGGCATATAGCCCCAATGATTAAGCTCGATGCGTGTATAAACACCCAAATAACTCTCACGCAAACACGCAAAATAAAATTCACAAACATTTTTTTCACGAATCAGGTTATAGCTTATGAAATAGAAAGAATGTATATAAATACAAATACAAATGGACAGATAGAACCCTTAAAGGACGTTCAAGTTGAAAAGAGGTAGTGAAAACTAGCGTATCTTTATCTGACACACATATTTCTCCGACCGGAAGTATCGATACGCAACTATCGCTGTACCGGATGTGCATTCGTGAAAAATTCCTATAGGTTAACTCTTAAGGCTAATCTATACTTCTGCGTCAAGCGCATGCGTATGGTCCAGCGCAGCCTTCGCACGGTCGCATAGCCCTCGCCGTGGCTGACGCTGACGTGCACCTCACAAAAAATGTAACTACACAACGCATAGCGCAAGCTCTGTGATTGGTTGGCTTGGTAGCTGTGACGAGTGTGGGCAGTGCTGAGAGCCGTGAGCCCGATAGAGCGATTGTTTACAAGTGTCCCGTGAAGTAGCTCCCGACGGAAATTGTTTACCTTATGTTTAAAGTTGTTGCACGTCTGCCAGCTCCCGTCTCTGAATGAGCAAGTTTTAGCTACTTGTACATTCAGGTAGCGTTCAGAAAACACAAAACAGCCATGAAGAAACTCGACACAGAGGAACATAAAAACCTGCTGCCAGCTAGCGTTTCAGAAATGTTGTTGCAGAGCAACACAAACAGCACGCAGAAGTATAAATGCACAGCTACGCGCAAGACAGGCCCCGTGGGTCATGCCGATCATTTGATGCACAAGTATAAATCAGCCTTTACCTTTGAACCCTGACTAACAACCTCTGAGTGTCCAGCAGGTGGCACCACAAAGCAAGATCATGCAGCACTGATACAATACATGCAATTTGTGAATGTGTTTGAAAACGTAACATTCTGTAGTGCATTTAGTTATCGTTTAAGGCCATTTGGTGACTTCAGTCAGTCTGTCTAAGGTCTGATGTGATTTTTCTATGTGCAATTTGATTGGACAGGAAAAATGAGGCTGATTATTCTGTTACCCAATCACCGTAAACAAGAAAAAATAAACATATAAAGTAGTGACTGCAGGTTGAAGAGTAATACTGCTGTTAAAGTACCGATACGGCACTAAAAATGTACTCAAATTAAAGTAAAAGCACACATTTTTAAAAAAATACACAGTAATGTACAATTCCTGAGAGAAACTACTCAATTGCAGTAATTTGAGTATTTGTAATTCGACATTTACACCGCTGCTTATACACTGGTCAGGCAGCACTTTCACAACACAGGACAAAGAGTTTTTATAGAGATTATTCAGTTATTAGTAAGATTATTCGTTTATTAGAGATTATTCTGGACCTCTTGACCTCCATTGTTCATTTAACAACTGAAGGTGTGTCCCAAATCGCATGCTTAAGCACTATTCTACGCCTTTTTGTAGTATAAATAGTGATCTTTGCTCACATAGTGGAAGGGGTGGAGCTTTAGGGCGCCCATGTTGGATTACATTATTTATTTTGGATTGTGAAAGCAGTATTCTTCTATGAGAGTGATTATAGCGCCTCCCAATGGTAGATGCAGTTATACTCATGGCAGGTATTATTTGGTAGTTAGATCATTTATTTTGCTAATTTGGCAACCGTCAAACTTCATCAGGTAAACACAGAATTTCTGCTTAGTAAAAAAAAACGTGTTCCATTTGGGACGACACTACATAAATATACTATGCTTTTGAGTGTGCAAGTGCATAAGTACATAGGCTGCGTCCGAAACCGCATACTTCCATACTATACAGTACGCTTAAATCAGTGTGCGAGTCGAGTAGTATGTCCGAATTCTTAGAATTCGAAAATCAGTATGCGAGAAGTACCCGGATGACTTACTACTTCCGGCGAGATTCTGAAGTGCGCATCCCATGGACGCTGCGCTATCCCATGATGCCCCGCGAGAGAATTTATGAATGGACGAGAAGCGACGCAACTGACGCAGGTAGGTCACGTGACCATGACAAAATGGCGGATGTAGTACGTCCGAATTCCATTCATACTGCTCACATTCATACTGTATAGAACGTACTTTTCCAACGGCCGAGTAGTACGTTTAAATTCAAATGCAGTACCTACTGAGTAGTAGGCGGTTTCGGACGCAGCCATAGTGTGCCATTTGGGACACAGCTTGACTATTAATCAAATATGGACGCCATATTTTGACAGCATAAATGCCTTTACTTGTGATCTTCTACAGCTTGGTTTGTCATGTTGTTTTATTCTTTCCAGTCTTTGCTGGTCCAGTTAGACATATAGCTTTTATAATATACTTGTGGAATATTTACTTTTATTTTTAGTATATTATTTAGTATATTAATTATGTGCTCTGTTCTTGTTATTTTATGTGTACCCTTGCTTGTATGCCCTTATCATTTTGTAATGTGTTAAAATTATTAAATGAAATAATTGTGTCATAAGTAACAGAAGACCAAAGTTATCTGAAAAATAAATAAATAATGTAAGGTAATTGTTAATATTAGGTTTAATATGTACTCATTAATCATAAGACTACATCTGAATGGTTACATTCTCATTAAAACGCTTGCAGTAAGTTTATTAAAGTTATGAGTTTGTGTTTGTTTTAGATGCATTTACAGTTTTGACAAGCTGGTGACGTCACCGAACAGCGATTCGAGCGACTCGACAAACTGAAACGAATATTTACAGATGACCGTGTGTCAATAATAACACAAAATCACACTCGTGTGGTTCTACAACATTCAATGATGAATAATTCATTTGACATTTTTAAAATGTAGTCTAATAGTATAAAATTTGTCTAAATGATGTGTCTCTATTTAACAGGAACGTTAAAAACAAACCTTTCTCCAGCTGACTTGCAGCGCGACGCTGCTGTTTGACGTCACTCCATTGCGTCAAAACAAAATAAAAGTCCTTACTTGCGGAGTTTATTTATTTTCACTTTATTTATTTATTTGTTTTGTGTGTAAAAGTGCTTCACGTACAGGGATTTATGTACTTAAGTTTAGAAGGGAATCTAAAATAAAGGAAATAATGAGAGAATCTCGGAATCCCCATTCACTCTCGAGCTCATACATTTTGTCTTGAAGTATATAGCCTACAGTTCAATAATATGATTATTATTATGTTAATATTCAGCAGTATGTTAAGGATATATATGGATATATCTGTATATCAAGTCAAGCTTTATTCAGGGTTTCTGCAGGTGCCATCAAGTGAAATCTAAGACTTTTAAAGACCCTTTTAAGACCATTAAGAATTAAATTTTATACTTATACAGGGTTAAGATTAGCGGATTTAATCTGTGGAATTTAAAAATGTCTAACAGTTGTTGTGAATTGTATCTCTTTGCAATAAAAAAAAAAACTTAATAAAAATAAGGTTTTGAGATGTATTGTTGGTCATTGGATGAATGCTGGCCCAAGCTTTACTTGGACAAAGCAAAATTAAGACATGTTTAAAACGATTTAAGACCTACAACATGATATGTCAGCGAATTTAAGCCTTTTTAAGGTCTAAAATCAGGACTTTTTAAGACCCAGCGGACACCCTGTTATTGTCATTCCGCTACATGTGTGGACTTACAGAGGAACGAAATGTCGTGTCTCGCAACACTGGACATAAGAGCCATTTCTGAAGAAAAAAAAACATAACTAACATGTATTATAAGATACTTAACTACATAAGACAGGCTATACAAGTACTTTTAAATGAGACTGAACAATGTTGTGCAGGATATCCCTGCTGAAAAATCCAGCTTAAACCAGCCTAAGCTGGGTGGCTGGTTTTAGCTGGTCGACCAGCCTGGTTTTAGAGGGGTTTTGGCCATTTCCAGGCTGGTCTTAGCTGGTCAGGCTGGAAAATGACCAGCTTAAACCAGCTAAAACCAGCTTGACCAGCCTGGTTTAAGCTGGACATAGCTGGTTTTGGCTGGTCAAGCTGGTTTTAGCTGGTTAACTCCCAGCCTGACCAGCTAAGACCAGGCTGGAAATGGCTGGAAATCAGCCTGGAAATGGCCAAAACCCCTCTAAAACCAGGCTGGTCAACCAGCTAAAACCAGCCAACCAGCTTAGGCTGGTTTAAGCTGGATTTTTCAGCAGGGATTGTGCGTGTTCTGGTCTGAATAAGTAAGGCTGGGCAAACAAACTGCACTCATCCTCTGTTGATTTTTTCCTCTGGTGTTTACGAAGACTTTCTTATGTATCTGCGTCTTCCTCTGATAAACAAGGTACACACACAACCAATGCTCTCATGAACGCACATTCTGAAAAGAAGAAATTGCTGAATACCCTGCTGAAAAATCCAGCTTAAACCAGCCTAAGCTGGTTGGCTGGTTTTAGCTGGTCAACCAGCCTGGTTTTAGAGGGGTTTTGGCCATTTCCAGGCTGGTTTTCAGCCGTTTCCAACCTGGTTTTAGCTGGTCAGGCTGGGAGTTGACCAGCTAAAACCAGCTTGACCAGCCAAAACCAGCTATGTCCAGCTTAAACCAGGCTGGTCAAGCTGCTTTTAGCTGATTTAACCTGGTCATTTTCCAGCCTGACCAGCTAAGACCAGGCTGGAAATGGCTGGAAACCAGCCTGGAAATGGCCAAAACCCCTCTAAAACCAGGCTGGTCGACCAGCTAAAACCAGCCAACCAGCTTAGGCTGGTTTAAGCTGGATTTTTCAGCAGGGTAAAAGAGTGTGTGTCTGTTGGGTATTATATTGTGATGAGATGCTGGTGTGAGGGCAATCCATCCTCATATAATAAGGGTATTTGTGGTAAATGAATGGGATAGTTGACCCAAAAATGAAAATTGACTCATCATTTATTCTCCCTTAGGTGGTTCTACACATTTATAACTTCCTTTCTTTTGTTTGAACACCAAAGAAGATATTTTGAAGAAAGCTTAAAACCTGTAACCACTGACCTCCATAGTAAAAACAAACAAACAAACACTATGGAAGTCAATGGTTACAGGTTTACAGCTTCCTTCAAAATATCTTCTTTGGTGTTCAAACAGAAGAAGGAAAGTTGTAAAAAATAAAGAGTGAGGAAATTATGACAGGCGACGCGGTGGTGCAGTAGGTTGTGCTGTCGCCTCACAGCAAGAAGGTCGCTGGTTCGAGCCTCGGCTGGGTCAGTGTGGAGTTTGCATGTTCTCATGTTCCAGCTTCCCCCACTTTCCAAAGACATGCAGGTGAATTGGGTAAGCTAAATGGTCCGTAGTGAATGAGTGTGTATGGGTGTTTCCCACTGATGGGTTGCGGCTGGAAGGGCATCCGCTGCGTAAAAACATATGCTGGATAAGTTGGCGGTTCATTCCGCTGTGGCGACCCCAGATTAATAAAGAGACTAAGCCGAAAAGGAAATGAATGAATGGATGTGTTTTCCAACCAAACCTGTAACCATTGACTTCTATTGTAGGAAAAAACTAACACTATGGCAGTCAGTGGTTACAGTTTTTCAACATTCTTCAAAATATCTTCTTGTGTGTTGAAGAAAGAAACTCAAACAGGGTTGGAACTGGTAAAAGTAAAGTAAACGATGACTGAATTTTCGTCAGAAAGGATTTTGAGTTATGGCAGCACGGTGGCTCAGTGGTTAGCACTGTCGCCTCACAGCAAGAAGGTCGCTGGTTCAAGTCCCGGCCAGTTAGCATTTCTTTGTGTTTAATTCTCCCCGTGCTGGCATGGGTTTCCTCTGGATGAAAACTAAATAGGCCGTATGAGTTTGTTTGTGAACGAGTGTATGGGCTGGAAGGGCATCCGCTGTGTAAAACATATGCTGGATAAGTTGGCGGTTCATTCCACTGTGGTGACCCCTGATGAATAAAGGGACTAAGCTGAAGGAAAATGAATGAATTTTTATTTATATGTGAACCTCTTAAAAGACTAATAATTATATTGCGTTAAAAACTTGTATATCTTTTAAACTTTTATCGTTTGCTGGGATTTATTCATGAAACATTTTTGTCTCTTTGTTCATATTGTGTCTTTTTTTTAAAATGTCCTTTCTTACAAAATAAAAAAAGAAATAAAGTCAGTTTGTAAAAAGTATTCATCACCCCCCGCAAGATTTGGTCTCTTCCAGTCACCATCTCACTAGAAATGGACTGTGCCAACTAACTTTCAAACTGCGTTACCGGTAGGAGAGAGTTGAGGAGAGCGGATTGAGCGGAGCGGTTTGTGTGTTTGTTAAAGTATAAACTAATGGTGAGTTAACTTATGTTGGTCTGTCGTGTTTTGTGTGTGATGTTCTGTTGTTTGAATTGCTTTACGTGTTGTAACGTTAGTTGTTGATCAAATGCGCAATATAGTGTGAACTGCTTTTCCTCAAGTTAGCTAACTAGTTCTGCTGATTGGATTAAAGCTGCTGAAAGTCTGACTGTTTTCCTAAAACTGCTTTCTTTCTTTGTATACAGTGTTTTAGTGCTTTGTCTTGAGCTGTAAGGATGAACTCCTGAAATCGGTCTACACTTGAAGACTGCAGTTCATAACACTAGGTTACCTGAATATTGATGGTAATTACACCTTTTAAATTGAGGTAAAGTTGGTTTTATATTCGCACATTCGTTCATTTAGAAGTCTCTATATTGTTTACCATGTTACTTTGAATATTCGATCGGAATTAGCAAGTATGACTTCAAAACAACATGAACACTATCTAACTGACTGTAAACAATGTTGTACTTTGATAGTCATTGGCTGCTTGTATGATTTCACTATTTAGAATTTGCAAAGAATACTTTTCTGAAATTGTATTATTAAGGAGAATGTCTGAATATCCGAATATAAAACCAACTTTACCTCTATACCTTTTAACCTCATCACTGGCTTCATATTTATAGATTTTTTTTTTTCTGTATTGAGGTAAAGTTTGTTTGTATTCGCACATTTGGACTTTCCCCTTGATAATATATTTTCAGAAAAGTATTCTTTGCAAATTCTAACTCGTGAAATCATATTAACAGCCAATGACCATCAACATTCACAGTCAAATAAACAGTGGTAATGTTGTTTTCAATTCACGCTTGCAGGTTATTTCACACTGAATATTCAATGTCATGTTGTCACTGAACGAATGTGCGAATATAAAACCAACTTTACCTCAATTTTTTTTTTTCTGTACTCCGTTTAAAACTTGCAGGCATAACGTGTAAAAAGGCGTGCAGCAAGCCAGGCTACTACATAACAATAGGAACGTCTAATCTGGACAAACTTAAGACATTTTGCAAACGTTTAACCGTAGAAGAACCCCAAAAATTAGAAAAATGAAGAGAAAGGCAGGCAGAGTGAAAAAAGAAATACTGAACCACGGATGACTTAGCCTTAAGCGCAATAGCCTAAATAAATGTCATAAAATAATAATAATTTTAATAATAAAAATATAGCCTATATCAATCTTGAAAAAAGCTGCGTTTAAACAGGGCAAACACTTCTAATAACCCCTTAATGGTTATGCCATATATTAGACGGTTCTGTATGAATAACTGAAGACTCTCCTTTAATGCATTCACACGTTATGTTAAATTATACGTCCCATCCATACCCAACCTTAAATCATACCTGAACAATCTAACAGTTTCAACAGTTTTGTGTGACATTCTAATAAAATCTCTCTGGTTTTGAAACTAATATCTCTGTTCTTAATTGTTCTTAGCCCTGGCAATTATGCTTATTTATTTTGTATTATTATAATATTTCCTCTCCTGTTTCTCTTACGTTTATATTCTTTAGCAGTCAATATAATATTTTACGTCTATGGAAGAAAGAGTTAATGAAGATAGAGATTGTGTTGGTAACATCATATTCGTCAAAAGACGGTGTATGTGCATGTAACTCCACCGGTCCGAGCAGGGTGTGAGCCGGCGATACCGGCATGGGAGACAAATGCTCTTTGGAGGCTAAAGATTGCGGAACGACGTCTGTCGCTGGATCCGAGGAGTGAGGTTTCCGCGATCACCAGCTGGCTTCCGTTACATAAGGGCAAATATAAATGACCAAAACATCATTTACTTATTTTACTAATACTTATTTTATTACTTATAATGTCCAAGACATTGATATTAATATTAAATGCTACTTTTGGGCTTTTATTAGCTTTATTCTCGCCTATTTACTGGGTTAAAAATCTTACATTATACCATCTCCACCTGCTGGTGAAAAAGCAGCTGGCGATCTTCAATCTGCAATCTAATCTATTGCTTTTCCTGCAGTTCCCGGATGTAATGTCGAATTTTAACAGTCGAATTTGAACCACTGAATTTATGGAAGCGAATATATGAACTGAAATAAAATGAACTGAAAATTACCGTTTGAATATTATACATCGTATTTTTAAAGGGTATTGAATATTTTGTAAGTGAAATCTGGAAATTGAATATGAATTATTGAATTTATAAGTATGAAAACGTATTTGAAATATTTTTTGTTGAAATATAAACAGCTATGTTAAATTTCAGGACCTAAAAATACAAACCCTGGAATTCAAGTCATTAAAATGCAAGAACTTGTTAATTCGGTGTATTATTTTTTTTAGTTTGTGCTATTCAACAAGCTTTTTAATTCAATACTTTTGGCATTGATTTTGTTCCATATGCAGGGTTCATACGGTCATGGAATTTTGACATGCCATTTTCCAGGCCTGGAACCGTTTTGGAAAAACTGAAAAATCCACAAAGTTTTGGAAAGGTCATGGAAATTAGTTTAACAAATATCTGTACACTTAAATATAGGTTAGTTGTCTTCTTTTCTGTCCATGGCCAAACATCTGCTCTCACATTATTAGTGCTGTGTGAACATTGTCTAAATAAATTTGACATTGATATAAAGATTCATTTAAACTAAATAGATTGTTGCGTGTTTAATGATCTAATGATAATAACTTTGAACATGCATCGTTTGTCTTATTATTTACCATGTATACGTAGACATTAAATGAAACATTAGGTCATGAAAATTTACTTAAAAGTCATGGAAAAGTCATTGAATTTTAGTAGTAAAAATGTGTATGAAAGTAGAAGGTCTGTGATGTTAAACCATAATGGAATCTACATTGTATTCCTTACAGAGACACGTGACATTATTATAAAGATGGCGTTTATTAAAGAGGAGAGTGAAGATGTGAAGATTGAAGAAACATTTACAGTCAAAAATGAAGATCCTGAGGAACCAACAGGTTGGTTTTTATTCTCAGTAAGGGGGGTGAGAGGTTGCTTGGTGACTTCCTAAAGTCAAATAAATTGTATTAAACTATTAGAATTACCATATGTTATCCATAACCAGGACCAGACAGAATCTGCGGACGTTTTTTGCTATTTCTGCGGAGAATTTTGGTAAAAATCTGCGGATTTCTGCGGAATTATTTTGGGAATATCATAACTAAAACCTTAATATGTGAAAAAAAAAAGTCTTTTAATGACATTTAAACTTTTAATGTTTAAAATGCAAATCCAATTAGATCCACTTTATTTGGTAAACAACGCAAGTCTCTCATATAATATATATCTGCTAAAAGACAGAAAATATTACCGTACAAACTGCATTGTACATCAGATGAACATTTTTATATTAGTCAATAATATTACTGTAATTTAAAAACTGAATAAATATAGATTTACACACATTTACACAAGTAAATAAAGAGAATTAATGATGGGCTAAAAATCTGCTGAATTCTGCGCACGCAGATTCCATTTGGGCCTATCCATAACCTATGGCAGATAAAAATAGTACTTAATAGTTGCATTTAATACAACAGCAGTGTACAAAAAAAGCCATTAGCCTTTACATTTTTTTTTCAATAAAATATATACCTGAGGTGTTTACCTTAGGGTGCTTTCACACCTGCCTTATTTAGTTCGGTTGAATCGCACTAGAGTTCGTTTTCCCTCTTGGTGCGGTTCGTTTGGGCAGGTGAGAACGTAGCAATCGCACTCGGGTGCGCACCAAAAAAGCGTACCGAGACCTGCTTGAAGAGGTGGTCTCGGTACGCTTTCAAACGAACCCTGGAGCGGTTCGTTTGTGGTGAGAACATGATCCAAACTAAAACAGACCCAACCGCAAAAAGTACTGCGCCTTTTTGGACTAATCCAGCTGCCGTAGTGCGATGCGCTGTCTATCTTATGGGGTTTGGAGGAAAAATATTTGTTGACAGCGCTTTACCAACAGTTTTAAACAGAGAGAGAGAGAGAGAGAGGGAGAAACATTACCTGATGGATCATTGGTGATATTTCCGAAAGATGACCATGTCGAAGTTTAGCTAAATAACTTCACGCCTTCTCCTTATGCTTTCGCCGATTGCAATGCATTAAAACATTGTTTTCCAGCCCCAGCCGCCCTTCATTCTCGAAATGTATAGTTTGTCTAAAGTGATGGATACAAACTACATCGTATACTATGACCAGGGATACTGCGTCAGCCAGCGCAGCGACATTGTGTGTCTGCCGGTTTGTTTATTTGCGGTAGTTCCACGTGAATTCTGACCAATTGAAAAGCAGTTTAGGAAATGCGTTCAATAACATCTGGCCAGTGAGTGATGTGGATTTAGTCACATGACTGCATTTTGGTTCGTTTCAGCTGGTTCGGACCAAAGCAATCAGTGTGGTGTGAAAGGGACCCAAAACGGCAGAAAAATGCTACAATGTATCATTTGTTGCCTTTGGTCCGGACCAAATGAACCGAACCACATATGTGAAAGCACCCTTAGATCAGCGGTTCCTAAACTGGGGTGCGCAGTCTGACCACCAGGGGTGCGCGAGAGAATGTTTGTAATGGCGGAAAATCTTTTAATATTTTTATGCATTTATCTTGGGTAAACTTAACATGTCATATTTTTAAGAGAAAAGAAACTCGCTGAGAGGCAGAAAAAAAAATCACATTACAAACTGAAATTTACAACCTATGCATACTCGCTCATCTCGCGGTTTCACATCTGCGTCAAAATAGCCCCGCCCTTCCACATAGTGATAGTACATTCGTAATTTTTTTTTTCACTTGCTATATTCATCTAAATGGACACCTGGTTTAAAAACTGGCACTTTAAAGAAGTCAAGTGACCGTAGGTTGAACCTAGAATCCAGGAACAACAATGCGGTTTTCGTCCGGGCCGTGGTACACTGGACCAGCTCTTTACCCTCACCAGGGTGCTCGAGGGTTCATGGGAGTATGCCCAACCAGTCCACATGTGTTTTGTGGACTTGGAGAAGGCGTTCGACCGTGTCCCTCGTGGCATTCTGTGGAGGGTGCTCTGTTTAGATTTACCTGTCAATCTACGTTCCTACTCTCACCTATGGTCATGAGCTTTGGGTCATGACCGAAAGGACAAGATCTCGGATACAAGCGGCTGAAATGAGTTTCGTTGGAAGGGTGGCAGGGCGCACTCTTATGCATGGGGTGAGGAGCTCTGTCACTCGGGAGGAGCTCGGAGTAGAGCCGCTGCTCCTCCACATCGAGAGAAGTCAGCTGAGGTGGCTTGGGCATCTGTTTCAGATGGCTACCTAGGGAGGTGTTCCAGGCATGTCCCACCGGGAGGAGGCCCCAGGGAAGACCCAGGACACGCTTGAGGGACTATGTCTCTTGGCTGGCCTGGGAACGCCTCGGGATCCCCTTGTAGGAGCTGGAGGATGTGTCTGGGGAGAGGGAAGTCTGGGGTTCTCTCCTAAGACTGATACCCCCGCGACCCGGCCCCGGAAAAGCGGCAGAAAATGAATGAATGAATGAATGAATCATGTAACATGATTTTTACCTAATATTCAAATGATGTTTGCCATTAAACCAATGTATTTGTTTTATTTTCATAATATACCCATGGAATATAAGGGTCAGTAAATGTTTTTAAACTCTGCAGATCAGGTGGACCTTTTCTAGATTTATTCACTGAAGTTCTCCATTTCTCTCCAGAAAGATCATCCAGAACTGTCATAATGAGCAAGAGATCATTCCTCGTTCCTCAAGGTAAGCAAATCATGCATTATTAATACACACACGAGCCTTTGCACTGCACACAACAGGAGACAGACTAATGTTTATTCACAATTCAATTCACCTTTATTTCTATAGCGCTTTTACAATGTAGATTGTGTCAAAGCAGCTTCACATAGAAGATTATAGTAAATTGAAATTGTCAATTCAGTTTTCAGTGTTTAAGTTCAGTTTAGCTCAGTTCAGTGTGGTTTTATAATCACGACTGAGAGTCCAAACACTGAAGAGCAATTCCATCGAAGCGCAGCTCTGCAGATCCCGAACCATGCAAGCCAGTGGCGACAGCGGCGAGGGAAAAACTTCACCAATTGGCGAAAGTGAAGATTTAAAAAATCTCGAAAGAGACCAGGCTCAGTTGGGCACGACCATTTCTCCTATGGCCAAACGTCTTCTGCAGAGCAACAGTCTAGGCGCCAGAGGCTGGAGAACGCTGGACCTCAGCGAAGACTCGTCTGTCCCTGGAGCGTCACAGGATTCAGTCTCATGCTCTCCACTCCACCATGACCACCACAGCAGCTGCTCAGGATACGGCCTGGTCCAGGATTACGAAAACCTTGGGATCATCTCGTCGCTGGTCTTGGATCGCATCAGTGGCGCTGCATAGCCTGAGGGCCTCGGGATGAGTACCCCCAGGTGGAAATACAGAATAAGGAGAATAATTAGCGTAGCTGCTGTTCATAGTGTATATAAACGAGATGCAAAAACCTGCGTGGGTCACACTCATGCGTCATACCGCTAAGTGATGCACTAAGTGTATGCTTTGCTAAAAAGATAGGTTTTTAATCTAGTTTTGAATTGCGAGAGTGTGTCTGAGCCTCGGACATTATCAGGAAGACTATTCAAGAGTTTAGGGGCCATAAATGAGAAGGCTCGACCTCCTTTACTCGACTTTGCTATTCTAGGTACTACCAGAAGCCCTGAGTTTTGAGATCTTAAATAGCGGGTTGGGTTGTAGTGAGACAGGAGGTTGGTTGGATAAACAGGAGCTAGATTATATAAAGCTTTATAGGTAAGCAATATTTTATATTCAATACGAAACTTAACACACTAAAATAAATCGCAGTATTTCTGCTCTCGGACACATGACTCACTCATGGACATTTACTCAAAGGGGAAGTTCCCCCAAAATGTCCATATAGCCAATATTCAATATTAGCAAATGAAAATCAAATATTTACCAGAAATTATTTTAAATGCGAGTCCTTCAAAAATGGCAGAATTTATATCAAAGGTAAAATGTTTCATTTTATTTAAATATTATCATATTTAGTTTTTATTTTATTGCTGTTGATGTCCTTTTATTGTTGTTTATTGTACAGTGTTAATATAATTGTGTGTGTGTGTGTGTGTGTATATAGATGTATATATATATGTATATATATATATATATGTATATATATATGTATATATATATATATGTATATATATATGTATGTGTGTATATATATATATATATATATATATATATATATATATATATATATATATATATATATATATATATATATATATATATATATATTACCTGACAAAAGTCTTGTCGTGGAAAAGTGGCAGAAGGTCGAGGTTGAACTGCATCCCAATCATCACAAATACTGCAGAAGACCTACTGGAACCTGCGTGGACCCAAGATTTTCACAGAAATCAGTAAAGATTGTGAAGGAAAAATCATGTTTTGGGGTTCCATTCAGTATGGGGGCGTGCGAGAGATCTGCAGAGTGGATGGCAGCATCAACCGTCTGAGGTATCAAGACATTTGTGTTGCCCATTACATTACAAACCACAGGAGACGGCAAATTCTTCAGCAGGATAGCGCTCCTTCTCATACTTCAGCCTCCACATCAAAGCTCATGAAAGCAAAGAAGGTCAAGGTGCTCCAGGAATGGCCAGCCCAATCACAAGACATGAACATTATTGAGCACGTCTGGGGTAAGATGGAGGAGGCATTGAAGATGAATCTAAAGAATCTTGATGAACTCTGGGAGTCCTGCAAGAACGCTTTCTTTGCCATTCCAGATGACTTTATTAATAAGTGATTTGAGTCATTGCAGAGATGCATGGATGCAGTCCTCCAAGCTCATGATGGAGTCAGACACAATATTCATTCTGTTTCCACTGCACCATGACGTTATATTCTATACTGGAAATTATTTCTTTAAAGCAAAGTCAGACCTTACTGTCCTAATTAAATCATTAAAAATCAAGGCATGATCCTATTTTATTTTGGTAAGATAAGCGTAATCTAGAGGCATGTATATAATACAAACACATACTCGTATATTATGTCAAAACAAACTTTTATTTTGAATGTGATTCATCATGATTAATCTTTGTCCAGCAGTAGTTATAATCTATATATATGTTTTTGACAGAATAACTGAAAGCTCCTCCATTTTGGGGTCTCTTTCAGGGCTGGATGTGTGTTTCCTGACAGACTCCATGTGTCTGGGCATCGAGGAGTATTTTCCAAACGCTCACTGCTGGGTTCATCCTAACGCCACTCTTCTCCAATCCGCTCACACACACGTCAAACCCTTCGTGAAGCTGCTGAGGCCTACAGTGGTGGTCCTCCACATGGGCACTCATGACATCTCCTGCGGAGCGTTATCGCTGAGCGTTTTCCACCGGATGAAAGCTCTCACCGCACGGATCTCTCAAGCGAGCCCGCACGTTCTGTTCTTCGCCATCAGCGCCATTTTACCACGACTGAGAGACGACTGCGTCACCAAAGCCACAGTCAAGCAGACCAACAGAATGATCCTGCGCTGGACCAAATACGAAACCAACACCCTCTTCCTCAACACCTCCAAAAGTTACCTCAAATACAGATGCATCGACCAAAGCCTGTACGAGGACGACGGACTTCACCTCAATCAACGAGGAAAACACAAACTTTTCCTTTACTTTCAGCGCTTCGTCTGGCATTTCTGCCAGTATTCTACACGTCCTATAATGTGAGTTTAACTACTGCTGGGCAAAGCTTAATCGAATCCAAAATTAGTTTTGACATATTATATGTGTGTATTTTTTATATATATATATATATATATATATATATATATATATATATATATATATATATATATATATATATATATATATATATATATATATATATATTAGGCATATATGATACACGCACATGCATAGAAAACTGTTTTATTTCATAGATTTTTAAATGTATATATTATATGTATTTGATATACATACAGTTTCTCAAATATATGCATGCCTGTGTGTGTGTATATATACATAATAAATATACACACTTCATTGGTCAGCAACTTATTTTAGATGTATTTTTTCCCCAAGCACTACTTTTAACACTAACTGGACTTTTTAAATCAATAAAACGTGTTTTACTTAAAACTGACATCATTGCCTTTATCTTTATCCACACAAACACTAAAGCCCTGTCGACACGAACATGGGTGTTTTTAAAACACGGGTATTTTTTCCACGGTTTCGCTGTTTGTCCACATGAAACCGAGTATCAGATGACTGAAACCAAAACCTTTTGAAAACTTGGAGTGAGAATTTATGCCCCGCCCCTATGCCAACAAGCCCCACCCACACCAGGCCACGCCCCCATTTATTTATACATCTATAACAATTATATATTATTTTAATAAATATTTAAAAAAATATATATTTATTATAAATAAAAGTTTTATTGTTATCCAATTATTATTCTATTCTAAATAAATAAAAATAATAATTTTAAATTTGTAACAATGTAAAGACTGAAGTGATATGCTAAGATCATTTAAGAATTTTTTTTTGCAAAAATATATTAATTTCATTAGAATGAAATTCTATAGACAATTGTATAGAACACAAAAAAATATGTTTTATAGAATTATCTGTTGTGTGTTGTCTTAGACCTGACTCATGGCCAAGAATTAGGTTTATTAAGTCGAAACTTCAAATTGTCCCTAGTGTATGTGTGTGAATGAGAGTGTATGGATGTTGCCCAGTGATGGGTTGCAGCTGGAAGGGCATCCGCTGGGTAAAACATATGCTGGATAGGTTGGCGGTTCATTCCGCTGTGGCGACCCCAGATTAATAAAGGGACTACTAGGCCGAAAAGAAAATGAATGAATGAAGTCTAAACTCCCTGACTTCTTCCCTCTTTTCTGCTTCATACAAAAAAAAAAATCAGGAGCCATTAGTCAAAATAAGATCATCATGTTTATAAACTTTAGACTTGCAAAACTCACTGCAGGCTGACACCTGTAGCCTACATCAAAGGCGCCTCCTCTGAAATATGCATCTATTAACTGAAATTGATAATCTTTTTAATAACACAGTGAACCCTTCAGTCTTCTACACTACAGTCAGTTTTTTTTTTTTTTTACATTTATTTGTAAACCAAGTGCGTTTTAAAATACGTTTCACTTATTGTTTTTGCTTTTTCCATCAAAATCATAGTCATTTAACGTTTTAATTAATTATGATCTTTGTTGTTTTTAATTGTAGACAGTCCTAATGAAAGTCTATAAAAGGGGTGCATTTTACGGCAGGGTGCGTTTCTCGGCACAACACCACGCATAAGTGGCGCGTGAGCAGCGCAAATTTTTTGGCATGAATGTTTACAACTGGGATTCATACCAGGAGCGGGAACGCAAGCAGCGCGTCAGCGCAAGCAGGAGCGGCGCGAGATGCACGGGTTTGCCATCTGCGCGTATGCGTCAGTTTGTTTTTGTTTACATTGCTTTCACCAGTCTTGATTCGGTTGCACACAGAGAATAACGTCTTTTATATAACGGAAAAAGTCTTTAAAACCGTCTTTATTAAAGCTAAAAAAATATTTCACGGAGATGATTTTTCTGTGTGAGAAAATGGATGTGTGGCGTGAGAATACTGTCAAATGCGTGAGAGTTGGCAGCTATGGCCAGGGGGAATATTTTCTGAAACTCTGTGTACAGTGTGGACACTACAACCAGAGTTTTTACCTCATGATGTCAGCATGTGTGCTATTTTCTACTTTCTGATTGGCCAACATGACTGGATTCACACCAAACTAAAGTCCCTTTAAGGCGAGTCATTTCACTCTGCGGCCATCTTTGAAACGCCTCTATGGCATTCTGTCTGAATGGGGAAACATCAAATTCTCTAAAACTGTTTGCCAAGCTTACGATTAAATTTCATACTAGGAATCACCAATAAACGTAAACAACAACTGTCTCATGAGTTTAGTTTCTAATGGCCCGTTTCCACTGAGTGTTTCGGTATGCTTTTTATGTCCGTTTGCACTGTCAAAAAGTACCTAAAAGCGAACCGTACCGTACCAGTTTTTGGGTACCCTTTCCAAAGGGTACCTAGCACGACAAAAGGGTACCAAAAGGTGGAGCTAGACGTGCAGTTGAACGCTATTGGTTTACAGAGATACGTCACTAGCTCGTACATAAGCAGGAGGATGAAAGCAAAGGAACCGCCATGTTTTAAATACACAGCCGAGACATTACACCGTACTAATATGTACATATAATAACAAGCAATGGTCCACCCAAGCTCAAACAAACCTTGTCGTTGTCTTGATGATCCTTCACAAAGAATCTGCCGTGTCCTGTTTTTGATTTACGAGGCCGCTTTAAAGCGCGAGCAGGTTCACTTTCTCCAGAGAGCTCGCGTGCACTTGCCGCTCATCTATATTTGAAATAGCGAACTTCTTGAGCTGATGATAATAACGTGCGTGTGGTACTCTTTTGGCAGTGGAAACGCAAGCCTGATAAAGGTAACCTGTACTGTACCAATCAGTGGAAACGGGCTATAAACGTTCGAATCGCACAAAATCAGCAGAAACTCTCGACTGGTCTGAGCACCTCCCCCAGAGAATCGTCAGTCTGTAGCGATCAATGATTGGCTGCTGTAGTAGAAGGCGAGGCTTCATTCTCCATATTGACCGTTCCACTTTTTCCCATTCAAAACTATACGAGTGACCTGTCTTGTTGACCAAACGTGGAAGATTCAATTCATGCAGATTCCACACGTTGGTGGAAAAATCGTTGTCTATTCAGTGTCGTTCACTCCATGGGACAATAATCCACCTTTGTTCTCACGTTTGCATTGATTTGTGTGCAATTTTCTTGCGAAAATACTTGATCCTGCGTTTGGTTTGAATCCAGCATAATGGTTTTTATCGCCACCTGTTGATTCGCCGTGACCCTGAAGCTGAATTTATATAATGGCCTGTTTCCACTGAGTGGTTCGGTACGCTTTTTTGTCCGTTTCCACTGTCAAAATGTACCTAGAAGCGAACCGTACTGTACCACTTTTTGGGTACCCTTTCCAAAGGGTACCAAAAGGTGGAGCTAGTCCCACAGCTGAACACTATTGGTTTACAGAGAAACGTCACTAGTGCGTACACAAGCCAGGAGAATGAAAACAAAGGAAGCGGCATTTTTAAATACACAGTCGAGACATTAAACCGTAATAATATGTACATATAATAACAAGCAATGGTCGACCCGAGCTCAAACAAACCTTGTCGTTGTCTTGATGAACCGCCACAAAGAATCTGCCGTGTCCTGTTTTTGTTTTACGAGGCCGTTTAAAAGCGCAAGCAGGTTCACTTTCTCCAGACAGCTCGAGTGCACTTGCCGCGCATCTATATTTGAAATAACGAACTTCTTGAGCTGATGATAATAACGTGCGCGTGGTACCCCTTTTGGCAGTGGAAACGCAAGCCTGACAAAGGTGACCTGTACCGTACTGTAACAATCAGTGGAAACGGGATATAAACGTTCGACTCGCACAAAATCAGCAGAAACTCTCGACTGGTCTGAGCACCTCCCCCAGAGAATCGTCAGTCTATAGCGATTGATGATTGGCTGCTGTACTAGAAGGCGGGGCTTCATTCTCCATATTGACCGTTCAACTTTTTCCCATTCAAAACTATACGAGTGACCTGTCTTGTGTATTACATCGTCTTTGACTAAGCGTGGAAGATGCAATTCATGCAGATTCCACACGTTCGTGGAAAAATCGTTGTCTATTTAGTAGGGGTGTAACGATACTTCGAACCGAACCGAAATATCGCGATACACCAACCACGATACGAATCGCGAAACTCTCGTGGCGTACCGCGATACTCTCACGCCCCCTGCTGCCCATTGTTGAGGTTGACGTCACTTGTCTCTAACTAATTAAACCAAATTTAAGCACATATTTATTTGATCACATTTGATTAAATTGTATTAGTAATGAGGTTTTGTTCTAAATATTATATTCTAAAGTTAGTATTTTCCAAGTGCATGTCATGTCATGTGAGTGCGCGATCACTGGATTACTGCATGGTGTCCGCTACATTCATTCTTCCATGGCAGGGCGCCACACCAAAATTCACCCCGCCACTGACTGATGCTTGCGCGCCGATTTTCTCTGTTGGTGCACGGGATTCTTGCGTGCCCTCATATATACTCTGCTCAAGTGCGCTTTCAAAAACACGCAGCTGAAATGCGATTTAGTGTGTTTACGCATCACGCATCAGTAACTGACTGACAGGTGCATGCAGCGTGTGAGGCTGGCAAATACCACCGCTTTCAGTTAAGATGAACACAGTTTCCATAACTATACTTTATAGATAACAGATAATGCTTTATAATACTTTAAAATGTATAGATGACGTTGTCTTGCTGGACTTTATAGCCGTTTCACTTTACAGGGAGCATTAATGCCGCTTGGGTCTATTGGAGACATTCATAAATATTTCTAATGAAGGTTGGAGACATACATGTTACATAAACACACTAAGGAGCACTTGAGCGGAGTATATATGGGGGCACGCAGGAGTTTTGTGCATGGACGGAGAGAATAGGCGCGCAGGCAATATATTGACATTGCAGTTTTCAGCGCCGTGCACTGCATTCTTCCCTATACTGAACTGTAGAATGAAATAAATACAAATATGACGTTCACCTCTTACCTGATGTCTTTAACAATACATTTTCTATGTGTTTGCAAAATGGAAGTCGTAAGACATCTTCCCTATCCACCTTACTCTGAAAAAAAGAGTGAACTTGAGGAGGTATAGCTCAATGTAACGGGAAATAGCCAACAATAGCTGAGCCAAAAACTAACAAACAAATCAATCAAATAAAAAATGTACAAAAATCACAAAATTTCTCAAAGTGGGCAAAAGTAATGCTAAATAATTTTGCCCAAACGAAAGTTAAGCAAAAACAACGAAAATCATAATCATGTTGACAAAATACACGAAAAACGAGATCAAAGGAACATGCGCTCTTCTCCGCTTTTCCTGACGGGCTTTTTATATCCCCGCGCCACGACGCCCAGTAATGATAGATCATTCTCCTGACCAATTAGCTGTCGTGAAGGTGGAAATACAGAAATGACAGGCACGGAGAGAGAGAGAGAGAGAGAGAGAGAGAGAGAGAGCGAACGGGAGGCTAAAATACAACCAGCTAGAACCGTAACATTAGTTTCAGACAAAACTGCAGTGTATTCTCTTTGCTTGCGTGCCGATTTCCTCTGTTCGCGCGCAAAACTTCTTGCACGCCCTCAAATATACACGCTCAAGTGCAGATCTTTATGTGGGCTTTCAAATAACCGCTGCTGAAGTGCGATTTAGTGCGTTTTTGTGCGTTTTGCGACATTAACGCGTCCTGGGGTGGAGTGAGGCGGCTATAGACTCCAGCAAGATAAAGTCATTGTATGCAGAGCCATTGACATTTATCAGTTAAGTATAATTATGGAAACTGTGTTCATCTTAACTGAAATTAACTGAAGATTTCATATGTTCTTAGAGAGGACAAGCCTGTTTATCTTTCACTATAGTCAACACTGCAGTTATTTATTTAATTTTAGTTTACTTTCTTAAGATGGCTGCACTAAAGAGAATAGTTTTTTCTGACTAGTCTATATTGGATATTTATTTCATTTTTGTTGTTTACTCTGGTATCCTGACTGTACTAAAATAAGATGGCAAAATTAATAAAGAAAAAGTTTAGTTGTTCTTGTTATTAAGTGAATCTATTGTTCCTTAGCATTGCTGTTAAGATGACATCAACCCTAACCCCACAGCAAACAGAAACCGAACCGAACCGAACCGTGGCTCCAAAACCGTGAACCGAACCGAATCGTGCCTTTAGTGTATCGTTACACCCCTACTATTTAGTGTCGTTCACACCATGGGACACTAATGCACCTTTGTTCTTATGTTTGCGTTGATTTGTGCGAAAATACTTGATCCCGCGTTTGGTTTGAATCCAGCATAATGGCTTTTATCGCCACCTGTTGATATGCCGCAGTGCTTAATTTGTGAATTGCTAGGTCCCGGAACTGATCAGGGTAATGGATCCAGCATGTTACCCAAGAGGTGTCGCGCACGGAAGTGGAGGGCTGGGGGGCGGTTGAGAAGGGGGATCGGTAAAATGAGGTGCCAGATCCGGCGTGTTCCGGCATAATTTAAGCCCTGATATGCCGTGACCCTAACATGCATCACCGTGTGCTTTTGCGTTTTCATGTGGACCGACAAGGGCACCGCTAGGGGGCGGAAGTTAGGATGATTCTAAGTTCCCACGCCGTTTTGGGGCCCCCAGAGTTACTATTAGGGGGCCCAATCACGAAAACACACCAACCCTCTTCACTTTCTTAAACGACACAACAACCCCCCCCCCCCCCCCCCCCCCCCCCCCCCCCCCCAACCACTCTTAACTTTCGTACGCGAACAACCGCCCTGCCTCATTGCTTTTCACTTTCGTCTGCGACACCCCCCACCAGAATGTTGTCATAGGGACCGTACCATCCAGTGGCGCCCCTGGGACAGAGATTTAGAAGAAAAAAAATTAAGACACGGAAAACTCCCTGTATAACAATACCCCGTGTATGTGTGGACATGACCTAAATGTGTCAGGATTGGTGCACACAAAATTTAAATTCTGTCATAGATTCCCCCCCCCCCCGTCTGTTGTTTCAATGCCCTGAGACCTTTGTTCATCTTCAGAACACAAATTAAGATGTTTTTTAGATGAAATCCGAGAGCTCCCTCATCCTCCATAGACTGAAACAGCCCAGACAAGCTGCAGTTCCCAGAGAAATGGAATATTAAATGAGAAAACAGTGGGCGTGGCTTGTTTTTTTTCTACTGCGAGCTGATTGGATGTAGTAAAGTAGGCGTTTCATTCAGAAACGTAGTGAAAAGGGTTTGGGGAGAGTTATTACAGCCTAGCAGACTCCTCCTCCTCAACATTTTTGTTTGTTGTCATAGGAGGGGCGTGGTTAAGTATGTTAGCCCCGCCCAATACCTCAGACTGACTTAATCTGAGAATTTAACTGAAAACAAAGACAGGAAAATTCATTTTCATATTGAATTTTAGATTATATGGGCAAACCATTTGTTTTTCTTAATGACATGCGCAGATGATTTGTTCACCACAGAACTAGCAATGCTTGTTAGTTTCTGAGTTTTCTTACCCTTCCAACCGAGTTTGTTCCACCGAGGTAATGTGGGAACATGTTCAGTGCTGTTGCGAATAGGCATACTTCGTAAACGCCTGTCAACTCATTCAAATTATTTGATTAAATGAATTAAATTGTAATTGACCGGCGTAACATGGAAAACAGTTTAATATAGGCCTCTCTGAAACTGAATATTTCCCTGAATTTTATTTAGGCTAGATTATTATTTTATTTGACAATCCAGTTCGTGATTCGGCATTGTTGAAGCATAGCGGATTTGTTTTGAAGCACTTCACCTCAAATGTTATTCGTTCTTCTATTTTATCTAGAAGTTAACTGACTAGGGTTGGGCGATGTTGACCAATTTGGCATCGTACGATGTCTGATGTGAACATCGGCGATGGACGATGGTATCGTCGTCGTAGGCGGGGTGGGGGTGGTTGTTGTTAAATATCAATAATTCATAAGGAATTTAATAATTGTAGCCTATCGTTTTCACTACCTGACCCACATGGTCTTTGTTTTACCCATAACCAAACCATAAATAAATAAAGTTATACACAAATTACCACCTGTCAATCACTTTTTTTCCGCGGGACTCTGGCATGAATAAGCGGAGTGATCTGTGTCATAGTGGCTTTTTCCCCACAGCTGGTGGCGGAGACCAGACGAGAGTTGGTTTGGAGTTCACTGTAATTTGTATTATGCTTAATGATAACTTCCTTATTTTATTACTATTATTATGAGAAAATAATAACAAGAGCTAGGGCTCGACCGTTTCTACGCATGCGCCCGAAATTTTATGCGACCTAAAATATATATTTAAAAGCATTTGTGCTAATGCATGTGCGACCTGTTTACACTGCAAAATCCTCACCGCGTTCGCAGATTTAGGAGACATTTATGCAAGATGCATCTTTGCACCTAAAGACGCCAAACGCAGCGGTCAGGAACAGATTAAAACTGTTGTTATGCGATTGTGAACTTGCTGAAGTAAAAAAAGCCCGGACTGCTTGCCCCCAGTGTTGCCAGATGTAGCTGACTTTTTCCAGCCCAAAAACGCTCCAAAATGTATGAGGGGTGGTTGGATCGTCCTATATTTCATGAAAAGTGGGGGGAACGGTCCCAAATTACACGAATAGTGGGAGGGTTACGGGAGTTTGCCGGCAAGCGGGCGTACCTTTACAATACCGCCCAAATATCCACTACCCGCCTATGTTATTTTTTACCCGCAAACTTGGAAACTGGGATTCAAAACCGCCCAATCTGGCAACACTGCTTGCCCGCCCTTTGTGCTCTTCTTATTGGCCCACTGCGCTAGAACTGAACACGAATGGATTGGTTAATATCAGCTGTCAATCACTCAGTCAGTGCCTTCACATGACAGGAGCTACAACCGCGGAAATGTGAAGCGCTGAAGAAGAGAGAATGAAAATAACACTGACAGATTTAGTTTTAGAAACCCTAACGTTACTAATAATGGCACATCTTATTAGTGATCATGTGCTGAATGTTAATCCACCATTTACACTTTTCCAAGAGTGGATAAAAGACTTCCAGTGGCTTCAAGTCCGCTATGAAAATAACCAAAGCCATTCAGTGTAAAGTCTGTGGGACGGGGTTTGCAGGTAACAGAGTTTGCCACTGAATCTAGACATTTTAAGCGCGAGAGGTGCTGTACAATCCTCACGATGTATTTAATCCTCACCATGCTGTCAGCCGTGCAAACGGCAGCTATAAGTATAACACAGCTCATGAAAAGACCGTTATTGCTATTAAGATGACATGCAAATAATAAGTTATATATCGATATAAATGTGGGGCGGGGCGGCTCAGCATCGTGAAGTTTATTGGCCATCGGCGATGGACGATGAAATCGTCTATCGGCCCAACCCTATAACTGACCAACAAAAATATTTAAACAAAGAGACAAACTATATACGAAATTCGTTTTAAAAAGATATTTTTTCAAAGAAAAATATATGAATTATATTTTTGTTTGAGCCCGTCCACTACTTAACTTTGCGGGTGGATGATTTTCGGTCAGTGGAAAGTAAGGATTTAATTAATGATTCACTAATTGTATTGTATCACAATCTTCTGTCATATATTTGCAAATTTTTTAATACGTCACAATTTTAAAGATGAGCGTCTGATTTTTCCTGGGTGCTGATGTGCTTTTATTATGGTGGCTTGAGAAAGCCACCTTTCTGATATTCTACATAAACTTATTATTATTCTTCCGTCTTCTTCTTCTTCTTCTTCTTCCGTCTTCTGAGACTAATTTTAAAGTGTATCTCCTCCTAAACTTTTCAAGCTACAAACTTCAAACTTTCGTCAAACCTTCAAACTGGTCTGACTCGGGTTGCTATATCTTTTCTAACTGATTCGACTATCGGTTTTCCGAAAAACGACCCAGAAAATTTCCAAAAGTCCCATTGACTTAACATTGGGTCAAACTTTGTGAGCTCATAACTCTGCATCAGACTGTCCCACAGACTAATGGCTGAGCTCATTTAACTCAGTCTAGCCAGCAGCCAATCACTGATGACCTTTAAACTTACTAGCCACTCCCTAGCAACCACTTACAACACCCTAGCAACTGTCCCATAGACTGTGACTAGCTATTCTAACACATGCTAATAGTTTTAACATCCTACTGACATGCTAATTTTGCTAGAAAGATGCTAGCAACACACTAGTGACATGCTAGTCATGCTAGAACATGCTAATTCATGCTAATTCATGCTAGAAACAAGCTGATTCATGCTAGAATCATGCTAGTAACACACTAAAATCATGCTAGTAACATGCTAATTCATGCTAGAAACATGCTAGTAACATGCTAATTCATGCTAGAATCATGCTAGTAACATGCTAATTCAATGCTAGTAACACACTAAAATCATGCTAGTAACATGCTAGAATCATGCTAGTAACATGCTAATTCATGCTAGAATCATGCTAGTAACACACTAAAATCATGCTAGTAACATGCTAATTTATGCTAGAAACATGCTAGAAACATGCTAGTAACATGCTAATTCATGCAAGAATCATGCTAGTAACATGCTAATTCATGCTAGTAACATGCTAATTCATGCTAGAAACACGCTAAAATCATGCTAGTAACATGCTAGAATCATGCTAGTAACATGCTAATTCATGCTAGAAACATGCTAGTAACATGCTAATTCATGCTAGAAACACGCTAGTAACATGCTAATTCATGCTAGAAACACGCTAGTAGCATGCTAATTCATGCTAGTAACATGCTAATTCATGCTAGAAACACGCTAGTAACATGCTAATTCATGCCAGAATCATGCTAGTAACATGCTAATTCATGCTGGAAACACGCTAGTAACATGCTAATTCATGCTAGAAACACGCTAGTAACATGCTAATTTATGCTAGAAACACGCTAGTAACATGCTAATTCGTGTTAGAATCATGCTAGTAACATGCTAATTCATGCTAGAAACACGCTAGTAACATGCTAATTCATGTTAGAAACACGCTAGTAACATGCTAATTTATGCTAGAAACACTCTAGTAACATGCTAATTCATGTTAGAATCATGCTAGTAACATGCTACTTCATTCTAGAATCATGCTAGTAACATGCTAATTCACGCTAGAAACACGCTAATAACATGCTAATTTATGCTAGAAACACGCTAGTAACATGCTAATTCATGCTAGAATCATGCTAGTAACATGCTAATTCATGCTAGAATCATGCTAACGGCATGCTAATTCATGCTATAATTATGCTAGTAACATGCTAAATTATGCTAGAATCATGCTAATTTATGTTAGCAACTGCCTAGCAACCACTAGAAACATGCTAACATATATGTACTTATCTATGCCGACTGTTTCAAACCTTATAAAAACTACTTCAGTTATTTACACTTTAAAACTACTTCAAACTTTCAGACTCGGCTTTCTCAAGCCACCATAAAGTTTGTCCTCAAACTTTAATATCTAGTTACATTTAGATTTCAACAAAATATTAAAATTAACAGGAAACAAATTATGTCGTAACGAATGCCCTTAAATAATGTAGCCTTTGTCAATAAGCATCAGTGTTTCTTGACATGATTGGGGAAGGGGGCGGGGCGGTGCTGGACTTGTGCGTACCTTGGAATAAAATCCTGCAGGCGCCCCTGCTGCATGTTACTTGTAGTTTCTAAAAAAAAAATGAACAATTCACTCTTGATATGGGTTGATGAAGAAGAGTAAGAACTGGTGAGTGTTTTGTTAAAAAATGAAAAAGTTCGGACTTTAATGAACAATTTCCACTGAAATCAAGAAAATAAAACACTTTGTTTCAGTGTTAATCTGCTTTCTCATAGTGGACATTTTTGCGGAGTAAGTTGATGTTTGTGAATCCATTAAAGGACATCTATATTACATTTAATCTATATTGTATCTATATTAAAGGACATCCTATCACTTATCTATAACTTTTATTTAACAGATGTTGTATTTGATTTTCAACCAATTCCATGGGACATTGTACCAGTGTTGTACATTATCTGTCCCTCAAAAAAATAAATAAACACAGAATAAAAAGTATTACGTCCCAAAAAATTTCTAAAATGGCCTCATGGATTATTTCTGTGAGTTGTTGTGTAAAGGAATTCATTTGGTTCTCAGATTTTTGTTCTTTATTAAAAGCACTTTACACTAAAAACTGTTATTTAGGAAAATAAACTTCAGAAATAGCAAGTTGAAGTTGTTATCATTCACATCAATTGATTAAAAACATGAAATTATAAACTAGATATTAAAGTTTGAGGACAAACTTTATGGTGGCTTGAGAAAGCCGAGTCTGAAAGTTTAAAGTAGTTTTAAAGTGTAAATAACTGAAGTAGTTTTTATGAAGTTTGAAACCGTCGGCATAGATAAGTACATATATGTTAGCATGTTTCTAGTGGTTGCTTAGCATGATTCTAGCATGAATTAGCATGTTACTAGCATGATTCTAGCATGAATTAGCATGTTACTAGCATGATTCTAGCATGAATTAGCATGTTACTAGCATGATTCTAGCATGAATTAGCATGTTTCTAGCATGTTTCTAGCATGAAGTAGCATGTTTCTAGCATGAATTAGCATGTTACTAGCATGTTTTTAGCATGAATTAGCATGTTACTAGCATGATTCTAGCATGAATTAGCATGTTTCTAGCATGAATTAGCATGTTACTAGCATGATTCTAGCATGAATTAGCATGTTACTAGCATGAATTAGCATGTTACTAGCATGATTCTAGCATGAATTAGCATGTTACTAGCATGATTCTAGCATGAATTAGCATGTTTAATAGCATGTTTCTAGCATGAATTAGCATGTTACTAGCATGATTCTAGCATGAATTGGCATGATTCTAGCATGAATTAGCATGTTACTAGCATGTTTCTAGCATGAATTAGCATGTTACTAGCATGATTCTAGCATGAATTAGCATGTTACTAGCATGATTCTAGCATGAATTAGCATGTTATTAGCATGTTACTAGCATGATTCTAGCATGAATTAGCATGTTACTAGCATGATTCTAGCATGAATTAGCATGTTTACTAGCATGTTTCTAGCATGAATTAGCATGTTACTAGCATGATTCTAGCATGAATTAGCATGTTACTAGCATGTTTCTAGCATGAATTAGCATGTTTCTAGCATGAATTAGCATGTTACTAGCATGATTCTAGCATGAATTAGCATGTTACTAGCATGATTCTAGCATGAATTAGCATGTTTCTAGCATGAATTAGCATGTTACTAGCATGATTCTAGCATGAATTAGCATGTTACTAGCATGTTTCTAGCATGAATTAGCATGTTACTAGCATGATTCTAGCATGTTACTAGCATGATTCTAGCGTGTTACTAGCATGATTTTAGTGTGTTACTAGCATGATTCTAGCATGAATCAGCTTGTTTCTAGTATGAATTAGCATGAATTAGCATGTTCTAGCATGACTAGCATGTCACTAGTGTGTTGCTAGCATCTTTCTAGAAAAATTAGCATGTCAGTAGGATGTTAAAACTATTAGCATGTGTTAGAATAGCTAGTCACAGTCTATGGGACAGTTGCTAGGGTGTTGTAAGTGGTTGCTAGGGAGTGGCTATTAAGTTTAAAGGTCATCAGTGATTGGCTGCTGGCTAGACTGAGTTAAATGAGCTCAGCCATTAGTCTGTGGCACAGTCTGATGCAGAGTTATGAGCTCACAAAGGTTCATCCAATGTTAAGTCAATGGCAGTCTTTTACAATGGAAGTCTATGGGACAGTTGCTAGGGTGTTGTAAGTGGTTGCTAGGGAGTGGCTAGTAAGTTTAAAGGTCATCAATGATTGGCTGCTGGCTAGACTGAGTTGAATTAGCTCAGCCATTAGTCTGTGGGACAGTCTGATGCAGAGTTATGAGCTCACAAAGGTTCATCCAATGTTAAGTCAATGGCAGTCTTTTACAATGGAAGTCTATGGGACAGTTGCTAGGGTGCTGTAAGTGGTTGCTAGGGAGTGGCTAGTAAGTTAAAAAGTCATCAGTTATTGGCTGCTGGCTAGACTGAGTTAAATGAGCCCAGTTAGAAGTCTGTAGGACAGTCTGATGCAGAGTTATGAGCTCACAAAGTTTGACCCAATGTTAAGTCAATGGGACTTTTGGAAATTTTCTGGGTCGTTTTTCAGAAAACCGATAGTCGGATCAGTTAGAAAAGACATAGCAACCCGAGTCAGACCAGTTTGAAAGTTTGACGAAAGTTTGAAGTTTGTAGCTTGAACAGTTTAGGAGGAGATACACTTTAAAATTAATCTCAGAAGACGGAAGAAGAAGAAGAAGAAGAAGTTTATGTAGTATATCAGAATGGTGGCTTTCTCAAGCCACCATAATAAATTCTACAATACCAGAAATATATAATATATATAAATGTACAATTGTCCCCATGCTTCGTTAAATTTGACATCGAAAATGACTTGAAAGTGGCATTTAACGGAGAAGCTGACAGTGGTAAATGATGCGTTCTATCATTGAATTGTATGATTTTTTTATGCTTGTTTTTGTATGATTTGTTTGGGAAGTCAGGCCCTGTTTTGTTTTTTATAAGTGAAAAGGTATGTTTCTGCTAGAATGTCCCCCATACTGCCAGTTTAAATGAAGATGATCTGTGGAAATGTACATTTGTCAATTATAAAGACGTTATCCCTGCTGAAAAATCCAGCTTAAACCAGCCTAAGCTGGTTGGCTGGTTTTAGCTGGTCGACCAGCCTGGTTTTAGAGGGGTTTTGGCCATTTCCAGGCTGGTTTCCAGCCATTTCCAGCCTGGTCTTAGCTGGTCAGGCTGGAAAATGACCAGCTTAAACCAGCTAAAACCAGCTTGACCAGCCTGGTTTAAGCTGGACATAGCTGGTTTTGGCTGGTCAAGCTGGTTTAAGCTGGTCAACTCCCAGCCTGACCAGCTAAGACCAGGCTGGAAATGGCTGGAAACCAGCCTGGAAATGGCCAAAACCCCTCTAAAACCAGGCTGGTCGACCAGCTAAAACCAGCCAACCAGCTTAGGCTGGTTTAAGCTGGATTTTTCAGCAGGGATTGCCATTTGAAATGATCTTAATCAATTTTTATGAATGTTTCCCATTCAGATAAAATAAATGTATGGCCATTGTTCTTTTGTAATACAAATTTAGGTTTGCTTTTATATTACAGGGAAGAAATTAAGATGTATAAACTGTGATCGCTTGGTTAAATACTTCTCTCTGCAGCCACAAACTAAATTGTATATTTTCTCAGAAGTTAGACTTTTATTTTGTTGTGGGTGTGTGACGTCATAAAACCGCGCCGCTGCTGTGTCCTCGATCCAAAACAAAAGGTGTGTGCTTTAAGTTTTTATACTTTATGAAGCGAAACAAACGTTTAAGGTTATAGTTTTAGTTTACACGCGATACATTCATTTGCAAAGTAAAAATGTAAATATAAAAATCCTTTTATTTTGAGTTTAAAGTTAACAGAAAATGTTCGTCTCATTTCTCTCTCTATCGTGAGTCTGTTAGTAAACATGAACTAACTGAGAAGTAGGGAAGAGAAAACGGGGCTTTACAAATCTCCGAGTCATTTGAATCAAATGTTTCTCTAAATGATTCACTGTTCCGAGTCACGCGAATCAACGCGCCACTTTTACAAATCTACTGTAAATAATATATATTTTAAAAAATCCTAATATCTATAAATACGTTTATAAAATATAACAAATATTAAGTGTGTGTGTCTATACACACACACACACACACACACATTCACCGGCCACTTTATTAGGTACACCGTACTTAGTACCAGGTTGGACCCCCTTTTTGCCTTCAGAACTGCCTTAATCCTTCGTGGCATAGATCCAGCAAGGTACTGGAAAATTTCCAGGTCCAGGAGTTTTTGGTCCATATTGACATGATAGCATCACGCAGTTGCTGCAGATTTGTCAGCTGCACATCCATGATGCGAATCTCCCGTTCCACCACTTCCCAAATGTGCTCTATTGGATTGAGCTCTGGTGACTGTGAAGGCCATTTGAGTACAGTGAACTCATTGTCATGTTCAAGAAACCAGTCTGAGATGATTCGCGCTTTATGACATGGCGCGTTATCCTGCTGGAATCAGAAGATGGGTACACTGTGATCATAAAGGGATGGACATGGTCAGTAACAATACTCAGGTAGGCTGTGGCGTTCACACGATGCTCAGTTGGTGCTAATGGGCCTAAAGTGTGCCAAGACAATATCCCCCACACCATTACACCACCACCACCAGCCTGAACTGTTGCTACAAGGCAGGATGGATCCAGGCTTTCATGTTGTTGATGCCAAATTCTGACCCTACCATCCGAATGTCGCAGCAGAAATCGTGACTCGTCAGACCAGGCAACGTTTTTTCCAATCTTCTATTGGCCAATTCGGGTGAGCCTGTGCCAATTGTAGCCTCAGTTTCCGGTTCGTAGCTGACAGGAGTGGCATTCGGTGTGGTCTTCTGCTGCTGCAGCCCATCCGCCTCAAGGTTGGACGTGTTGTGTGTTCAGAGATGCTCTTCTGCAGACCTCGGTTGTAACAAGTGATTATTTGAGTTACTGTTGCCTTTCTATCAGCCATTCTTCTCTGACCTCTGGCATCAACAAGGCATTTGCGCCCACAGAACTGCCGCTCACTGGATATTTTCTCCTTTTCAGACCATTCTCTGTAAACCCTAGAGATGGTTGTGCGTGAAAATCCCAGTAGATCAGCAGTTTCTGAAATACTCAGACCAGCCCGTCTGGCACCAACAACCATGCCACATTCAGTCACTTAAATCACCTTTCTCTGATGCTCAGTTTGAACTGCCGCAGATCGTCTTGACCATGCCTGCATACCTATATGCGTTGAGTTGCTGCCACCTGATTGGCTGATTAGAAATTTGTGTTAACAAGCAGTTGGACAGGTGTTCCTAAAATAAGTGGCCGGTGAGTGTGTGTATTTGTATATTTGAAAATCAGTAACATGTAGCCTATACCTCTTAAAGTAATAGTTCACCCAAAACCGAAAATTCTGTCATTTACTCGCTCTTTATTTGTTCAAAACAAGTATTAATTTCTTCTTTTTTTTCTAAAAGAATCACAAAAGAAAATATTTTGAAGAATGCTGGAAACCTGTAACCATTGACATCCATAGTAGGACAAACAAACACTATGGAAGTCAACATTCTTCAAACTATCTTCTTTTGTGTTCAACAAAATAAAGAAACTTAAAAAAAAGATTTAAAAGGGCGAGTAAACGATAACAGAGCTTTTGTTTTTGGCTAAACCATCCTTTTTAACGTTTCAAAATGTTTGGGGTTTCATGACCATTATCTCTCCCTCAGTCTTACAGACGTAATAGTGAACTAGAGAGCTGATTGAGACACAGCCACAGATTATGTGTGGATTTCTCTTATTTCTGTTCGTTGTTCTCATTTTAAACAGGACAAAGTGTCCAAACACAGAGAAAAACTCCTGCTGAAGCGACTGATCTCCACACTGTTATAAAGATGGCGTCTATTAAAGAGGAGAGTGAAGATGTGAAGATTGAAGAAACATTCACAGTCAAACATGAGGAACAAACAGGTTGGTTTTCTTTTTCAAAGATCAACTCATTTTATTAAATGTCTGCTGATACAATTAGATTTAGCATAAATATTGAATCAAAAGCGTATGAATAATTTCCCCAACAGGTATAAATCTCAGTATGCTGAGGCAAGTTTACTGTGTAGTCTAAAGGCTATTACTATAATTCAACAACCCTAAATATTTACATCATTTTGATCAGTATATGTTTATAGTGTACCTGCTTTAATGTATTATTATTATTTTGAGAATCAGGTTCACTTCTACAGGCTAATCATTATTATGACAAGAAGTTATTTTAATTGCAGTTGAAACCAGAAGTTTACATACACTCTATTAAAAAGGAACATAACCATTTTTAAAAAATGTCTGATGGTAAATCATGCTAAACGTTTACTATTTTAGGTCCGTTAGGATTACCTAAATCATTTACATTTGCTAAATGCCAGAATAATGAGAGAATTTTTTTGAGAGTTGTTTTTATTAATTTCTAGACAGTCAAAAGTTTACACGCATTTCCTTGGTATTTTTTTAGCTTTGCTTTTAAACTGTATAACTTTGGTCAGATGTTTTGGGTATCCTTCCACAAGCTTCTCATAATAGTTTGCAGGAATTCTGGCCCATTCCTCCTGACAGAATTGGTGTAACTGGGTCAGATTTGTAGGCTGTCTTGCTCGCACAAGCTTTTTCAACTCTGCCCACAAATTTTCTATAGGATTTAGATCATGGCTTTGTGATGGCCACTCCAAAACATTCACTCTGTTGTCCTTAAAGCACATTTGAACTAATTTGGCAGTATGCTTAGGGTCATGGTCTGTTTGGAAGACCCATTTGTGGCCAAGTTTTAATTTCCTGGCTGATGTCTTGAGATGTTGCTTCAGTATAATGTTCTTCATGATGCCATCTATTCTGTGAAGTGGTCCAGTCCCTCCTGCAGCAAAACAGCCCCACAACATGATGCTGCCGCCCCCATACTTCACAGTTGGGGTGGTGTTCCTAGGCTTGTAAGCTTTCCCCTTTGTCCTCCAAATGTAACACTGGTCATTATGGCCAAACAGTTCAATCTTATTTCCATCAGACCACAGGACATGTCTCCAAAAATCATTCTATTTCCCAGTGTAATTTAGCAAGTTGTAATCTGGCTTTTGTGTTGATTCTGGCTTGTTGATTTTCCCGTGTTGTCACACAAGGAAGCAGTGTGTTTGAGGTTTTCCTTAAATACTATTCTACAGTTGTGCCTCCAATTAACTCAAATCTGACTTTTCTTTAAAATGGTTATGTGCCTTTTTATACAGTGTATGTAAACTTCTGGTTTCAACTGTATATAAGTAATTACAAGATCATAACATTACAAAGCATTTCTTTAAATGTGTGTTTTGCAATCGTGCTTTAAAAGTGTCTGTCAAAGCACCTGGTAATATTCAATTATTTTAATTGATTATTGTTCATTTATTTTTGCAACTATGTAGTTAAATAAATAGAAAATAGTATAAGCATAATAGTAAAAACCAACAGTAATGGTTCCTTCAGTGACGACATAAACCGGGAGAAAATGAATGATTTACATTGTAATAGACAAAATGCTAGAAATCTTGTTGACACGTCCACAAATGCCAACATGAATCCCAGAGAATACTATGGTCTGTATTGTCAGAGGATCGAATATCAGTAAATGAGGGATTGCACTGTAATAAGTGCAGTATCTGAGCAGTTATTGGACTTAAAGGGCTCCTATTTTACCCCTTTTTCAAGATTTAGGATAAGTCTGTTGTGTCTCCAGAATGTGTCTGTAAAGTTTCATCTCAAAACACCCATCAGATTATTTATTATAGCTTTCAGAGTACTGGATTTTTTGCTCTGAACACAATGTAGCTGTTTTTGTGGCCTGTGCCTTTAATGCTGGTTCTCCCCGCCCACCGTTCCCACGTGCCTGTCAGAGTGTGCCTCAATCTCCGCCTTGGCGGCGTCAGATAAACAGCACAGTGACAGACATGAAGGAAGCAGATCTCATGTAATGTTTGTGAGAAATACTACAGTAAGAACTTTCCCAATGATTATTTGTGTGCGTTTAACTTTGCAATGTTTTCGCATGCAAATGTGACAGGATAGACGTTAATATCCACTGCTGTATGTACATCCGTTATGATAATGTACAAAATAAAGCTGATTAATGTCCACAAACTGAAACTGGAGTATGCAGATATTAGTGGCATTATTGAAGTAAACACCTCGGTCTTTAGGACCTTTCGCCATATTTTCCGACAAGGTCCACACGCGGCTGTCAGAAAGGACGGCACACACACATACACAAACACACATCGTGAAATGCGGAAGTTTTTTTTCTTACCATTTGGCATGCGTCATTAAATTCCATAACTCTCTCACCTATCCTTACTCCGTATTTGCGTCTAATACCCCAGTTTGTCACGAAGGAATAAATGAAACTGCCTAACTGCAGTTAGAGCCTCTGCTGATTTGATTCAAAAGAGCAGACGGCACACCAGTCAGGTATACATCCGCGGTAATATATCAAGGTGAAAGCCATCATAGCTTGCGTAAAATAGACCCAGCTCCCAACCCAACTTTGAGAATAGATTAACGGCGATATTTTTTTTTATCGCGCGATAAGAGTCTCGCGTTAACGCAGCACGTTAACGCCGTTAACGGCCCAGCACTAATTTATAATATTAATATATTATTAATTATAAGACTGTGCTTTATATGATTAAATCATTTTATTGTCAATGTACAGTGAAACTGATGAGTCCATGTTGAAGTGAGGTTATAAAATACACTGCTGTTCCATTTGAAGAGGTTCTTCCAAGTCCGAACTTGGAAAGTCTGAACTTCCAACGATGCAAGTCCGAATATTGCGCACTTGGTATTGAGAAACAGCCAATGTCTTGCTTTGTGCCTTTGAATGAGGGCTAATTTGTATTTTTCTCTCTTTAGGGCTGATGGTGCTGAAAGAAGAGACGCGAGACATGAATAAAATGGAGGGGAAAGATCAGTTTGTGAAACACCAAGATTTAACACCTGATGAAAAATTATCATGTAAAAGATCTCAGAAAACCAAATCTAATAGTGATTTCATTTGCCGTCAGTGTGGAAAAGGTTTTATTCATCAACAAAACCTTAATGTTCACATGAGAATTCACACTGGAGAGAAGCCTTTTTCATGTGATCAGTGTGGAAAGAGTTTCAGTCAGAATGAAAAACTCAAAGTCCACATGAGAGTTCACACCAAAGAGAGGCCTTACACGTGTCCTCGGTGTGGGAAAAGTTTCACTCAAAAGGAAAACCTTAATGTACATATTAGAGTTCACACGGGGGAGAAGCCATTTCCTTGCCAACATTGTGGAAAGAGATTCAGTCAACTACATGCCCTTAAAGGGCATGTTACAATTCACACTGGAGAAAGGCCGTATGCCTGCACTGTGTGTAGGAAGACTTTCTATCAAAAACAGAAACTTGAAATGCACATGACCGTTCACACCGGAGAGAAGCTTTTCGACTGCCAACAGTGCGGAAAGAGATTTGGTCAAAAGGACAGCCTGAGAATCCACATGAAACTTCACACTAAAGACAAACCACACACTAAAGAGAAGCCTTACGTCTGCACAGAGTGCGATAAAACCTTCGCAAGTAAAAGCCATCTTAATCAGCACATGATCACTCACACTGGAGAGAAGCCTTTCTCGTGTGATCAGTGTGGAAAGAGTTTCGGTCTAAATTCAAAACTTAAAGTCCACATGAGAGTTCACACCAAAGAGAAACCTTACTCATGCGATCAGTGCGGAAAGAGTTTCAGCCAGAATGAAAAACTCAAAGTCCACATGAGAGTTCACACCAAAGAGAGACCTTACACGTGTCCTCAGTGCGGGAAGAGTTTCACTCAAAAGGAAAACCTTAAAGTACACATTAGAGTTCACACCGGGGAGAAGCCATTTCCTTGCCAACAGTGCGGAAAAAGATTCAAGCAATTGCACGTCCTTAAAGAGCATCTTAGAACTCACACTGGAGAAAAGCCTTTTGCCTGCCCTCAGTGTAGCAAGACTTACTGTCAAAAACAGAAACTTGAAATGCACATGACGGTTCACGCTGAAGAGAAGCTTTTCGCCTGCCAACTGTGCGGAAAGAGGTTTGGTTATAGGGACAGCCTGAAAAGCCACATGAAACTTCACGCTGAAGACAAACGCCACACTTGCTCTCAATGTGGTGAGGGTTTTACTATGAAAAGTCATCTTAATTCTCACATGAGAACTCACACTGGAGAGCCGTCTTACAGCTGCACACAGTGCGATAAAACCTTCTCACGTAAATACGTTCTTAATCGCCACATGACAACTCACACTGGAGAGAAGTCATGTTCATGAGGTCATGAGACTCTATCCTCAACCTTGGGTGTGGCGGTGTGTGTTTGTCTGAATAACACAGTTGAGAACTGGGTTAGAAACTGTACTGTGGTGTTAGTAACTGTACTATGGACCGAGTTTCGTGTGGCCGCTTTGACCGGATACTATACCAGAGTTGGTGACCCGGGGGTGTTACAGACCGTACCATAAAGCTGAGCACCGGGGTCAGGCTGAAATTAAAGGAGTTTTCCAGGAGAAAGTGCAAAACGGGAGGGTGGTGGGAGATGGGTCTGAAATACAGGAGACTCCTGGAAAAAAACGGGAGTGTTTACTGTGTGTGAATTTCTGTCGGGTTCGCCTTAAATACAGGGAGTGCAGCATTATTAGGCAAGTGAGTATTTTGACCACATCATCCTCTGTATGCATGTTGTCTTACTCCAAGCTGTATAGGCTCGAAAGCCTACTACCAATTAAGCATATTAGGTGATGTGCATCTCTGTAATGAGAAGGGGTGTGGTCTAATGACATCAACACCCTATATCAGGTGTGCATAATTATTAGGCAACTTCCTTTCCTTTGGCAAAATGGGTCAAAAGAAGGACTTGACGGGCTCCGAAAAGTCAAAAATAGTGAGATATCTTGCAGAGGGATGCCGCACTCTTAAAATGGCCAAGCTTCTGAAGCGTGATCATCGAACAATCAAGCGTTTCATTCAAAATAGTCAACAGGGTCGCAAGAAGCATGTGGAAAAACCAAGGCGCAAAATAAACTGCCCATGAACTGAGAAAAGTCAAGCGTGCAGCTGCCAAGATGCCACTTGCCACCAGTTTTGCCATATTTCAGAGCTGCAACATCACTGGAGTGCCCAAAAGCACAAGGTGTGCAATACTCAGAGACATGGCCAAGGTAAGAAAGGCTGAAAAACGACCACCACTGAACAAGACACACAAGCTGAAACGTCAAGACTGGGCCAAGAAATATCTCAAGGCTGATTTTTCTAAGGTTTTATGGACTGATGAAATGAGAGTGAGTCTTGATGGGCCCGTGGCTGGATCGGTAAAGGGCAGAGAGCTCCAGTCCGACTCAAACGCCAGCAAGGTGGAGGTGGAGTACTGGTTTGGGCTGGTATCATCAAAGATGAGCTTGTGGGGCCTTTTCGGGTTGAGGATGGAGTCAAGCTCAACTCCCAGTCCTACTGCCAGTTTCTGGAAGACACCTTCTTCAAGCAGTGGTACAGGAAGAAGTCTGCATACTTCAAGAAAAACATGATTTTCATGCAGGACAATGCTCCATCACACGCGTCCAAGTACTCCACAGCGTGGCTGGCAAGAAAGGGTCTAAAAGAAGAAAAACTAATGACATGGCCTCCTTGTTCACCTGAGCTGAACCCCATAGAGAACCTGTGGTCCATCATCAAATGTGATGCCAACGTCACTGTGATGCATGAAGGGCATGCTAAATTAACAGGCAGCGGTAAAACATGAGAACTGAGGTGGATTGCCATCCTGTGGTGCAAACTTGTTCACTTGTTCACAACAAAAAGAGATTTGATTAGTTCCACCTGTTCCTTGTTTGGTTTGTTTTTTGGTGGCTGTATTGTCATGGGGGCTGTGCACGGTGGCGCAGTAAGAAGGTCAAGAAGCAAGAAGGTCGCTGGTTTAAGCCCCGGTTGGGTCAGTTGGCGTTTCTCTGTGGAGTTTGCATGTTCTCCCCGTGTTTGGGTGGGTTTCCTCCGCGTGCTCCAGTTTCCCCCACAAGTCCAAAGACATGCGCTATAGGGGAATTGGGCACGATAAAATTGTCCGTAGTGTATGTGTGTGAATGAGTGTGTATGGGTGTTTCCCAGTGATTAGTTGCAGCTGGAAAGGCATCCGCTTTTGTTTTAGTAAAACACATTTCCATTTGCAAAAAGGCACAAAAATAAAACAAATAGTAATACTATTATGTACTATTTTATACAATGAATATAAACTACTATGATGCAATTATACAATGGATCAATTGGGTGTTAAGATGGGTACAATATCTTTAATAAAATACTCTTTCCTGATCTTGATGATAGCATGAAATTCAACAGTGTTATTTATTATTTCTAGATGAAGAGTAATAATTAATGTCCCCCCCCCCCCCCCCCCCAGAAGTTAAGGCTTTAGTTAATGAACAATATTTATTTTTTGTGTAATATAAAACTACGTTATAATATATTTCCTTATATAAAAGAACACACTATGGAAACTTTTCAGTGTAAATCTAAAACTTTATTAGTGAGTAAAATGATGTTTGTGAATCAGTTAACACTAACGGAAATTACTTTAATTAATTAGCCATATAAGATTAATTATTAACCCAATTATCTTTTATTTGAAATAAGGGACTAAGCCAAAGGAAAATTAATTAATTTTTAATCAGATTTTTAGCGCAAATTCCAAACTTATAAATTCCAAATAAAGATAGACTTGTTGAAATCTAAATTACCATCAGTATAGTCATTTATGGCTATGTTCATTTCAAATTTTGCCTATTTACAATTTCAGGGTATATATATATATATATATATATATATATATATATATATATATATATATATATATATATATATATATAAATATATTTAAATAAAATGTATGTATATATATATATATATATATATATATATATATATATATATATATATATATATACATACATTTTATTTAAATATATTTAAATACTTTATATATATATATATAAAACTTTAAATGTAATTTAATCTAATAAATTAAATTTGATTGCATTATTAAGGCAGCAATTCTTCACGTTTTGAGAATACCAAATACCTTGCAAATTGCCAAACCTGTTTAGATTTATAACTTGGTATAAATGTCTGTAGGAATCTATATTATCCATTAATGTTAATTCATTACTTATTTATTCTATTTTTATTATATTATTATAAGACTTTTATTTTGGCTTGCGAGAACGTCATAAGGCTGCGCTCCTGCGATCCGAGAAAAGGTTAGTGTTTTAAAGTTTTTTACGGTTTATAAGTCGACATAAGTCGTATTTATAAGCGGTGCTAGATTAATTATTTGTCATTAAGCGCAACATATATAAGCTTTATCTAAAACAAGCTTATTTGCGCGAGTGCACTTGAGTGACAGGAAAGATGCTCGTCCTTTCGCTCCCTGTATCGTAAATCTGGTAACAGATTAATTCAGTCTCTGGCCAGATGTTTTCGTTAATATTAATGTTCACCATCATACAATAATACAAACGTTCATAAACAACGAGCCTAGCCTGCACGCAGCGAGAGATTTAGATTGTAAACGGAGAACACGCTGAAATCAAACATGTATTATTGGACGCAAATAAGCGTCTAATTCATTTCGTTTTGATTCTTGAGGATGAATAAGGGAAAACTGATCACTCGATAATCTGATTTAAAGCAGTATTTCACCACAAAATCACAATTCTGCCATCATTTTTGCACCCTCAGGTTGTTCAAAGTCTAAATAATTTTCACAAAGGATGATATTTACTGTCGAAGTTGGCGAAATAAATACTATGGGAGTCATAAAATAAATATTTCCTACAAATTTGTATTCAGTGTATATTTTGAATTACATAAAGTATATATTTAAAAACTACCACAACATATACCACTGAGGTAAAGTTGGTTTTATATTCACACGTTCTGACTTTCTCCTGAATAAAATCATTTCAGACAAGTATTATATGCAAATTCTAACATAAATAGTGAAATCATATTTACAGCCAATGATTGTTCGCAGTCAGTTAAGTAATGCTAATGTTGTTTGGAAGTCATACTTACATTTCAATGTGAATATTCAAAGTAGCGTGGTGACGTCAAACAATATGGGGACAAAAATGTCCAAAAAATGAATGAATGTGCGAATATAAACCCGACTTTACCTCAATATTGTCGACAAGCAGCCATTTTAGGATTTGTTTATGTTTTGATCTCAGTGATTAAGCCTGTGAGTCCTCTTCACTGCTCCTTACATTTCACTGATTCCTAGTGTTAGCACTAAAACGCTTAGTGGAGTATGTTTAGAGTACATATTTAAGAATGTTTGACTGACATGCCCTATATTTTTTACATTTTCTCCTATATTGGCAAGTTACCCTGCTGAAAAATCCAGCGTAAACCAGCCTAAGCTGATTTTAGCTGGTCGACCAGCCTGGTTTTAGAGGGGTTTTGGCCATTTCCAGCCTGGTCTTAGCTAGTCAGGCTGGAAAATGACCAGCTAAAACCAGCTATAACCAACTTGACTAGCCTGGTTTGAGCTGGATATCGCTGGTTTTGACTGGGCTCCCAGCCTGGCTAGGCTGGTTTTAGCTGGTCATTTTCCAGCCTACCAGACTGGAAATGGCCCAAAACCCCTCTAAAACCAGGCTGGTCGACCAGCTAAAACCAGCCAACCATCCTAGGCTGGTTTAAGCTGAATTTTTCAGCGGGGTTAGAGGCTACTTTTTGCCTTAAGTGGTTAGTTCACCACAAAAATCTAAATTTATTCACTATTTCCTCGAATGTTTGCAAACTTTTATGAGTTTCTTTTTTTCTGTTAAACACAAAGTGAAGTTCATGTATGAACAAATTTCGAGAGGATCAAGTGCTTATGATTGTTCTCAGCTTTTCCAGCGTCAGCTCATGATCAATTATCCAATCAGATGATTCCTTACTCACTATAAATAACCAGTTTTCTTATCTCAATATCTTCCCCCACCCACCTCTACTTTCCCTCCTTTTTATATGGGCGACACAGCGGCCCAGCTGGACACTCCAAAATGTATGAGGGGTGGTTGGATCATCCCATATTTCACGAAAAGTGGGGGGAACGGTCCCAAGTTTCACGAATAGTGGGGGGGTTACGGGAGATCGGGGGCAGGCGAGCGTACCTTTACAATACCGCCCAAATATCCACTACCCGCCTATGTTATTTTTTACCCGCAAACTTGGATTCAAAACCGCCCAATCTGGCAACACTGCCCACAGTCCAAATAACACGCACCCTAAGTTAATTGAACACACAAAAATTGATACCATAGCCAAGCTCTTAGCAAGTACACCTCTCCTCAGTCATCCATATCCGTCATTCAGCTAGAATAAGCCGGGGGAGTTTATCGAGATCTACCTGAGCTCAAACTCCCCTCTCGCCCGGCCAACGGGAGGGAGCCCAGGGCTCAAGGATCTCATAAGCTCAGGGCCCAGGACAGCACGCCAAACAAGCTTTTATTATCAATCATCAGCTAAGTGTGAACTCTTGAAAGAAGATCATTTAAAGAATGGTGAAAACCTGTAACTATTGACTTCCATAGTAGGAAAGACTACGGGCGAACGGTCTCTTTAAGATATTTATATATCCTCAGTAAGAAATCACAATAATTTGCTTGAACGCCTTCACTTTTTAACGTTCTCATCCTGCTTGCCACATTACACTTTATATCAGGAATATTATCATTGAAATTATTACTGAAGTTACAGACTTTGCAATACTCGTGTATGATACAATACGCATACACTGATGGATAGAATGAATTCAAATGCTAGTTGGTTTTTAAATGGTAAATTTACGTTTGTTTTTTCCAAGTTGTTAATACACTGCAGAGAACGTAGTTCTTTACACGTTGAGACACTTTGTAATGGTATTTATTCACATACATATGCATTTATATCACCGCTATAATGATAAATTGCAGCATTCGGGTGTAATATTTATCATAAATATTATGAGTGTGTAATTTATACTCCTTTTTAATTTTGTGGTGCTGGTTTTAAATGTTTTTTTTTTTTTAAGAGAGAGATTCAGTGTGGATTTCTTTTATTTCTGTTCATTGTTCTCATTTTAAACAGGATAAAGTGTCCAAACACAGAGGAAAACTCCTGCTGAAGCGACCGATCTCCACACTATTATGAAGATGGCGTTTATTAAAGAGGAGAGTGAAGACCTGAAGATTGAAGAAACATTCAGAGTCAAACATGAAGATCCAGAGGAACAAACAGGTTGGTTTTCTTACAAAAAGATTAACATTTTTTACAGCATATCACATGGTGAATTAGGCAAACTATGTTGAAATAAGTCATACATTTCTTTTTAAAACAGCACAAAAACATGCTATGAACATTTGAAAGATGCTAAAATCCGAGCATCTGCATTCATGCAGTGCGACACAACTGATGGCCCATTATATTTTTGACATATTTAACCACAAAAGCTTGTGCTTTATTTACATTTAGTTATTTAGTGGATGCACTCACTCAAAGTGACTTACGCATTGAGTAGGCATTAAGTAATTTATCATGAAGGCTCAATAAAGTAGGGTAAATTAGAATCGGGAGGAATTAAGGACAGAGTTTTTCAAGGATGTACCAAAGTCTTTGCTGCCTTTTGGATGTTGGCTTGGATGTTGATTCTGTAGTGTTTGGGATGGGGTAAACCATAACACCAGTGAGGAACAGTGAATGAAAAGGTTCTGGAAAGGGATTTATAGCCTCGCTGTGATGTTATCACGAGGTGGCGCTCATTTACTGACCACAGGAGGGGGATACACACAAAGCATAAACAAAGTAGCGTTTAGTACCATTATCAGTATCAGTAAGGATTCGCTCATGCAAAAGTGTCTGATAATCTGATAATCCATATCGTTTGCAAACATTTGATAAACGCAGCAAAATTACAGCTGGGTTGTTTGTGTTCTCCCTTAACTAAGTTTCTCATTTTCTTCAATAATATTGTCATTATGATAATATTAATGATAAAAAAAAGATTGTTTTCCAATTGAGAAACCATGTTTTAAAGTATTATCTGTCTGTCAAAGCATCTGACGAGATTCATTGACTATTTTCGATATATATATATATATACACTTCCTGACAAAAGTCTTGTGGTCGATCCCAGTTGTAAGAGCAACAAATAATAACTCAACTTCTAGTTGATCATTTGGGAAAGTGTCAGAAGGTCGTTTTTCAGATGAATCATCTGTTGAACTGCATCCCAATCATCACAAATACTGCAGAAGACCTACTGGAACCCGCATGGACCCAAGATTCTCACAGAAATCAGTCAAGTTTGGTGAAGAAAAAATCATGGTTTAGGGTTACATTCAGCATGGAGGCGTGCGAGAGATCTGCAGAGTGGATGGCAACATAAACAACCTGGTGTATAGACATTTGTGCTGCCCATTACATTACAAACCACTAGGGGTGTCAAAATTAATCGTTTCTTCGGTGCACCGCGATGCAGATGGGGACAATTCGATATCGATTCAGTAATAGATCATAACCGGTTATTACGCACTGACGTCATTTTTCCCCTATGCGCGATGTCGCGGTAGAATAGTATGGCGAAGGAGGCGAGGGTGAGTAAAATAAACACTCCTACTACTGAAAAAGCAGATCTTTCACTGACACTGAGGAATGGTAAAGCACGAGCCGCTATTTCACTACTAGGGAGAAATGCTGTAAAACTCTATTATTTGCATATAGACTGACCCGTGGCTGTTTTTCCCGCGTCACTCATGGGTGAACAGGGCTTTCGTTTCTAAAGCCAAGCGCAGCCCTTTCTGTTGAGCGGGTGAAGACAATGACCAATCATAGGGGTGTAAGAACTTGCCAGCGCTCAAAAAGCAAGCGGGATAATATTTACATTAGTTTATTTGTTATGAAACTGTTATGAATGCTCGTGCTGTCTTCTGTGCATGTATTGGAGTTTTCATTCACAAAGAGTGTTTTTTTGAGCAGGTAAAATTAAAGGTACAGTTCATATATCTGACTGCTTGTATTAAAGGGCAAAATTGTTTTACAAGTAATATATAAATATAAACATATTTATAGATTTTAATACAATTTTTTTTTCTTGTGTTGTAAAGAAAAAAATCTAATTATGTATGGAAATAATCGTCAATGCATCGTGATGCACCGAGATATCGAATTGAACCGAATCGATGGCATGATAATCGTAACCGAACCGTGAGACCAGTGTAGGTTCACACCCCTACAAACCACAACAGAGGGCAAATTCTTGAGTAGGATAGCGCTCCTTTTTATACTTCAGCCTCTACATCAAAGTTCCTGAAAGCACAGAAGGTCAAGGTGTTCCAGGATTGGCCAGCCCAGTCACCAGAGATTAACATTATTGAGCATGTCTAGGGTAAGATGGAGGAGGAGGCATTGAAGATGAATCCAAAGACTCTTGATGAACTCTGGGAGTCCTGCAAGAACACTTTCTTTGCCATTCCAGATGACTTTATTAATAAGTTATTGGAGTCATTGCAGAGATGTATGGATGCAGTCGTCCAAGCTCATGATGGAGTCAGAAACAATATTCATTCTGTTTCCACTGCAGCATGACTTTATATTCTATACTGGACATTATTTCTGTTAAGTGACAAGACTTTTGTCTAAGCAAAGTCAGACCTTACTGTCCTAATTAAATAATTAAAAATCAAGGCATGATCATATTTTATTTTGGTAAAATAAGCGTAATCTAGAGCCCTTTGCCTTTCATATAAGCCACTTCTGATACCAAATGATCAGAAATAAACTGAAATGAAATGAACTGAAATAATGGCTAAATAATTTAATGTTGGTTTTCATGTGTGCTTCTTCGTGCATCTAAACTGGGGTTAACTTTTTATTTATTTATTTTCTCTTCAGGGCTGATGGTGCTGAAAGTAGAGACTCAAGACCTTGAAGAGAAAGATCAGTTTGAGAAACAACATTTAACGATTGATAAAAAACCATCAAAGAAGTATTTATCACGCAATAACACACCGTGCCCTCAATGTGAAAAGAAGTTTAGTTCAAAACAAGCACTTCAAATTCACATCAGAGTTCACACAGGAGAGAAGCCTTTCTCTTGTCCTCACTGTGGGAAGAGTTTCAATCAGAAGCAAAACCTCAAAGTCCACATGAGCGTTCACACCGGAGAGAAGTCTTATGCCTGCCCTCAGTGCGGAAAGAGTTTCTGTCGAAAAGCAGTGCTTGAAGACCACATCAGGATTCACACGGGAGAGAAACCTTTCTCTTGTGTTCACTGTGGGAAGAGTTTCAGTCAAAGACCGAACCTCAGAGTCCACACTAGAGTTCACACCGGAGAGAAACCGTTCACATGCCACCAATGTGGTAAATGTTTTGCTTATAAATCAGTCTTCAGGACACACGAGAGTTCCCACTGGGCGGAAAGCCTTCCACCTGTAAACACGGTGGAAATAGTTTCAGTCGATTACAAAACTTGAGCGTTCACACTGGAGAGAAACTTTACACTTGGCTATGAAACACAAAGCAAATTTCCTGAGTGTTAAACAGTTTGAAACTGTTATGAAATCATTTGAATGCCGGTGTAGTTCACATTTTAGTCTAATAACAATTTTATCACCGGTGGTCCCCAACCTTTTTATCACTACACCATGATTGTCAATTTTACCAGGACCCGGGGGTTGGTAGGTAACCATCAAACAGAAGATGATTTCTTAGTTGCGGACAAAAGTGAACAGCAGGACGGGGGTGGAGTAGGTCTGACGCGGACCAAAGTGAAGAGCAAGGGGGGTCGCGGACGAAAGTGAAGAGCGGAGGGGGGCAGTTGGGGGTGGTGGGGGATCGGTGCTGTCACAGACGAAAGTGAATAGGGAAGGGGCGGTGGTTCTGTCTTTATGCCGCCCCTAACAAGATGCCACCCTGGGCGATCGCCCATATTGCCCATGCCTAAATCCACATCTTGCGCGCAAGCCACACGCCTTCATTAGAAATAATGAACTTGCACGCGGAAAACACGCGATATGTGAATGGCCGCCATCATTTGCGATTTCCTGCACTTGATCTTCTTGCACAGACATGCTGGATTCACCTGATTTGTTCCAGATCAATTCCTTGGCAGTGTGTGGGTCCTTCACCGGGCCTTTTCCTCTTCGCAAACAATCTTTCCAAAGACGTCTGTTTGTTATTCATTTTGCTGCTTGTGGGTTAAATTTTGGCTCTTAAGTTATCAAAATGTAATCAAGAGAATACAGTCATTTTTCAAAATAAAAGATCGTTCAGATTTAGAAAATAAATAAAACGGAAGCAATCAATGATTTCTTGTGTAGCCCGGTACCTATTGATCCACAGCCCAGTGCCAGTCTGCGGCCCGAGGGTTGGGGACCACTGGCCTACAAGACATTTTTGTTTACTGTTTTATTAATGACTTTACATATACATTTTTATACATATGTAATAGATACTTGACATTTGTTTTCTGATTCTATGTTGTTGTGCTGAATGACGATAAAAATGAAAGGATTTCTTATAACTTGTTTATGTTACGAATTTGCAGTGCATTTCGGATAGGTTAACCAAAAGCAATATTTAAGATAAGTGAGGACTAATAATGTTTTGCTACTATGGAAGCATGATATTTCTGTTAGCTATGCTACATGTTTTTGGCTAAAATCTGATTTTACTTCTGTGATCTGTACTTCTGTACCTCACGGTACATATTTTGTTCATAGCTGATGCCATTGTGAGCATTTATACCTCTGCATTCTATCCGTGCTGCTCTGCAGTAACACTTCTGTACCACTAGTAGTCAGTGGGGTTAAGTTTCTTTGCCCGTGTTTTGGGATTTCACTGGAAATGTGTGCAATACTGCTGTAGTAACTCTCACATTAATTCGGGGAAGAAAGAGGTGGGAACTGGTAAAAACCAAACAAAAGTATCCCTCTAGAGTTTGACTGTGTTCTAGTCTACTTTTAGACATGCACTTGTGAACTTTCCTTCACTCATTTCTTCGGGGGAATCCCCAACGCCATTTTAAAGTGTATTCCACTTCATCAAGTGATTGAGGGAAGCTTACTTGAACATATCAATCCCTCGATTTTGACTGAGAGAACAAGTCAACATCACATGTCCACTCCAGCACCTCTATATCCCAGAATGCAATACAGTTGTGACATCAAGTACTCGAGTTTAGAACATTTCATTTAAACCGTGGGTCTCAAACTCAATTCCTGGAGGGCCACAGCTCAGCACAGTTTTGCTCCAACCCTAATCAAACACAACTGTTGCAATTAATCAAGGTGTCCGAGGCTCTTTGAACAACTTGATTATATGGATCAGCGTTGTTTGATTAGGGTTGGAGCAAAACTGTGCAAAGCTGCGGCCCTCCAGGAATTGAGTTTGAGACCCTTGATTTAAACCCATTCAGATGTTCCTTCAGGAATGAACACTTGTGTAACAAAATCAATGAGAAATCAATCAGAGGGAACAAGACAGAGGAAAGTTAGCAAATGTAGGGAATAAAGTATTGGACTGGAATGCAGCCTTCTTCTGCGGGACTCGATACTTGTTAAACACTCCCACCACCTGCCTCGCTCCACCCCCACAGCTTTCAGCCCCGCCCACACCTGTCACCACTTCCAACCAACCTTTTTCAGGTCGAGCACCTTGACTTCTTTGCTGTATAACACTTGGCTTCTTTCATCCCAGTGCACGCCGACGATCCCTGTCCGTTGAAGCCAACAGGACACCATCATCTGCAAATAACAGAGATGAAATCTTGTGGTCCCCGAACCAAACCCCCACTGGCCCAAAGCTGTGCCTAGAAATTCTGTCTATAAAAACAATGAACAGGACCAGTGACAAAGGGCAGCATGCACTAGGAACCAGTCTGGCTTCTTTCTAGCTCCAGTCACACAGAGACTGCCCAGACAGCCCTTAGCAGAACGCCTTGGACCCTATGTCTCCATAACACCCCCTGCAGAATACCATCTCCTGGTCAACAGAGCAAATGTGGAATGATCAGCCGAATTCCCATGAATGCTTGAGCACCCTAGTGAGGGTATAGATCTGGTCCTGAGTTCCACAGCCCAGAAGAAAACTGTACTGTTCCTCCTGAATCTGAGGTTATCTTCCTGTCTGGAGTTGTTTCCTTTCCTCACTTCCTTTCGTTATGTCTCAGCTCCACCCCTTCAGGATTCCAGGATAGGATGCTGGATAGGATAGTTCTAACTGCACTTGTTAAATGGAATCTTTACTTACTCCCAGACCATTTATATCGAAGTTGATATTTAGCCGCACCATATTGGTGTTTTCGTAACATCTAGTTTTTTTTTGTTTTGTTTTTTTTATGAGGTGGGTTGTTAGCCCAACAATCAACCCCCAACCTGAAAGACCAGAACATACCCACATACACTACAGACAAGTTTAGCTTACCCAATTCAACTACAGCACATGTCTTTGGACAGTGGTGGAAACTGGAGCACCCGTTGGAAACCCATGCCAACACGGGGAGAACATGCAAACTCCACACAGAAATGCCAACTGACCCAGCCGGGGCTCGAACCAGCAACCTTCTTCACTTTGTGTTGCCCAGAGATGGGAAGTAACGAAGTACAAATACTTCGTTACTGTACTTAAGTAGTTTTTTCGGGTATCAGTACTTTACTCCACTACTAATTTTTTTGACTACTTTTTACTTTTACTTCTTACATTTTTACACAAATATCTGTACTTTCTACTTCTTACATTTTTTAAACCACAGTCGTTACTTTCGTTTTTATGTGTTTGGTGGCGCGATCTATATTATTTCTTATCATTGCGCATTAATATGAGCGCATTTTTGATGCAGTCAGTCTCTTTTTCCTCATTGCGCGCCTGCGTGCTGCAGCGCGCGGCTTCTTCAAGCCTATCGCGCACCGTACATGGCCTAGCCCTTCATAAAGATTACTATGAGAAAGGCTAGGATTACTGCGAAGTGACAGAGGGAGTCGGCGAATTTAACATGACTGATGCTGCCCTGTTTACACGGTAATAAGACAACTTTTGCTCGTTCGGATCACAGGTAAACGAGACACATTCCAGTCAAAAACATGCTGGTTAAATGCTTAAGCCTTTTGTCCACTTCCGATCATACTGCACGGGCTTTCTCTGGTCTTTCATTCTAATACCGCGAAAGTAGTGCTTTTTGTAAAGATTTGTACATTTAGGACTAAAACAATCAAATACTTCATAAAAAATGTATCCATTGCGGTTTATTTCCTTTATTTCTGATGAGTTTATATTTTCTAATACAGAATTTGTAATGGCTGTGTTCTATTCCCACTTATCCCCCTATGCCCTATTCATTTAGAACATTCTAACATTCAAAGTTTGAATTATTAAAAATAAAAAAGCATTAAGGTCATCTCTCTTAGGTGTAATTTGCTTTCAGAGTATTTTTACAGTTCAGTTTTAGCGATCTTCATGTTTACAATTGTGCTCCCTTTGCAGTGCACTTTGAAAACTTTGATGTCATTTTGAACACAGCCTCATGACAAAAGCTATATGTGACTATTTTTTAAAAGCGGAATTTATGTTACATCTCCAAAGCTTGTGAAAACAAAAAAAACATAGCATACGTTAATTCTTTTAATTTATAGTAGGTTATTTATTAAGTATCTGTACTGTATATGACATGGGCCTGCTGGTTAGAGCATATCTGCAGTGGTTTGCACGTGCTCAAATTAAAACTTTTCAAGACTTTTCAAACAATAAATAAACAATATCCTACTTAATAATAATAATCATCATCATTAATATTATTATTAAAATAGGAGCCTCATAATAGCCTCATTATTTGATTATTTATATGATTTATATGATATTATATATGACAAAACTAATATTGGATTTTATTTTAAATGCGTGTTTGTGTAAAACAATATAATTTGCACAAAGAAATGATGGGGTTGTTCTCTAAAGAAGTTACTCCACCCCGTTTTGAGCATCATTATGGGCGTTTTACGTTGTAACTAACGTGGTTCAAACCATGGATATGCGACAGAGAAACTAAGGGTTTTGGCAAACACTCGTCACCACATAGTTCTTTTCCCAAACGATGCATCGCACTATGATAGTTCAGCAGCAAGTTACGTCGTTGTTTGGGAAACGCACCCCTGGGCAATTTATGTGTATGTTACCTGTCTTACCTGTGTATGTTGCTTTTAGCATAGAATAAATGTAATGCAGTTTTTCTTAGTCACTTTGGCACATTTCTCAGATCAGAACTGAAATTTGTAAAACAGTAGGACAAAGTGCATTTCTCAAAAAAACACGTATAAATAGCAAAACACCATGGATTACCTGCAAAAGCCAGTCTCCTGCTCAAAATCCTTCAGTTCATCCCTCAAAACTAAATTTCTGTGACAGTCAACATGTCAGTGGCATCATAATGACATGTCCTTGTGTCGTTGTATAAGAATAAGACTCAAATGACTTAGTAGTCATGTTGTCAATAACGGTGCACTCTGGAGGGCTGTTCTGGTGTAAACTATGGCAATATTTTTGCTGTTTGTTCTGTAATTTGTCGCCAGATCATGTCATTCTGATACAGAAAGGAAAAGAGAGCACGGCATAGCACAAAGAAAAAACTGAAGTAAAAATGTGAACAGGACAACCTCCTTTTAGACCTTTATTAGAAAAAGTCAAGATTCACCTGGGAGAAATGTAAAAATGCATTATGACTAAATATTAAGACAACTTGTTCGGGCATTTGAACGATTAAATGTTGTGGGGGTGAGTCTATTCAACAGAGATAAAATAATACATGTTGATCAACATGGCATAAGCAACTGATAATATAGGAAACATCAGAGAATTGCACATAATCATTTGCATGGATGAACAAAAGCATTTGCAACTTGTTCATAATGAGAAACTGCTTTCTGATGTGCACAAGTGACACGACGATGATCTGAAGATTGAACAGGGGTTTAGAGAATTTCAATTCTGATCTGAGAAATGGACCAAAGTGACTAAGAAAAACTGTAACAGAATTAATGTTTATTCATTAAATAAAATAACCACAATACCTGAAAAAAAAAACACTGAAATAGCAGGTTATATATGAGAGCTACTCTCTGAAGAGAATAAGAAGCTTTAGCCTAATGCAAAAAAATTGTTTACAGTCATATCTGATAAGTATTTATTTTAGCAAAAGAAAAAATCAACATGAATGGCAGCTGTTATTTTTGATCTAACAGCGGCAAAACTACATGCTGAACACCGAGTTTGTGTCAGGATGATTACCTACCTACAGTATCTCACTTGTTATCCTTCAGCTTCGTCCCTGAATTATCAGGGGGTCGCCACAGCAGAATGAACCGCCAATTATTTCAGCATTTGTTTTACGCAGCGGATACCCTTCTAGCTGCATCCCAGTACTGGGAAACACCCATACACACTCACATTCACACACACACACACACACACACACACACACACACACACACACACACTTATAAACTACTGCAAATGTAGTTGAATTATTATTCACCTATACCACATGTCTTTGGACTGTGGTTGAAATTAGTACTTTTTACTTTTGTACATTTTTCAGGCGGTACTTCTTTACTTTTACTTAAGTACAAAAGTGTAGTCAGTACTTCTACTTTTACCAGAGTCGTTTTAAACATGAGTATCTGTACTTCTACTTAAGTAAAGGATGTGTGTACTTTTGCCATCTCTGGTGTTGCCCAAATGAAATCTTTACTACGTTAAGATGAGTTTTGTTCTAACCATCATCTGAAATTTTTATTTTGGAAACTGTCTCCGGGCGCATTCACATTATGCTATCTGAACCGCGCCCAGGCGTGTTTACCGGATTGTTTGAGAAGTGTGAGTGCTCTGAATTGGTAAAAAGGTGCGCTTCAGTTGGCCGGCCCTGTGCCGCTTAGAAGAGGTGTACCTGAGCGCGGTTTACTTGGGCTTTGGCGCGTTACGCTTGTAGCCCGAAACTGAAGATGAGACGTGAAATTTAAGGGATTGTTTGATATGGAGTTATTAATCATTCTTACTGTTCAATTAACGCAAACTGTCGTAGTTTTAAAGACGCAAACCTCTTACTGCACGACAGCTGCACCTTCAGCAAACCTTCTAATACCTGCGGCACGAGGACTTTATGATTATTTATTAGCGTCAAAAGTAGTGGATCTGTTCGGCGAAATATCCCAAGCGACTAAAATGATATAACTAAAGGAATCTTAACTGTGCTGAGCGAGAGCGCTTTTCTTCTGTTAAACTGAACAGTGCGTCATCGGTGACGTAAACGTGCTCCGGCTCGAATGCAATTTGAGTGCAGGCAGTAGGAAAGACGAGAGGGGAGACAAGGCAATTGTACGTAGTGCGAGTACACCCTTTATTTCCATGATGTCGATGACGTGGCAACAACATAAACTAGGCTACTATGACAATTATCAACTCAGGCACTGATTATGTGCTTTATTTAGAGCTGGGCGGTATATCGAGTTCTGGGGATATATTGATATACAAGTTGTCGGTATTCCACAACGCCCATGCGGGATTATCCAATATCTTTCATATCGAAAAATTCGGCGCAAAACAGACCACTCCAAGGTAGCACGCGAGCTCCACTTGCACAAATGAGCGCATGCGCGAATGAGTGATTCACTCCCTGAGTCATACAAAAGATTTGTTCAAAATGAATGAATCGTTCAAGAACGACCCATCACTGACGCGACATGAAGGAACATTCAGTGCTAGTGTTGTATCGAAATCTGACTCGCCCTTGCGTGCACGTGCGTCTCTCAGCGCCTGCAGCCGTCACAGCGGTTTATCAGAAACCTTTTATCGATCATCCCTTCCACGATTGACAGCAAGAACGAACATGAAAGCCATGTCAAATTGACAAGCAGCACCTGAATGTGTTCAAAAGAATTAAAAACGCCAAAATGGGAGGAATTTATACCGCATTTCGAAAGTGAAACCACCTCATATTCACTGATTATAAGTTCAGTATTTATTACACGACGGTCTCTTCTTTACATTTACGTTATAACACATTCAGCTCTGCGTTCTGCTCTGTTATTGCATATTGGCTTCAATTCCGATTATATTCTAATCATTATATTTTTTTATTCTGTTTAATAGATTTATTTATTTTAGCCTCTTAACTGGAAGACATGATTTTATTTGTGTGTGTGCCTATAGTGTACAAACGGTTGGTGGTTTAAACGATTGTTACAACCGTCCCCCCCCCCACACACACACACACTTTTTGTGTAACTTGGGACCGTCCAACTAGCCCCCCTCACTCCCCACTTTTTGTGAAAACCGGGACAGTTTCACCCTCCCCCCCAAACCCCCCACACCTCTTTTTTTTTTTTTTTTTTTTTTTTGTGAAATTGAGGTTGTTGGGTGGGTGTTTTTGCACTTCGCCTGGTTTTTGGGCTGGAATCAGTCAGCTACATCTGCCAACACTCTCAAGTAACCATTTATGGGAAAATACCAGATACATATCGTATACCGTCATTCCTCCTAAACATACCGAGATATGATTTTTTGCCCATATCGCCCAGCCCTAGCATTATTCCCTGTGAAATGTTATTAATGTGAGTTTGAATATCATTTTATGTTACATTTTTCAGGTCTTGAAAATAAAATAACTAGAACGAACAAACCAACAAATGTCAATCACGCAGTATCGCTGTGAAAGATTAATTTATAGAAAATGAACACAATTCCCTTTTTATATTTGTAGATGAAGAATAATAACTACCCACGTAGCAAAATTTCTCTGGCCCACACAATCAGTTTTTGCTTGGCCCACATGCCGCAGTGAATTACGGTACATGACTGGACCAAGTCTGGCTTCCATACAAGGGCCAAACATGGACCATATCTGGGCCAAGTCTCAGCCAAGATAACTACCCATAGCTGGGTCTGAACTGGGCCAGATATATAGGTGTGCCACGACTGCAATGTAAATGTATTTAAGTGGGTAATGATACACCAAACTTACGTGGCCCACATTTTGATTTTTAACATCATTTAAATGTATTTAAGTGGGTAATGATAAGTGGGTAATGATACACCAAACTTACGTGGCCCACATTTTGGTCCAAATACAACATTTGATATCTGGCCCAAGTCTTGTGTGCTTCCTTAAAAAACCAAATGTTTTCTGGCCCAGCTTTGGGCCACTCAATAACTTTTCCCTTGGCCCAAGTACAGCAAAGAATGAAGGTCCTGAAGTGCCCCATAACTGGATTAAAGACAAGGGCCACGCATGGGCCATAACCAGCCCAAATCTCAGCCAATTTATTACCCTTAACTGGACCTGAACTGGGCCAAAACAGGTTTATTATTGGTACTGATTCACAGCTATAAGTTAACCATATCAACACCACCCTTTAACCAGAAACCCCAAAAACTGAGCCATAACCCAGACTAATTTTACGTAAACAATGTGAACAATCGCTACACCTCCCATCCACAACTGGCCTAAATGTAGTTTGCCGTCATGCATGCAGTGCCATCATTGCCATGCATGGCCCACATTCGGCCGACATTATACATGCTAGTGCTGGCAACACATAATGAGGCCACATTTGGGCCAAGTTCGTTTGCTTTGTGGGTTAAAGATGGTGCCACCTCTGCCAAAGCCGGGCCATGTTTGGCCCACATGCTGTATTCCAGTGCCGGATGAATGTCTGCTATGCCAGCTTTATGCCAAATCTGGGCCAGAATTCTTTTCTACCTGGGTTGTGTCTTAAATCTAGAATTCAGGGATTAATTATTCGTGGATATTTCTGTATATTGTAATATAAACATTTATTATAATATAATTCCTTAAATCAATAAATCTTTTGAGCATAACTCTGTTTTTCATTCTGGACTTTTATGGGGAGAAAATGATGTAAATCACTAAAGAAAATGAATAGTTAATTATTAACTTGATTGTGTGGTTTTACTTGATTTTCAAATATGTTTATATAAATTTTTTCTCCTTTTAAATTCAGTGTTTATTTTGCTATTTGTTTCTGAATAAATGTATCTGTGATCACATTTAATATAAAAGTTAATAAATTAACTACTTTAAAATTAACACATTCCTTTGTAATATTAAGACTAATTCTATACGTTTTTCTTTTTGGAACGATCAAAAAGAGATTTACATTTAGATAAAACCCAGAAGCTTAAATAGGGATCTGGTTAGTCGGTGAGACTTTTATTTTGATGTAAGGGTATGACGTCATAAAGAAGCGCTGCGCTGAGTGCGCTCCCCCCTCGATCCAACGAACGCTCGGTGCTTTGCTGCGTTCCAAACCGCCTACTATCCGTCCTAAATAGTATATGAAAGTAGAATTACTATGTCCCAAATCGTAGTATGTTGAAACGAGTATGCCAAAAACTCCCGGATGGTTTACTATTTCCGGTCAAAATGTTAAGTGTAGAAGCGTCCGTACTCTAACCGCTGATATTGCCCACAGTACATTGCGCGTTAGACGTGAATTCGATTAGAACTACAAAACGCGGGTGAAAAGTGTAAACAAACTACAAACATGATGGACGCGCGAGACCAACCGTCAAGCAGAGAGGCTTCGGTAAAGATGTTTGTATGACTGTTAGTTAATATCTAGCCCACTGGAGAATATTTAAATAGCGTTGTCTGTGTTATATTTCATCTGCAACGACAATACTGACCTTATATAAAGACGTGTTTGGACATTACCGTCTGAATGCAGAATTATCCAAAGACCTGAGGAGATTTCTCTGCATGAAAGACTCGTGAATGGGAGATTATCCTGCTGCTGCTGCTTCTCCAATAAGGTAGGATATTAAATACGACAGAAATGTGGATGATTGACAGGGCTCTAAACTAAGCAACACAACGATCTGTGTAACGAGGATGTAGTATGTCCCAAAGCTTGCATACTTTTCTGTTACACACTCAAAAGTATATATTTTTCCTCCACAAAAAAGTACATACTTTTAGGTCGTAGTATAAGTATGCGAATTGGGACGCAGCACTTATAAACTGAAACTGCTGATAATTTGCCAAAGGAGGCTTAACAGAACAGATTTTGGGATACTCTTAGGAAAATTCGAAATTAAATCTATTATCAATGGCTATATTACGAAAGAGTGGATATTTAGCATAAAGATAAGAAGAGACGACATTTAGATAAAGTTTTTAGAAAATGCGAGGTTTGGACACACTGGGCTAAATTCAACACTTGTTAACTGGAGTTAAAGAAAATGATCTTTGTGTACATTGTAATGTTAATCTAACGGAACTATAACATGTTGTATTTGATTGGAGGAGATGTAGAGAGGAAGGAATTAATCCAATATTTAAATTATAATGGACATGAGTGTTGGGGACAAAAGTTAATAGGCTTAGATTAGGATATGAGGTATAGATAATGCATGAATGAGTGATAGAATTTAGACATAATTTAATTAAACTGACCATATCGCAAACTAGGATATTTGATAGAATGTCAGTATCCGAGCAGATCTCGTAGTTTTGTTTTGTTTTTACCTGAAGGTGATTTGAATTTAAGGTTTTGAGGCTTTATTTTTCAGGTGAGAATGTGTGTTTAGGTTTCAAATGTGTCCATAAATATTGGAAAAACAGGTTTGTAAAATACATATTTTATGTAATATACATTTATTGTTTTATTATTTGGGCAGCACGGTGGCGTAGTGGTTAGCGCTCTCGCCTCAGAGCAAGAAGGTGGCTGGTTCGAGCCCCGGCTGAGGCCCCGTTTACACTAATGCGTTTTCGTTTTGAAACGGCGTTTTAGATCAAAAACGATCCGCGTCCACACTAGCGTTTCTGAACATATCTCTGCCCACACTACTCCACCAAAAACGTATATCACGTGACCATTCGCGCACTCTGGGCATGCGCGTCCAAGTATAAACAGGAAGCATGTGTCTCGGTCGGCATTTGGTTATTGTTAGTCAACAAACGCTGGTTGAACGATGAATACGAGCGATTAGCGAGTTCTCCAACAACAGCTTGCCTCTTGCGAATATATGCAGCTGCTGTAGTAAAAAAGGCAGAGTTTAACTGCACAATGGCGCCTAAAACGGACAATAGTGCAAACAACGCTCCCATTTCTGTGTCAATGTTGTTGTTTACAGTGAAGGCTGGTCTGCCGTCTTCCGGTAGCGTTATAGTCTTGTGATAGGGGCTTGACGAATAAGGGAAGGATACGCAATGACCCAAAAGCCCCAATCAGATAGCGAATCTCAGCAGCCACGCCTCCGTTTTAAGATGTCTCCGTTTTCCCCCATCCACAATGAGACGGAGCAGCAGCGTTTTACAATGAAAACGGCCTCTCCAGCGTTTTCAAAACGCTCTGTTTTCGGGGCTCGAAAACTCCGGCGTAGTGTGGACGGATGGCGTAACCGTAGGAAAACTTATGCGTTTTAAAACGAAAACGAATTAGTGTAAACAGGGCCTGAGTCACTTGTCGTTTCTGTGTAGAGTTTGCATGTTTTCCTCGTGTTTGTGTGGGTTTCCGCTGGGTGCTCCGGTTTCCCCCACAGTCCAAACACATGCACTATAGGGGAATTGGGTAAGTTAAATCGTACGTAGTGTATGTGTGTGAGTGGAAGTGAATGGGTGTTTCCCAGTGATGGGTTGAAGCTTGAAGGCGTAAAACATATGCTGGATGAGTTGGCGGATCATTCCGCTGTGGCAAAATAAAGTGACTAAGCCGAAAAGAAAACGAATGAATGAATGTTTTATTATTTATACAAACTAAAAGGAAATTAATGTGACCCGTGTATTCTTTAAAATGAGACCAAACTTGCGTCTATGCACTAAAGTGTTGAAGATCGGCAATCTTTTATGCTGAACGAATAATTTTTTTTATCAGAAAATGTTCAAAAAGTGGGGGTGACAGACAGTTGAGGGTTTAAATATGAAATATAGTTTCTTATAGTCATATCTAATGCAAATATTGGGTCACAATCATATGTTATCTGCTTGAGAGAAGATAGATTTGTTTAACACCTTTAGATATATTATGCTACATGAGACCTTGGCCATTTTTACTACTAAAAGCTGAACCGTTGAACCGGCTGAAACGTTTTTAGCTAAGATTATTTTCTTAAAGAAACATTCATTCATTCATTTTCTTGTCGGCTTAGTCCCTTTATTAATCTGGGGTTGCCACAGCGGAATGAACCACCAACTTATCCAGCACAATTTTACGCAGCGGATGCCCTTCCAGCCGCAACCCATCTCTGGGAAACATCCACACACTCATTCACACTCATACACTACGGACAATTTAGCTTACCCAATTCACCTGTACTGCATGTCTTTGGACTGTGCGGGAAACCGGAGCACCCGGAGGAAACCCACGCGAACGCAGGGAGAAAATGCAAACTCCACACAGAAACGCCAACTGACCCAGTCAAAGTTCAAACCTGACCCAGATCAGGTTCGAACCTGCAACTCAGCGACGTTCTTGCTGTGAGGCAACAGCACTACCTACTGCGCCATGGCGTCGCCCTCTTAAAGAAACAGTTCATGCAAAAATGAAAATTTCCCTATAATAGGTGATCTCAGGCCATGATTTTCTTCTGTCTAACGAACGCAGTTTTGGTAGTTTTCTTATTTTCTTTCCTGGTTCTTTCTTGCTGTATAATTGTGCTGGGTAGAGGACCTTTTTTGAACCCACAAATTATAAACTAAAACAAAATCCCCTGACTCGAAGTATGATCCATGATGTAAGATGCATTTTTACAAAGGTTCTGTTCACTATTTTCATCTTAAACTCACACAGAGGAAAACTGCTGAAGCGACTGATCTATTATAAAGATGGTTTTTATTAAAGAGGAGAGCGAAGACCTGAAGATTGAAGAAACATTCACAGTCAAACAGGAAGATCCAGAGGAACAAACAGGTTGGTTTTTATTTTCGAAGATCAACTCAGTCATTTGATTAAATGTCTGTTTTTACTGAATGCCACATGATAAACTAGAAAAAAAAAACAGTTTAAACTATTCCAGCCTAAGCTGGTTGGCTGGTTTTAGCTGGTCGACCAGCCTGGTTTTAGAGGGGTTTTGACCATTTCCAGCCTGGTTTAAGCTGGTCAACTCCCAGCTTTGAATGACTAAAATAGTTTTAAAACAGAACATTACTTGTCTAGGCATCATGGTGGCGCAGTGAGTAGCACAATCTCCTCACAGCAAGAAGGTCGCTAGTTCGAGCCTCGGCTGGGTCAGTTGGCATTTCTGTGTGGAGTTTGCATATTCTCCCCATGTTCATTTCCTCCAGGTACTCCGGTTTCCCCCACAAGTCCAAAGACGTGGTATAGGTGAATTGGGTATGCTAAATTGGCTGTAGTGTATGAGTGTGAATGAGTGTGTATGGATGTTCCCCAGTGATGGGTTGCAGCTGAAAGGGCATCCACTGCGTAAAACATATGCTGGATAAGTTGGCGGTTCATTCCCCTGTGGCGACCCTAGATTAATAAAGGGACTAAGCCGAAAAGAAAATGAATGAATGAATTACCTGTCTAATGCTTCGTTCGCACCAGAAGCGGAAGAAGCATGACGCACGAGTGATTTACATGTTAAGTCAATGCAAAGACTCAAATAGACGTCCTGCGGCGCGATACGCACAAATGAAGCGGCACGAGTTGAGCGTTTTGCGCGATTAACGCGTGTTTCGCGAGTTCGAAAACCTGAACTTCAGCAGACATTCGCGCCGCGTTAACCAATCAGGAGCTTGCTCTTGTGGGGGCATGATTATGATATAGCCCCCATCAGCCCCCTGCAGACACCAACAACAGTTCATCAAACTGGGCTCGGCTCAATCAGAAGCACCACTGAAAGCCTCCATCATCCAGGTATAGTTTCTGGCAGAGTTTATGAGCTCACAGAGCTGGGTGCACCTCTGAAAGGATCTAGTGGACTCCGACATGGCTCCAAACGAATTAACGCTGTTTTTCAGCCTTCATAAAGCACATAAATACAGTTATTTTCTCAATAAAATCCATGTTAGCCATTTAGCAACGAAGCTCACGAATAAAGCGGATTTGACGCGCGAATGAAGTAAGTAAACTCAAAATGTTCACGTGTCTATTTACGCACAAATAGCGCGATTTATCCACGCTTGCCGCGTCTAGTGTGAACACAGCATAACAGAAATACTACAGCCATGGTGTCATTTTTTTTTCAGCATGCAAAACTAACTCCAATATTGATTCAGGATTTTAAAAAGTTTTGATTCAGCATTTGTTTTTACCTCTGTTTGCAACTGAACACGCGTGCATGCATGCGCTTAAAGCGAATCTGAATGAACAGAGGTGCGCAGATTTACAAATCTACATTTGTTGACAGGCAGTTTGGGCTACTTATCAGAATTATGGGAATTATCGGCCCAACAATATTTAATTGAATGAACATTTTTTTGTTTTATGCCTTACCCAGAATATAAAAATATATATAAATACATTCAGATCATTTTCTTTAAGCATTACTATTGGAATGTGAAGAAAATCAGCACAACAAAAAATGTTTCTGAAGACAATCACCTACTGCACCTTTAATGGGGAAGTTTTGAGTTCTAATAATTCAGGATGTTTAGTAGACTTATTTGTCTAAAGCTAAAGGGAAGTTTAAAAAACTAACCAGGGGTCACCAAACCTGTTTGTGGAGGGCAGGTATCCTGAGTTTAGCACTCACCAGCCTGGATGTTTCAAGCATATCAAGTAACTGTACGTTCACACCGAAAGCAGCGAGAGCGTCAAAGGTCGCTCTGGCCGCCCTGGCGACAACGCTGTTTGCCTTCGGCTCCGGCGGCGAGAGCGTCAAAATTTATCTCATATTTAAAGGAGCGGTTGCTGCATATCATATCAGTTACACTCCCGCATAAAACATGCTTTCTAGCGTGAAGGTGTTGCACACTTGTTATCAAATTCACTTAACTACGGAAGATCTAGTTGCATGTGGTGTGGCTTTGCTCCACTATGTGTTCATATGCCTGAAATATTCTGAAGCAGCAATACTGTTTTGTATTGTCGCATAAAATTCCTGCTTTTTTTAAAGAAAAAAAAATATATATAACATTGATGCACATCAGTAACTCGCCAGTAACGTTTTAAATTTACGTTCCAGTAAGAAAACATTGCAAATAATTGGAAATCCAGCGACCGCAATAATTAAACCCTTGGGAACAACTGTGGTCGGAACCAAAGTTCACAGTAACTGTGTTCTCTGACTCCTCTCAAGTGGTGGACTTCTACATTCCGATTGCTTGCCGCCGAACCGCGTCATAGCTCATTACCATAAAGTTGACTTGATTTCAACTCTCCTCGACGCTCACACCGCCGAAGACGCGCCGCGCTGCTCCTTGCCGCTTATCGCCGCCTGCTCCCATTGAAAATGAATGACTTCCGGCTACTTTGACGCTCTCGCCGCTTTCGGTGTGAACGTACAGTAACACCTTGATTAGCTTGTTCACGTGAGTTTGATTGGGGTTGGAGCTAAACTCTGCAGGACACTGGCCCTCCTGGAACAAGTTTGGTGACCCCTGATCTTGACGAAATGAAAAAAAGACCGTACTTGTAGACTGTGTTTGCAGTAATTTTACATGATTTTGTCCACTTGATGATCCCAGTGTGTCTCCATATATTTGTTGCTTTGTTCGTGCGTGCATTACAAAATTAATTAAGAGAAAATGTTCAGTTATAGAGACAAAGTCTTTTTATAAGAATAATAAAAGCATTTCAGACTTTGTAAAAAAAAAAGTGTATTTGGTTTCCTTGCAGTATCGAATATCGATATTTTTCCTGGTATCGTATCAAAGTTACAAATTCCAGTATTGCGACAATACTGGCAGCAACAATATGCTACAGTTTCCTTTTGAGTAACTTTGGGGTCTCCCAGCAAGAAGGTCGCTGGTTCAAGTCTCGGCTGGGCCAGTTAGCAATTCTGTGTGGAGTTTGCAAGTTCTCCTATGTTGGCGGGGGTTTCCTCTGGGTGCTCCGGTTTCCCACACAGTCCAAAAACTTGCGTTATAGGTGAATTGGGTAAACAAAATTGGCCATAGTGTATGAGTGAATCTGAGTGTGTTTCTCAGTGCTGAGTTGCGGCTGGAAGGCCATCCGCTGCGTAAAACAGATGCTGGAATAGTTGGCGGTTCATTCCGCTGTGGCAACCTCTGAAATAGAGAGTAAGCCGAAGGAGAATGAATGAATACCAAACTGGTTTCCGACTGCATGACGGTAACAACTTATGCCAAGTTCAGACCGCAGGATTTTCAAAGTAGTCACATCACAGATGTTTTCACAATGCATCTGGTGTAGCGTTTCGTCGCTGCTGTGTTTACACTCTGAGTGGACGCTGCTCTCTCATTGGCTGTAGGTAATCGCTTATGTTATTTTCAATCAGAACACATTTCACACAGCAGGATTTGAATCGCCGACAGCTCCAGATATTTGGCATATCAAATATCTCACGGGTGTCTGCAACTCATCTGTGATTCTCTCGGATGGCGTCGTTGAAGGTTCACATTGTGTGATTGTTGATTTGTCTGTGATTTCTTAAAACCTAGCCAAAATCGGGGCTAACGTCATGCAGTCTGAACTCTGCATAACAATATGACTAACAGCTAACAATAATGGTTCCTTCTTAAAGATCTAAGAAGTGATGTTGGTTTTAATGTGTGTTGCTTTGTTCATTTAAACTTAGGTTAACTTTTTTTCCTTTTAGGGCTGATGGTGCTTAAAGAAGAGACCCAAGACCTGGAAGAGAAAGATCAGCATGAGAAAAGCCAAGATTTAGCGATTGATAAAAGAACTTTTAAAAAGTATTCATCTCATAAAAGAGCTCAGAAAAGCAAATCTAGAGGTGACGGTACCTGCCCTCAATGTGGAAAAAGGTTTAGTAGGAAACGATACCTCAAATTCCACATGAGAGTTCACACGGGAGAGAAGCCTTTCGCGTGTGATCAGTGTGGAAAGAGTTTTTCTCAAAAGGCAAACCTCAAAGTCCACATGAGAATTCACACCGGAGAGAAGTCGTACATGTGTCCTGAGTGTGGAAGGAGTTTCCATCAAAAGCAATCACTTGTGGTCCACATGAGCATCCACACCGGAGAGAAGTCGTACACTTGTTCTCAATGCGGCAAGAGTTTTGCTCAAAAAAGCGGCCTGTATTTGCACAGCAGAACTCACGGCGAAGAGAAGCCGTTCACATGTATTCAGTGTGGAAAGAGTTTTGTAAGAAAAAGTGTCCTTCAGCATCACATAAGCATTCACACTGGAGAGAAACCGTTTGCGTGTGATCAGTGTGGAAGACGTTTCTCACGTAAACAAAACCTCAACAGTCATGAGAGGATTCACTCAGAGAAATGCTTCGTATGTTGCCAGTGTGGAAAGGGTTTTCGTCAAAAAAGAAACCTCAACTCTCACATGAGAAGTCATGAATAACAAAACTAAATTTTCCGAGATTTTAATAGCCTACGAGGTTGTAGAGCTGGTTCTTTGTTCGACGGCAAAGACAAAAGCATTGCTCATAATGAATCTGAAGTTGTGGAAGTCATCCACTCCCAATGCCTTGCCACTGTATAATTTCCAAACTACCTCAGTGACTTCAGCTTGGGCAATGGCAGAATCAACTCCTGCTTCCCAATTAAAAGACTTGTCAGTAGTAGCAATGCTCACACCTGCAGTTCTCCACGTTGAACATCCAGTGTTCTTCAGCCTCCGGTGCCTAGACTGCAGCTCCGCACAGGAAGTTTGGCCAGAGGACAAATGGTCATGCCAAACCGAGCCTGGTTTCTCTTGAGGTTTTTTCCTTCACTTTCGTCATTGGTGAAGTTTGTTCCTCAGCTCTGTCACCACTGGCTTGCTTGGTTGGGACTTGTAGAGCTGTGCATCAATGGATTTGCTCTTCAGTGGTTGGACTTTCAGCAGTGAATATTAAACCACACTGAACCGAACCAAACCGAACTTCAACTCTGAAAACTGGACTGACACAGTTTAAATTTACTAGAACTTCTATGTTAAACTGCTTTGACACAATCCACATTGTAAAAGCGCTATAGAAATAAAGATGAATTGAATTGAGAAGATCTCTAAAGGATTCCTTCCACCATCTGACAACATCCCCAGGTGAGGGTAACATCGCCCTAAATCCAACAAAACAGTGTTGATAAAGACCTTCTTCCTTTTCCTGAGGCACTGTACAGTTTGCCAGATTGTCTGTAATGCTGCTTTCACACCAAATGCGGAAGAAGCATCAAGTGAGAGTGATTTACATGTTAAGTCAATGCAAAGACGTGAATAGACATCCTGCGGCGTGATGCACGCGAATGGCGCGGTGCAAATGACATGGTAGCGAATTGAGCGCTTTGCGCGTTTGACACGCAAATTGCTCAAGTTCGAAAATCTGAACTTCAGCGTACATTCGCGCCGCGTTAACCAATCAGGAGCTTTCTCTTGTAGGGGCGTGATTATGACGTAGCGCCTGTTGTTGGTGTCCCGGGGGAATTTCCTCCTGCTGACACCGACAACAGTTCATCAAACTGGGCTCGGCTCAGTCAGAAGCACCGCTAAATGCTTCCATCATCCGGGTTAAGTTTCTGGAGGAGTTTATGAGCTCATAGAGCTGGGTGCACCTCTGAAAGGATCTAGTGGACTCAGACACTGCTCCAAACGAATCAACGTTGTTTTTCAGTCTTCATAAAGGACATAAACACAGTTATTTTCGCAATAAAGTCCATGTCCATTTAGCAACGAAGCTACTGTCACCGGGCAGACAGAAGCCCTGCCCATGACGCGAATCCGCGTCTGTTCTGAAGTGAATTTGACGCTCGAATGAAGCGAGTAAACTCAATAGCACGATTTATCCGCGTGTTCCGCGTCTGGTGTGAACACAGCATTAGGCTGACCAATGATCCTCTTCCATGGTCTTGAACTCTTTCTCATTTGTTTGGCGTCAGACATCTGACAACTGCCGTGTGTGTGTGTGTTCTGTCGGAAAATGTAGCAAAAAGTACTACAAAACGGTAACAGTTTGATTAAGGTGTTTACATATCTGTACTGCACTTCAATAATGCCACTAAAATAGGAATACTCCTGTCTTAGGGTGCTTTCACACTAGCACTTTTGGTCCGCACCCGGGTTTGTTTGACGTCAACAGTACGGTAAGTTTAGCTAGTGTGAACGATGTCTTCTGAACTCTGGTGCGCACCCATGAACCGTACCCCTGTCTGCCTGAAAGAGATGGTCTGAGGTACAGTTCGTGCGAACTCTGGTACGATTTACTTCTTATATGAATGCCATCGTATCAAATAACGGAAGTGAACCACCAACTGTACAACAAACTTTAGTTTTCATAACGTGTGTGTGTGTCTGTTTATCACCTACCTTGGTAACAAGTGGGACTGACCCAGTGCAAACAATGATAATGTCTGCTTGTCTCCACAAAAAACAACATCTGTAGACATCGTGTGATGTTTCTGAACTTTTTCCATAGAGTCCATAGAGGCGACCTAGGCGGCTGCCTAGGGCGGCAGAACAGTCAGTGCAGCGTCCATGGCACATCTTCCACCCCCTTTTGCGACAAACCCTGCATCATCTCAGCACCCCTCGGTCTTCGCTTTCGTCCGTGACAAACCCTGCATCAGCTTAACACCCAGCTCAGCATTTCTACTCAACTTCTAATGCCAAGTTCAGACTGCATGATTTTAGCCCCGATTTTGGCTCGCAGACAGGTTTTGAGAAATCGCCAACTAACGGCTGAAATCACATGCAAATCGGTGCTCGTTCACGTGAGTAACCATCACACAGTGTGAACTATCAAAGACACCATCTAAAAGAATCGCCAAGGAGTCGCCGACACCCGTGAGATATTCAGCATGCTAAATATCTGGAGCTGTCTGCGATTCAAAATCATGCCGTGTGAATTGAGTTCTGATTGAAATTAACATCGGCGATCACCTACAGCCAATAAGAGAGCAGCATCCACCAGTATGGGTACATGCAGGCCAGTGGGAGGATGGGGGAGAAGTTAAAATCGTCTCTTTTTGGTCTATTTGGACGCAAGGATCAGAGGAAAAACTAGTGGAAGTTTGTCAGGAGCACCCGTGTCTGTTTGACGTGTCATCTGAGCAATACAACAACCGGGTCAACAAAGGAAAAAGTTTTAGAGAAATTGCTAATTCCCTTCTAAGGCCAGGTGAGCAACCTAAGTATAAGTACATATCCCAAGAATAAGTACATATTTTACCCCACTAAAGGCTTCTTTCTCATTGTGTAGTTAATAACTAAAGATAAACTACATAACCTTACGTTGTTTCCATGTCACTTCTCGCGTGTGTTTGGTTGTGAGACGTAGTTTGCGGACCGAGACAAAGTTGTCGGTGATTCTTCCTATTGTAAAGTCATGCAGTGTGAAACCCCCTGTCGCCGATCCATCCTACAGTGTAAACACAGCAGCGACGAAACCCTAGCGCAAATAGTCAGGCAGTGTGAAAACAACTGTGACACAACTACTGTGAAAATTGTGCAGTCTGAATTCGGCATAAGTGTGCTAAAGCTTGCTCAGCAGACAACAGCTCCTGACCTACAAACTGCTTACAGAAGACGCTAAGGCTAAAAGGTCAACCAATGGCATTCAATACCCATATCATGCTTCATAACAACTTACAAAAAACAAATGTTTATTTTGTAACAACGGCACATCAACACTTGTTAATCCATGAAACATCCTTCTTGAAAACTTATTTAATGTCTGTACATAAAAATGAATGATGATCTGCTACAGTACCTTTAGAACAGGGGTGTCCAAACTCGGTCCTGGAGGGCCGAGGTCCAACTTGCTTCAACACACCTGCCAGGAAGTTTCTAGTATATCTAGTAAGAGCTTGATTAGCTGGTTCAGGTGTGTTTGATTAGGGCTTGAGCTTAACTCTCCAGGACACCGGCCCTCTAGGACAGAGTTTGGACATCCCTGCTTTAGAATCTCACCAGCAAGATAAAGGTCATAATTGTTTAAAATTAATCTTGTTTCAGACTTTATGTGTGAACTGTGTTAGCAACACTAACGGGGGATTGAGGGTATTTTAGCTTTAACTTTACTACTTTCTTCAAATTTGAGGATTTTATTTCTGTACATCTGGAGCAGGGGTGCTCAAATTCGGTCCTGGAGGTCCTAGTTCCAACCCCAATCGGACGCACCTGGGCTAGCTGATCAAGCTCTTACTAGGCTTTCTAGAAATATCCGTACAGGTGTGTTGAGACAAGTTGGAGCTAAAATCTGCTGGACACCAAACCTTCAAGACCAAGTTTGGACACCCCTGGTCTAGAGATATCATGTTTCTAATGAACTAATATTCAGAAAATGAACACAATTCGGGGGCGTCACAGTGGCGCAGTAAGTAGCATGATTGCCTCGCAGCAAGAAGGTCGCTGGTTCGAGCCTTTGCTGGGTCAGTTGGCATTTCTGTGTGGAGTTTGCATGTCCTAAATACATCTGGAGCAGGGGTGCCCAAATTCGGTCCTGGAGGTCCTAGTTCAAACCCCAATCGGACGCACCTGGGCTAGCTGATCAAGCTCTTACTAGGCTTTCTAGAAACATCCGTACAGGTGTGTTGAGACAAGTTGGAGCTAAAATCTGCAGGACACCAGACCTCCAAGACCAAGTTTGGACACCCCTGGTCTAGAGATATCATGTTTCTAATGAACTAATATTCAAAAAATGAACACAATTCGGGGGCGTCACAGTTGTGCGGTGAGTAGCACGATCACCTCGCAGCAAGAAGGTCACTGGTTCGAGCTTTTGCTGAGTCAGTTGGCATTTCTGTGTGGAGTTTGCATGTCCTAAATACGTCTGGAGCAGGGGTGCCCAAACTCGGTTCTAGTTCCAACGTGTGCATGGATGTTTCCCAGGGATGGGTTGCCGCTGGATAGGCATCCGCTGCGTAAAACATATGCTGGATAAGTTGGTGGTTTATTCTGCTGTGGCGACCCCAGATTAATAAAGGGACTACGCCGAAAAGAAAATGAATGAATGAATGTTTGTAGATTAAGAGTAATACTTGAGTGTTAACATAAAAATTAAGGCTTTAGTTAATTAATGATAATTCTTTATATTGTTATATAAAAATAACTTTATTCCTTCTATAACTGAACATACTACAGAAATCAATATTTATCCTGCTGGTTTTCAGCCAGTTCCAGCCTGGTCTTAGCTGGTCAAGCTGGAAAATGACCAGCTTAAACCATCTAAACCAACTTGACCAGCCTGGTTTAAGCTGGACATAGCTGGTTTTGGCTGGTCAAACTGGTTTTAGCTGGTCAACTCCCAGCCTGACCAGCTAAGACCAGGCTGGAGATGGCTGGAAACCAGTCTGAAAATAGCCAAAACCCCTCTAAATCCAGGCTGGTCGACCAGCTAAAACCAGCCAACCATCTTAGGCTGGTTTAAGTGGGATTTTTCAGCACGGTAAAGACAGTATGTTTATTTTAACCTTTCAGTGTTAATCTGTTTACTCATATAGGACTTTTATGGGGAATAAGTATCAGTTTGTAAATCAAAACTAAAGGAAATTAATCATTAGAATTATAATAAGCTTAATAATTAATGATTTGATTATTTTACATTTGATTTTAAGCACAAATTCCAAACACTCAGGTTAATAAAGATAAACTTGAAGTCTACGTGTGAACATTTATGGCTACATTTATTCACAAGCACCCTGTGAAGAGGTAGAGTTCCTCTAGATCTTACCTCACTTTTTTTGAGGATATTAAATGCTTTGCAGATTATTAATTCAGAATATTCTGGACATTTACAATAGATTAATCCAGAAGCTTAAATTGGTATAGCCGATTTTAGCAATCCCTTAATACTTATTCCATTATTATTTGGATTTTTGTCTGTTTGTGAATTTGTGGTATCACTTTAGCACATTTTGTTGAATTTAAGTTGCATTGCATCTACATGAAAACTAATTCTCATTAGATTATAAGTAGACTGTTAGGTTGGGGTTAGTGTAAACTGTTAGTGTACATGCAAAGTTTCTTATAGTCAGTTAAATGTCTCCCTGCTGAAAAAAACAGCTTAAACCAGCCTAAGCTGGTTTAGCTGGTCGACCAGCCTGGTTTTAGAGGGGTTTTGGCCATTTCCAGCCTGGTTTCCAGCCATTTCCAGCCTGGTCTTAGCTGGTCAGGCTGGAAAATGACCAGCTTAAACCAGCTTGACCAGCCTGGTTTAAGCTGGACATAGTTGGTTTTGGCTGGTCAAGCTGGTTTTAGCTGGTCAACTCCCAGCCTGACCAGCTAAGACCAGGCTGGAAATGGCCAAAACCCCTCTAAAACCAGGCTTAGGCTGGTTTAAGCTGTTTTTTTCAGCAGGGCTGTTGAAGCAGCAGATATTAAGCAGTCTACTAATACTCAAGTGGGAATTAATTGCCATGTAGTTGCAATGCAACTTTTAGTCAACAACGTGCACTAAGGAACATCAAAGTAAAGTCTTACCATTTGTTTATAGCGATCATTAACACTTTTATTTTGGCGTGCGTATGTGACGTCATAAGGTTGCGTCGCGCTCCTGCGTCTGCGGTCCATCAAAAGGTTTGTGCTTTACAATTGTGAGGTTTATGAATAACACAAATGAACAAGCGTTCATTCATAGCTGTAATGCGATGTAATACGTTTTTAATTAAAAACAAGTTTATTTGTGCTAGCATAAAGCGCACGTTAGACACAAACATGGCTGCATTTTGTTCCCTAGTGTCCCCAAACCTGTTATTATAAACGTATTCAGTCACTGGCTAATGTTTTTATGCTCAACAGTATAAAGTAATACAAACATTCATACTTTTATTTATGTTATAAACAGAGAAAGCATCGATTGTATGTCCCTGCTGAAAAAAACAGCATATGCTGGTAAGGTATGTTTTGATGCTGGTATGCTGGTCTTGCTGGTTTCAATGCTGGTTTTGCTGGTCTTAATGCTGGTCTTACTGGTTTAGTGGCACTCAGGCCAGCAAGACCAGCACTGAAACCAGCAAAACCAGCATTGAAACCAGCAATACCAGCATCAAAACATACCTTACCAGCATATGCTGTTTTTTTCAGCAGGGTACATGTCTTAAATATACCATAGATCTCTATTTACAGATGATAGATGATGTTTCTCTCTTTTTTTTCTTATTTTCATCCATAAATAGAGTTTATAATTACTTACAGTGTTTAAGCAAATGTACATCCCAGTGTTTTTGCTATTGATTCATATGAGGTGAAGAGTTGTGCCCGTCTGGGCTCCACTAGCGGCATAAGCTGATTGAGGTGAAGTTGGTTTTATTTCCACACATTTTCACTTTCCCCTTAATAATTTAACTTCACAAAAGTATTCTGTACAAATTTTAAATAGTGAAACTATATTAGCAGCAAATGAACATCAAAGCACAACATCGTATTTATCATAAATGAATAGTGCTAATATTGTTACTTGTAAGTCATACTTGCATGTTATTTCATAATTATAACAGTTTTCACAGTATACCGCGATTTGGAAAATTTAAGGTTTTAATACCGCCAACATTTTCTCCTATAAAGTTCCTAAGGTATAGTTGAAGTCAGAATTATTAGCCCCCCCTGAAGTATTAGCCCCCTGTTTATTTTTTCCCCAATTTCTGTTTAATGGAGAGCAGATTTCTTCAACACATTTCTAATCATAATAGTTTTAATAACTCATCTCTAATAACTGATTTATTTTTTCTTTGTCATGATGACAGTAAATAATTTTTGACTAGATATTTTTCCAAGACACTTCTATACAGCTTAAAGTGACATTTAAAGGCTTAACTAGGTTAATTAGGTTAACTAGTCAGGTTATGGTTATTAGGCAAGTTATTGTATAATGATGGTTTGTTCTGTAGACAGTCTGAAAAAAAAAAACAGCTTAAGGGGGCTAATAATATTGACCTTAAAATGGATTTTAAAAAATTAAAAACTGCTTTTATTCTAGCCGAAATAAAACAAATAAGACTTTCTCTAGAAGAAAAAATATTATCAGACATACTGTGAAAATTTCCTTGCTCTGTTAAACATCATTTGGGAAATTTTTAAAAAAGGAAAAACAATTCAAAAGGGGGGCGAATAATTCTGACTTCAACTGAATGTGTAAGATTTTTTTATTTACATCGTATCGCCAGCAGAAAAAATATATCCAAAGATGCCATTTTAAATGGTAAAGAAATCAGGGTTGAGCGCAGCCTGACATGTTTACTGCTCCAAAATATTTTAAATGTTTCTCAAAATATATATCGTGTTCAAAGGGAAAAAAGTTTTCATTTTTTTCAGGGTGTCCACGGGGTCTTAAATTTCAAAGACTAAATTTAAGGCCTTAAAAAGCATTAAATTTACTGAAATATGCTGTTGTGGGTCTTAAATACTTTTAAACAGGTCATGATTTTCACTAATTGTCCATGTAAAGATATAGCCGATCAATACAAGCAACAAATCCATCTAAAAAAAAAAAAAACGTTTAACAAAATTAACATTTATTAACTATTTAGCCATGTGGATTAATTGTCTTCCTTACATCCTTACAATAACATTTGTTTAAAAGTTCTCCATGTTTTTATGCATACATTTATGTTGTGCATAAATGATGTTTATTATAGCTTTTAAAACTTTGAGACATTCTGATTGTCTTTAATTTAATATTGTTTATGCTCCATTGCATTCAAATCAAATCAAATCACTTTTATTGTCACATCATCAGCAGCACGTGTGCAATGATGAGTGAAAAGCTTAGGTGCTGGCTCCAGACAGTGCAAAATACAGACAGTGCAAATACAACGACAGTGCAAAATACAGACAGTGCAAATACAACGACAGTGCAAAATACAGACAGTGCAAATACAACGACAGTGCAAAATACAGACAGTGCAAAATACAGACAGTGCAGGATACAGACAGTGCAGTATACAACAACATACTCACAAAAAACAAGACAATGTAAAATTGGCAATGTTGACAGCGATACGTAGGCAGTATTGTTTTAAGTATGGATTTGTTAAAGTGCAGTGCATGCTACATCTTGATGGTGTGCAGTGTGGGGTAGGGAAGAGTTTGTGTGGGGTGTGTTAAGTGTTCATCAGCCTGATAGTCTGAGGAAAGAAACTTTCTTTCAGTCGGCTGGTGCGTGACCGGATGCTGCGGAACCTTCTGCCTGAGGGTAGCAGAGAGAAAAGTCTATGGCTTGGGTGGCTGGAGTCGCTGATGATTCTCTTGGCTTTCCTCATGCACCTCCTGGTGTAGATGTCCTGGAGGGAGGGAAGCTCACCTCCTACTATGCGTCCAGCAGTACGCACGATCCTATGTAGACCTTTGCGATTGCTGCTGGTGCTGCTTCCGTACCAGGTGGTGATGCAGCCAGTGAGGATGCTCTCCACAGTGCAGGTGTAGAATGAGCGGAGGATGTGGGGGCTCATTCCAAACCTCCTGAGACGCCTGAGGAAGAAGAGACGTTGTTGTGCCTTCCTCAGCACTGCGTCTGTGTGGGCAGTCCATGTCAGATCCTCAGCGATGTGTACTCCAAGAAACTTGAAAGTGCTGACTCTATCCACTGGTGTCCCGTTGATGGTGATGGGAGTGTGTTCTTTCTTCTCTCTCCTGAAATCCACCACCAGCTCCTTGGTTTTGCTGATGTTGAGTGAGAGGTGGTTTTCCTGACACCACTGCGTCAGAGCGTGCACCTCCTCTCTGTAGGCCGTCTCATCATTATCGGTGATTAGGCCCACCACCGTTGTGTCATCAGCAAATTTAACGATGACATTGGAGCTGTGTTTGGATGTACAGTCATGTGTGTACAGGGAGTACAGGAGTGGGCTGAGAACACAGCCCTGTGGAGCACCAGTGTTGAGGATCAGTGTGGATGAGGTGGTGTTGTTCATTCTGACCACCTGGCGTCTGCTTGACAGGAAGTCCAGGATCCAGTTGCACAGAGACCTGTGTAGGCCCAGAGCCTGGAGCTTCACCACCAGCTTGGCAGGCACTATGGTGTTGAATGCTGAGCTGTAGTCCACAAACAGCATTCTCACATATGTGTTTTTGTTTTCCAGGTGAGACAGAGCAGTGTGCAAGGTGAAAGCAATAGCATCATCTGTGGATCGGTTGTTTCTGTATGCAAATTGCAGAGGGTCAGTGTTAGCGGGCAGTACAGAGCAGATGTGGTTTTTAATCAGCTTCTCAAAGCACTTGCTGAAGATGGGTGTCAGTGCAACCGGACGCCAGTCATTCAAGCATGTGGTTTTAGCTGATTTCGGTATTGGCACAATAGTAGCTGTCTTAAAGCATGTAGGAACCACAGACCGAGAGAGCGAGAGGTTAAAGATGTCCGTGAAAACCCCCGCTAGCTGGTGTGCGCATGCTTTAAGTACACGTCCAGGGATGCCATCTGGGCCCGTAGCTTTTCGGATGTTCACGCGACGGAAAGATCTCGTTACATCCGCTACAGAAACAGAGAGTGTGCTGGCGGTTTCTGTGTCGGCCGCGGGAGCGCGCTGCGTGTGTGCGCTGTCCTGGGCTTCAGAGCGGGCGCGCTGTGTATGTGCGCTGTTCTGGGCTTCAGAGCGGGCGCGCTGCGTGTGTGCGCTGTCCTGGGCTTCAGAGCGGGCGCGCTGTGTATGTGCGCTGTTCTGGGCTTCAAAGCGGGCGTAGAACGAGTTGAGCTCGTCCGGGAGAGACGCAGCAATGTTCACAGTGGCGGATTTATTACTTTTAAAGTCCGTGATGTAATTAAGTCCCTGCCACATGCTCCTTGCATTATTGGTGTTAAATTGACCCTCTACCTTGTCTTTGTATTGACGTTTTGCTGCTTTGATCGTTTTCCTGAGGTTGTAGTTTGCTTGTTTTAGTTCCTCAGCATTTCTGGATTTATAGGCGGAAGTTCGCACTGATAGGGCTGTTCGAACTTCGCGATTGATCCATGGTTTTTGGTTAGGGTAGATACGGACAGTTTTTGTTGGGACTACGTCTTCTATGCACTTTCTGATGAAGCACGTAACTGTATCTGAGTACACTTCAATGTCGTCGTCAGAAGCTGCCCGGAACATCTCCCAGTCAACGTCATCAAAACAGTCTTGAAGTATGGAATCCGATTGGTCTGACCAGCTCTGAAACGTCCTGAGGGTGGGAGGTTCCCGTTTCAGTTTCTGCCTGTAAGCAGGCAAGAGCAGAACAGAAGAGTGATCTGATTTGCCAAATGGTGGGCGGGGGAGGGATTTGTAAGCATCCCGGAACGGAGAGTAGCAGTGGTCCAAAATACGATCCCCACGCGTGTTTGTGGTGATATGTTGAAAGTATTTTGGAGCGATTTTCCTGAGGTTGGCGTTGTTAAAGTCCCCTGTAACAATAAACGCTGCCTCCGGGTGTGCGGTTTCCTGCTCGTTTATGCTCCCATACAGTTCCCTGAGCGCCTGCTCTGTGTTGGCTTGAGGATGGATGTAAACAGCCGTAATAATCACCGATGTGAATTCCCTTGGTAGCCAGTATGGTCGACACCGAAGCATAAGGTATTCCAGATCAGGAGAACAAAATGATCTAACTGAGTGTATGTTTCTCTCATGTTTCGGGAGAAACATTCTGTTTTGGTTTGATTTTCAGAGGACGTTTAGATTAGTATCTCCTTGTGAGTGTCACCAAAAAATTACAGTTTTTTTTTTATATAGTATTTTAAAATAATTTCAAGAGTTCACACTTAGCTGTTGATTGATTATAACGCTTGTTTGGCAGGGAGATAGCCCTGAGCTCATAAGATCCTCGAGCCTGGGGCTCCCTCCCGCTTGCAAGGAGAGAGGGGAGTTTGAGCTCAGGTATATCTCAGGAACTTTCCTGCTGTAGTAGCTATTGAACAGATAGTGATTGCTCTTCAGAGCTAGCTACTTACTAGGAGCATGTCTATAGTGCTGATTTAGATTAGTCAATTCACTTAAGTTGCATGCTTTTGGATGGTGGGAGGAAACCCGGGGGAGCACGGGGAGAACGTGTAAACTCCGCACAGAAATGTCGGCTGGCTTGGTAAGGACTAGAACCAGTGACGTTCTTGCTGTGAGGCAACAGTGGTAACCACTGGGCCACCGTGCCACCCATCTAGGAAAGGAGGAGGAGTAGGGGTGGAAGGGGGGATTCTTCAAAACGAAGATGGCTGTGATTTGGAACTTAGGGTATTTATAGTGGCTTAGGAGTCGTCTGATTGGTGAATCATAAATTGAATAATGCGGGGCCGGCTGCAAGCAATCATAAGCACGTGATCCTCTCGAAATTAGTTTATAAAAAACCTTCACTTATGCTGCGTTCACACCAGACGCGGAAGAAGCGTCAAGCGCGAGTGATTTACATGTTAAGTCAATGCAAACGCGCGAATAGGCATCCTGCGGCATGAAACGTGCGAATGGCGCGATACGCGCGAATGCCGCGTTTGACGCGCTTAATGCGCGAATCGCTCGAGTTGGAAAATCTGAACTTCTGCGGACATTCGCGTCGCGTTAACCAATCAGGAGCTTACTCTTGTGGGGGCATGATTTTAACGTAGCACCTGTTGTTGGTGTCCCGAGGGGAAATCCTCCAGCCGACACCGACAACAGTTCATCAAACTGGGCTTGGCTCAGTCAGAAGCACCGCTGAAAGCCCCAGTCATCCAGGTTAAGTTTCTGGAGGAGTTTATGAGCCCACAGCGCTGGGTGCACCTCTAATAAATATTAATCTTGATTCAGACCTCAGAATTCTGAATATATTTTATTGAACATTAGGAAACAAAATTACATTTAAGAAAAATGTAATTTATGTTGTGCATAAATTTTGTTTATTATAACTTTTAAAACGTCATTTTATTAAAGAAAGGTTGTGCTAATAGAATATATGTTTATAATTAGCGTTTGCTTGTGTTGACACATTATTTAAAATATGTGGCTAAGAAACAACTGAATTTTAATTTTAATTGGGCAGGTAAAAAAAAAAATTCCACTGGTTATTAGGGCTGTGTATTGGCAAGGGCCTCACGATACATGGGTCACGATACAATATATCACGATATATTGCGATACATTACATATTGTGATATATTGCAATAGTTTGTATTAGTATGTGTGTCACTTAAAATTCCAATTCCAATTTATTTTCCATGCATTCCAATTCATTAGAACTGCACAGTGTGCTTGAACAGAGAACTATATATATTGCAAAGCTTACAAATGGCATTTTTTTTTGTCTAATTCAGTACTCCCCGGTATAGCGTTAAAACCAAAGTGCAGCCACACGTCAGCTCTAAAAGCTGGAGGCACCTTTATATTTTTCCGCCATGCTCACTCTTGCTTACTTCTGATACCGTACTACTTGGCGTTTTGTCGATCGCGAGTTAGCAACATGTACAGGAGCGGAGGAGGAGGTCGTTTGGCACAACTTGAATCGATACTTGAGGTTGGACTATCGATACACTATCGTAAAAGAAATTATCGCGATAGTTAGATGTATCGATATTTTTTGCACAGCTCTACTGGTTATTACATAAAATTATTAGCGTTTTGCCTGATGAAAGTCTGAAATTTCATTGATAATGGTCTTAAAAAGTCTTAAATTTGACGTGATGAAACCTGCAGAAACCCTGTTTTTACTCAGAGATTTAAAAGAATATATTTTAGAGCAGTAATCACAATATCGTGAAACCGTGATCATTTTATCCAAGGTTATCATACCGTCGGAATCTTATACCGTGCCTATTTCAGACCGAATATTCAAAGTACAATGGTAAACAATATAGGGAGCTTGTCACAAGTTGTCACTGAATGAAGGTGCGAATATAAAACCAACTGTACCTCAGCCAAATCAGCTTTCAAAGAGTCAATTGAATCAGATTTTTTTTTATGATTTAGTGTTTCAAATCTCACCGTAAATGCAACAAACCACATGTAAATGCTTTCAAGTGTAATATAACCATTTCCAAATGATGTATATAAGTTATATTGTGTATGAAATATTACAAGTATTAAGTGCATGTATGATTTATACAATTATACATTTCTAGTAGTTTTTTTTTTCTCCGTCAGCAGTGCACTGAATAGGGAACTAGAGAGCGGATTGAGACGCAGCCACAGATTGAGTGTGTTTTTCTTTTATTTCTGTTCATTGTTTCTTATTTTCAACAGGACAAAGTGTCCAAACACAGAGGAGAACTCCTGCTGAAGCGACTGATCTATTATAAAGATGGCGTTTATTAAAGAGGAGAGCGAAGAGCTGAGGATTGAAGAAACATTCACAGTCAAACATGAAGATCCAGAGGAACAAACAGGTGGATTTTCTTTCTCAAAGATCAACATTTGATTAAACGTCTGCTTTTACAGCATGCCACATGGTAAATTAGGAAGGTAGCCCGTAAATTAGTGGGTAGCACGTTCGCCTCACAGCAAGAAGGTTGCTGGTTCGAGTTGGTGTTTCTGTGTGGAGTTTGCATGTTCTCCCCATGTTGGCGCGGGTTTCCTCCGGGTGCTCGGGTTTCCCCCACAAGACCAAACACATGCGCTATAGGTGAATTTGGTTAGCTAAACTGGCCGTGGTGTATGTGTGTGAATGAGTGTGTGGGTTGCAGCTGGAAGGGCATTCACTGGGCATTCGCTGTGGCGACCCCAGATTAATAAAGAGACTAAGCCGAAAAGACGCTGAATGAGTAAATGAATATGTACTAAGTATTAATTTTTTTAAGGTAATAAAAAGATGTCATTTGGAAGATGATCAAATCCATTATAATCAGTGATGGTGTCTGCACAAAGCGGCATTCACCTCGGGAAGCCAATACGGAAGTAACTAAAACTGCAATTCATCGACTCGCCTTGGGGGGGCTGGCTCCAGGAAATCCAGATGATTTCTGACTGCATTGGTAAATTGGCCAACTTTACAGCTGATAAAAACATGTTTACAACAGTGTTTTTAAAAGTCTAAACATTTTATTGATGTAGTATACAACCAAGCACATGTGGCCAGAACACAAACGAGTCGCGGGTAATCAAGTATTAAGCGTTTCTCCCATAGGAAAGCCTCTCTAAGCAAAATGCCAGCATGCCTTTGTAGCTCCACTCACGCTCTGCCTCTTTGCCCTTGTTTGGTATCCCGCGGTCGGTGCGATGATGCATGATCAAAATGGCGACGGTTGGCTACGCTTACTTGTAGCTTCTTTTGCAGTGTTCTGAAACCTATGGGTGATGTCACGGATACTACGTCCATATCTTTTACAGTCTATGGTCTGCACTAATGTGTTGCAAATTTCAAGCACTTGTGCTCTTGCATTGACATTCACATTGTTATTTACCAGACACATTTATTCAAAGTGAGATACAAATTTGGAAATCAACAAGCAATTCATCATAAATGGCAATAAAGCTACAGAAAGGGAGGATTAGGTCATTTTTCTTAAGGATGTAGTGGTGATGTGCTCACAGAAGAGATGTTTTACCTGCCTTTATGCTGCGTTCAAAAAATTCCGGAAGAAATTCCGGAAGTTTTTCGTGGAGACATACGGGAGACGGGTTTGAAATACGGGAGACTCCCAGGAAAAACGAGAGTGTTGGCAGGTATGTTTATGACTGAATGAATGAAATGCGCAGTTTAGAATGCAGTTGGCTACTGACTGAGCTGGGGTATTTGCATGAAGTGATCTGATTGGCCGACGCTTTCGTTAGCACTTGAAAAGTTGAGAAATTCCCAAATTCTGCAGCAAGCATCATCCACAATTCAGTTCGTCAAAGCTTTACACAGTGGTTTTCAATTCTAGTCCTTGGGGCCCCTTCCGCCCTGCACATTTTGTATGTCTTCCTTACTAAACACGCCTTATCCAGATCATCAACTCCTTAACCGAGAAATCCATGAACTGATCCTTGTGTCAAATAAGAGAGACATACAAAATGTGCAGGGCAGGGGGGCTCGAGGACTGAAATTGAGAACCACTGACTTTACATCACCCATTCTAAAATAAATAGGAAGCGATGACACCCCGTGTGAATCGGGCGTAAACCTGTCAACTCGAGGTACGTCGGTACCAAAATCTCTGCTGAGAGTAAGTATAGTCAAGTAACCATAAACACAAAAGACGTTCTCAACAGAACGCTGAACTTTTTTTATTGACAGTTGGCTAAATATCAAGCTTGCCTGTATATTTTAAGCACCCTGCTTTCTTGAATATCCCCCTGGAGTGAAGTTAAGCAGCGCTGTTTTTGGGATGGGATTAAGAAAGTTCCACAAGACGATATTTGAACTCAAGGCACCCGGAGCACTGTTGTGCTATATGTTGTCTCACTAAGTGAAGTTTATTTATAAAGTAATTTCGAGAGGGTCACGTGCTTATGATTGCTAGCGGCTGGACACGCATTATCCAATTTATGATTCACCAATCCGACGACTCCTAAGCCACTATAAATACCCCAAGTTTCATATAACAGCCATCTTCGTTTTGAAGAATCCTCCCTTCCCTACTCCTCCTCCTTTCCTAGATGGGTGACACGTTGGCCCAGTGCTTAGCACTGTTGCCTAACAGCAAGAACGTCACTGGTTCTAGTCCTTACCAAGCCAGCCGACGTTCCTGTGCTGAGTTTACACGTTCTCTCCGTGCTCACGTGGGTTTCCCCCGGGTTCCCTGGTTTCCTCCCACCGTCCAAAAACATGCAACTCAAGTTAATTGACTAATCCAAATCAACACCATAGACATGCTCCTAGTAAGTAGTAATCTCTTAAGAACAATCACTATCTGTTCATTAGCTACTACAGCAGGGGAGATCTACCTTTCGGGAGGGAGTCCCGGGCTCGAGGATCTTATGAGCTCAGGGCTCTCTCCAGGAACAGCATGCCAAACACGCTTTATAATCAGTCATCAGCTAAGTGTAAACTCTTGAAGCACTGGGCTATCGGTGCCGACAAGTAATGGTACTTTGGTATGATTTGGTAATGGCATTATTTTTTGAGTACTCTTACCCCAACTGCTTGCACAAGTTCTGCATTCTGATTTGCGGCCAAGTTAGTTTTGATGCCTTAATGCTTTCATTTCGGTTTTGATGTGTGTTGCTTTGTGCCATTAAATTTGAGGTCAACTTGTTTTTTAACTTGTCTTCAGAGCTGAAGGTGATGAAAGAAGAGACTCAAGACCTGAATGAGAAGAAACAGAAATGTCAGTATGACAAACCCCAAGATTTAACTCTTGATGAGAAATCACTGAAGAAGAAGAGTGAGAAAGTTCCCACTGGAGTGAGGATGTATATCTGCCCACAGTGTGGAAAAAGTTTCCGTGAAAGACAAGCCCTTGAAATCCACATCAGAATTCACACCGGAGAGAAGCCTTTCTCATGCGATCACTGTGGAAGGAGATTCAGCCAAAAGCCAAACCTCAAGGCCCACATGAGCATTCACACTGCGGAGAAGCCTTACTCGTGTTCTGAGTGTGGAAAGAGTTTCCGTGCCAAAAAACAACTCGAAGGACACACGAGAGTTCACACCGGAGAGAAGCCATTAACATGCCAGCAATGTGGGAAGCGTTTCGCTTATCAAGCAGCCTTCAGAACACACACGAGAACTCACACCGAAGAGAAGCCTTACACCTGCGAACAGTGTGGAAAGAGCTTCACTCATTCCGAATACATGAAAGCCCACATGAGAGTTCACACCGGAGAGAAACCGTACGCTTGCTCTCAATGTGGGAAGACTTTTGCTTATAGGACCAACCTTTATGTCCACAGGAGAACTCACACCGGAGAGAAGCCTTTCGCTTGCACACAGTGTGGTAAAAGCTATACGTGTAAAAACTCTCTTAATTGCCACATGAGGACTCACACCGGAGAGAAGCTGTTTAAGTGTGAACAGTGTGGAAAGAGTTTCACTCATTCAGAGTACATGAAAGCCCACATGAGAATTCACACCGGAGAGAAACCGTACAGTTGTTCGCAGTGTGGAAAACGTTTTGCTCATACAAGCAACTTCCACTGCCACATGAGAACTCACTCTGGAGAAAAGCCTTTCGCATGTGATCAGTGCGGAAAGAGTTTCGGTAGTAAAAATACCTTCAAGTCTCACATGAAGCTCCACACTGGAGAACAGGGGTGAGTGTCCAAACACTTTGCTCAAGTACTGGGACTTTTGAGAAATAATTACTAAAGTACTTTGGAGTAATCACTTTACAGAGGAGAATGATGTGTCCGTGTCCAGTACCATTCAGAGACTTTACAAAGGCTGGAAAAAACAAAAAATGGGGGGACAGATTAGAGTGACCTGAAAGGGGTGCCCCTAGCCCAGGGAAGGGCAAACTTGATCCTGGAGGGCCGGTGTCCCTGCAGACTTATGCTCCAACCCTAATCAAACACACCTGCCTGCAGCTTTCTAGTGATCTTGAAGACACTGGTTAGTGTGTTCAGGTGTGTTGGGTGTTGGAGCAAAAGTCTGCAGGGACACCGGCCCTCCAGGATCAAGTTTGCCCATCCCTGCCTTAGCCTGTCCTGCGCACCGGGTAACAGCCGCTGCCATCGGAATATTCATCGATCTGGGGGTGTTTTTGTACAAAAAAGCTGCGGACCGGGGGAAGGGGTGAAATTCCGGGAGTTTTCCGGGAGAAATGACAAAATGGGAGATGGGTCTGAAATACGGGAGACTCTCCGGAAAAAACAGGAGTGTTGGCAGATATGTATTATGGACTATAGTTGTAGTAGTATGATGGTAAAACACGAACGTCGTTATGAATGTATTAAAAGATATGTTTGTTTGTTGTAAAAATTCGTTATAATGACAAAAATGACTAATTTCTGCATCTCCTGACTCGCATGTGCAGCCATGTTGCCGTTTGTAGCTGGTGTACTCTGGGAAATTTTCGTACTCCTTGCTTTCGAGTATGGTCCTGAAAAATCTATGGTTTATAGTCGATGCGTAGGCCCACACGGAATCTGCGCACGCATTGCATTGTAAACATTAAATAAAAGTTTGAAATGTATTATTTATTTCAGAAATTAAGTTTTTGGTTATGATACTCCTAAAAAAATCTGCAGATTTTTTTTTACAAAATTCTCCGCAGAAATAGCAAAAAATGTCAGCAGATTTTGTCTGGCCCTATCGATGGGTCCGCTAGTTTGCTTGAGTGCGCGCAGTGAATGTGACGAAGGTTCGCTTAGGGTGTGCGCAACATGATTTCGGAGTTCAGTAAATTTACTGAGACTCAAGCGAACATTTCACGCGCCGTGTTTCATTTGAGTTGAATAATGAATCATTTTGAAGAGATTTTGTTTGAAATAGGTACGACCGATATGATCCGTTCATGTGTGATCATAGGGATAATCAGATGACCAATAATTCTTGGCTAGAAATTGCAACAGCAGTGGGAAAGGAGAAAAGTTTTTGCTTAAAAGTTTGGAAAAACTTGAGGGATGAGTTTGTTAAAGCCAAAACGGATTATTTAATTACAGAATCATAGAATTTAGAATTTAGAATTTAGAATTTAGAATTTCAAATAATTTAATAGTTACAAAACTATAATTAAGGAACAAATTATTTATTTGATAACTGAAAATCGGTTTACAACATACCGATACCCTGTTTTTCTGGACTTTATTGGTAATAATGGTAAATTCTTTCTATAATAAAAAAAAATATATATATTTGTAGAGGAACCCATGTTGTGTTGTTATTAATATTTTAATAAACTTTAATAGGTAAAACTGTCCAAAATATATACAAAAAGCAAGTGATGCATCAAAGTTTGATTTAAAAAAAAATAATAAAATCTTGAATGGTTATAAAAATCTTTATAATCATTAAAATAGTTAATAAAAATAATTAGTTTAAAAATCTTGAACGTTATTAATGATATGACGTAGGCTGCGTCCGAAACCGCCTACTACTCAGTAGGTACTGCATTTGAATTTAAACGTACCACTCGGCCGTTAGAAAAGTACGTTCTATACAGTATGAATGTGAGCAGTATGAATGGAATTCGGACGTACTACATCTGCCATTTTGTCATGGTCACGTGACCTACCTGCGTCAGTTGCGTCGCTTCACGTCCATTCATGAATTCTCTCGCGGGGCATCATGGGATAGCGCAGCGTCCATGGGATGCGCACTTCAGAATCTCGCCGGAAGTAGTAAGTCATCCGGGTACTTCTCGCATATTGATTTTCGAATTCTATGAATTCGGACATACTACTCGGCTCGCATACTGATTTTAGCGTACTGTATAGTATGGAAGTATGCGGTTCCGGACTTCCTACTTCTATGGTTATCCGTCTGATTTTTACGGTCAGTTTCTTTTGACCGCCCCCTGTCGTTTTAGAGAATATCACAGAAGCGACCACGTCAAGTATAAAAGCCTCGTCCGTTTCGCGAGGTGCACGATGCGGCACCAGGCGAAAATATAAATCAGGATTTAGCCCTACGCCTTAAAGCTAAAGAGAATTGGGACAGCCCTACCCCTCCACATGGGTAAATTCTAAAGGTCTAAAGGTATGTTCATTTTAGATGACACCCGCTGAAACTAATAAGACTTGTGTCACGTCTATACTAGGGATGCTCCGATCGATCAGCCAGAGATCGGTATCGGCCAATAATCACATTTTATGACTCGATCGGTACTCGCCAATTTGGCCGATCTCATGAACCGATCACAGGTGTCTGTTTACGAGTTTATATGCAGAGGAACCAGACATGCTAGTTGGAGAGCAAAATATTGGAATGGTCTTGCATGTGTTTAGACCTTTTTACATATATAAGAACTGAGAGTTCTGTGTTTTTGACAATATTGCAAGTTCACTCAAACCTGGCTGAAATACAATTAAAAACGTAAAAAAAAAATTGTTTTAATTGAATATTTCATAATATTCCTTTTCGTAATATACTTACTGCAATAAACAAATATATATTTATAGATGTGCATTTTAACATCTTATGCATCAAATATGTACTTTTTCTTGATTGAGACATGTCGAATTCTTCTTCCATCATTTGCAATGTTTTCAAATTGCTTTGTTAGTTGTTTTTCTTACCATTTTTTTGTATCTGTTTTATCTATTATTTTCTGTAAAGTTGCTTCTGACCATGACATGTCCACACTAAATGGTTATAAGAGACATGTTTGAGGGATTATATCCAACATTCTTCATTTATTCTCTGAGGTGTAAGGCAAGATCTCCACTTAATTATCATACTTAGGGGGGAAATGTGCTCCATGTATTATAAAGCTTGAAGCATTAGAATCGGTACTCGCCATTGGCCGATCACCATCACAAAGAATCGATACTTGGTATCGGCTGCAAAAATCCTGATCGGAGCATCCCTAGTCTATACCTATGCTTTTCTGATTAAAATCCTTATAGATAATCAGAGACTGCTCAAAGAGCTTCGACAAATATGTGACAAACTCTGGTTTACTTGGTTAATAGATAAAAATATTCTGTGTGTGAGATTAATAAATGGATGTGACTTATCTGAATGTGTTTGCTTATTTTGTTTTCGTCTTTCATTGCAGGCAAGGTAACGGTTAAAAGAAGGATTGCTTTGATTATTATTTTGGCCTGGTCTGTCCTTGAGTATTTTTCCCTTGTCAATAAATTCTGTTGATTAGTAACGCTCTGATAGTGATTATTGTTACTTTGAAACCAAACCATCATATTTTTTATTTTTTTTATTGTGATCTAAAGGTTGTAACCAAAATAGGAGGCTTTTCTTTTTTTTTTCGCCCATCATCCAACCAACAAATTATTATACAGGATGGGCCGTTTATATGGACGCACCTTAATAAAATGGGAATGGTTGGCCTGTTTGTGGCACATTAGTATATGTGAGGGGGCAAACTTTTCAAGATGAGTGGTGAACATGGTGGCCATTTTGAAGTCGGCCATCTTGGATCCAACTTGTACTTTTTCAATAGGAAGAGGGTCATGTGACACATCAAACCTATTGGGAATTTCACAAGAAAAACAATGGTGTGCTTGGTTTTAACTTAGATGGTGCACCACCACATTACGCCGAAGTCACACTAGAGTTTGAGCTTGCGAAATTCTGTTGTACGGCGCTGCGAAAAGGGGCGGGATTAAACAAGATGATTAGACGTTAAAAAAAGCGAGCGATTGCTCCATGTTTTCAATTTCTGTCCAGAGAGGTCATGTTTTGATCCTGGATTGGTCTCACGCAGTCAAGTGATGCGATTTCGCAGGTCAGAGTTCACCAAGATTGAACTTTGCACTGCAGCAACCTGCGAAACTCGACGCATGACCCTGCGTTTCCGGTCTGACGCATTCGCGTGCGTATGAATGGAAGTCTATGGGGAGAAAAGTCCAGTGTGACCGCGGCTTTATAGGTGTCAGGTCCGAGCATTCCTAGATTAACAGTTTCCTGAAAAGTAGATTGGTCGTCGTGGGCCAGTTGAATGGCCCCCGAGGTCTCCAGATCTGACCCCCTTAGACTTTTACCTTTGGGGTCATCTGAAGGCAATTGTCTGTGTAATTTATTAAGGTGTATCCATATAAATGGCCCACCCTGTACTATAATAATAATGATGATGGTGATGATGAGCCTTTATTTGACCCAACACTGTTACATGCAGCGAATTGGACCCCTCCAAGTAAACACAAACGAACAAAAGCAAATATTTGTTCATTTGTTTGTTTAATTTATTTATTTGTGTGTGTGTGTGTGTATAGAGTATCTTTAGCTATTTTTAAAAATATAGTTTATGGGCCTCCATCTCAGCTGCTGAGGACCAATTGTTCATCAAACATGTTTATTTAGTATTACACTAATTTACTGTATTAAACACACAATAAATCGTGCTGTCGTCATCATCATCATCATTATTATGATGTTCTACATAAGCGTATTATTATTCTTCCGTCTTCTTCTTCTTAATTTTAAAGTGTATCTCCTCCTAAGCCTTTCAAGCTACATACTTCAAACTTTCGTCAAACCTTTAAACTGGTCTGACTCGGGCTGCTATATCTTTTCTAACTGATCCGACTTTTGGTTTTCCGAAAAACGACCCAGAAAATTCTCAAAAGTCCCATTGAGTTAACATTGGGTCAAACTTTGTGAGCTCATAACTCTGCACCAGACTGTCCTACAGACTTCTAACTGGCCTCATTTAACTCAGTCTAGCCAGCAGCCAATAACTGATGACTTTTTAACTTACTAGCTAGTCCCTAGCAACCACTTACAGCACCCTAGCAACCCTAGACTTCCATTGTAAAAGACTGTCATTGACTTAACATTGACTTTGTGAGCTCATAACTCTGCGTCAGACTGTCATACAGACTAGAGTCTGGCCTCGTTAACTCAGTCTAGCCAGCAGCCAATCACTGATGACCTTTAAACTTACTAGCCACTCCCTAGCAACCAATTTCAACACCCTAGCAACTGTTACATAGACTGTGACTAGCTGTTCTAACACATGCTAATAGTTTTAACATGCTACTGACATGATAATCTTGCTAGCTAATTGTTTTTATGCTAATTCATGCTAACAACATTCAAATTCATGCTAGAAACATGGTAACAACATGCTAATTTGTGCTATAACCATACTAATATCATGTTAATTCATGGTAGAATCATGCTAATTCATGCTAATATCATGCTAATTCATGCTAGAATTATGCTAATTCAGGCTAGAATCATGTTAATATTATGCTTATTCATGCTAGAATCATGCTAATATCATGCTAATTCATGCTAGAATCATGCTAATATTAGTATTATGCTTATTCATGCTAACAACATGCTAATTCATGATAGAATCATGCTAACATGCTAATTAATGCCAGAATCATGCTAACAACATGCTAATTCATGTTAGAATCATGCTAACAACATGCTAATTCATGCTAGAATCATGCTAACAACATGCTAATTCATGCTAGAATCATGCTAATTCATGCTGAAATCATGTTAATATGCTAATTCATGTTAGAATCATGCTAACAACATGCTAATTCATGCTAGTTATATGCTAATTCATGCTAATATCATGCTAATTCAAGCTAGAATCATGCTAATATGCTAATTCATGATAGAATCATGCTATTTATATGCTAATTCATGCTAGAATCATGCTAATATGCTACATCAAGCTAGAATCATGCTAATTCAAGCTAATACCATGTTAATTCATGCTAGAATCATGCTAGTTATATGCTAATTCATGCTAGAATCATGCTAATATCATGCTAATTCATGCTAGAATCATGCTAACAACATGCTAATTCATGCTAGAATCATGCTAATTCGTGCTAGAATCATGCTAATTCATGCTAGAAACATGCTAACAACATGCTAATTCATGCTAGACTGGCTTGTTTCACTCTTTACAGTGGTTGCATTGTTGACTGCAGGCATCTTAAACATTCTTTTAGCCAACTTGATACTTTTTCAAACCAAAAAAACTACTTCTAACAGGCTTTCTCAAGCCACCATAAAGTTTGTCCTCAAACTTTAATATCTAGTTATTTTAGTTGTCATTACGGAAGAATCTAACACAAGATTTGAGAATCCTTGTTGCACAGAAAACAACCGTCCTTTTTTGTAGTTCATTTTCATTCATTCATTTTCTTTTCTGCTTAGTCCCTTTATTAATCTGCCACAGCGGAATGAACCGCCAACTTATCCAGCATATGTTTTAGGCAGCGGATGCCATTCCAGCTGCAACCCATCACTGGGAAACACCCATACACTCTCATTCACACACATACACTACGGACAATTTAGCTTACCTAATTCACCTGTACCGCATGTCTTTTTGGACATTTAATAATGTGTGCTTTTACTTTCCCTTGAGTACATTTTTAGTGCAGTATCGGTACTTTTACTCCACTACTTTCCTTCAACCTGCAGTTACTACTTCATTATTTCTTGTCTATGAGGATTAGAAAAATCAGTCCTGAGATTCCTGTCCAATTAAATCACACATAGAAGGTAAGTCACATCATACTGAACTACCTCAAGACGTGGGCGATTTATAATTGCAGCAAAGCAAGTGTCCAAGAAGATGGACAAAGAAGAAGAAGATGTCCAAAATCTTTACACGCATTGACCCAGAGAGTGTTTAGATGCGTGTCACTGATGAGCAGATGACATATGTTTACTGTATGATGATCGAAATGGCCTTAAACACCCAGCAGACACAAGACGTCAACATGACGTCAGATTGATGTTGTACCCCAATGTCGTGGGGACATTTTGTTTGGAAATGAAAATCGACCGGCGACGCAGTGGCGCAGTAGGTAGTGCTGTCGCCTCACAGCAAGAAGGACGCGGGTTCGAGCCTCGGCTGGGTCGGTTGGCGTTTCTGTGTGGAGTTTGCATGTTCTCCCTGCGTTCGCGTGGGTTTCCTCCGGGTGCTCCGGTTTCCCCCACAGTCCAAAGACATGCGGTACAGGTGAATTGGGTAGGCTAAATTGTCCGTAGTGTATGAGTGTGTGGATGTTTCCCAGAGATGGGTTGCGGCTGGAAGGGCATCCGCTGCATAAAAACGTGCTGGATAAGTTGGCGGTTCATTCCGCTGTGGCGACCCCGGATTAATAAAGGGACTAAGGCGAAAAGAAAATGAATGAATGAATGAAAATCTACCTAAAATCAACCAAATATCAACGTCTAATGATGTCACAGCTCGACGTTGTGTGGACGTTACCACTATGAGTCTATCAGACGTTGGATTTTGGTTGCCATACCTGATGAATAAATGTCAGTATGTGACGTCAATGCTAAGTCGTTGGCTCGACTTAAAATTTTGGTCACTTTATAACAACCTAAAATCAACTAAATATCAACGTCATTTCACAGCGTTATTGGACATCAAAATAACATCGTTAGACGCTGGCTAGACATTGAATTTTGGCCACCTGACATCACAATCTAAATCTAACCTAATATAAGCATCTTATGACGCTGTGTGCCTGCTGGGCAATGACTAAATGCACAACAGAATAGGCATGGGCCAGTTCTGGCGGTATGATAACCTTGAACAAAAATACCACGTTTTCATGGTATCACGATATTGTGATACTGTGATTTTTAAAGGTCTGGGTAAAACAAACTAACAAACAAAAAAGTTTTTCCCCATAGAACACAATTTATTTTATTTTAGGAAACATTTATAATATTTTGGAGCAGTAAACATGTCAGGCTAAATAATTAAAATAAACCATTCACTTCTGCTGTCTTCATTAGTTTCAAAATCACAGATTTCTTTACAACACATAAGAAAATACATATAAAAAAACCTTACATATACCTTGGCAACGGTATAACAGAACATTTGAGCAGTATCTCTGCTGAAAAATCCAGCTTGAACCAGCCTAAGATGGTTGGCTGGTTTTTGCTGGTCGACCAGCCTGGTTTTAGAGGGGTTTTGGCCATTTCCAGGCTGGTTTCCAGCCTGGTCTTAGCTGGTCAGGCTGGGAGTTGACAAGCTAAAACCAGCTATGTCCAGCTTAAACCAGGCTGGTCAAGCTGGTTTTATCTGGTTTAAGCTGGTCATTTTCCAGGAAATGGCTGGAAACCAGCCTGAAAATGGCCAAAACCCCTCTAAAACCAGGCTGGTCGACCAGCTAAAACCAGCCAACCAGCTTAGGCTGGTTTAAGCTGGATTTTTCAGCAGGAAAGACCACACACATCCACAAATGACATGTAAACCCATCAGTTTTCTACAGAGTAATACTCACTACTCATGAGTAGTTTTGAAAGGTCTACTTTTTACTCATACTTTGAGTACTATTCACAACAGATACTACATTTTTAGGCAAGTAATGCTACTTTTACTTAAGTATGATTTTCAGAACTTTTTCCACCACTGCTCACTATTTGTATTTTAAAAACAGTTCGTGATTTTTTTTTAAAGCACGACTTTTATTTTGCTTTAAGTGTGTGAAGTCACAAGGCTGCGCCGCGCTCCTGTGTGGTTGTTGCTACAGCTCCTGACGAGAATTATTTATAAAATTACCCATTATTACAGTGTGTTTTGTTCTAATCTACTCCTACGACCAAAAGGTTTGTGTTTTAAAGATTTTAAGGTTTATAAATCCCAATAAACATTAAGTAAGAATTCTAAAATGTCTTTTACAAGCGATGTAACGGTGATTCTTTGTCAGAAAATTTAACATCTAACGTCCATTTAATAAATACGTGACGTTAATTTATTATGTTAATGCGAGTTTAAAGCCCACACGAGCAGGAAAGGCGCGTCTAGTTTTTCTCTGTGTATCGTGAATCTGTTAGTAAACATGAATTCAGTCACTGGCGAGTGGAGATGAGAAAAACAGAGTTTCACAAAACTCCGAGTCATTTGAATCAAATGTTTACTAAATGATTCCCTTTCGAGTCGCTCGAATCACCGCGCGCTCACGTCACTTGCAGATCAAAATAGTGTAAATATGACAACTTTTACTAATCAACTGCAAATGTTTTGATGAAAATTGAATATTAAACACGATGTACTGATTATGTATATTATACATACGTATATTTTGTAATATATTATACATTTCTAGAGCTGGTTTTGAGATTATTTGAATCTAATGAGGTGATTTAAGCTCCTTCAGTCTGACTCCCTCAGCAGTGCACTGAATAGTGAACTAGAGAGCTGATTGAGACGCAGATTGAGTGTGTTTTTCTCTTATTTCTGTTCACTGTTCTCATTTTAAACAGGACAAAGTGTCCAAACACAGAGGAAAACTCCTGCTGAAGCGACTGATCTATTATAAAGATGGCGTTTATTAAAGAGGAGAGCGAAGACCTGAAGATTGAAGAAGTAATAATCAAACAAGAAGATCTGCAGGAACAAACAGGTAAGAGTATCTTTTGATTAATTTTCTGCTTTTACAGCGTGACGCGTTTTAAATGATGAAAAAATAAGTTGAAGTAGTATATAAGGAAAACAGTATGAACTATTGAAGAAATGATAACCTCTATTATAAGCAGTGACTGTGTCTGTATTGATTTAGCACAAGGCGACGCAACTGATGGCTCATTATATTTATGACATATTTCAAACTCTTGTGCTACTTCATTCATTTTCTTTTCGGCTTAATCCCTTTATTAATCACGGGTCGCCACAGCGGAATGAACCGCCAAATTAAGGCTGATTTATACTTCTGCGCTAAGTGCACACACATGCTACGGCGCAGCCTACTCGTGGACGCATAGCCCCTCGCGTTGACGCGCACCTCTCAAAAAATGTAACGCGTACGTGCATCGCAAGCTCTGCGATTGGTCGACTTGGTAGCGCTGACGAGTGGGGGCGGAGGTGAGAGCTGCGCGCCCGATGCAGCGAGTGTTTACAAGTGTGGAGTCCCGTGAAGGAGCTCCGGATGGAGACTGTTGTTTTGTGTTTACCTCATGATTAAAGTTGTTGCACGTCCGCCGGTTCCCGCCTCAAAATGAGCGAATTTGAGCCACTTGTACATTAAGGAAGTGTTCAGAAGAAACTCGACACAGAGGAACATAAACACCTACTGTCAGCTAGCGTTTCGGAAGTGTATTGCAGAGTAACAGAAACAGCATGCAGAAGTATAAATGCACGGCTACGCGCGAGGCTTGCGCCGTGGGTCACTTCGATCACTTGACGCAGAAGTATAAACCAGGCTTTATCCAGCATATGTTTTACGCAGTGAATGCCCTTCCAGCTGCAACCCATCACTGGAAAACACCCATACACACTCATTCACACACATACACTACTGACAATTTAGCCTTCCCAATTCACCTATACCGCATGTCTTTGGACTTGTGGGGGAAACCGGAGCACCCGGATGAAACCCACGTGAACACGGGGAGAACATGCAAACACGCCAACTGACCCAGCCGAGGCTCGAACCAGCGACGTTCTTGCTGTGAGGCGAAGGTGCTACCCACTGCGCCACGTGCAGCCTTGTGCTACTTCAGTTATGGAGAAATGAATTTGAAAGTAATATAAAAATGGCGGAGTTCAGTGTAAAGGAAGAAAATTCAAATACTTTCCGCAACTCAAAAACTCAGTGGCGTCTCTATCATTCAGTCTCTATAAACTCTAGTTTGTGAGGAAAAAATGTACCGTCATAAGATGAATTCTACAAAAATATGTACTAAATGACATATTTATTACACTCATATTTTAGTTATTTATCTGTGCTGAAGATTTTAATATTGTAAAATTATGTAGTATACAATATTTGTAGAGTTCTTTTATGAATATTGAATTAAAAAATTAATAATTGTTAACACTTTTTGTAGTTTAAGCTTTGGAACAACTCACTGTATATGTAACACAATCACAGTATATGATTGCATTGAAAATATGCGAGGCCATGTTCAGTAATCATTGGCTGCGTCTGAAATCGCCTACTACTCAGTAGGTACTGCATTTGAATTTAAACGTACGTTAGAAAAGTACGTTCTATACCGTATGAATTTAAGAAGTATGAATGGAATTCAGACGTACTACATTCGCCATTTTGTCATGATCACGTGACTTACCCTCGTGAGTTGCGTCACTTCACTCCCATTCATGAATTCTCTCGTAGGGCATCATTTGGATAGCGCAGCTTGCATGGGATGCGCGCTTCAGAATTTCGCCGGAAGTAGTAGGTCATCCGGGTACATCTCGCATACTGATTTTCGAATTCTATGAATTCAGACATACTACTACATACTACAATTATTATATTAGTGAATCAAAAGAAAGTAATTTGTTGATTGACTGTGATAAAGTTCAACTATTATTTAAGCAGATATGTCCAAAAAAATCGTCTGGTCCTGAAGGTCTCTCTGGCTTTTTACTAAAAGTATACGCAGAAGAACTGTCACCAGTGTGGTGTTCTTTATTTCAAAAATCTACGACATAACGACATAAAAACGGTGGACGAATTGGAGCGGTTTTGAGATCGACCGCAACTTGACGTAGGAGTGCGGTCGCCCTGCCCACCAATATTGATTGACAGGTGCGCATTACCATATCCTCAGTATGGTGTTTCACGTCCGCCATTTTCAGCGTGTGAGTCAAAGCGACGTCACCAAAGAAACACCGTTGCTCTATTTTTAGATGTAAGGCTCATTGGGCTCAACATTCACCACGTTATCGCTCTCCTCCTCGCCAGTGTTTGCATACATGTGTACTTTTCATTGTGTCTTTCATAAACTTCAGCGGTTTGCGTTTCCCGTGGTCACAGAAGCTCCCTGTCATCTTAACTAGGTGCTGCTGAAAAGTGCGAGCGCGTTGCCTCACGTGCGCGTCCCTCCATTGGAAATAACGAACTAACGATGCGCAGCGCCATGCATTCCACGGTGTCGCGGATGAAAGTGAGGACCGGGAGGGTTCGCTTACTATTCTGCCGCCTAAGGACACTGTTCATATTTCTGCCGCGCCACAGAGCGTTATCTGAATAGTTTCATTTTAAATAACATGCGAATGTGCGCGTCTGGTGTGCCGTGTCGTGGCTCTGAGCGGCGCATCCAGTGTATGACGCCCTTTAGTTATAGCCTCAAGCAGGTCGTACACCAGAAGCGCCGCTCGGCGCCACGCAGCGGCATGCATTTCTGAATTCTAAACATAAGTTTCTATCAGGGGACACATGTGCGCGCCGTGTCGCATCCGGTGTGTAATGCCCTTCAGTCAAAGTTAATTCAGTGTGCTTGGTTATTAGTCTCGGTGTACAAGCTCGGAGCTTTAAACTAGCACACAGTTGGCTGTAAAACTATACAAAGACACAAATGATTTTGTAGTCTCTGCTCGGTCTGTGTCCTAGTCGTACATGTACAGCTGAATGCTGGTCCTCTCACTCATGTTGCATCTCTCTGTCTGCCTTTCTGTAGCCATACACAAAGCGGGGGAGCTCTTGGCTCCGCCCCCTTGTTAAGTTGGGCGGGAAGTCGAAACTAATTTTCATGTGAAGCAACATGCCCCTAAAACAGCGAACTGTGTACACGCCCCCAAAATCACACTTTTTAACGATGAAAAATCTGAATTGTGTTTTGAACTGAACCTAAACTGGCCCACTCAGAAGAACCATAATATTAATATTACATCTTAAAAAAGGGGTAAAATAGGTGCCCTTTAAGAGAGAATATTAGTACTAAACTTGATCCACTTCAGTTTGCATGTAGAAAAGGAGTAGGTACATGCGATGCCATCAATAGTCTGTTGCACTTTGCTTTAAATCATTTAGAAGGCCCTGATGCATATGCACGTGTACTTTTTATTTTATTTTAGCTCCACGTTTAATACGGTTCAACCGCATGTTTTAATTAGGAAACTAAAAAAAGTTAGGAGTAAACTCTATAGTTATTGAACGGTATCACTCCTTTTTTACAAACCGAACTCAGGCAGTCAAAGTAAATAATAGTTTGTCCCAAGTTAAATATAGCAGTTCTGGTGTCCCTCAGGGCTGTGTGAGCTCATCACTTCTGTTTACTCTATATACTAATGAGTGCTCAAGCAGGCACTCACAGAATTTTATTTTTAAATATTCAGACGATACGGTAATTTTAAGTTTGCTGAAAAAGCAAGATTCTGTTTATTTTTCTGAAATTGATTCATTTGTTGAGTGGTGTGATGAAGCTCAGGCTGTATTTGAGAGTGTTATCAGGTATGGTTCATCTACATGGTATGGTAATCTTTCTGTAAATCTAAAATCAAAACTTTTTATTATTATCAGAACTGCTACAAGACTAATAGGATCTGAAACTCTTTCTAGTATTCAAACACTTCACGAGCGATGCACTCTGAATGAAGCAAAAAGAATTTTAAACAATCCATCTCTCATCTAGAAAGTTACAGGGTGTTGTATATTGTGTCTTATTTTATACAGGGTTCATACGGTCATGGAAAACCTAGAAAAGTCATGGAATTTTGACATGGCATTTTCCAGGCCTGGAAAAGTTTGGGAAAAACAGAAAAAACCCACAAAGTTTTGGAAAAGTCCTGGAAATCAGTTTAACAGATATCTGTATACTTAAATTAAGGCTGCACGATATTGGAAATTACGGTATTGTGTATTTCTGTGATGTATATTGCGATGTGAATACAATTTCACTAGATGATTTAACAGGTTACTCACCTTCACACAATATAGATGAATGACAGACGGATTTACATCGGCATATCGTGCTGCCGTAATGAAGGTCAGCTAGTAATGTATGTTTTAAACACACTCCGTCTGCAGTGTGTGTATGGGCCAAACTGTAAAGCTATGGCCCGGATGCAGTCCGTGTGCAGTGCGGATGCAGGAGTTGGCATAAGCGCTGATAGACGTTACTCCACTGTTGACACCTTACTTTTGAGAATAGAGTAACAATTAGGGATGGGTATCGTTAAGGTTTTAACGGTATTACTACTTTTATCAATACCACTTATCGGTTCGGTACTTTATGTAATATATGTTTACTGAAATGTTTATATTATTGTAATTTTTATGTTCATATTATAATCATTATACTTTAAGAAAAATCATAGGTCTATAGTGATCTAAATAATAATTAATTGACAGAATCAAAAATATCCTATGGAAAAAAAAGTGAAATTCCATAAAAAAAAAAAAACAATCTAATCACAGTCTAATAATTCTAAAAATCAAGATCCTAAAGACAAAGTGGAAATTCCAGTAAATTAAGTCATAATGCCCAAAAGGATTTTACAATCCTATAGGACAAAGTGAAAATCCAATAAAAAAAATTCTGAATGTTCATTAGAATTTTAGAAATCCATTAAGATCCTATTGGATCCTAAAGGATAAGCTGAAATTCCAATAGGATTTTTTGACAAGGGACGGTTCTCTTATCGGTACTTAAAAAAAAAAAAAAATTTTCATTAAAAAAAAATTGAAGAGAATTAACAACACTTTGTTTTATTATTTTGTTTTTAATGTAAAATAAAACGAAATCAATAATTGTAAAACAAATAAATAATTTTTTCCTGTAAAAGAATGTTAAAAATACCCTCTTTGAGTTGCAAAAGCTTACGAGCTGTGTGTGCACGCGAGTCTGTGTCGCGAGCTTTGTGTGCGCGCCTAGCTCGAGCCTCCGCTGAGTGCTGAGAACTGTAAAGGCTTTTATACTTGACGCGTTTGCCGGAAACACAAGCATTTCTCATGTGAGATTGCCGACTGTGCAGACGAATATCAAATATGACAAATTAGAAAAGGTTGGTCAGTTAAATTATGCTAATGTTTATTCAGCAATAATTCTCCAGTACCGATAGCAGAACCGTTAACGTCAGAGCTTATCGATACTTCGGTCTAATTATAATTTAGCACCGATACCGATAAAGTACAGAGTTTCGGTACCCATCCCTAGTAACAATGTAAATAGAGTCTTCCTTAGAGCATTCGTCTCGCATGTGGTTTTTCTTTCCAAATCGCCGGTTCGAGGCTCGCTTAAAGCGGCTAGACTAAAACTAAGATATACTTTAAAATGTAGTTGTTTTATTGTCTGATATATTATTAGTATTTAAAAATAATTATTATCCCCAGGAAAAAAGGGCACTTTCTCTCCAGGAGAAAAAAGGGCAGGGGCTCAAGCATCCAAAGCCCCCACCTCTGCACGTGCCTGCTAATAAATCCAAAATTAAACACTCGCGCTTTGCACTCACACTACAAGCATATCGCGCCCGAGCCCAACTTCAGACAACCTCTTCCAACCGAACCTCGGGCACGGCATGGAGCACTCGCACTTGTGGGTCAAACACAACCGGGCACGGTTCAGATAGCCTACACTCTCAGAAATAAAGGTATGCGAGTGGTCACTGGGGTGGTACCTTTTCAAAAGGTACACATTTGTACTTGAAGGGTCCATATCGGTACCTCAAAAGTATATATTAGTACCTACAAATTTTAAGAGGAACACATTTGTACTTTTTAGGTACCAATATGTACCCTTGAGGTATTAATATGGACCTTAGGTGCAAATTTGTACCTTTTGAAAAGGTACCACCCCAGTGACAACTCGCGTACCTTTATTTCTGAGAGTGTCGTGTGAGTACAAGCTTAGTATTGGTATTCTGACAAGACCCAATAATAAATCAGCGTCAGTGTCAGAAGGTAAGAAGTGTGGAAACGATCAATCTTCGCATGTCTTAAATAAACAATCCATTTAAAAATTGCTCTTGAGATTGCATGAAATGCATCTTTAGCAGTGTAGTGTACTAATAAGATCTTGCCCGTTGGTTTTTACATGTGGCCTTGTACCTATGAATTTGGGTTGACTGGTTTTATCTTCCCCTTTAGAGCTGATGGTGCTGAAAGAAGAGACTCAAGAACTCAATGAAACGGAAGAGAAAGGTCAGTTTGAGAAACATCAAGACTTAATGACTGATGAGAAATCTGCTGAGACAGAAAGGACTTCACCTCGTAAAAGAGCTCAGAAAACCAAATCTGATGGTAACTTTCCCTGCAGTCGGTGTGGAATGAGTTTTACTCAAAAACACCAGCTTATAGTCCACATGAGCATTCACACCGGCGAGAAGCCTTACCCGTGTTCTGAGTGTGGCAAGAGTTTCAGACAAAAGCACATCCTTGCTGTTCACATGAGAGTTCACACCGGAGAGAAGCCGTTCTCGTGTGATCACTGTGGAAAGAGTTTCAATCTGATGAAAAATATGAAAATCCACAGGAGAATTCACACCGGGGAGAGGCCTTATGCCTGCCAACAGTGTGGGAAGAGATTCAGGCAAATTCAAATCCTTAAAAATCACATCAAACTCCACACTGGAGAGAGGCCTTACGCTTGCGCGCAGTGTGGAATGAGCTTCATCCAAAAACAAAAACTTGACGCGCACATGGCAGTCCACAATACAGAGAGGCCATTCGCTTGCCAACATTGTGGAGGAAACTTTGCTTATAAGGATTACCTTGCAGTACACATGAAAATTCACACCGGAGAGAAACCTTTCGTCTGCCAACAGTGTGGAAAGAGTTTCAATCGGAAACAATGCCTTAAAGTCCACATGAGAGTTCACACCGGAGAGAAACCTTACGCTTGCTCTCAATGCGGGAAGAGTTTTACACAGAAAAACAACCTTAATTACCACATGAGAACTCACACCGGAGAGAAGCCTTACACTTGCACAATATGTGGTAAACACTTTACATGCAATAACTACCTTAATGCTCACATGAGGACTCACACCGGAGAGAGGCCGTTTATTTGTGGTCAATGTGGAAAGAGTTACTGTCAGAGACGCAATCTCAGCCAACACATGAAGCTCCACATTAAAGAAAAGAATATCCATAATGCAGAGGTGGAAAGTAACGAATTGCATTTACGCAACGTTACTGTACTTGAGTAGTTTTTTGTGAATTTGTACTTTTTAGAGTAGTGTTTAAAATCTGTAAGTTTACTTTTACTTAAGTAGGTTTTGGCTCAAGTATTGTACTTCGCTACATTTTAAATCATCCGTTACTGAGTACAAAATAATAAGTGTATAAAAGTAATGCAACGGGGGAACAAGAAAAGAAAAATTCCGCACACTTGCCATGCGACTCCCGGTGCTCTAGCGGCATTCTGAAAACTTTCCGCCGGGTCTTAAAAAGTATTAAAAGTTGATAAATCAATTATGATAAAATTAAGTTATTAAAAAGTCTTAATTGCATTTTTCGAGGTCTTAAATTTTCTTCAAGCGTTGTCCAAAGTGTTTGACTCTAAAAAAAACATAAATATATTTATTTTTCTCCTAATATTGACAATGGCGTGCTCGATCCACGCGATTGATTCAGGGCTGGGCGTGACTGGCCAAGCTCCTCCGTCCAGGTGATGTGGGAAGGTGATGTGACGCTCTCCACATGTAGCGAAACCATAGAGCGAAACAGACGCCAAAATGGGAAAATGTAAGTTTGCGTACTATGTTTGGAAAACGACGAGTTTAAAGAGTGGCTGAAGCCTGTTTCTGAAAACAACCGCGTAATTTATTATTTCGAGCTTTGTTTCATCCGAGCTTTTCTGAGTGCTGTTGCACGGTTGTGCTCCATTGATTTATTTAACTACAACTGTTTATTATCAACTGTTTATTAAGTTAAAGATTTGATACTGATTAGAACTTGAAGCGGCGATGAGGTCTTAAAATATTCTGAGAAGGTCTTTAAAAAGGTATCAATTTCCTTTAGGATTCCTGCATATACCCTGTTTTAACTGGGTCCAGGCGCAAGATATGCGTGAGCAAGCCGCGCCTCCATTGGAATTAACCAGGGCCTAACTTGTGCCAGAACACTCCGGATCCGGCACCTCTGAAATCTGATCCAGCACCTAATTTTACCGATCCACCGCCTCAACCGCCCTCCTCCCCCGTCAGCTGTTCACTTTCACTTTCTTCCGCGACTCCCCAACCCTCTTCACTTTCGGCCGCGACACCCCTTCACTGTCCACCGCACCAACCACCAATCCCCCCGCTCTCCACTTCCGTACGCGACACCTCTCCATCCTCGGGTAATTTGCAAGATTCGTTACACCGATCTGTTCCGGGACCTCGCAATTCACAAATTAAGCACTGGAAATAACGAACTTGCGCGTGGAAAAGACGCGATATGTGAACGGCCACTGTCGTTTTGCAATCTCCAGCAGTTCTTCTTGCACAAAGAAATGAAATTTTCCATAGGTGCAGACATCCCAAGAAGTTCCGGGAGTCTCCTGCAAATGCATAGACTCCCGGATGCCCACAAACAAATGATAATCTCCCGGTCCTCAAATACGTCGCGCCCCTCGTCTTCACATACGTCGCACATCTCCTGATCTCCCGCAACCTCCTGCAAATCATGTCTGTCTTCCCCGGAAATGACTTATCCCAACTTGGGATGTCTGCAGATGTCTGTTTTTTTTACTTATTTTGCTAGCTGTGGGTTACATTTTGGCGCTCAAGTGACCTAGATGACAGAGAGAATACGGTCATTTTTCCAAATAAAAGACTTTTCAAAATAAAAGATCGTTCAGACCCAGATAACAACGGAAAATAGTTCATAATTTCTTGTGCGGCCTGGTACCAGTTGATCCACAGACCGGTACCTGTCCACGGCCCGGGGACCACTACTTTACAGTCTATGACTCCAACCGATTGATGAGCGAGACATTCGCGCTGCACGAACCAGAGAGAGAGAGAAAAAATCTGCGGGTAAAATAGTTTGTCTATTTTTGCTGGGGTTTGATGTATTGCCGGATTTTAGAAAGTTTATCAGCAAAATCCGACAAACCCGGCAATGACAAGATGAGCTATATGGCTCATTATAAATTAAGCCATGATTGTGCTTTTGTACTTTATGGCGCAGAAAATAAATAAATAGCAATGTGGAAAGTTTATAATGCTAAGTAGAATATAGTAGAACGCTACAATAAAAGTAGGACATATATTTATACAACAGTTCTGTCTGGATCTTGAATCTGATTGGCTCATAGCCGTGCAATATTCTGCAAATAACAGCACTCGTACAGCCTCTTCGTCCTTGTGTATTACTTGTGTATGACCAATGGCGTGAGGGGAAAAGTCGCATGGGAAACTTTTTTTTTGTTCCTCCTTGCTGGTCTGTACTGTCCCAAGACAGACAGACGAAACCAGAAATCCAGAGGCGGCCAAAAAAACAAAAGGCTTTATTTATAGTAAAGTGCAAAAAAAGGCAAGTGAAGACACTGGCTGCGTCCGAAACCGCATACTTCCATACTATTTAGTACGCTAAAATCAGTATGCAAGAAGAGTAGTATGTCCGAATTCATAGAATTCGAAAATCCGTATGCGAGAAGTACACGGATGACCTACTACTTCCGGCGAGATTCTGAAGTGCGCATTCCATGCACGCTGCGCTATCCCATGATGCCCCGCGAGACAATTCATGAATGGGAGTGAAGCAACGCAACTGACGCAGATAGGTCACATGACCATGACAAAATGGCGGATGTAGTACGTGCGAATTCCATTCATACTTCTCACACTCATACTGTATAGAACGTACATTTCTAACGGCCGAGTAGTACATTTAAATTCAAATGCAGTACCTACTGAGTAGTAGGCGGTTTCGGACACAGCCACTGATTAGCATGTTCAGGTGGTTTTGATTAGTGTGTTTAGGTGTGTTTGATTAGCGTTGAAGCAGAACACGGGGAAGGAAAACTTATTTTGGGAAATTTTTAACTCACTAAAACTATTTGACTGTTTTGAATTGACACAAAGACTGACTTTTTTTAACTGTTTTCTTGACTAACAAAGACCGAAAACTGTTTTGTTTAAAAAAAAAAAAAAAAGTTACAGAAAGTCTGTGTCATTGTACAAGATCTGTACTGATCGTGTATATCTTGTAAGTTTGGTACCTGTTGTAGTTTTGTTATTTTGATTTCTTTTCGTTATTTTGATTTCCCAAAACGTCAACATACAGTTCTAGTCATTTTTTATTTTTTTTTATTTTAATTTGCCCAACCCTGCTGAAAAAAGGCTGGTTTAAGCTGGTCGACCAGCCTGGTTTTAGAGGGGTTTTGGCCATTTCCAGGCTGGTTTCCAGCCTGGTCATAGCTGGTCAGGCTGAAAAATGACCAGCTTAAACCAGCCTGGTTTAAGTTGGACGTAGCTGGTTTTGGCTGGTTAAGCTGGTTTTAGCTTGTCAACCTGACCAGCTAAGACCAGGCTGGAAATGGCTGGAAACCCCTCTTAAACCAGCCTGGTCTACTAGCTAAAATCAGCCAACCATCTTAGGCTGGTTTAAGCTGGATTTTTCAGCAGGGAAACCTTTATATTTTCCCTTGATTTACACTCATACACTATAAACATGGCCAATGTCCATCCTTCCCCCTCAACTTCCGTGGATATTTATCCACCAGACATAGCCACTCCAGTTTGGCCACCAGTGCAGCAAAGACAGTTCTCATCACCTTCTCGCATTCCCACATACCACTCCACACCCACTCAGTTGGACCCTTATGGAAGGACTCAAGTGCATTTCAACACCACAACTCCAGGCGATACTTCTACATTTCAGCCTGACCCAATGCAACTGTGCACAAGTGCATCCATGGTAGAATCACCTCCATCTTCCTGGATACCTCCCTACATCTGGAAGAGAAATTCATCAACTCGCTGCTCACGTACAAGGAAACTGGGATAGGATATTTGACTGTCTGAACCGGCAAAATAAAGCTGTGAAGGAACCCACCCAAAAATTGTCTAAATCTTTTTCCCTGCATGAAGCAAAGCTTGCAAAAATGGAATCCACCCATCAGCAACTCCTAAACACATTAACTGTCTGCGCGCGAACTGAAGAGCGTGGGAGTGGGGAAGGGGATGCAGAGGTGCGCGCGCGAACTGTAGAGCGGGGATGGGTGCGCGCGAACTGAAGAGGGGAGGGGAAGGCGGGGTGAAGAGGTGCACGCGAACTGTAGAGCGGGGAGGAGTGCGCGCGAACTGAAGAGGGGAGGGGGGGTGGAGAGGCACGCGAACTGTAGAGCGGGGAGGAGCGCGCGCGGACTGAAGAGCATGCGCAAATGTATCAGGTTTCAGATCTAAACTGTACCTAAAAGCTGAGGGTGGGGGGATTCCGGGAGTTTTCAGGGATACAAAACAATACGGGAGATAGGTCTGAAATACGGGAGACTCTCAGGAAAAATGGGACTGTTGGCATGTATGCTCCAGAATGTGTGTAAAGTTTCAGCTCAAAACACCCATCAGATTATTTATTATACCTTTCAGAGGTTTGTGTTTTTAGCTCTGAGCATCAGGTAGTGGTTTTTGTGAACTGTGCCTTTAATGCTAGACCTCCCCGCCCACCGTTCCCACATGCCTGTCAGCGTGCCTCCTCCCTCGGCTGCCCCAGACAACAGACAGGCATGAAGGAAGCAGATCTTGCATAACATTTGTGAGAAATACTGCAGTAAGAACTTTACCAATGAGTATTTGATGCATTTGTTGTGGAGTTAATTCAAGTCTTTCTGCAACAATGAGTCTCACACAATGTCGTTACAAAGTTTACACACACACAGACAGCGCGCGCATTTAGCTTTGCACTGTTTTTGCACGCAAATGTGACAGGATACAGGTTAATATGCACTGCTGTATGGATATCTGTTATGTTAATGTACAAAATAAACCTGATTTAACGTCCACAAACCGGGATTGAAGCATCTTCTTTTATAATTGTTCTGACACACGGCTGTGCTGATGAAGTAAATCGCTGTAATTCATTACAAACATGCACTGTTTTAAAACATTTTTAACTTGTAAAACTCACTCTTGATCACATTTGATGATGATTGATGATCACAGAGAGCTGAACAGATCTTTTAATAATGGTTGCTTTGCCCACGTTCTGTCTTGTTGATATGATTATACACGTTACTACAGAGACATGTTAATAAGCAGCTGTCAATCAATTCGGTGGTCGGGGGGACCACACTCCTACGTCAAGTTGCAGTCGATCTCAAAACCGCTCCAATTGGTCCGTTTTTATGTTGTTAAATTGAAAAAATTTCTGTGTGGAGTTTGCGTGTTCTCCCTGTGTTCGAGTGGGTTTCCTCTGGGTGCTCCGGTTTCAGTGTTACCAGATTGGGCAGTTTCCCACCCAATTGGGTGGTTTTGAATCCGATTATGCGGGTAAAAATGACATAGGCGGGTAGTGTATATTTGGGTGGTTTTGTAAAGGCATGCACCCCCCCCCCCCCCCCTTTCGTGAAAATCAGGACCATCAAACCCATACCTGCCAACATTTGGTTCGTAAATTCCGGGAGACCCCCAAGCGCCAAGTTTCAGCCCGGACTGTACCAAAATGCTGAGGAGCGGGGGGCGGGGGAATTCCGGGAGTTTACCGGGAGACAGACCAATACGGGAGACGGGTCTGAAATACTGGAGACTCCCGGGAAAAACGGGAGTGTTGGCAGGTATGATCCAACCCCATCCCCACTTTCCGTGGAAAATGGGACCGTCCAAGTTCCCCCTCCCACCCCCATTTTGGAAAAATCGTGAGTGTCACAAACCCCCTGCATGAAAACCGGGAGCGTCAACCTCCACCCACCCCCCACTTTTCGTGAAATTGCGGTTGTTTTTGCATTTCGGCAGATTTTGTGCTGGAATCAGTCAGCTAGATCTGGCAACACTGTCCGGTTTCCCCCACAGTCCAAAAACATGTGCTATAGGTGAATTGGGTAAGCTAAAATTGTCCGTAGTGTATGTGTGTGTATGGGTGTTTCCCAGTGATGGGTTGCAGCTGGAAGGGCGGTTCATTTCGCTGTGGCGACCCCAGATTAATAAAGAAAATGATTGATTGATTGATAAAATAGTGGCATTTCTTTTAGAAAAGTTAAGGATAGTGTTTATTTTGACTTTTCAATGTTTAAGTTTTCTCTTTTATATGATGTTTATAAGGAATAAAATAGTGTTTGATTCAGTTTACAGTAGGGCTTTTTATTGCTATTTAACGAATTATGTTAACAATTTTCAATCATGGTTTCCATTCAGACAATATCAATTTATAGTACTGTTCTTTAATATAATGCACTTATGTTTTTCAAAATTTTGTTGGCATTTTAATTTGAGAGAAATGCTGTGATACATTTAAATGAAATAAATAGTTAATTAATTAAACCGTTAATAAAGTTAATCTCCTCTACAACAACCACAAATTAAATTTTGAGTTTTTAATATTCACCTTTTTTTCCCATTATTTTGAGAACATCAAAAGCTGTGCTGATTAGCATTATTAATTTAAATAGTATTAAAATGACTCAAATTAATACAATTAACCAATATATTTTAGATAAAAGCTGGAAGATAAAATTAGCTATTGATGCCTGATATCAAATCTGTGGTTTATCCCCTGAAATTACTCAGTTGACTCACTGTGTGTTTGTTTCTGTGGATATCTTCACAGCGTGTAAGACTTTTATTTTGACGTGGTTGCATGACGTCATTACGCTGCGCCGCACTCGTGTGTGTTTAACAAAAGGTTTGTGCTTTTGCAAAGACTTTAAGGTTTAAAATGTGTTTCAAAGGTTTAAGCTTTAAAGATTTGAAGGTTTTAAAATGGAAACAGACATTCAGTCATTTATTTTACAAGCGATATAATAAAGTAAGAACATGTCTATCTTTATCTAACGTACATTTTTAAATCTTGAAAAATAAGTTCATTTATTTGAGTATAAAGTGCAGGTGAGGGGCAGAAAAGGCGCGTCTCATTTATCCCTCTGTATCGTGAATCTGTTAGTAAACACGAATTCAGTCGCTGGCGAGACTCCGAGTCAATTGAATCAAATGTTTATCAAAATGATTCACTTTTGAATCGCTCGAATCACCTCGCGCTGACGTCACTTGCTGATCTTAACGGTGTAAATGAAACGAAGACAGCAAACGTGTGGATAGACAATCGTTTACTTACCAAAGCCATTCATTTATATATTTATTTATTTGTAGAGCTGGTTATGAGTGTTTATTTATTTTACTGAGGTGATTTAAGGTCATTGAGTCCCTCAGCAGTGCACTGAATAGTGAATTAGAGAGCTGATTGAGACGCAGCCACAGATTGAGTGTGGATTTCTTATATTTCTGTTCGTTGTTCTCATTTTAAACAGGACAAAGTGTCCAAACACAGAGGAAAACTTCCTGCTGAAGCGGCTGATCTATTATAAAGATGGCGTTTATTAAAGAGGAGAGCGAAGACCTGAAGATTGAAGAAACATTCAAACATGAAGATCCAGAGGAACAAACAGGTAAGAGCAACTATTGATTAAATGTCTGCTTTTACAGCACGTCACATGGTAAATTAGGAAAAATAACTTTTGTATTAAGTTAATAAAGCATTAAAAAACAGTTGAAAACTATTGAAAAGATGCTAAACCCCATTATAATCAGTGATTGCGTCTGCATTGATGCGGCAGGACTCAACACAACTGATGGCTCATTATATTTTTGACATTTTCAAGCTTCTGTTTTGGAGAAATTGATTTGAAAGCGATATAAACAATGTTGGAGTTCAGTGTAAATACAATGTTAAAATCTCAAGTGTCCAAAAGCGAATACTTTCCACAACCCAGCACTACACTATATCTTGTGAAACTCAGTGTCTCTATAATGGGGTATCGGCAGGGGCGTAGCAACCGGGGGGGATACGTCCCCCTCACTTTTTGAGACAGACCATTTAGAAACAGCTGATTAAGAATGTAAACTTCTGGATTTCATACAGCACCCCCCCCCCCCCCCCCCCCCCCCCCACACACACACACACACACACTTTTAAAATGTCCACTACGCCCCTGGGTATCGGCACACAGACTTTTAATTTTCAGTCAGCCAGCTGAATTGCTTCCGGCGAACTGTCTTTCCATTACAAAATTGCCACGTTTAAAGTCTGTTTTCTTTAAAAATCCGTGATCCTCTCTTTCAGATTGATAAACTGAAGAAGATTTTATTCTCTCAGTGTGAAATATTTTCTAAGTGAACATGCATGCCAGTGGGTAAAAATACTTTTAGGTATGTCTGAAAGATGAGAAACCACTCTGCCTAGCCTGCTATGAGCTATACTGATTCTAACTGATTATGACTGAATATGTGAAGCACTGATGTTAAATACTTATATGAAGTTATATGTGTAAGAAGTATTCAGGAGAGTAACGTATTATGAGGTTATTATGCTATCATGACGATATATGTAACCACTAAGTTCTTTTGCATAAGTTGCATCTATGAAGGTCATCTCTGTTGTCAAAAGAGTTGCTTACGTTGACATGAGCTAGTGGGCTGACAGGCAAGAATAACAGGACCACCTAGAGTAAACAATTATCCAAAGATGGTCAGAAGTTTAAAAGAGACACCAGGGGGTGTGTCAAAGAATCGATATAAATATTGTAAAAACACAGAGACTTGAGAAAGGAAATTGTCCAGGAGAGACTTCAGAATGCTCTGAGGTCTGCTCTGCACTTTCTCAGGCTTCATTATGTAAGAATAAAGTCTGTTTCTGGTATCCAAAAACCTCCAGTCTGATAGTGCCTCATTGATGAGAAGGTCGGCAACCATGACAAATATGAGAAGGTCGACAAACACGAGAATACAATATAAAGTGGGTCTCAGACCGGACATGAAGCACTGCGTTAAATTGAATTTTCCTGCACCACGTTTTTAAAATATGACGGTTTATTTTACCCAGTGGTGGAAAGAGTACTGAAAAATCATACTCAAGTAAAAGTACCATTACTTGCCTATGTAGTGCAAGTCGAGTAAAAGTATCTGCTGTAAATATTACTCAAAGTATGAGTAAAAAGCCCTTTCAAAAGTACTCAAGAGTAGCGAGTAATATGCTGTCAAAAGCTGATATGTTTATATGTAATTTGTGCATGTGTGTGTAAACGTAACATTCTGTAGTGCATTTAGTTATTGCCCTGAAGGCACACAACATCATGAGCCATTAATATTAGGTTAGATTTAGGTTGTAATGTCAGGTGACCAAAATTAAACATCAAGCCAGCAGCTAAGGACGTTATTTTGATGTCCAATAATGACGTCAAATGACGTTGATATTTGGTTGATTTTAGGTTGTTAGAAAGTGACCAAAATCCAGCGTCGAGCCAACATCTTAAACCAACGTCATATATGACGTCAAATACTGACATTTATTCGTCAGGTACGGCAACCAAAATCCAACGTCTGATAGATGTCATAGGGGTAACGTTCACACAATGTCAAGCTGTAACATCATTAGACGTTGATATTTGGTTGGTTTGAGGTTGGACATTAGATATTGATGTTGGCCTGACGTTGAGTTCTGACGTCAACCCGATTTTCATTTCCAAACAAAATGCAAAGTCCCCATGACGTTAGGGTTCAACGTCAATCAGACATCATGTTGACGTCCTGTGCCTGCTGGGTGTTTAAGGCCATTTTGGTCATCGTACAGTAAACACAGGGTTTCCGCCGGGTCTTAAAAAGTCTAAAATTTAAAAATCAATATTTTAGGCCTTAAAAAGTCTTAAATTCGCTGTTTTAGGTCTTAAATATTTTTGCACAGGTCTTATTTTTCCGATGTCCATGTAACGCTACATCTAATGCTCATTTAAATTCTTTTTGTTTTTGTTGTAGTCCTTAACTTCACTAGTCCTAATGTAATTTGCAGTATTATAACTACAAATGAGACCAGCATGCAATAGCCAATCAGCTTTCTGTTATTGGGCCCAGTGCGCGCGACGAATGTGACGTCATCGCTGTGTTTGCGGAGGTTCGCTTTCGGTGTGCGCGACATGATTTCGGCTGGCAGCGTGAACAGATTTCGGGTGAACAGTTTGTACGGCGCCGCGTTTGATTTGAGATGAATATGAATCACTTTGAAGAGATTTAGTCTGAAACAGGTACGACTGTACAGACATCTTAACGATCCGTCCATGCGTGATCATAGAGATAACCAGATGACCAATAATTCTTGGCTAGAAAGTGCAACAGCTGTGGAAAAGGAGGAAAGTTCTTGTAAAAGTTTGGAAAACCCTAAGAGATAAGTTCGATAAAACAAAAAAAAGATGCCATGGCAAAAGTGAAGACCCAGGTGGTTAATAGCTCCGAACTAAAATTAAGTGACAAATTATGTCTTTGATAACTGGAAAAGAACATATGAACCTATCAGATATTACAATATACCGATGCCCAAATTCTGGGCTTTATTGGTGATAATGGTCAGGAATGTTAGACCATTATTGCCTTTTTTGCCTTTATAGGACAGAAACTAGCCAGACAATAATGTGTGAATTGTTGAGTGGGCAAAATACAAACGTCAGTATTTTTAGTAAGTTTTTTTTTTTTTTGCTTTTATTCTTACCATAATAAAAATATAATTGTAGAGCAACCCAATTTCTCTTGTCATTGATATTTAACTTTAATAGGTGAAACGGTCCGAGATATAAACAAAAGCAAGTGATGCATCAAAGTTTGATTTAACAAAATCTTGAATGGTTATAAAAATCTTTATAATCATTATAATAAATTACAAAAATAATTAGTTTTAAAATCTTGAACGATATTAATGATATGACGTAGTTCCGGAAACGTACTACATCTCTGTTTATCTGTCTGACTTTACGGTGGGTTTCTTTTGACCGGTCCCCGTCGTTTTAAATAATATCACAACGGCGAACATGTCAAGTATAAAAGCCACGTCCATTTCGTGAGGTGCGCGCACAGTCAGCGGAGGTGCGCGATGCGGCGCCAGCAAAAGTATAAATCAACCATAAGATGTTTTTTTCTGTAGTTCAGTGGTGCATCTAACCTGTCTTTAGTACAGTTCAATTTAAATACATTTATTTTACCACTAATTTTGTGATTTTGCATTTTCTCTCGTGTGTTTTTGATGTTGTGATATAGGTCTTAAATTTAATACTTAATGGTCTTAAAAAGGTCTTAAAAAGTCTTAAATTTGACATTATGATATTTGCAGGAACCCTGAAACATCCGTCATCTTCTCATCAGTGACATGCATCTAAACAGTCTCTGGGTCAATGCGCGTAAAGATCATTCTTCATGGACACTTTTAATACTTCCAAACAGTTTGCTGCAATTATAAAGTGCACACGTCTTGAGGTAGTTCATTATGATGCGATTTACCTTCTACGGTATGTGCGATTTGATTGGACTGGAATCTCAGGACGGATCTTTCTAATCCCCATGGACAAGAAAAATAAAGTAGTGATGCAGGTTAAGAGAAAGTAGTGGAGTAAAAGTACAGATACTGCACTAAAAATGTACTCAAGGAAAAGTAAAAGTACACATTTTTAAAACCACTCAGTAAATTACAGTTCCTGAGAAAAACTCACTACTCACTTACAGGAATTTGAGTATTTGTGATTAGTTACTTTACACCACTGATTTTACCCCAGTATTTTCAATGGAGTTTCAGCGCCTGCTGCTACTGACGGTGCTAGCACTTACACGGTCTTTCATCTCAATTTACACTTGAACAACTAAATGAATGCTCAAGTTTATTTAAAGGTGCAGTATGTATTGTTTGACACCCAGTGGTTGAACTAGGTATTGCACTCCTGGATCAAAACAAACGCAAGCGCGGGTTGCCAGATTGAGTACAGGAGCGAGTGATTTTAAACTGTGTTCTAAATAAAAGCAACGACACGCGATAGAGGGAATATTCTCCATATTAAAAGGAGTTTTGGTTTTAACCAACACCTTGAATTGATATATTAGAAACGGCTTCTGTTTCTCACAGCTGAACTACAGAAACCTATAACAGTGATCATGTGCTTTATTCAGTGCTAAATGCTAACAATGTGAGCTTGAATGCCATTTTACATGACATTTATTGCCATGCTACTGAAAGCAGCAGCAGATAGTTCACCTCAGATCTTGAAATTGAACTTGAACTAAACACATATGAGTGATTCAGCATCTACATTTAATAAAGTTAAAGAGGGTGAATATGTATTAAATAGGTTATAAACCTTACCGTTTCGTGAGTGTGTGCATATTCTGTGCTTCTGAATGGCTGTGTTTAAATTTCTGTCGTGTTTTGTCTGGTGCAAACAGCCAAATTGCTCATCACTGCGTATCTCGCCATGAAGCGTGTTGTTAGCATACGGGGTTACAGTGTAACCTGCTCACCAAATGTTTATTCATTCATTCATTTTCTTTTCGGCCTAGTCCCTTTATTGATCTGGGGTCGGAATGAACCGCCAACTTAACTTACTTGACGCGGATGCCCTTCCAGCCGCAACCCATCTCTGGGAAACATTCACACACACACACTCATACACTACGGACAATTTAGCCCATCCAATTCACCTATACCGCATGTCTTTGGACTGTGGGGGAAACCTGAGCACCCGGAGGAAACCCACGCGAACGCAGGAGGAATATGCAAACTCCACACAGAAACGTCAACTGACCCAGCCGAGGCTCGAACCTGCGACCCAGCGACCTTCTTGCTGTGAGGCGACAGCACTGCCTACTGCGTCGCCACCAAATGTTTACGCTCGTAATATTTATATCATTTGATAATTAATAACCTCATGTGGAACTGAATCTGCGTCTCAATTCGGAGTCTGCTACTGTCCACCGGAGGTCGCATTTCAGTCGCGGACGCATGCTTTCAGAGCCTTCCTGAATGAATGAAATACACTGTTTTCCACCAAGGCCACCCGGGGTGCTGAAATATAATTGGCTTAACTGGCATTGGGGAGGTTAAAATGACCAAAACAAAGACAGCCGTTCCGGCACGGAAAACACATTTTCAAAGCAGAATATCTGACTTCATCACGGTTTTTCAGAATGTTCACTTAGCATGTTTTTGAAATATCTGCAAACATATTATGGTATTTTATGCTTTAGAAGAGTCAAAAACCACAGCCATATCACCCTGCAGCCCAAGACCGGTTACTCACTGAAGCTAAGCAGGGCTGAGCCTGGTCAGTACCTGGATGGGAGACCACATGGAAAAACTAGGTTTCTGTTGGAAGTGGTGTTAGAGAGGCCAGCAGGGGGCGCTCAACCTGTGGTCTGTGTGAGTCCTAATGCCCCAGTAAAAGTGAAGGGGACACTACACTGTCAGTGGGCGCCGTCTATCTGATGAGACGTTAAACCGAGGTCCTGACTCTCTTTGGTCATTAAAAATCCCATGACACTTCTCGTAAAGAGTAGGGGTGTAACCCCGGTGTCCTGGCCAAAGTCCCTCAATCGGCACTTACCCATCATGGCCTCCTAATCATCCCCATCCACCGAATTGGCTCTATCACGGTCTCTTCACTCCCCCAATAGCTGGTGTGTGGTGAGCGCACTGGCGCCGTTGTCCTGTGGCTGCCGTCGCATCATCCAAGTGGATGCTGCACACTGGTGGTGGTGTGGAGAGACCCCCCTCATGATTGTGAAGCACTTTGGGTGTATGGCCATACACAATAAATGCGCTATATAAATACACATTACATTACATTACATTACATTACAAAAACTTACTTACAGCACCTTTAACTGAATGTATTTTAATTACTTTACAACATCAATGCTGTAAAAAGAACCTTAGGAAACTGAAAATAGTCACTTTAAGCTTTCACGGGAAGTTTACAGTTGGCTGAAAAACACTAGCTGTGCATAGAGCCCATTAGTTCTCCATTAACTCTATAGATTGTGTGGAAAAGTTTACCCTCGAAAGGAGAATTTTGCAAAAAAGATGTACTACATAACATCTTTATTACACGTATTTTCTAGTATTTTTACAAATTTTTGTAGTAATAAGATTATAATAATATAAAACGGCGTACTCTGCAATATTTGTGGAGGTTTTTTAAATGCATATTGAATGAATAGATTATTAATAATTGTTTAACACGGGATTAAATCTCACTCTAAGCTGGACTCAAAAGTCAGCAACACTTTTTGAAGTTTGAGCTTTTGTTCTCTTAAACCAGTGGTTCTCAAAGTGGGGGTCGGGACCCCCCGAGGGGTCGCGGGACAATGAAGGGGGGTCGCCTGGTCATTTCCAAAAATCTATTTATTTTTATAAAACCATAAGAATTACCATATTTTATCCATAACCTACAGAAAAAAACAGTCGTTTATAGTTACTATATACTATATAGTTACTAGTTCTATTGGATTGCGACCCCTGGGGGAATTACATTATATTAAAGAAACAGCAATAGCGTCAGATGCAGCAGATTTTATAATACCAGGTTAAACTTTCTGGCACATTTACAGCACTGACATACATTAAAAAAAAAACGAAGAATAGACTTTGGTCTATTGGTGTGTGTGCGCCATTGCATGCAAGGTTTCTGTATTTATAACCACCTCAGAGCACATTGGGGGTCGCGAGTCACTGGCATTGTTATTTTGGGGGTCGCGGGCTGAAAAGTTTGAGAACCACTGTCTTAAACAACTAAAGTCACTGTACATTAGCAATAAACACAACCACACTATAGGAATGTATTGATAATGCTCACTAATCATTCATTCAATTGCTTTTTTGATGTCATGTTAGGGTTTTAATCTACTTTTTTGGTTGTGATCGCATCTGCGCTGAAGACTTTCTCTTTGCATATTATTATTTTCTTATTTAAAGATTTTTTTTTTTATTCTTTCTTTGATTTTCTAGCGCCACTTTCAGTTCCCTGTCCTGTTTGTCTTGGTTCTTCAGATTTATTATTGTTATTAAATTATTTTGTGTTAATACTATTGTAAATGTACGGTTTGTGGGAGCAGTAAATGTTTTGCGGTGCTTTAAGAAATAAATCTCTTGTCACCTTTTACCTTTATCTTATTCTTTTGGTCATTTCAATGTTATTCCTTTTTAAGTCCTAGACACATTTTTATCAAGGGTCGTAACACCTAAGTATTGTCAAACTGTGGGTAGTATTATAAAATTATCAGTTCAGGGTTAGGGTGACCATACGTCCTCTTTTTACTAAATCTCCTAAAATGTCTGGGATTCAGCTTTTGCTTTCTATAATTATCGTTAATTGTATGTGTTTCTGCATTATTTTATATCTTTTTCTTTTGATTTGCTTTACTCTTACTCCACTGACTGCAAGCGCAAAGCACGCATTTGACGTGGTTATTGTTATCCATTGATGTATATACTAGATATCGCATATGGACCCTGAGCATGCGTCAATAGCGCCGCCATATTTGTACAGTGCTCCCAGGACAAATGTCATTCAACCGCACTAGTCAAGATTAAAGCCAATGTGAAGATGCTGGACTTTAGCGTCGTTTACGGGTTTAGTAACAAGGAAACAAAGAAAACAAAGGCAGAACATGTCATAGGTAAGATTTCGTTTTTTACATTTTTATGTTATGAACTTTTGTGCTCAACAAGTCACGTTATTGATAATAATACAGTCACTTACTGCGCTAATCATAATGAAAGTAGCACCAACTTGCACAAAATACTCAGAAGTGAACGCAGGAGAGGGGGTGTGTTTCAGGACATGGATAAGATCAAAGTAAACAGGGAGGGAGGATAATACATTTCCATGCACACAAACACACACACTCTTTGTTTGCAATGGCCATGCGGTCACTTATCCATCGATATAGTGATGTAAAATTATTATTTTTGTAATTTAAAAAAATATTTGCATACTGACCACCGGGAAAAATTCTGATCATCGATATATGTACATATGTGTGTATATCGCTGGGTCTGGATGGCCACAGTCCTCCACTGCACCTTGGTCCCACATTCATTTCAAAGGAGCGCTACCCTGTACTAAAATGGCGGCTCTATTGACGCATTCCTTCCAATAGACAACAATAGCGTAGGCGACATCTAATGTAAATATCTATTATTGTTATCAACAACTTTGCATTTTTGACTGTTTGGCGCCATCTTGTGACTGAATGAGGTTAGTGAAGGCTCAGGCAAACGCGTCATGTATTACAGTGTTTCTTAACCACGTTCCTGGAGGACCACCAGCTCTGCACATTTTCCATGTCTCCTTAACCAAACACCCCTGATTCAGTTCATCAGCTCATTAGCAGAGACTGAAAGACCTGTAATGAGTGTGACTGATAAGGGACATGGTTGAGAAACACTGATTTATTCCACATTTCTTGCGTGCAGGACGGTAATCTGCCTCTGATCTCACGTTTGCATTGATTTGTAATGCAATTTACTCTCGAAATATACTTTATTCCCCATTCGGTGTGAACTCAGCATAAAAGTGTCATTATCTCATAAGCATACCAGCCAACACTCCCATTTTTCCCGGGAGTCTCCCGTATTTCAGACCCGTCTTCCGTATTGTTCTGTCTCCCGGTAAACTCCCGGAATTCCCCCGCCCCCCGCTCCTTAGCATTTTGGTACAGTCCGGGCTTAAACTTGGTGCTTGTGCTCGTCCGGTCGCGCGCTACAGTTCGCGCGCCCCCATCTCCCCAAACCTCTCACCCCTCCCGCTCCCCACTCTTCAGTTTGCGCCAGTGTTGTCAACTTGGCGACAAATTTTCAAAAAATTCTCCCGGAATTTACAAACCAAATGTTGGCAGGTATGCTCATAAGGCCTGTTGGTTCAGTATGTCCTTAAGGGTGCTTTCACGCTAGCACATTTGGTCCGCACACAGGTTCGTTTGACGTCAGAGTACGGTACGTTTAGCTAGTGTGAACGTGTTTTTTGAACTCAGGTGCGCATCCACGAATCGTACCTGAGTCCGCCTGAAAGAGGTGGTCTGGGGTACGGTTCACGCGAACTCTGGTCCGGTTCACTTCTGGTATGAATGCAATCGTACCAAATAACGGAAGTGAACCGCCAACTGTACAACAAACTATTGTTTTCATAACGTTCATTCGCATGTGTGTGTGTCTGTGTATCACGTACTGTACCTTGGTGACAAGCGGGACTGAGCCAGGGCAAACACAATGATAATGTCTGCTTGTCTCCTCCAAAACAGCTTCTGCAGACATTGCGTTATGTTCTGAACGTTAATAATATTTTTCCGCAGATGGACGCGAGTCGCTTTCTGCATGTCCAAAACCAAAAGATTCAGTAAAAGCAGAACGACCGCGATGTGCGGACATCTTTCCTTTTTTGGCGCTTTGCTTACTTGTCCGTCACCTAGCAACAGCTGTTCACACAACAGCAGCTCGATGACGCAAGCGTACCGGGGTTCAGAAGGACAAAAGACAGTGTGAACACAAACCAACCGAGAAGGTGGCAAGGGGGGACAATCGAACTTGGGTACCGTCCAGGCAATTGAACCAAGTGTGAAAGCACCCTAACATGCATCACAGTTTTTGGTTTGTCTCTCCACACCACCACCATTGTGCAGCATCCACTTGGATGATGCGACGGCAGCCACAGGACAACGGCGCCAGTGCGCTCACCACACACCAGGTATTGGTGAAGTGAAGAGACAGTGATAGAGCCAATTTGGTGGATGGGGATGATTGGGAGGCCATGATCGTAAGGTCCGATTGAGGGAATTTGGCCAGGACACCGGGGTTACACCCCTACTCTTTACGAGAAGTGCCATGGGATTTTTAATGACCACAGAGAGTCTGGACCTCGGTTTAACGTCTCATCCGAAAGACGGCGCCCACTGACAATATAGTGTCCCCTTCCCTTTTACTGGGGCATTAGGACTCACACAGACCACAGGTTGAGCGCCCCCTGCTGGCCTCACTAACACCACTTCCAAGTATATATTACATGTATTATATGTAACAACTCTTTCGGCATCTTAGTACTTATAAGACATGTTGTTGGGTTTGATACTTACATTCTTTCATGTTGGTTTTTACATGTTGGTTTTAGGTTAACCTATTGTATTTTTCTCTTTAGAGCTGATGGTGCTGAAAGAAGAGACTGAAGAACTGAAAGAAATGGGAGAGAAAGGTCAGTTTAAGAAACGGCAAGATTTAATGACTGATGAAAAATCCACGAAGATACAAAGGACTTCACCTCATAAAAGAGATCAGGAAACCAAATCTAATGGTAGCTTCACCTGCAGTCAGTGTGGAAAAAGTTTTCCTCAAAAACGCAACCTTATAGTCCACATGAGTACTCACACCAGAGAGAAGCCTTACCTGTGTCCTGAGTGTGGAAAGGGTTTCAGACAAAAGCAATACCTTGCCGTTCACATGAGAATTCACACCGGAGAGAAGCCTTTCTCATGTGATCAGTGTGGCAAGAGTTTCAGGCAATTAATAATCCTTCGACATCACATCAAACTTCACACTGGAGAGAAGCCTTATGCCTGCCCTCAGTGTGGAATGAGATACATTCATAAACAAAGACTTGAGAAGCACATGGCAGTTCACAATGAAGACAAGCCATTCGTTTGCCAACAATGTGGAAAAAGTTTTACTTTAAACCTAAACCTTAAACAACACATGAGAATTCACACTGGAGAGAAACCTTTCGTCTGCCAGCAGTGTGGAAAGAGTTTTAGTTACAAACAACAAGTTGAAGTCCACATGAGAGTTCACACTGGAGAGAGACCTTACATTTGCTCTCAATGCGGAAAGAGTTTTACACAGAAAGGCAACCTTGAGTACCACATGAGAACTCACACTGGAGAAGAACAGATGCCTTACACTTGCACAAAGTGTGGCAAAAGCATTACAAGTAAAAACTCTCTTGATGCTCACATGAGGACTCACACTGAGAAGAAACCTTACACTTGCTCTGAGTGTGGACAGAGTTTTGCAAAGAGAAATGTCCTTAAAGTCCACATGAGAACTCACACTGGAGAGCAGCTGTACACTTGCACACAGTGTGGTAAAAACTATACCAGTAAAACCTACCTCAAATCTCACATGAGGACTCACACTGGAGAGAAGCCATTTGTATGTGGTCATTGTGGAAAGAGTTTCTATCACAGAGGCAGCCTCTGCTATCATATGAAGTGCCACAATGAAGAACAGAAGCAAATATCCCAAAAAAAACCCAGATGACTTCTAAAAACAACTACACAATTAATAAACTGAAATGCAAGAGTGTAATCCAGGGTGACCAACCTTGAAGATCTACCTTCCTGCAGATTTCAGCTCCAACCGGGGCCGCCGCGTCTATAGAGGCAACCTAGGCGGCTACCCAGGGCAGCAGAGTAGTCGGGGCGGTGTTTTTTTTTTTTTGTGTCCAATCACCCCCGCGCACACTCTTCGCTTTCGTCCGCGACAAAACCTGCATCATCTCAACACCCAGCTCCCCCCCCCTGCTTTTTCGGATTGAAGGCGGCATAACTTTCGGTTTGAGGGTGACATTCTCTTCGTTTGCCTAGATCGCGAGGTGAGCTTGCTCTGGCCCTGGCTCCAACCCATATCAAACACACCTGCCTGTAATTATCAAGTGCTGTTCTGGTGCTAATTAATTGGTTCAGGTGTGCTTGATCAGGGTGGGAGCTGAACTCTGCAGGAAGGTAGATCTCCAGGAAGTTGAGCACCCTTGGTGTAAATAAAAAATCATAATGACAGCTACTTTACTATATACGCCTACTTTACTATATAGCTTCCTTTAAAAGGTCATGAATATCTAAACCAGGGATGCCCAAACTGGGTCCTGGAGGGTCGGTGTCCTGCAAAGTTTAGTTCCAACCCCAATCAGACACACCTGGGCTAGCTAATCAAGCCCTTACTAGGCTTTCTAAAAACATCTAGGCTTGCACAGGAGGTCAGGTGATGTAGTCTGTTGATAGATATTGGTGATTGTGTCACCTCGCACAAACATCATAAAAGCAACAGGACTACAATCCAACTACATTCGCACATGTGCTGAGAACCGTTTGACCAAGCTGAAAATTAAAGCTAATACTATTCTAAATGATGTTCACTTTCTTACTGATCGAGTTTCACTTCACAAGACCTCATCTTGAGCCTTGGCTATTGACTTGGACTCTGTTTTTTAATTTAAAAAATCTATCAATATTTACTGCCATTTATATGACTCACCAGGGTCCACATATTCAGATAAGTGTGGTTTATTTATAAACTAATTTCGAGAGGATCACGTGCTTATGATCAACACGGCTGGCACCTCATTTGCTTCGTAATCCGCCCTATTAGATGATTACGGACACACTATAAATAACCAGAGCTTTCACTCCAGTTATCTTGGTCTTGAAGTTCCCCCCCCTTCCACCCCTACTTCCACCCCCTTTTTCCTATAGGGCGACACAGCGGCCCAGTGGCTAGCACTGTGGCCTCACAGCAGCAAGAACGCCGCTGGTTCGACCTTCTATTGGGCTGGTTGGCGTTTCTGTGTGGAGCTTGCGTGTTCTCCCCGTGTTCGCGTGGGTTTCCCCCGGGTTCCCCGGTTTCCTCCCACCGTCCAAAAACATACACCATAGCCAATCGACTAAACCAAATTATTACCTAAGACAACCTTAGTTTACACTTGTCACACAGTGGCAAGCAGGGGAGTTCTCGAGACCTTCCTGAGCTCGAACTCCCCTCTCGCCCTTCTAACGGGAGGGAGCCCCGGGCTCGAGGATATTACGAGCTCAGGGCTCTCTCCCGGGACAGCATGCCAATTACGCTTATATTGATCATCAGCCAAATGTGAACTCTTGAAAAATAGTTTTTAATGTTCTACTGCAGGAAAGAAAGGCACCTACATCTTCGATGACCTGAGGGTGCGTACATTACAGTACAGTGCGTAACAGTGTCGTTATGGAGACAAGGTCCAGCTCCATTCCCAGAAAAGGGATACAAGGGTGCAAGCTTACACTTTATACACTAAGCTTACACTTCTCTCAGTTGATCTGAAACCCCAACTGGCTGAGATGCCAGTGCACAGTGTTCCTGTGGTCCACCATTTAATCTCATGACTGTGGCAAAATTAGCAAGTTCTTGAGATAATTGAGGATCTGCATACTACCTCCTGAAGTGGGGTTATAGCATCCTCAACAACGTATAGACTTGCAGAGACAGGGAGAGCCAGAAGAGTAGGACTTTGTACTACCACGGCCAACCCTCGAAAGCAAACCAAAGTCTGTGTCAAGGTAAAGCCAACAACTATGTATCCCTTAGATAGATCAATGGCTGAAAACCAATCCTGGGGAAGGATGTATCTGAGAGAGTTCTTTTGTTGAAGTAGCTGGCACCACTGACCATGTGATTGTGGGGCCCTCCACCAGGGAAAAAGAGTCACCTTGACCTCTGGGTGTACCTGCTGAGTGATTCAGAGACAGGAGCATCAGATTACTGTGGTGTGCTCGCCTGAGGCAGCTGTACCTTTATATACAGGAGTGGCCTCATATGCTAATTCTACTCAGCAACTTTCATTGGCCTGTTTCATACAAATTCAGACTGACTGGTTTCTTGATCAGATATCCCAAATTGACCACATTTCATTTAAGATATGTGTTTATGCATATCTGTTTTACTGTTTACAAAGAATTTATATTTTACTGCCAATATACAATAAAAACGATACATGTGTTCAAAAGAAGAAAGAGAGTCATAAAGGTTGATAACCCCTTGAGGGTGAGTAAATTTTCATTTTTGGGTGAACTATCCTTTTAAGTCATGTTCAGATGTTGCTGTGGGGAAAGAAAGGACAACAACAAAGTCATGAACAAAGAACAGGCATGTTCTCTCTGTCCATTTACATTCATCCATCTATCAATCCATTGTCTGCCACTTATCCGGGGCTCTACTCCGAGTTCCTCCCGGGTGACAGAGCTGCTTGTTATAAAATATTTCAATTCAACTTGATTTCTATAGCGCTTTTACAATGTAGATTGTGTCAAAGCAGCTTCACATAGAAGATTATAGTGAATTGAAGCCAGTGGCGACAGCAGCAAGGAAAGAACTTCACCAGTTGGCGAAAGTGAAGGATAAAAAACCTCGAGAGAAACCTGGCTCAGTTGGGCATGACCATTTCTCCTATGGCCAAATGTTTTGTGCAGAGCTGCAGTCTAAGCTCCGAAGGCTGGAGAACGCTGGACGTCAGAGAAGACTCGTCTGTCCCTGGAGTCTCACAGGATACAGACGCATGCTCTCTACTCCTCCATGACCACTCCTCCATTTCCTTACATAAAAGAGCATTACCACTGAAATCAGTAAAGTCAAAGATGGTATGTTTAATTTTTTACTCTTCATTGTTTACCTGTGAAGCTCTGACGATCTCAATGCCCCAGAGTGTTAAGGCAGTGCTGAAAAATCATGGCGGCCACACAAATATCGACACATTGGGCCTATTTTGGGCAATTTCTTTTAAGGGTGTACTTACTTTTGTTGCTAGCGGATTTGACATTAATGGCTGTGCTAAGGTATTTTGAGGGGACAGCAAATTTACACTGTTAAGCAGGATGCATACTCGCTACGTTGTGGCAAAGTCTTTAGTGTTTTCACGTGAAAAGATATGATTAAATATTTACAAAATGTAAAGGGGTGTACTCACTACATACTGTATTCTAGTGAGAAGATGTATACCAGAGGGGTGTCTGGCACTGGAAACCCCTGACATCTGTTTGGCTACTCTGGGTGCCACCCCAAAATTGTATTTGCTGCTGGCACTTCATGATGCTTCATGAATCTCATTTGTCTAAAGAAGTTTTTGAATTTTGCTTTGAATATTTTCAAATCAACGACGAGCCGAAGACAAGAGCATGGTTTCAAGTAAGACGAACAGCATTGGGCAGTAGCGTCGCTACAAGTAGTGACACTACTAGCTTAACTACATTTCTCGGTAGCGTCGCTACTCTCTAAATCAATAGCTTTTCAGTAGCGATGCTATTATTTTAAGCAAGTGGCGCAGATTTAGCCTGATCAAGCTAGATTTACTGATCGCGGATCAATAAGTGACTGCACCAACATTCACGGAGCTGGTGTCTAGCCGATGAAAGTAAGTCCATATGATGGCGATAATGACGATTTCTTCTTCCTGTTTTACGGTGGTCGACACCAAACTTTTTGGTGTGTTACTGCCACCTCACGCTCAGGTGGGTGACGTCGCCAACCAATTAGGCTAACACGAGAAATTTGCTTGGTGGAAAGATGACTGAGGGAGAGGAGTTCTTTCTCAAGCAGGATTCCTTGTGACAATACCTCGAGAAGTACACGTTAAACCGTTAATTCTGATACATTCCATGTATGTAAGTTATTATATTTAATTTACGTTGTTTAAATATTTTGCTATTATGGAGAGGTAATGTTAGGCTAGCTGCTTGTGAGTTAAATTGATTTCAAATGGAACAGCCAGCTCATAGACGTTCTTCAGAAAAATGTTTTTTAGATCGGTTGCTGGTTTTAATGTCCAGGTATGATAATAGATAAATGTGTTTCTAACTGGATCAGATGTAACCAGACTTTTATATTTTTGGACAGGGTCAATTAAACATGAAAAAAAAGGGCGAGATATCAGACTCCTTTATAACAAACAATGTGCTTTTTCTTTTCAAATCCAGGTCTGTATGATGTCTGCTATGTGTAATTGTTTTTTTTTTTTATTATGCTAATGTTTTTCTAAATAAATTCAGCATTGTTTTTGCAAATAAAACTTTTTAACTCCTTAATTTATTATTTGAGTACAGTGTGTGTGTGTGTGTGTGTGTGTGTGTGTGTGTGTGTGTGTGTGTGTGTGGACCCCCTGAAATAGCAGTGGCCACCCCATGTAAAAAAAATTGTAGCTCCGCCACTGAGTGTAACCGCTAGCAGGATCAGCAGGCGAGTGCAGAAACTCCATTCAAAACACTGAGGTAAATATTTTAAAGAGTTGGCAGGGGGAAAATGGAGTTTAATGCAGTGCTTCTTGTCCTTAAACCAGCCTAAGATGGTTGGCTGGTTTTAGCTGGTCGACCAGCCTGGTTTTAGAGGGGCTTTGGCTATTTCCAGGCTGGTTTCCAGTCTGGTCTTAGCTGGTCAGGCTGGAAAATGACCAGCTTAAACCATCTAAAACCAACTTGACCAGCCTGGTTTAAGCTGGACATAGCTGGTTTTAGCTAGTCAACTCCCAGCCTGACCAGCAAAGACCAGGCTGGAAATGGCCAAAACCCCTCTAAAACCAGGCTGGTCGATCAGCTAAAGCTCACGCTGGTTAGCTGGATTTTTTAGCAGGGAAATGTTTATTAGGCAGAGAAGATCACTGATTTTCATAGAAAACAGGTCTTAAACATGGCGAAAGACAGCTCACCGGAAGCTGTCGGGCTGGCTGACTGGCTGAAAAGGAAAAGTCTGTGTGCATATACCCCATTATATAAGTATCATAAGATTTAATGTAGTAAGTCTTTTATTTTGGTGTGGTTGTGTGACGTCATAGGACGGCGTCGTTCTGGTGGATCTGCGGTCCAACAAAAGGTTTGTGCTTTAAAGAGTTTAAGGTTCAAAAACGAAACATTTGTTCGGCTATATTTTCTTCTCAGGCGATGCTAAAATAGTTATCTGACAGAAAATGTAACGCAACACTTTATCTAACGGCTTTTAAAGCGCGTCTTTCTCTCTCTGTATAAATCTGTTAGTAAACATGAGTTCAGTCACTGGCGAGTAGACTCCGAGTCATTTGAATCAACTTTTTATCAAAATGATTCATATTTGAGTCGCTCGAATCACCGCACGTGTCATTTGCTAATGAAAACGGTAAATGTAAAACAACAAACCTGTACCGTGACAAGTTTTACCGACCAACGGCGTCGTTAGAGAAAAGGTTATATTGAACATATTTACATATAGAAATGATATGGCTAATATTGAGTGTATGTGTATTTTATAAATGTGTAGAGCAGGATTTAAGTGTTTGTTTTCTACTCGGGTGAACTAGAGAGCTGATTAAGACACAGCCACAGATTAAGTGTGGATTTAGTTTCTTTCTGTTCATTGTTCTCATTTTAAACAGGACAAAGTGTCCCAACACAGAAGAAAACTCCTGAAGCGACTGATCTCCACGTGACACTATTATAAAGATGGCGTTTATTAAAGTGGAGAGTGAAGACTTGATGATTGAAGACACACTCACAGTCAAACATGAAGATCCAGAGGAACAAACAGGTTGGTTTTCTTTCTCAAATTATATTTTTGACATATCTCAAGCAATTTCCACACAGAATTCTTTACAAATCTTGATTTATGTGGAATGATTTGTGGTGTATATTAACTAAAAATGTCAAACAAGAAATGAATAAACCAATTAAAAGTCTCTCATATAACATATCTACTAAAAGAAAGAAAATATTACTTTGCTGTATTGCAAATAAATATAAGCAGTTGCATATTGGTCCATATTATTACTAAAATTAATATAAAAACTGTAAAAACAAACGTATATTTACACAGGATTCTATAAGCAAATAAATAGACTCAATGATGGGCTAAAAATCTGCAGGAATAAGACACAAGTAGTGCTGTAAACTGAGAAAATATTAAATATTATCCCTTCTATGCTAATGAGGGACTGATGGGACATTCGGCTCCTTCAGTACAGCCATTTGGCTTCCATTACCCATGTGCTTTTCACCACACAATTCATCTGCTCGTGATCTTCTTTCATGCAACTTTACCCTGTTTGGTGTCATTTGATAGTTTATGACTTATGAGACTTTACGAGATAAAAGCCCCTTTCACACACACAGTGCATCCGGATAGTATTCATAGTGCTTCACTTTTTCCACATTATTTTATGTTACAGCCTTATTCCAAAATGGATTAAATTCATTTATTTCCTCAACATTCTACACACAATCCCCCATGATGACAATGATGAAATTGTTGCAAATTTATTACAAATAAAAAACTTGTAAAATCACATGTGCATCAGTATTCACAGCACTTTGTTGATGCACCTTTGGCAGCGATTACAGCCTCAGGTCTTTCTGAATATGATGCCACAAGCTTGGCACACCTGTCTTTGGGAATTTTTGCCCATTCCTCTTTGCAGTACCTCTCAAGCTCTATCAGGTTGGATGGGAAGCGACGGTGTACAGCCATTTTCAGATCTCTCCAGAGATGTTCAATAGGATTTAGCTCTGGGCCACTCAAGGCAATTCACCAAGTCATTGTGAAGTCACTCCATTGATATTTTGGTGGTGTGCTTTGGGTCATTGTTCTGCTGGAAGATGAACCATCGCCCCAGTCTGAGGTCAAGAGCACTCTGAAGCAGGTTTTCATTCAGGATGTCTCTGTACATCGCTGCATTCATCTTTCCCTCTATCCTGACTAGTCTTCCAGTTCCTGCTGCTGAAAAACATCCCCACAGCATGATGCTGCCACCACCATGCTTCACTGTAGGGATGGTATTAGCCTGGTGATGAGCGCTGCCTGGTTTTCTCCAAAGGTAAGCCCTGGGAGTCACTCCAAAGAGTTCAATTTTAGTGTCATCAGACCAGAGAATTTAGTTTCTTATAGTCTGAGAGTCCTTCAGAGGCCTTTTGGCAAATTCCAGGCAGGGAGCGTCTTCCGTCTGGCCGCTCTACTATTGCTGCACAGATGGTTGTCCTTCTATGAGGTTCTCCTCTCTCCACAGAAGAACACTGGAGCTCAAAGAGAGTGACCATCTGCTTATTGATCACCTCCCCCTGACTAAGGCCCTTCTCCCCAGATCACTCAGCTTAGATGGCCGGCCAGCTCTAGGAAGAGTCCTGGTGGTTCCAAACATCTTCCACTTACGGATGATAGAGACCGCTGTGCTCATTGGAACTTTCAGAGCAGCAGAAATTTTTCTGTAACCTTCCCCAGCCTTGTGCCTCGAGACAATCCTGTCTCGGAGGTCTACAGACAATTCCTTTGTCTTCATACTTGGTTTGTGCTTTGACATGCACTGTCAACCCTGGGACCTTATATAGTCCATTCACCTCGATCTCAATTTAGAGCTGTACGGCAAAGGCTGTGAATACTGATGTACATGTGATTTTTCAGGTTTTTGAAAAATGTGGAAAAAGTGAAGCGCTCTGAATACTTTCCAGATGCACTGTACAGACTTTTCTAGAAATTTACCGGCAATTTTTCGGAAAGAGAAGTTGTAACATTACCGGTAATTTCCCAGAATGCTGCTCTGTGTGAACGCAGAAAGAAAAATTGCTGGAAAGAGCGTGTTCCCGATTGGAACATGCTGATATGAGACGTGTACTCCAGCCAATCAGAACACTCAGGCGCATTCATATCCGCGCTACTTATGAAAACAAAAGCCTTTGAATACTTGTCCAGACACATTTAGGTGCTAGTTGTTAGTCAGATAATCTTTCTATGTTCCTTCTTAATGCCAACTATGGAAAAAATTATCGATAAACGGCTGTGAGTTGAGCCGAAAGCTCTGTTTGTCTTGTTTTTGAATCTGCCACTATGCTGACGCACAGGGATTTGTAGCTCCGCCCTCTTTTAAAAAGAGCACAATCTCATTTGAATATAAAGAGACAGTCACCAAAATGGCACAATAAGGATCAAAGCCTAAAAGGGTCCGTTTCAGAGAGTTTCACATTATTTGTGGGGTATTTTGAGCTGAAACATCACCTACACACTATCGAGACATCAGAGACTTACTTTCCATCTTGTAAAAAGAGGCATAATGGCCCATTTCCACTGAGTGGTAGGGTTCGGTACGCTTTTATGTCCGTTTCCACTGTCAAAAGGAACCAAACAGTGAACCATACCGTAACACTTTTTGGGTGGCCTTTCCAATGTGTACCAACCCAACAGAACGATACCAAAAGGGTGGAGCTAGACATGCAGCTGAACACTATTCGTTTACAGAGAATCATCACTAGTGCTTGCAACAAGTAGGGCTGTCATGATATCCTTTTTTTTAGCTGGGCGCGATATATTGCAGCCAAATTAATTGCGATAAACGATTTTATTGCCACTTTATAACTTGTATCACTAATAAAAAATACTAAATTTGTACAAAATAATAGTAATAGTTCAGGTACACTGTTTTAAAGAACGTTTTATTTTTGCCTGTTCCTGGCGATCGACCTTCCAGCTGATTTCAGCTCCAACCCTGATCAAACACACCTGAGCCAATTATTTAGAGCGTGAGGAGCACTTGATAATTACAGGCAGGTGTGTTTGATAAGGGCTGCAACTGAAAACTGCAGGAAGGTCGATCGCCAGGAATAGGGTTGAGCACCCCTGATTTAGACGTTTGTTAAAGGTTTGCAGCATTTTTAATTTTTTTTTATGCTGGTTATTCGAGTGTCACCTGTCATGTTTATATTTGCACTGGCAGGTAAATACATCCGTTATAGTAAACTGTCTGGAAGACCCCTGCTGTACCAACTGCGTTTGTTGTTCCCATGTTGAAAAAATGGGTTTAGGTGTGATTTAAGGTTAGACGTGTTGCCTTTTATTTATTGCCATTGTTCTAAAACAAATTCGACATATCAGCTCGTTCACATTAACAGGCTCTCCTTTTTCATTCTTTTTCCAAAATGTTCCCACATCGGAGCTGAAGACTGTGGCTTTGAAACCAAGTCCATCGCGACTTGTTTATCCTGACTGGCTGTATTTCCTAAACACGAATCAGTTGCTGCGTCCCAATTCGCATACTTATACTACGACCTAAAAGTATGTACTTTTTTTGTGGAGGGAAGATATATACTTTTGAGTGTGTAACAGAAAAGTATGCGAGCTTTGGGACATGCTACTTCCTCGTTACACAGATCGTTGTGTTGCTTAGTTAAGAGCCCTGTCAATCATCCACATTTCTGTTGTATTTAATTTCCTACCTTATTGGAGAAGCAGCAGCAGGATAATCTCCCATTCACGAGTCTTTCATGCAGAGAAATCTCCTCAGGTCTTTGAAAAATTCTGCATTCAGACGGTAATGTCCAAACACGTCTTTATATAAGTTCAGTATTGTTGTTGCAGATGAAATATAACACAGACAACGCTATTTAAATATTCTCCAGTGGACTAGATATTAATTATCAGCCATACAAACATCTTTACCGAAGCCTCTCTGCTTGACGGTTGGTCTCGCGCGTCCATCATGTTTGTAGTTTGTTTACACTTTTCACCCGCGTTTTGTAGTTCTAATCGAATTCACGTCCAACACGCAATGTACTGTGGGCAATATCAGCGGTTAGAGTACGGACGCTTCTACACTTAAAATTTTGACCGGAAATAGTAAACCATCCGGGAATTTTTGGCGTACTCTTTTCAACATACTACGATTTGGGACATACTAATTCTATTTTCACATACTATTTAGGACGGATAGTATGCGGATTGGGACGCAGCAAGAGGGTTCATGTCTTGCCTTCTTCACTTTCACTATCCACTCGCTCTCGCACTCTGTGTGTGTGCTGCATAAGCCCCGCCTTCCACAGACAGCAGAATGCAGTGCATTTGACAAAAAACTTAGCTTGTTATATTATGTGGCCTAATCATCATCATCTTAAATTTCTTTATATAAAATAGACAATATATTGCGCCTCCAAAATGAAACGCCCTCATTTTCATACATCGGACAATATATCTACTATCGCGACAGGCCTAGCAACAAGCCAGGAGAATGAAAACAAAGAAAGCGGCATTTTTAAATACACAGCAAAGAAATTACACCGTAATAATAAATAAATATAATAACGAGCCAAGGTTATTCTGAGCTGAAACAAACTTTGTCGTCATCTTGTGACAAACTACAAATCCAAGAAGAAGAGCAGAATCTGTTGTGTGTCCTGTTGTTGTTTAGAAGGCCGTCTAAAAGCATGAGTGGTTTCATATTCTCTAGAGAGCCCCATTTGCTGAGCTCGCCGTGTGTCTATATTTGAAATAACGAACTTCTTGCGCTGATGATATTAACGTGCGCATGATTATTGAAGTACTTCTGACACTCGATCCTTTCAGAAACGAAAACCAAAGGAGCAAATGATTCTTTCAGCAACCTAAACCGTGAACAAACTGCCATGTTTAACTATTATCATCCCCTTTTGGATTATTTGGAACTCGGAATGCTGAAATTACTTTCTAACAAGAGGATACATGTGCTGGTAAAGATTAAAGATAGAGATGAGAGGTTTGCACTGACTGTGGGCACATTTTGTGGGTTTTTTTTTTAACCCAAATAAGTCCTAAATGTACTTTTTTGTGTAATTTTTCTGTAATTGGTAACATATCAGAGACTGTAATGGTCAGTATTTTAGCAGTTTTATGCGCACAAAAATATTTATGCAGCTTAATAACGTTACGATTGAACTACTGCAGACACTTCTGTACTTGCTTAGCTTATGAACGTATTTAAATGTTTCCACAAATCTGAATTTAGTCTTTTAGCCCCGTTTATTAATCTGGTGTAATACAAAAATTATTATGTCTTATGCATACTTTATTTCTAAGACCTGCATATGTTAAATTATCTGTATTTATTCAAGTGTAAAGCAGTCTTTAAATCCATGTCCCTGTTTTCACAAGAGTATTAGGGAATTAGGGGTGCACGATTATTTGAAATGAGGTTTAGATTGTAATTCAGCAAAAGCTGTGATTCTCATGCACATCTTGTCAGGGAAACGCATGTAGGAATATTTTACAGTTTGAACCCAAAAAATGGAAGAGTCAGAGATTTAATCAAAAAGAAAGTTTACTGAAGATAGTTTTGCCGTTTTATCAGCAGAAGCCAGCTTCAACACTCGCAATTCTCTGCTTATAATCAACAACAATTATACTCTAACATGACGTCATTAGCTGCGTCATACATATAGGTGTTTTAACCTGATTGGACTTAGAAAATTTCCATGTATACAAATATCTCAAGCATACAAACGTCAGACATGAGAGGTGACCTCAGACCTGTAAAATCAGGGACAAAGACACTCCAAGTGAACATTCCTAAATATATTCTAAAATTAGAAAATGTCTAACTTTTATTCATTAGTCAAAATCATTTCAACGATTAAATACTGATTCAAATAATCACATGAATAAAGTAACGAGAAAAAGGATAAATGTTGATCCTTTCTGGGATGGATTTGAAGACAGAAATCCGACCCCATCACACAGCTCTGTGGTCAGTAGTGTTGTGACTCTCAGGCCCCGTTTACACTAATGCGTTTTCGTTTTGAAACGGTGTTTTAGATCAAAAACGATCCGCGTCCACACTAGCGTTTCATCTAGCGTATCTAAACTTATCTCCCTCCACACTACTCCACCAAAAACGTATATCACGTGGCCATTCGCACACTCTGGGCATGCGCGTCCAAGTATAAACAGGAAGCATGTGTCTCGCTCGGCATTTGGCTATTGTTAGTCAACAAACGCTGGTTGAACGATGAACGCGAGCGATTAGCGAGTGCTCGAACAATAGCTTGCCTCTTGCGAATATATGCAGCTGCTGTAGTAAAAAAGGCAGAGTTTAACTGCACAACGGCGCCTAAAACGGACAATAGTGCAAACAACGCTTCCATTTCTGTGTCCATGTTGTTGTTTACAGTGAAGGCTGGTCTGCCGTCTTCCAGTAGCGTTATAGTCATGTGATAGTGGCTTGACAAATAAGGGAAGGATACGCAATGATCCAAAAGCCCCAATCAGGTAGCGAATCTCAGCAGCCACGCCTCCGTTTTCAGATGTCTCCGTTTTCCCCCATCCACACTGAGACGGAGCAGCAGTGTTTTAGAATGAAAACGACCTCTCCAGCGTTTTCAAAACGCTCCGTTTTTGGGGCTCGAAAACTCCGGCGTAGTGTGGACGGATGACGTAATCGTAGCAAAACTTGTGCGTTTTAAAACGAAAACGCATAAAGGTAAACGGGGCCTCAGATGTCGCCAGATTCACTCTGTTGTCTGACTCCACTATGGCTCTAACGGGGCTTTTTAATCAGATTCCTGCTGCATTAAGGTGTCAGATTGGCAGATATACAGGCTAAACTGTACCTTATACTTGGCATTTCAGGGTTAAACGGTGATATTTATACTAGGGCCATTTTGTTGTGAAATCTGAATGAAATATTAACCTGGAAATGACTTGTGTTAGATCTTGACAGGGATATTTTTCAGTACATCACTTATAATGGAGCAGTTTCTTCTTCCTTCATCATTCTTCTGTATCTTGTAACATATTTAGTTTTGTCGTTGGAATGGAATGTTCGTGGAATGTTGTGTTCATTCCTTGAAGTTTGTCGCTCTCTAGTTTAAAGGTGCTGTATGTAAGTTTTTGACTTTTCTAAAGCATAAAAATACCATCATATGTGTGCAGATATTTGAGAAACATCCCAAGTGAACATACTTGTTTAACTGAAAAACAATGCTGAAGTCAGATATTCTGCTTTGAAAATGGTTTTTCCGTGCCGGAACCCTGTCTTTGTTTAGGTAAAGTTAACCTGCACAATGCCAGTTTAGCCAATTATAATTCAGCACTCCAGGTTGCCTTGTTGGAAAACAGTGTATTTCATTCATTCATTCAGAAAGGCTCTGAAAGCATGTGTCTGTGACTGAAATAGACAGTATCAGACGTCAAAATAAGACCGATTCAGTTCCACATGAGGTTATTAATTAGCAAATGATATAAATATTACGAAAGTAAACATTAGGTGAGCAGGTTACCTTGTAACCGCGTGTCCTAACTACACACTTTGTGACGAGATACGCAGTGATGAGCGGTTTGGCTGTTTGCACCAGACGAAACACGACAGAAATGTAAATACAGCCATTCAGAAGCACAGAATAAGCACTCACTTACGAAACGGTAAGGTTTAGAATCTATTCAAACTCACATTGTTAGCATTTAGCACTGAACAAAGCACACGAGGCTTACCTGAGGGGATCACTGTCATAGGTTTCACATGTTCAGCTGTGAGAAATAGAAGCCGTTTCTAATATATCAATTTGAGGTGTTGGTTAGAACCAAAACTCCTTTTAATATGGAGAATATTCCCTCTGTCGCGGGTCGTTGCTTTTATTTAGAACGCAGTTTTAAATCACTCGCTCCTGTACTCAATCTGGCATCCCGCGTTTGCGTCTATTTTGATCCAGGAGTGCAATACCTAGTTCAACCACTGGGTGTCAAACTTACATACTGCACCTTTAACATATTGCATCTAAAACCACGCGAAAAACGTGAAGCATGTCGTTTCCTTTACCAATATAAATGTGCTTTTGAGCTTGTACTCACGTTCCACCATCAGCTGTGCTTTTATAGCAGACAGGGAAAACACTGCTTTGGCTTTCCAGAATGCACTTCCACCAAGGTCAATGTTCAAAATAGTTAAACATTTACTACTGTGTCGGTTAATGCTGAATGTATTGTCAAGTTGGTTCCTTTTGTGAACAAAGATATCTATGCATAGTTGCAAGAAAAAGTATGGGAACCCTTTGGGATTACTTTTGGCATAAATTGTACAGAAAATGTGTTCAGATCTTCATCTGAAGCCACAATAGAAAATTCCAGTCTGCTTAACCTAATACCACACAAATATGATGTGTTTTCATGTTTTTATTGAACACAACATGTAAACGAGGGCGTCACGGTGGCGCAGTGGGTAGCACAATCGCCTCAGACCAAGAAGGTCATTGGTTCGAGTCTCGGCTAGGCCAGTTGGCATTTCTGTGTATAGTTTGCATGTTCTCCCCGTGTTGGCGTGGGTTTCCTCCTGGGTGCTCCGGTTTCCCCCACCAAGTCAAAAGACATGCGGTACAGGTGAATTGGGTAAGCTAAATTGTCCGTAGTGTATGTGTGTGAATGAGTGTGGTGTATGAGTGTGGAGTATGGGTGTTTCCCAGTGATGGGCTGCAGCTGGAAGGGCATCCGCTGCGTAAAGCATGCTGGATAATTAAGAGACTGTGGATTAATAAGGGGACTGTGCCGATGAATGAATGAACAACATGTAAACGTTCACAGTGCAGGGTGGAAAAAATGTATGTGAATCTTTGAGTTTGATAACTGGTTGACCCTCCTTTAGCAGCAATAACCTCAAACAAGCGTTTCCTGTAGTTTCAGATCAGACCTGGACAATGGTCAGGAAGAATTTTGGATCATTCCTATTAACAAAACTGTTTCAGTTCAGCAATATTCTTGGGTTGTCTGGAGTGAATTGTGCTCTTAAAGTCATGACTAGGGCCAGACGGAATCTGCGGACGTTTTTTGCAATTTCTGCGGAGAGTTTTGGTAAAAATCTGCGGATTTCTGCGGAATTATTTTGGGAGTCTCATAACTAAAACCTGAATGTGTGTCATTTAAAAACTAAATAAATTCAGATTTACATACATTTACTCAAGTAAATAAAAAGAATTAATGATGGGCTAAAAATCTGCGGAATTCTGCGCGCGCAGATTCCGTGTGGGCCTTGTCATGACACAGCATCTCAATCGGGTTAAGGTCAGGACTCTGATTGGGCCACTCCAGAAGTTGTATTTTCTTCTGTTTAGGGATGCACCGATATGGAAATTTTGGCGGCTATTTTCAGATTTCATGACTGCAAAAACAATAGTCAAACACAAACTAAAAACATTTTTCTTATTTTAAAACCTCAACTTCAGAAAAGTGTGTAGATCCACGTTACAGATCTTAAATAACTCAAACTATGTCAAATCATTTAAAAAACAAACCATTTCATTATGAATGAAGAATGAATACCTTATAATAGGCTTCCTAAAGACTACTGAAGCATGTGAAAATAAAAACTGAAAAGACTTTCAAAGAAAGGTACAAAACAATAACCAAATTTTCTATTATAAGGAAGTGGCAGCCATCCAGACACTACCCCTTAAAGTAGTCCATACAAACAAGAAGCAGAAAGGCTGGTTATCATTTGAAAAAAGGTACAAAGTTCAGTATCTACAAACTGTAAGAGTTTATGGGATAAGGGAAGAACAAGATAAGAGTTCTTTATAATAGTCACAGGTATAGGGAGCATAAACTAAATACCAATCAAACAATAAAAATGCACGACAGATAATAAAATGTAGATATTTTTCTTATACAGCTCAAATCATTTTGTGAATTTCTAACAGAAATGCCAACTAGAAATCTTACAGTACTGTTTACTTCAACGGTGAATGTAAGAGTGGGACTTTTTTTTATGAAGAGAAGCATTTCAGCTTTATTACATGAGTCTGCTTCTCTTTTCATCAATCACATTTGATGCTGCAGAGAAGAGACTTGCGCGCCGCTTGGGCCAAGGCTGGAAAACGGGACATATTGCAGTGGGGCTCTCACTCTTGGAAATGGAGCTGGTGGCTCACTTAGATATGCATTCACCTATGAAGACCAATACAAAATAATATTCCCTTTAACATACATAAGCATGTACATTTAAACACTGTACAATAAAGCTTGCATTCACAGCTAGCATTAATATCAGCTTCAATTAATTTAATCTTATGTCATATTGATTATTTTTGATAAAAACTTAATAATAATATTTTCTTACACTTTCTGGACACTCAAAGTACTTTATACATTTTTGGGGGGGAATTTCCTAATCTACCACCAGTGTGCAGCATCTACCTGGATTACACAACGGCAGCCATATTGCACCAGACTGCACACCACACACCAGCTGATTGGTGGAGAGGAGACAGTGTGTTGAAGCCAATTATGATATGAGGATAGTTAGGAGGCCATGATGGGCAAATTAGAGTTCTCATAAATATACTGGGGCGTTAAGACCCACACAGGCCCCCTGCTGGTCTCACTAACACCACTTCCGGCAGCAACCTAGCTTTCGCATGTGGTCTCCCATCCAGGTACTGACTGGGCACAGCCCTGCTTGGCTTTAGTGGACGACACTGTGAGAGTTGCAGAGATCTGGCTGCCCGCTTAAGCGTTTAAATAATTTACCTGCTGTCCAATGGGAGATATTTGCCGCAGCTGGTGTTCTTTGGTCATGTTGTCCTCTAGAATTTCACCATACATATCAAGCGGTGACATTGCGCCTCTGTTGCTCTAGGTGCACATCTTTTGAAAAGAGGGCTCAATCTCGCTTCTGCTGTTTTCAGAATCTGTCGTCTTGTTCAGTTGTGTCAATAGCATTTCTGTTTGATCGCTCTTTGGTGGCTTGATCAAAAAAGCGATCTTTGTACCATGGGTCCAGAATCGCTGCTAAGAAGCACAATGGCTCAGTGTTTATACCTCCAGCAGAGTAGATTTTATTGTCTCAACATCGCTATCTGTACTGAGACTTTTGCTCAGAAGATGCTTCAGAACCTCAACAGAGGAAATCAAGTCTGAAGCAGTTGCCATGTGTACATTAATTGCTCCCGTCAGCTCTTCGACTCGCATAAGCAATGTTGTTGCATTTTCAATTAGCCCCCATTGATGCACTGTGAACGATGCAGGAAGCTTGAATTCTACCCCATATGCACAAACACTCCAACATGTCGGAGTGTCTTGTTGCAGCATTTGACAGTCCTTGCACTGTCTGTATCTCTCCAATTCGGGAAATGATAAGGTATAAATGTTTGAAATGCTGCGCTGGCTCAGAACTCCTTATTGGGGCCATTATCTCACACCAAAACACGTATCATATCTTTCGTTCCAGCGAGCGAGTATACTCTCGAGTTTCCTCGCTTTAGCAATGCCTGTGTGAGACCCAGGGGATTCTCGCACATGCAGTATTGCTCTCTTCATTGCAGAGTTTTCCTCTGAGCAGTAAGGCTCAACATACTCACTGGACTTACACCTGAGCATCTTATGTCGGTAGTAAAACTTATATCAGTCACATGGCAAAAGCGTGTGAATGTGGGCTTCCACTTGATTGTACAAAGCCGGGAGAGAAACATCAGCGAAGTGTCGCCGGCTAGGGAGGGAGTAGCACGGTTCAATAATTTCATTAGGATGCCGAAATCTTCCACAATGCTGTAAGGTTGGTCATCAATTACAATCATTTCCATGACTCTGCTTGTAATAGCCTTTGCAATGTCCTTGCCAAGTTTCTTTATATTGTCAAGTGTTTGTTGCATTAGTTTTTGAGTCATGGGTAATGTTATCCTTAGTGCTTTTTGTTGGGCAGTGGGTTCAGTCTGATAGTCTTTATTTATTTCAGGATGGCGAAACTTCAGATGACTTATCAGGTTTGTAGTATTGAAACTTTTTGTTCTACTGCCCCCTCACATTACCTGACATTGTCCTCTGGTGTCTTCTTCTTCTTTTCTTTTTTTCACGATGAAAAACTCCCACACTGCTGACGTCTTCTTTGTAGCGTAGTGTAAAGCACCCAAGCCTGATTTGTGCTACGTCACAGAGGTGATGCTCAACCTAGTGGCAGGCAATGTAAATAATACTCATTTTATCGGCATAAAGATATCAACATAACTTTAAAACATCATTTGTCGGCTGATAACTATATGGCCGCCGATATATTATGCATCCCAACTTCTATTGAAGCCATTCTGTTGTTGGTTTGCCTTGGGTTGTTGTACTTTTACATCACCCCATCTCTGTTGAGATTCAGTTGGTGAACAGATGGTCTTAAGTTTTCTTCCAAAATGTCTTGATAAACTTTGGAATTCAATTTTTCATCAATGGCCTCAAACTCAATTCCTGGAGGGCCACAGCTCTGCATAGTTTAGCTCCAACCACCTCCAACCCACACCTGCTTAGTAGTCTGTAGTAGTCTAGAACACCTTGATTAGTTGGATCAGATGTGTTTGATTAGAGTTAGAGCAAAACTGTGGGGTCACCAATCTTGTTCCTGGAGGTCCGGTGACCTGCAGGGTTTAGCTCCAACTTGCCTCAACACACCTGCCTGGGTGTTTCAATTATACCTAGTAAGACCTTGATTAGCTTGTTCAGGTGTGTTTGATTAGGGTTGGAGCTAAAATCTGCAGGACACCGGACCTCCAGGAACAAGTTTGGTGATCCCTGGTCCAGGCCCTGAGGCAGCAAAGCAGCTTGGAGGAGGTTTTGATGTTGGTGTGCTGAACCTTTTTTCTCTCTACACATAACATTGTGTGTTTTTTCCAAACATCTCATTTTTTGGTGCTGTGCAACGTCCAAGTGCTCTTTTGCAAACTTCAAATGTGCTGCAATGTTTCTTTGGTCAGCAGTGGTTTCCTCCACAGTGTCCACGCATGACATACATACTTGTTTAATGTTTTACTTTATTGTAGATTTGTCAACAAAAAATGTTAGCATGTGCCAGAGATTTCTATAAGTCTTTAGCTAGCTGTCGGCAGCTGGCTCTCTGCAACTCTCACATGGTCGCCCACTGAAGCTAAGCAGGGTCAGTACCTGGATGGGAGACCACATGGGAAAGCTTGGTTGCTGCTGGAAGTGGTGTTGGTGAGACCAGCAGGGGCCACTCAACCTGTGGTTTGTGTGGGTCCTAACGCCCCAGTATAGTGAAGGGGACTCTGTGCTCAGGGGGTGCCGTCTTTCGGATGAGACTCTCTGTGGTCATTAAATGTCCCAGGATGTCCTTCGAAAAAGAGTAGGGGTTTAACCCCGGCATCCTGGCCAAATTTGCCCTCTGGCCTCTGTCCATCATGGTCATATCTAACATCCCCATATCATAATTGGCTTCATCACTCTGTTTCCTCTCCACCAATTAGCTGGTGTGTGGTGTGCGGTCAAGCGCAATATGGCTGCTGTTGTGTCATCCAGGTGGATGCTGCACACTGGTGGTGGATGATGAGATTCCCCCAAAAAATTTATAAAGTACTATGAGTCTCCAGAAAGTGTTATATAAATGTAAGGAGTTATTATTGCTGACACTTTAGGATTCTTCTCCACTTCATTGAGCATTCTACGCTGTGGTCTTGTAGTCATCTTTACAGGACAACCATACCTTGGGAGAGTAGCAACAGTGCTGAACTTTCTCCATGTGTAGACAGTCTGTCTTATGCTGTGTTCATACCAGACGCGGATGAAGTGCCAAGCGTGAGTGATTTACATGTTAAGTCAATGCAAAGATGCAAATAGACATCTTGCAGCGCGATTCATGCAAATGACAAGTTTAACACGTGAATCGCTCAAGTTGGAAAATCTGAAATCCAGCGGACATCCGCGCCGTGTTAACCAGTCAAAAGCTTTCTCTTGTAGAGGCGTGATTATTATGTGCCGCCTGTTGTTGGTGTCCCGAGGGGCAATCCACTTGTCGACACCAGTCAACAGCTTATCAAACTGGGCTTGGCTCAGTCGGAAGCACTGCTGAAGGCCTCCATAATCCAGGTATAGTTTTTGGAGGAGTTGATGAACTTACAGAGCTTACGCTTTTCTCTCAATAAAATCCATGTTCGCCATTTAGCAACGAAACTAGAGTCACTAGGCAGACAGAAGCCTTGCCCATGACGCAAATCCACATCTATTGTGAAGTGAATTCGGCGCACAAATGAAGCGAGTAAACTCCATTTATTCAAGCGTTCCGCATCTGGTGTAAACGCACTAGAGTGGACACATGAACATCAAGACTTTTAGAGATACTTTTGTAACCCTTTCCTGCTTCATGGAAGTGAACAATTCTAGAATCCAGGTCTTTTGAGAACTTTTTTGTGCAAGGCATGGTTCACATCAGGCAATGCTTCTTGAGAAAAGCAAAATTAAAACTAGTGTGTGTTTTTTATAGGGCCAGGCAGACTTACTCCAGGTTGGCTTACTGCTGGCTCCAATTAGCTCTTGGAGAAGTCATTAACCTAGGGGTTTACACATTAAAGCCTGGGTCACAATTCTGTCGGACGGTGCTGCAAAAAGGGGTGGGATTAAACAAGATGATTAATCTCAAATCTCCCTTTCATTGGCAAAATCATTGAAAAAGTTGTTTTCAACCAAGTTAACACGTTCTTAAACTCCAAGGGGTGTTTAGACAATTTTCAATCTGGTCTAGAGCACATCACAGTACAGAGAGCGCTCTTATAAAGATAATCAATGATATCCGCCTAAATACAGATTCAGGTAAACTAACAGTGCTGGTTTTGCTCGATCTTAGTGCTGCATTTGACACTGTCGATCACAGCATACTTCTGGATAGGCTGGAAAATTGGGTTGGGCTGTCTGGGACAGTCCTTAAATGGTTCAGATCTTATCTTGAAGGGAGAGGTTACTATGTCAGTATAGGTGACCATAGGTCAAGGTGGACACCCATGACTTGTGGAGTCCCACAAGGGTCGATTCTGGCACCTCTCCTGTTCAACCTCTATATGATCCCTCTGAGCCAAATAATGAGAAAGAACCAAATTCCCTACCACAGCTATGCTGATGACACTCAGATCTACTTAGCCTTATTGCCTAATGACTACAGCCCTATTGACACCCTCTGCCAATGCATTGATGAAATAAACAGTTGGATGTTCCAAAACTTTCTTCAGTTAAACAAAGAGAAAACTGAAGTCATTGCATTTGGGAACAGAGATGAGGTTCTCAAGGTGAATGCGTACCTTGGCTCTAAAGGTCAAACAACAAAAAATAAGGTCAAGAATCTTGGTGTGACTCTGGAGTCAGATCTGAGTTTCAGTAGTCATGTCAAAGCAGTTAGTAAATCAGCATACTATCATCTCAAAAACATTGCAAGAATCAGATGCTTTGTTTCCAGTGAAGACTTAGAGACACTTGTTCATGCTTTTATCAGCAGCAGGGTGGATTACTGTAACGGCCTCCTCACGGGCCTTCCCAAAAAGACAGTCAGACAGTTGCAGCTCATCCAGAATGCTTGCGGCCAGGATTCTGACCAGAACCAGGAGATCAGAGCACATCACACCTGTCCTCAGGTCTTTACACTGGCTCCCAGTTACATTCAGAATAGATTTTAAAGTTTTATTACTTGTCTATAAATCACTAAATGGCCTAGGACCTCAATACATTACAGATATGCTCACTGAATACAAACCTAAAAGAACACTCAGATCTCTAGGATCATATAAACTAGAAATTCCAAGAGTTCAGTCAAAGCAGGGTGAATCGGCCTTCAGCTACTACGCCCCTCGCTGCTGGAATCAACTCCCAGAAATGATCAGATGTGCTCCAACATTAGGCACATTCAAATCCAGACTGAAAACACATCTGTTTAGCTGTGCCTTTACTGAATGAGCACTGTGCTACGTCCGACAAATCGCACTATGTTTTTCTCTTCTTTTTCATTCTTTTACAACCTGTTTTAACATATTTTTATCTGTTTTTTATTATCTGTTTTTATTTTGTCTTACACTTTTTTTATTCCTGTTTATGTAAAGCACTTTGAATTGCCACGGTGTATGAAATGTGCTATATAAATAAACTTGCCTTGCCTAGACATAAAAGCAAGCGATTGGTCCATATTTTACATTTCTGTAAAGAGAGGTCATGTTTTGATCTTCATTTTTCAGATCAGAGTTCACCAAGCTTGAACTTTCCAACGCAGTGAACTCCGCAAAGCTTACGTTTTCAGTCTTCTGCATTTACATGCGTATGAATGGAAGTCAGTGTTGAGAAAAGTGCAGTGTAACTGCAGCTTAAGACCTATTGATTTTGAATTAAAAGCTTTTAATGACCTGTGGCCACCCTGCATCAAGACACTTTTGAGTTTACATGTAACTTCTCTTTCAGCATGGTTTTGATGCTCAAATTCTTTCACGTTGTCTTTTACATGCTGCTTTGTGCCTATAAATTTGGGTTAACTTGTTTAATCTGTTTTATATTTCTCTTTAGAGCTGATGTTGCAGAAAGATGAGACTCCAGAACTGAATGAAATGGAAGAGAATAATCAGAATGAGGAGCACCAAGATTTAATGACTGATGAACAATCAACTGTGACCAAAAAGAAAACCAAATCTAATGGTAACTTTCCCTGCAGCGAGTGTGGAAAAAGTTTTACTCAGAAACACAACCTCATAGTCCACATGAGCATTCACACCGGGGAGAAGCCATTCGCCTGCCAACAGTGCGGAAAGAGATTCAGACTATTACACATCCTTCAGCTTCACTTCAAACTTCACACTGGAGAGAGACCTTATGCCTGCACTCAGTGTGAAATGAGGTTCATTAGAAAGCAAAGACTTGAAACGCACATGGCAGTTCACAATACAGAGAGGCCCTTCATTTGCCAACAATGTGGAAAAAGCTTTGCTCAGAAACATAACCTCAAACAACACATGAAAATTCACACTGGAGAGAAACCTTTCGTCTGCCAACAGTGTGGAAAGAGTTTCAGTCAAAAACAACGTCTTGCCGTCCACATGATGATTCACACTGGGGAGAGACCTTACACTTGCTCTCAATGCGGAAAGAGTTTCACACAGAGAAACAACCTCAATTACCACATGAAATTTCACACTGGGGATAAGCCTTACGTTTGCACGGAGTGCGGCAAAAACTTTACATATAAATACTACCTTAATGCTCACATGAGGACTCACACCAGAGAGAGGCCATTTATATGTGGTCAGTGTGGAAAGAGTTACTGTCACAGAGGCAACCTCAGCCAACACTTGAAGCTCCACGTTGAAGAAACCAAAAACGTAACATGATGATTTAGTCATGATCTTAAGTAGTCACAGCTTCTTTACTAGATGCACATGCTTTACTATACAACCTTCTTTAAAAGGTTGTGAAACACTAAACTTTATTTTCTGATATTTAAACTGAGGTACAATGGTGTGGATTTTCTGATGGATGTCCACTCCAAGTAACGCATATCTTTTCTTATGTCTTTATGATTATTAATAAAGTTCAATGTTTAAGGACCTAGATCATTGGGTTCTCAAACTTGGGCTAGCTAATCAAGCTCTTGCTAGGCCAAGGGTGCCCAAACTCGGTCCTGGAGGTTCGGTGTCTTACAAATTTTAGCTCCAACTTGCCTCAACATACCTGCAAGGGTGTTTCTAGAAAGCCTAGCACAGGGTGCTTTCACATCTTAGTTCGGTTCATTTAGTCCGGACCAAAGGCAATAAATGATCCATTGTAGCATTTTCTGCCGTCTTTGGGTTGTTTTCACACCACACTGATTGCTTTGGTCCGAACCAGTTGAAAAGAACCAAAATGCAGTCATGTGACAAAACCCACATCACTCATAGGCCAGATGTTAATGAACATATGTCCTAAACTGATTATCGATTGGTCAGAATTCACGTGCAGGAAAATGCCAATGGAACTCTCACAAGTAGGGCTGGGCGATATGGCAAAAAAAAAAATCTAGATTTTTTTCATAAGGTTTGACCGATTCACGATGTGTAACTACCTTACCAGCTTACCTTGTTCATATAATTTAAATAAATGCCGAAACTAGTTTTTTTCATGTTCACTTGTAAAAGAAAAGCAACCGTGAACGCGGTTATGGCACTCTCTCATATAGGGATGCTAAACATAGCTACAATAGAAGTCACAGCACCCGTATTTATGTAGAGGTCATATGTTGTGCAGCTTTGGGCAAATTTTATTTGGAGAGAAAATGACCAAAATGTAACGTGAAGATTGAAAAGGATTGGAGGGGAAATAAATATTTCAAATCTCTGTACATAACAGAAAAATAAACTATGATAATGCAACAATAGTTTATCTGTATTAGTGGCATGGCAGAAATATATATTTAGACAGGCCTTGTCAAAGTGAGCGGGCACTTTCACTAATAAAAAATATAGCACTTAAATTATTTCATAACAATCAATAAAATAACAGCGGTTTTATTTCAAAAGTTGGTAATGATATAAAATATACTACATTTTGATGGTAAAATATAACCATTTAAACTATTTCAGTATTTAAACATTAAATAACGAATGCATCAAGTTAAATATAAAAAAACGAATGAAACAACACATAGCATATCAGGATATAAAGGACTATATTTAGCAAAATGCTGCTCTTTTTATCTTTGTAATTTTATAGTTTTATTTTTGTTATTTTAATTATTTTTTGTCTTCATAAATAACTAACGAGCTATAGACAAATATCTGCTTGACGTTTTAGAAAATATTTGTGCGTAGCTACACCACCCAGTATATATTAAAGATCACCGTGAACAACAAAAAACCCCACAGAAACCTGTTACATATCTATCTATATTTAAATGTCTATCTTATATTTAACTGAATCGTATAACAGCCTATAGCTGAAATGTTGAAAATTGCTCAATTTATTTTTATAAAACATTCGTCGATACGTATTGATATTTTTTGGAGTAAAAACTACCGACATTTAAGAATCCATATTTATTTTATTCATTCATTAATTTTACTTGTTTATTGGTGCATATATGGGTTATGATTTAATTCAAACAGTACCTTGGACAGCTACTGTGCCACTCCGTAATTCAAGCAAAAGTCCAAATTAAAAAAAGATTTGACTTTCTGCGGTGACTGACATTTACAACACGCCGTAACCATCCTTCAGGTGGTGCGCGGGTATAATATACAAAACCAGCCGTCTGGGCTTTGAATTAGGTGCAATTATTTCCTCGTGTGTGTGGAGCGACAGGTGAGCGGGCCAAAGTGACTGAAAGCGATCTAGAAAGATCTAGATCTTGCTCACACCTTCGCCTGTTGAGCCTCCTCTCGCGCGCGCGCCCGTCTCGCAGCTCACGCGGGAGAGACAGACGGCTGCGGGGAAGCGAACAACAGCACAACGCGCGTGGAAACAAACGAAGCTGACTGGCTGACTGCGGTTGCCCTGGCAGCGGGGCTGTTGTTGCTCTAGCGGGAAAATGTCCCGGTGTTCCCAATGACCTGTCCGCCCTGGTGCGCTTCCGCTAAACCAGCTGTGGTAGCTCATCAACAGAGCCGCGACGTCAACACACAGAATCGGCACAATTCAGCACTGTTGTCTAACAGTTTAGAACGGTTTGGCACGATAGTGGAAAAGCGGCTTTAATATTTTTATTAAAAAATCGCGATTCCTCGATTTTGTAAAAAATAAAATCGTCTTAAAACGTAAATTCAAATTAATCGAAAAAATCACCCAGCCCTACTCACAAGTAAACAAACCGGCCGACACAAAATGTTGCTTTTGACTATGGAGCTACAACTATACTATATAGTTTGTATACATCACTTTAGAAAACTATAGAGTTTGAGAATGAAGTGTGGCTGTGGCTGAAAAACAATGTTTAAGAGCGGCGTTGCAAACGGCGAAGGCGCATCGCACGTCACTTCAGGAGAAGGCATGAATTAATGTTTGCTAAACTGCGACATGGTCATTTTCCGCAAATATTACCAACGATCCATCAGGTAATGTTTTCCCCCTCTCTCTCTCTTTTGGTGAAGCGCTGTCAACAAATACTTTTTCTCCACATTCCATGATGCACAGCGCATCGGCCTACGGCAGCTGGATTAGTCCAAAAAGGCGCAGTACTTTTTGCGGTTGGGTCTGTTTTAGTTCGGATCATGTTCTCACCACAAACGAACCACTCCAGGGTTCGTTGAAAGCGTACCGAGACCACATATTCAAGGAGGTCTCGGTATGCTTTCTTGTTCCGCTTTTGGTGTGCACTCGAGTACGATTGCTACGTTCACACCTGCCCAAACGAACCGTACCAAGAGGGAAAACGAACTCTAGTGGGATTCAACCGAACTAAATAAGGCAGGTGTGAAAGCACCCACAGGGGTCCCCAAACTTGGTCCTGGAGGGCCATGTCCTGCATAGTTTAGCTCCAACTTCCTTCAACACACCTGCCTGGAGGTTTCTAGTATACCTAGAATAAGCTTGATTAGCTGGTTCAGATGTGTTTAATTGTGTAGGACACCGGCCCCCCAGGACCGAGTTTGAACACCCCTGTACTAGGCTTTCTAGAAACATCCCTGCAGGTGTGTTGAGGCAAGTTGGAGCTAAAATCTGCAAGACACCGTCCCTCCAGGACTGAGTTTGGGCACCCCTGACCTAGCAAGAGCTTGATTAGCTAGCCCAGGTGTGTCTGATTGGGGTTAGACCTAAAATCTGCAGGATGCTAGACCTCCAGGACTGAGATTGAGAATCCCTGGGCTAGATTATATGATGACCTTAGTGTCATCCCTCTTCAGGGTAGAACTTTGATGATATGTGTGTCATTGCTTTTTCTGTATGCCAAGTTATTTGTTTCCTCAGGATCTTCAAGAGGTCAAGGAGACCTAGACGTATATGAAGTGACGTTATGTAAGAGTATAATTGTTGATGTTTTGAGACTGAAAGCAGAGCTCTACGAACTCTACAAGAGTGTTGAAGCTGGCTTCTGCCGATGAAACTGTTAAGTATTTTCAGTAAACTTTCTTTTAATTGAATCTCAGACTCCGGCTCTTCGGCTCGGGTTAAAACTCGGTTTCCCAACAAGTTTTTGTATCCCACATCATAGACGGCAATGCAAGCATCTCTTCCACTTTAATTTTATTATTATATAGATTTTTATTATTTCACAAATGTAGCCCACAAAAACATTATATTTGTTTATACCCAGGGGAAAAGCAACCCATTATAATGATTGCGGGTAGACCTCATTAAGCACAACTAGTTAATCTGCATGCCTAGTGCTTCTTTTAATATACCTTAAATACTGGAGGCGATTTAAACATTCTATGTTCTATGATTTGCAGGGGTGTCACAAATCTTTTGTCAGCCAACAGCTTTCCCATTCATTATTGGTCATGGAAATTCTGTGTTTTAGCCAGTGAATATCAGAGAAAAGTCAGGAAATGTTATATTTGGCTTTGAGTGGGAACCCTGATCAGGGGATTTTCCTTGTGTGCCATCGCATTTGAGAAAATGTCCAATTATTATTGAGAAATGTCTTGGTAACAAATCTACACTGTGGTCATAAAGGGATGGACATGGTCAGCAACAATACTCGGGTAGGCTGTGGCATTGACACGATACTCAATCGGTACTAATGCACACAAAATGTGCCAAGAAAATATCCCGCACACCATTACACCACCACCAGCTCGAACCGTTGATACAAGGCAGGATGGATCCATGCTTTCATGTTGTTGACGCCAAATTCTGACCCGACCATCCGAATGTCGCAGCAGATATTGAGACTCATCAGACCAGGCAACGTTTCTCCAATCTTCTATTGTGCAACTTTGGTGAGCCTGTGTGAATTGTAGCCTCAGTCTCCTGTTCTTAGCTGACAGGAGTGGCACCCGGTGTGGTCTTGAGTTGCTGCCGTGTGATTGGCTGATTGGTCAGGTGTACCTAATAAAGTGGCCGGTGAGTGTATAGTCTGATGTAAAATAATTGTTTGATAGTTCCGTATATGATAGAGCATTACCACTGAAATCAGTAAAGCCAAAGACAGTATTTCTCAGTATTTCTTATTTAGAGGATGTTTTGGGAGTTTTTACTAAAAACTTTGAAGTAAAAAAAAAAAAAGCTTAATAATTAACTTGGAAATGTAAAGATATTTTTAATGCCTGAAAGTATTTAACCATTTTTAAAATTCTTTTCTATTTGGACTAAATGCATGTATGGTCACTTCTCTTAATATAACACACTTTTACGTTACATGTTTATTTTTAAATAAAACGTGGAAACTAGAAATTTGACGTCTTTGGGAATATGTGGTTTATCCCCTAAAATAATCTGCTGTCTCACTAACTGTAGTCCTTCAGTCTGTGTGAGTTATATTTTAGTATGCAAGGCTTTTATTTTGGTGTAGCTGTGTGACGTCATATGGCTGCGCCTGAGTCCGCGGTGCAACGAAAGGTTTGTTTAAATATCGGAATAAACAATCAGTCAAAGTTGTTGTTTCTTTTATAAGCGACGCCAAATTAAATATTCGTCAGGAAATCTCGCGTGTAATTCGTTATCTGACATAATCTTTAAAGACTTTAATCATAATTAATTTGCTCAAGCGTACAGGTGAGCAGCAGAACAGGCGCGTCTCATTTCTGTATCGTGACTCTGTTAGTAAACATGAATCCAGTCACTGGCGAGTGGAGATGAGGACAAAGGAGATTTAGTAAACTGCGAGTCAACTGAATCGTTCAAAATGAATGATTCTGTCAAAGCTGCTGATCAAAATAGTGTTCAACAAAAACAACAAAGATGTTCAGTGACTTTTACTAACAAACTGCGAGTGTTTTCCTCAAAAACTAATACAGAACATTATAGATCACATAGTGAAAGGCTATAACTAATAGTTTGCGTATGTATATGTTGTAATATTAATATAAAATTCGAGAGTTACTAGTTATTTTAATCGACTCGGGTGATTTTACCTGACTCCCTCAGCAGTGCACTTAATAGTGAACTAGAGAGCTGATTGAGACGCAGCCACAGATTTAGTGTGAATTTCTCATATTTCTGTTCACTGTTCTCATTTTAAACAGGACAAAGTGTCCAAACACAGAGGAGAACTCCTGCTGAAGCGACTGATCTATTATAAAGATGGCGTTTATTAAAGAGGAGAGCGAAGACCTGAAGATTGAAGACACATTCACAGTCAAACATGAAGATCCAGAGGAACAAATAGGTAAGATCAACTTATGATTAAATGTCTGCTTTAACAGCATGCCACATGGTAAATCCTGAATTCATTCAGGTCTCCAGTGAGTTCGTCTGCTCCGTCAATCACGTTTATTAAGAGCTTTTATTTTATATGTGAAGGGAAATCTCAAGTTGCTCTAAATTGCTCCATATAATATATAACCAATGGCCAGAAAGTGATTAAAGAGCCCCTATTGCACATTGAGAAGGGTCATATTTGGGTTTTATGGGTCTCCAACAACAGGCTGATATGTATGCAAGGTCAAAAAACACTTTCATGGTCTTATAATATGCATTTATTTTTACCTAATTATCCCAGCGACTCCCATATGAATCGTTCAGCGATTCATTTGATCCCAAACCCCTGCTTAGCGCGAAGCTAATCTGCGCTGATTGGACCGATGACAGTCTGTTGCGATTGGTCGACAGTGTTCAGCGCGAGACAGTGAAATGCCCAGCGTGGTTTATCAAGCCCCTGGGTCGCTAACATTGGTATAGGATCTGATCGCAGCGGACGCCCGAAACACACTCTAAAGTAAACACCACAGTAAACAGTACCCGGTTCTCAACAGTGTTATTCAGACACCTCAGCGCCGAAAGCAGTGCAGTTAAACACCAGCATTGCTCTCAAGTATGACACACATTCAGATTAATCCACACAGCAGCAAAAGCTGAACTATTCTGAACCTTGACCGCTGCACGTGTGCAGGATTAGCTAACAGTGGCCATAGCAACGACAAACGTTAGTGAAACGAGCTCACAAACACATTTAAATGCGTAAACAAAGCAGCACGCGTCGCGTTTTCAACGTGGCATTAGACGCGATATGAGAATATAAAGAGTTAACCGGATACAGTACATGCGGTAACTAGTAACAAAACATGTAGATCATTTCTATTTGCAATCATTGCTCTGGCACCTCGTCCGTGAACTGCTATATTTTCTCAGGGCTTACCTGTACTCTGCTATTCCAAACCATCACATACCCAGCCGGGAGGTTTTAGCATCCTCTGTCCTCTGACAAGCTATCTCTGCTCCCTTCACAAGCCCGAAGCCCAGCGTGCAGCAGCCTGCCGGTGTACCTAATAATTTGTCCTTATTTTGTCCGCACCGCTGGTGTATTGTCTGTCCATTACAAGATGGAGGAAGAAACTTAATGCATGAGCTGATTAGTGATAGATCGCCCATTGTAAGCGTACAGATGACTGAACGACTCCTTTCCCCTCACACTTCCAATAATATCCAGGTAAGCACAGCGTCTTCATGAGCGTCCTGCTGCTGTGTTAGTGGGCGGGACCGCAGGTTTGAATCTTGCCGGGTCTGCGCGCGCAACCATTATGTTTCGTAACGACGTCACGCCGAAACGGCTGAAGACTCGTTATCAAGACGATTCGTTTAAACCACTATGAGTCGACTCTTTTATAGATGAATCAATAGTTTTTAAAACTGTCCACTTTCAGATTTAAGCTTTAGCTGGATATTTCACTTCACTAAGAGCTGTGTTACACACTACATGGAAGGTGATTTTCAAAAACCCGTAATAGGGGCTCTTTAATTTTTTATAAATTGTTCAAATATTAGTGTCTGTCATGAACCAGAGACTGTCGTGTACACCATGATTTTATATTAAATTCTCTTTAATGTGTGGTATGACTAAAAGTGTTCATAAACGTATATTTATTTAAATTTAAATGAGTAGCGGATTGGACTCGGAAAGTTTTCCAAACGTCACGACTTAACAAGCGAATTGAACCATTTCTGAGCTCTGCATCTATGATGCCAAAACTGGTTCTTCGTGAACGGCTCCTAAATTGTTTCACTGCTGTGAGCTTTTCTGTCTAACTTTAATGACTGGCACATCTAAACTGGCTGTATTTGTTGTCAGAGTGTGTACTAAACCATGACGGTTCAGGACGAATACATGTACTGTTACACCCCTAATGGCTCATTTCCACAGAGTGGTACAGTATAGTTTTGGCCCGTTTCCACTGAGTGGTACGGTACGGGTCGGTACGGGTCACCTTTATCAGGCTTGCTAAAAGGGTACCGATTTTCGCTCGAGGAAATGTCTACAGTAAAGCTGTACGGGTCATTCACATATCATATGAGAAGCACTTCTCACAAAACAGATGCTTTATACACATAAATGCTTGTGTATAAATGTTTATTACTAACCTTTCTATGAACATGAGTTGATTATAACTGCAGATCAATGACAGTGTGAAATAGCCTACCGTAACGTCTGCAATTATATACAATAAATAAATAAATGCAACATATATGAACACATACAGCCCCTTACAGTCTCCGATATGATACCAATTACAGAAAAACTACACACAGCATTCATTTAGTTCTTATTTGGGTTCAAAAACAACAGGAAATAGAGCCCACAGTCAGCGCAAACCTCTTATCTGTGTCTGTACTCTTCAGCAGCACATGTAGCCTCTGTTAGAGAGTAATTTTGTCATTCTGAGTTCATAATAGTCCAATAGGTGATGATAATAGTTAAACATGGCAGTTTGTTCGTGTTTGCTGAAAAAATAATTTGCTCCTTTTTCTCGGCTTCTCCTTTGTTTTTTCACTCGTCACTCTTACGTTTGTCAATTTCTGACAGGATCGGGTTTTCAAAAGCACTTCAATAATCAAGCGCACGTTATTATTATCAGCTTAAGAAGTTTGTTATTTCAAATATAGACTCGAGCGCAAGCAAGAAAGCAAAACCGCTCGCGCTTTAAGGCTGATTTATACTTCTGCGTCAAGCGCACGCGTATGCTACAGCGCAGCCTACGCGTGGACGCATAGCACCTTGCCGTGGCCGTCGGCGACGTTGACGCGCACCTCTCAAAAAATGTAATGCGTACGCGTAGCGCAAGCGCTGTGATTGGTCGGCTTGGTAGCCCTGACGAGTGTGGGCGGAGGTGAGAGTCGCGCCCCCGATGCAGCGAGTGTTTACAAGTGTGGAGTCCCGTGAAGGAGCTCCGGATGAAGACTGTTGTTTTGTGTTTACCTCATGATTAAAGTTGTTGCACGTCCGCCGGTTCCCGCCTCAAAATAAGCGAATTTGAGCCACTTGTACATTTAAGGAAGTGTTCAGAAAAACAAAACACCAGCGAAGAAACTCGACACAGAGAAACATAAACACCTACTGCCAGCTAGCGTTTCGGAAGTGTATTGCAGAGAAACAGAAACACCGCGCAGAAGTATAAATGCACGGCTACCCGCGAGGCTTGCGCCGTGGGTCACGCCGATCACTTGACGCAGAAGTATAAATCAGCCTTTAAACGGGCTCGTAAAAAAACTACGGGGCACAGGGTAGAATCTGCTCTTCTTCTTGGCTTTGTGGTTGTTCATCAAGATGACGACAAGGTTTGTTTGAGCTTGGGTCGACCATGGCTTGTTATTATATGTACATATTATACCGGTGTAATGTCTTGGCTGTGTATTTAAAACATGGCAGTTCCTTTTGTTTTCATTCTGGCTTGTTGCACGAGCGAATGACGTATCTCTGTAAACCAATAGCATTCAGCTGCGTGTCTAGCTCTGCCTTTTGGTATCCAAGATACCTTTTGCAAAGGGTGCCGAAAAAGTGGTACGGTGCGGTTCACTTTTAGGTACCCATAAACGGCCATAAAAGCGTTCCGAATTGAACCACTCAGTGGAAACGCGCCATAAGGTACGCTTTTATGATTCCACTGTCAAAAGGTACCAAAAAGTGAACTGTATCGTACCACTTTTTGGGTGCCCTTTCCAACGGGTAGCAAGCACAACAAAAGGGTACCAATTGGCGTAGCTAGACACGTAGCTGAAAGCTATTGGTTTACAGAAAAACATTACCAGTGCATACACAAGCAGGAGAATGAAAACAAAGGAAGTGCCATTTTTAAATACACAGCCGAGACATTACACCGTAATAATATATACATATAATAACAAGCCATGGTCAAACCAAGCTCAAACAAACCTTGTTGTCATCTTGATGAACAGCCACAAAGCCAAGAAGAACAGAATCTGCTGTGTCCTGTTGTTGTTTACGAGCATACCTCCCAACATTTAGTTCGTAAATTCTGGGAGACGTTTTACGTCATACGCTAATTTGCATATTACTGACGTCATCGCGTTCTACCATTTCTGTTTGTTTAACAGCCTATGGTAAATAAATGGGGTATTTTATATTCGCACTACGCTTTATGTAAGCTTGTCAATTTAACTAAATTTATTGCTGTTTGAATACAGTATATCATTATAGATGAGTAGGGAATTTGCAGTAATCTCTCAGACGTAATATACTCAGACAAGTTCTGAAACTCTCACTTAAAACATCTCTGATTGTGCAACAAGAATAAACGGTCAAATAAATTGTTAAAATAAAGGAGAAGCAGATCGGGTTGACTATACAAGGGAAATACCTTCAAACTGCCACCTGTTCTAAATCATTTGCCGTCGGTACGCAGAGAGGTGCTCTGCTCTCAGGCTGCAGGGGAGGGGCCGGCGGCATCACCCGCAGCTCGTTGAGAAGAGTAGGGACGGTACAGTAATGGACAAACGACAGTCTATAAAAATCGCCAGTAATACACAAAAAAGTCGCTAGATTTGTCGCTAGTCGCTTTTTTGAAAATTTGTCGCTAAGGTGGCAACGCTGCCACAAACTGAAGAGCGGGGAGCGGGAGGGGTGAGAGGTTTGGGGAGATGGGGGCGCGCGAACTGTAGCACGCGACCGGAAGAGCACAAGCACCAAGTTTCAGCCCGGACTGTACCACAATGCTGAGGAGTGGGGGAATTCCGGGAGTTTACCGGGAGACGGAACAATACGGGAGACGGGTCTGAAATACGGGAGACTCCCGGGAAAAACGGGAGTGTTGGCAGGTATGTTTACAAGGCCGCCTAAAAGCACTTGCGATCTCTTGCCGCGCGTTTATATTTGAACTAACAATCTTCTTGAGCTGATGATAATAACATGTGCTTGATTATTGAAGTGCTTCTGACATCCGATCTTTTCTGAAGCAGACAAATGCGAGAGTAAAGCACATAATATATACATTTTGCAATTTTAGCTGTATTATTTGTGTACCCTTCAAAAAAACGTATTGTCCCCTCCTACAGTTAGATTACATGTATGCCCATGCTTTGGGAATAATAAATAAAATTAAAGATCTGTTATTTTTTTTTATAGTCCTGATTTATTATTCGTGTTGTGATATTTCATTTAGACACCACATCAAAGTCAAAAGTTTGTTATCGTGAAAGCACATTATCTTTAATAAACCAGTTACCAGTGTCCGGTAATAATGGGTTCGGTAACTATTAGTCTTGTGTGTCTTAAATGACGATTTTTATGTTGTCTATTACATGTTGCTTTTTGTACCTGTAAATTGAGTTTAGCTCGTCTTATTTTTCTCTGTAGAGCCAATGGCGCTGAAAGAAGAGACTGAAGAACTGAATGAAATAGAAGAGAAAGGTCAGTTTGAGAAACACCAAGATCTAAAGACTGATGAAAAAAAATCTGATGGTAATTTTACCTGCAGTCAGTGTGGAAAGAGTTTTACTCAAAAGCACAACTTTAGAATTGAAACACTGTAGGTCAGGGGTCATCAACTATATTTGTCAAAGGGCCAGAGTTTTACCAGACAGTCTCCTGAGAAGAAAATCAAATAAAAATCTAATTTTGGCTTTTTCAATTTCATTACAAAACTGAAGGTATTTGATTCAGGCCCCCATCACCTACACCACAGTCAACCACTAGGAGTGATGGATATTTTGCTTCAACTCAATTAGGCCAAGTCAACAAAGGGAAATGTAACTTTAGCCGTTGATTAAGCACTGTGAGTAGCCCGTTTCAGCATTGAGATTTGAATTCAAGCCCACTTAACGTTTCATTTAATGTGCGAACATTATTTGTGACCTGTTTTGTTCTGGTACCAGGTTATTTAGTTGATGATCAGTGCTGTAGAGCATCAAAAATCAAAACTTGACGTCCACATGAGAGTTCATGACAGAAAGAGGCCTTACACATGTACTGAATGAGGAAAGACTGTATGTAGATATGACATTTGCATGCGTTTGAATGGAAGTCTATAGGGCAAAGTAGGATGGTGGCGTAAGTAGGATCTGAAGGAGCCCTTGATAATTAAAGACAGGTGCATTTGATCAGTGTTGCAGCTGAACTCTGCAGGAAAGTAGATCTCCAGGAACAGGACTGAGTACCCCTGATCTAAGTGCTGTTTCTCAATCAGCACCCTAGCTCCCGAAGTTGGTTATTAGTCGGTCGTGTGCACAAATTCGGCCACTGATCAGCTTAATTCGCTATGTGATTCATATTTACAACTCGTATATAACTTCTGTTAAGGGCACATAGTCCGTATTGGTGCATCCTGATTTTCACGGTGCATTGTGTGACTTTTCAGGGCACGAAAGTTTTAGTGCACTAGAAGAATTTAGCGACAGCACTTAGAATGGCTGACGATCTGACTACTGAAGAAGAGTGCTCAAAGTCACCCCACATTAAGAGTGTATTTTGTAATGGGGTGTTCACACCAGACATGGGTTGTGCAAACAAACCACGATATTTGCTCGTAAATAATGCATGAACACTTTAAGTTTACTCCCTTCATTCGCGTGTCAAGATTGCTTCATTCACGCATGAAATTCACTTCACAATAGATGCGGATTGATGGACGGGGCTTCTGTCTGCCCAGTGACTAGTTTAGTTGATAAATGGCTAACATGGATTTTGCTGAGAGAATAGCTGCTTTAGGTAGACTTAAAAACAGTGTAGATTCGTTCGGCGCCTTGTCTGAGTCCACTAGATCCTGGTGCACCAAAGCTCTGTGAGGTCATCAACTTCTCCAGAAACTGTACCTGGATGATGGAGGCTTTCCGCTGTGCTTCTGACTAAGCCAAGCCCAATTTGATGAGCTGTTGTCTGGTGTCAACAGGACTTCCCCATGGGACACCAACAACAGGCGGTACGTCATAATCACACCCCTACAAGAGAAAGCTCCTGATTGGTTAAAGTGGCGCGAATGTTCGCTAAAGTTCAGATTTTCCAGCTTGAGCAATTCACGCGCAAACCGATCGATTCGCACCGGCTCATTCACGCAAATAGAGCTGCAGGATATCTATTCGCGTCTTTGCATTGACTCAACATCATCCACATCTGGTGTGAACGCACCATAAGTCCTTTATTAGCTTTGGTTAGGGTGTGTATGGTTAGGGATGACGCTAAACTCTGCAGGACACCACTGCTCTTCCAGGAACAGGTTTGGTGACCCCTGTCATACAATCAAACGTGAAAGTATCTTGAGTTTGTGTTAACCACAAACTTTAAGCACTTCAACTGAAATCCCTTGCTTCCAGGTTTTTGCAAAGAAATTGATGTCCTAGTTCTTGGGTGCCCAAACTCGGTCCTGGAGGGCCGGTGTCCTGCAAAGTTTAGTTCCAACCCTAATCAGACACACCTAGGCTAGCTAATCAAGCTCTTACTAGGCTCTCTAGAAACATCCTTGCAGGTGTGTTGAGGCAGGTCGGAGCTAAAATCTGCAGGACATCGGCCCTCCAGGACCGAGTTTGGACAAAGTTCCTCCACTCTTCCATGACAAACAAAACCAAGTTCATGCATGATTCCACACATGGTAGACGGCTTCTGCGAGAGGCAAACAGATTTGCATGTGAGGAAGCTCCGGAAGCTCTTTTATAAAACTGCGCATCACATCACTTGTGCTTCAATCTGCTACCTCAGTTTTCTCTGATGTTATAACTAATGCAGGGAAAACTGTGCTGGTCTGTCCAATAGTTGTAACCCATTATTGGGCCCACCTCTTTCAGAATCTTAGTACTTACAAGATCTTACATATTGTTGTTGTTTATTTTGTTTTTCACATGTTCCTTTGTGCTTTAAATCTTAGTTCCTTTTTTTCTCTTTAGAGCCGATGGTGCTGAAAGAAGAGACTCAAGAACCTGAAGAAATAGAAGAGAAAGATCAATTTGAGGAACACCAAGATTTAATGACCGATGAAAAATCTACCTTGACAAAAAAGACTTCACCTCATAAAAGAGCTCAGAAAATCAAATCTGATAGTAGCTTTACCTGCGGTCAGTGTGGAAAACGTTTTACTCAAAAACACAACCTTATAGTCCATATTAGAGTTCACACTGGAGAGAAGCCTTTCTCATGTGATCAGTGTGGAAAGAGATTCATTGAAAACACAAGACTTGTATCCCACATGAGTACTCACACCAAAGAGAAGCCTTACCCATGTCCTGACTGTGGAAAAAGTTTCAAACAGAAGCAAAATCTTGCAATTCACATGAGAATTCACACTGGAGAGAAGCCTTTCTCGTGTGATCAGTGTGGACAAGGGTTCATTGGAAAATCAAGACTTGTATCCCACATGAGTACTCACACCACAGAGAAGCCTTACTCATGTCCTGAGTGTGGAAAGAGTTTCAAAAGAAAGCAAATTCTTGTAGCTCATATGAGAATTCACACTGGAGAGAAGCCTTTCTCATGTGATCAGTGTGAAATGAGTTTCAGTGAAATGCAAACCCTTAAAGTCCACAGGAGAATTCACACTGGGGAGAGGCCTTATGCCTGCCAACAGTGTGGAAAGAGATTCAGGCAAATTCAAATCCTTAACAATCACATCAAACTTCACACTGGAGAGAAGCCATGTGCCTGCCCTCAGTGTGGAAAAAAATTCGTTCATAAACAAAGACTTAAAATGCACATGAAGGTTCACAATAAAGCCATAGAGACAGTAAAGCCTTTCCTTTGCCAGCAATGTGGAAAAAGCTTTACTCAGAATGGTACCCTTAAACTCCACATGAGAGTTCACACCGGAGAGAAACCTTACACTTGCCCACAATGTGGGAAGAGTTTTACACAGAAAAGCAACCTTAATTACCACATGAGAACTCACACTGGAGAGAGACCTTTCCTCTGCCAACAGTGTGGAAAGAGTTTCAGTCAAAAGAAATGCCTTGAAATCCACATGAGACTTCACACTGGCGAGAGACCTTACACTTGCTCTCAATGTGGAAGGAGTTTTACACAGAAAGGCAACCTTGATTCCCACATGAGGACTCACGCTGGAAAGAAGCCGTTTATATTTGGTCAGTAGAGTTCTGCATCGAGGACTGGCTCCATTTTAGAAGTGGCAATTGGCATTTTACAGCTGCATCTATCTACCAGGACCTTTGCCTGGTTAAGTTTTTCTCCCAAAATATGACACACAAGGGATGATTACCCTCAGGACCGTGACCTTTCGAGAGGAGAATTAGGGGGAGGGGCGTCAGGTGCTCAAGGAACAGGTTTCAAGTGTTCCCATTCCCACCCTAAGTCCAATTTTAGTTTATCCAAACAATTTGCTTGTCTTTGGGGGAAACTGGAGCACCTGAAAGAAATACACGTAGACACAGTGAGAACATGCAAACTCCACACAGAAAGACCTACTCCAGCTGGGACTCGGATCAGCTCATTTTTGCTGTGAGGTGACAGTGATTACCACTTGCTGCCCATGAGATATTGTTCACATTGCTAAAAGGTTTAGCAATATAATTAATGTTAATCATGAATCATGCGCTGGTGTTGTGATTGCCAGTGATCTGGAGATTGCTGGAGAACTACACACACTTGTCACAGTAACAAACTACAACTCCCAACATGCACCTTGCACACACACCGGTTCCTGATTCCCACTGATTACACTCACACAGATGGATTAACTAAACTTTAAATTCACCCCTCACACATTGCGGAGTCTTGTTTTCCTAGTGAAGCAATTCAGTGCGTATTTCCCTGTTTGTCCTGCCTTGTCTTTTGATCTTTGCTAGATTTACCGTTTGTTGATTCTTTGCCTCCTGTTCTGACCATCTGCCTGCTTATAATGACAGTCTTTGGATTACCCTCATGCTCCCGTTTGCTTCTGTTCTGACCTTTGCCTGTTTGACTAAGCTTAAAATAAACTGCACATGATTTTAATACTAATTAACTACAAAACATTTGTTTGATGACAGCCTTGGGTAAAGAGAATTATGTAGGCACTTGTGTGTCAGTTTTGGCTGGCAAGTGCCACTTCATATTGTGTTATCACCAGAGCTTTTGCCATCCTTCGCTCTATTGTACACAGAGCCATCCACAACATCAGCAAGAGAATATGGCATAATGAGAAAGGTCATACACGCGTGAACATTTGAGTTTACTCGCTTCATTTGCGCATCAAATCCGCTTTATTCGAGTGTCAAATTCACTTCAGAACAGACGCGGATTCGCGTGATGGGCAGGGCTTCTGTCTGCCCGGTGACTGTAGCTTCGTTGCTATATGGCTAACATGGATTTTATTGAGAAAATAAACATGTTTATGTGCTTTTATGAAGGCTGAAAAACAGCGTTGATTCGTTTGGAGCCGTGCCTGAGTCCACTAGATCCTTTCAGAGGTGCACTTAGCTCTGTGAGCTTATAAACTTCTCCAGAAACTCAACCTGGATAATCTAGGCGTTCAGCGGTGCTTCTGACTGAGCCGAGCCCAGTTTGATGAACTGTTGTCGGTGTAGGCAGGAGGATTTCCCCCTGGACACCAACAACAGGCGCTACGTCATAATCACGCCCCCACAAGAGCAAGCTCCTGATTGGTTAACGCAGCGCGAATGTCCGCAGAAGTTCAGATTTTTGAACTCGAAAAATTATCAATTCGCTCGTATCTTGCCATTTGCGCGACGTCATTCGCACAATTGGCGTCATTTGCGCCACAGGATGTCTATTCGCGCCTTTGCATTGACTAGCCATGTAAATCACTCGCTCTTGCCGCTTGTTCCGCGTCTGGTGTGAACGCAGCATAAGGAGTAGCCGAGTTCTTGAAGGGATTTTCTTATTTATAACGACAGGAAAACGTCGGGCAGCAATTAATCGCTGTAACAATGTCGATATGTTCAGTCAGTGATTTTCGGCCAATGGTAAAATTCTAGTGGAGGTTAATGTAACTTATCAATTTCATGAGGTCTCTATTATGGCATTGATTAAATAATACATGTAGTAATAATAAAAAGAATAATAATAACTAGAAGCTAAAGTTTGTTGACAAACTTCGATGCTGGCTTGAGAAAGCCAACGTGACTGCGCTAGGACTCAAAGACAGTTGGCAGGAAGCACAGCGGTTGCTAAGTGGTTGCTAGGGTGTTCTGAGTGGTTACTAGGCAGTTGCTAGGGCCCACTGGGTTGTTAACTGGCAAGCCTCATTTACATGTTTGATCAAATCCTAATGCTTAGCAAGCATTTCTAACATGTTTTAACATGTAGCTCATCATCATAAGCATGTAGCTAATCACTGCTACCTAGTGTAGCATATAAGAAGTCCCATTTGCTAGCATGAGTCAAACAAGCCAATACTCAGCTGTTCTGATGCTGAGATACCACCATTGATAAATGGTTACTAGGTTAGTCTGTTTTGTTGCTATGGATCTGATTGACAGCTTAGGGTAATGATACACCACAGCTTCTTGCCAGTGTGGATGATATAAATCAACCCAGATGTCTCTGTGACTGTCAAAGACTAGACTTGGACTTAACGTAAAAATGGCTTGCCATATTCTTTCTTTCTTTATTTAAATCAAACGGTTTACTAAACGTTTCTATTGGGGAACCATGTTTATGGCTGTACATGACTGCTTTGACACTATGGTAAAAATTAGCACCCCCCAGTGCTGGTCCTTGGTGTTCACAATGTTTCTGTTACTAAGTCAGATGGAAGTCAAGAGATTTTCAACTTAATATCACAAATGCTTCAACTCATTTCCATTACCATTGCTACTTTCTTCTGAATTTGTGAACTTTATAATCAGAATAACTTATTTATACTAGAAGGACAAACACACACACACACAGTCATTCTAACAATTGTGAAACCAGTTGTATGGTTAGATCAGAGCTAGTGCTATTGCTAGTTCTAAACAGACTGAGGGAACTTTAACTTTACTACCGTCTTAATGGATTTTGTTGAGTGTTTACCTCATTATTATTGTAAAATGAATCTGATTTCACCCATAATATTTAAAGATGAAGAGTATTAACCGTTATGAAAGAAAGTAGCACTTCTATGAACGTTGTCTTTACGCTCACTGGCCACTTTATAAGGTACACCTTACTACCAGGTTGGACCCATTTAGAACTGCCTTAATCCTTCGTGGCATAGCAGTGACAGACTTTACCTTACTGAAATCAGTAAAGTCACAAGACAGTATTTGGTTCGATCTTTTCAGTGTTTTCTCTTTTAGAGGATGTTTATGGGGAGTAAAACTAAAAACTTTCAACTAAAATAAAAATAAAACTTAATCATTTTTTTTTATTATAAGATGTTTTAATGTCCCAAAGTATTTAACTATTTTTAATATCGTTTTTCATTTGGACTATACACATTTATGGTCACTTCTCTTAATGTAATGACTTTTACTTTACATGTATATTTTTATATAAAACCTGGAAACTAGATATTGGTATTGATGTCTTTAGAAATCTGGTTTATCCCCTAAAAATAATCTGCTGTCTCACTAACTAGTCATTCAAGCTTTGAGTTATATTATAGTATGCAAGGCTTTTATTTTGGTGTAGTTGTGTGACGTCATATGGCTGCGCGCCGGAGTCAGCGGTGCAACAAAGGGTTTGTGATTTTAAAGGTTTAAATATCGGAACAAACAATCAGTCAACGTTGTGATTTCTTTTATAAGCGATGCCAAATTAAATATTCGTCAGGAAATCTCGCGTGTAATTCGTTATCTGACATAATCTTTAAAGAGTTTAATCATAATTCATTTGCTCAAGCGTACAGGTGAGCAGCAGAACAGGCGCGTCTCATTTCTGTATCGTGACTCTGTTAGTAAACATGAATCCAGTCAGTGGCGAGTGGAGATGAGGGAAAAGGAGATTTACTAAACTGCGAGTCAACTGAATCGTTTAAAATGATTAATTTAGTCAAAGCTGCTGATCAAAATAGTGTTCAACAAAAACAACAAAGATGTTCAGTGACTTTTACTAACAAACTGCGAGTGTTTTCCTGAAAACTAATACAGAACATTATAGATCACATAGTGAAAGTCTATAAATAATAGTACGCATATGTGTATGTTGTAATATTATTATACAATCCCAGAGCTACTTGTTTATTTTAATCTACTCAGGTGATTTTATCTGACTCCCTCAGCAGTGCACTGAGTAGTGAACTAGAGAGCTGATTGAACCACAGATTGAGTGTGGATTTCTCTTATTTCTGTTCACTGTTCTCCTTTTAAACAGGACAAAGTGTCCAAACACAGAGGAAAACTCCTGATGAAGCGACTGATCTATTATAAAGATGGCGTTTATTAAAGTGGAGAGTGAAGACCTGAAGATTGAAGACACACTCACGGTCAAACATGAAGATCATGAAGAACAAATAGGTAAGATCAACTTATGATTAAATGTCTGCTTTTACAGCATGCCACATGGTAAATCCTGAATTCAGTGAGTTCGTCTGCTCCGTCAATCACGTTTATTAAGAGCTTTTATTTTATATGTGAAGGGAAATCTCAAGCTGCTCTAAATTGCTCTGGCTAATTCCTTTTATTGTTTTGCTACTTGAAAATGTCCATATCTCTATCAAATGTTTGACGTCGAGAAGCATTAATCTTAATACGTTTTGTAAAGGAAACAGAAAAACTGGAGTTAAAGTGACAGTTCACCAAAAAAAAGGAAAATTCTGTCATCATTTACTTGTTTCAAACCTGAAAAAATGAGTTTTGTTTTTCTGCTGAACACAAAAGAAGATATTTTGAATAATGCTGAACACCTTTAACTATTGAAGTCCATAGAAAATAGCAGGAAAAAAAAACAACTACTATCTGCTTGTTAATGGCTCATTTCCACTGAGTGGTATAGTACGGTACGGGTCACCTTTATCAAGCTTGCGTTTCCACTGCCAAAAGGGTACCAAGCGCTCTATCAAACTATGGGGAGACTCAACAAATGGTAATAATAAACATTTACAAAGCGCTGTTATACTTTCGAAAATCACAATCACAATATATATCCATGCCCCATAACCGATGGCCAGAAAGTGATTCATTTTTAAATAAATTGTTAAAATATTAGTAATAATATCTGTGATGCAGCGGAGACTGTCGTGTACACCATGATTTAATATAAAATTCACTTTAATCTATGATATGACTAAAAATTGTTACACAGTGCAACCAACCCGGGTCCATTCCTCTTCATTATGTGCTAGGCACGGTTTGATGCAGTGTAAAATATTATTTAGAGCTCACTTAACCAATGCTCGGTTGGCTAATTTCTTTCCAGAAAGGAGCTCTGCTTGTAATCGTTGTAAATATTCACCTGCTGACCATCTGCATATGTTTTAGACATGTCCACAGTTGGCCACCTTTTGGTCAGGTGTTTTTAATACATTAAGTAAAGCCCTTAAAATCAATGTACAACCGGATCTCTTGTTAGCCCTCTTTGGTGTATCCCTTGAACCTGATTTGACAGTCCGTGACAGTAAGGTTGTTGCCTTGACCACAATTCTAGCCAGACGTGCCATACTTTTAAAATGGAACCCCCCCATTTTATTTATTTATTTATTTATTATTATTATTATTTTTATTTATTTATTCATTATTATTATTTTAATTATTATAATTTTTCCCATCTGTATCCAGTTATTCTGATGTCATGTTCTTATGTATTTAATTTAGTATTTATGTAATTATTTATTTATTGTTTTGTTGAGTTAATGAATGAGGGGTTAGGGGAGGGGATTAATAATGGACAATACATTACTGTTTACCTCTCAATATCTAATTGTATTGTCATACAAAAGACCAATAAAAAGATTGAAATACAGTGCCACCGGAAAGTATTCATAGCGCTTCCGCCCATCGGCGTCTGATTGACAGAGACAACATAAGTAGAGAGCGCGATCAACACGAGTGGGAGTGGCGTAGCTCGTAGATCGCTCGGTAACATCTTTTGACGTGATTCATCGTCAACCCGGTTCGAATCCACCGTCTGCTGATCTCGTGCTTCTTTTTCTCTCCCCATTACATATCAGATTGGAAATACATTTACTTTTAATAGTAAGGTAACATTTTTTTAAAAATAAAAATAATGCAAATATGATATAAAGTCACAAGTGGCTCGTGGGTATTTAATAATGTTTAGCCTTATATTCAAATGTGTATAAACAGCATCTAAACAGTGCTTTTCCACCTGGTGTTATATGTTTGCGACATCTTAATAGAATTAATTTATCTACAATGTTAAGGCTGATTTATACTTCTGCGTCAAGCGCACGCGTATGCTACGGCGCAGCCTACGCGTGGACGCATAGCCCCTCGCCGTGGCCGTCGGCGACGTTGACGCGCACCTCTCAAAAAATGTAACGCGTACGCGTAGCGCAAGCTCTGTGATTGGTCGGCTTGGTAGCGCTGACGAGTGTGGGCTGAGGTGAGAGCCGCGCGCCCGATGCAGCGAGTGTTTACAAGTGTGGAGTCCCGTGAAGGAGCTCCAGATGGAGACTGTTGTTTTGTGTTTACCTTATGATTAAAGTTGTTGCACGTCCGACGGTTCTCGCCTCAAAATGAGCGAGTTTGAGCCACTTGTACATTAAGGAAGTGTTCAGAAAAAATGACAAACCAGCGAAGAAACTCGACACAGAGAAACATAAACACCTACTGCCAGCTAGCGTTTCGAAAGTGTATTGCAGAGAAACAGAATGCACGGCTACGCGTAAGGCTTGCGTCGTGAGTTACGGCGATCACTTGACGCAGAAGTATAAACCAGGCTTTAGTTGCCCTCTTCCGAACCCTGTTCGTCATCATCATTTGCCACCGCTAGCTCTACTTCACCAGCTCTGACCTCATGGCTCTGTTTGAAGAACATTTAATAGATGGCACGTCTTAATAAAAGTGCCTCCCTCTCTGTTAAACCATATTGCTTAGACAACTATATATTTCCTCTTAGAAAATAATCGCTATCACATATAACTATTATATCATTATATTTAAATGAACAAAAAAATGACACCATGTGTAAAAAGCACGCAGATTTGTGCTTTCTCTTTTCTTTAACCAAAGAGAAGGCTGTAATTGGTCAAGCGCGGAAGCGTCAGTTTAGAAATAACCCGCGCTAAAATGAGCTGTGTAGTAGTTGTCGTAGATCAAAACGAGCGGACAAGTGGATTTAACAAACGCAAGTGAGAGAGGAGGCATCTTTATTGAGGCATGTTTCATGTGTACACACCTTCTTCAAACAGACCGATGATGTGGAGGATGAGGGAGACTTTATGGTAACGTTATATGAGCAAGTTAGCATTAATCAGGCGGAGGAGGCTAGCGTAGCGCAGACCTTTGCCAGCAATTACAACCTCAAGTCTTTTTGAATATGATGCCACAAGCTTGGCACACCTGTCTTTGGGAATTTTCGCCCATTCCTCTTTGCAGTACCTCTCAAGCTCTACAGCAGGGCTATTCAATTGGCGTCCAAACCCGGCCCCCGAGGCTATTTGTTCTGGCCCTCCAAATAGTGTGACCAAGACATCAACAATATATTTAGTTCAGTCAAAAAACGGCCGCTATAGTTATGAAGTGACGTGCGTCTGTTCAATACAGCATGAGCTGCGCAGAGCGTGAGTCACCTGACAGTGGCAAGAGCAGCCGAATACATTTGAATATGTTTGTAGAAATGGTTTTTTGTACAATGCACTGATATCGTTATTAGGGATGCAGCGATTAACCGATTTCACTATTAACTGCGCTTTAATTCGTCACGGTTAATTAATCGTAAAGGCTTCTCTAATCCGCATTTCTGCATTTCTGTTCTGTCGCACGAAACGAAACGAAACTGCTGAACAAAGTTACGCCAAGTTGCCAACTGTGCGCTAGTTTAAAGTTCCGAGCTTGTCCACCGAAGCTAATACGCACGCACACTGTAATAACTATAGCCGCGGGCCGTTCCCATATCACGTCTTTCCCGCGCGCAAGTTTGTTATGTCGTAAGAATATATGCCAATATGCGGGCGCAATCGAAGCAACGCGCTCGCGGCTGTCTGGGCGCACGCAGTAGAAAACATCTCATGCTGTAGCGGTGAGAGTTGTGCTTAGCCTTCAGTGCAATGTAAACAAAAGACATGTTAGACGAACTATTATTAAAATGATTATGTATGTATGAACGCAGATGATAACAACAGTTAATCTAAATATTGGCGCCGACCTTCATAACAATTATTATTATATTATTTTCTCCCGTTCCTCTCTATAAACACACACATAATTAAATTGTGTAGCCCTATAAGCACAGAAAAACCTACAGCATAAAAAAACTATTTCTAATGAAAATGCCTTTTAAAGGTTTTTTAATATTAGTTAGGGATGTCCAGATCTAAATCTAGCTAATATAAAGCTTAAATTTACATTAGACGTGATAACTGTGAAACCCTGATTATTCTTCACACTATATAATCGTACAACCAAAATCTATAATTGTTGCGTCCATAATTGTTATGCAGTTCAAAACAGAACATATGAACGTATCTGAATATAGAAGAAGCCTACTTCAGCAATACACTGATTTTGTTGTGCTGTGAAATACAACATTTGAATGTTTGTTAAAAAAAATTGATTGTAAAATGCAGTGACATTATATAGTTTCAAAATACAATATATTAACATTTTAATGTAGACAAATACAACGTGGGTGTCTAAAGGAGCAAAAATACAGCATATGGGCTCTTAAATGCAGTTGTGTCATCATTTATATTGCAAGACATATCTCTCCGGCCCTTCGTTTGGGATGCTTTTCATGAACTGGCCCCCATGACAAACTAATTAAATAGCCCTGCTCTACAGGTTGGATGGGAAGCTACTGTGTACAGCCATTTTCAGATCTCTCCAGAGATGTTCAATAGGATTTAGGTCTGGGCTCTCGCTGGGTCACTCAAGGACATTCACTGAGTTGTTGTGAAGCCACTCCATTGATATTTTGGCAGTGTGCTTCGGGTCATTGTCCTGCTGGAGGATGAACAGTCACCCCAGTCTGAGGTCAAGAGCACTCTGAAGCAGGTTTTGATTCAGGATGTCTCTGTACATTGCTGCATTCATCTTTCCCTCTATCCTGACTAGTCTTCCAGTTCCTGCTGCTGAAAAACATCCCCACAGCATGATGCTGCCACCACCATGCTTCACTGTAGGGATGGTATTAGCCTGGTGATGAGCGCTGCCTGGTTTTCTCCAAACGTAACACCTGGCATTCACTCCAAAGAGTTCAATTTTAGTCTCATCAGACCAGAGAATTTAGTTTCTTATGGTCTGAGAGTCCTTCAGAGGCCTTTTGGCAAATTCCAGGCAGGGAGTGGCTTCCGTCTGGCCACTCTACCATAGAGGCCTGATTGGTGGATTGCTGCACAGATGGTTGTCCTTCTGTAATGTTCTCCTCTCTCCACAGAGGAACGCTGGAGCTCAGACAGAGGGATCATCGGGTTATTGATCACCTCCATGACTAAGGCCCTTCTCCCCCGATCACTCAGCTTAGATGGCCGGCCAGCTCTAGGAAGAGTCCTGGTGGTTCCAAACATCTTCCACTTACGGATGATGGAGGCCGCTGTGCTCATTGGAACTTTCAGAGCAGCAGAAATGTTTCTGTAACCTTCCCCAGCCTTGTGCCTCGAGACAATCCTGTCTTAGAGGTCTACAGACAATTCCTTTGTCTTCATGCTTGGTTTGTGCTTTGACATGCACTGTTAACCATGGGACCTGCTGTGGTCTTTTATGTCTAACTTTAATGACTGGCACATCTGCACTGACTGTATTTGTGGTCAGAGTGTGTACTACAGAGGGCATGAACTGAACCGTGAAGGTTCAAAACAAATACATGTACCGTTACAACCCTAATGCTGTTTTCACACCAGATGCGGCACACGCGAATAAATCGCACTATTCACGTGTAAATAGACGTTTAAACATTTTGAGTTTACTCTCTTCACTCGTCAAATTCACTTCACAATAGACATGGATTCGCATCATGGGCAGGGCTTCTGTCTACCCTGTGATTGTAGCTTTTTTGCTAAATTGCTAACATGGATTTTATTAAGATAGTAGCTGTGCTTTATGTGCTTTAGGAAGGCTAAAAACATCGTAATTTTGTTCGGCGCCGTGTCTGAGTGCACTAGATCTTTTCAGAGGTGCACCCAGAGGATTTCTCCTTGGGGCACCAACAACAGACACTACGTCATAATCACACCTTTAGAAGAGAAAGCTTGTGATTAGTTAACGCGTCAAACGTGTCAAATTCGCTTCATTTGTGCGAATCGCACCGCAGGATGTTTATTCGGATCATAACATGTAAATCACTCACAGTTGATGCTTCAACGCAGTGAACGCAGCATAATATATATACTGTTTTTTTTGTTGTTCCCTCCTACAGTTAGATGACATGTATGCCCCTGCTTTGGGTTAGTAAATAAAAGTAAAGATCTGTGTTATTTTTTTATAGTCCTGATTTATTATTTGTGTTGTGATTATTTCATTTAGACACCATATCAAAGTCAAAAGTTTGTTATCGTGACAACACATTATCTTTAATAAACCAGTTATCCTGTGTCCGGTAATAATGGGTTTAGTAACTATTCTTGTGTGACTTAAGTAACGAGTTTTATGTTGTCTATTGCATGTTGCTTTTTGTACCTGTAAATTGAGTTCAGCTCGTCTTATTTTTCTCTGTAGAGCCGATGGCGCTGAAAGAAGAGACTGAAGAACTGAAGGAAATAGAAGAGAAAGGTCAGTTTGAGAAACACCGAGATTTAAAGACTGATGAAAAATCTATTAAGATAGAAAGGACTTCACCTCATAGAAGACCTCAGCAAACCAAATTTAATGGTCATTTTACCTGCAGTCAGTGTGAAAGGAGTTACTCAAAGCACAACTTTAGAATTGAAACACTGTAGAGCATCAAAAATCCAAACTTGACTACCACATGAGAGTTCACGACAGAAAGAGGCCTTACACATGTACTGAATGTGGAAAGACTGTATATAGATATGACATTCGCATGCGTTTGAATGGAAGTCTATAGGGCAAAGTAGGATGGTGGCGTAAGTAGGATCTGAAGGAGCCCTTGATAATTAAAGACAGGTGCATTTGATCAGTGTTGCAGCTGAACTCTGCAGGAAAGTAGATCTCAAGGAACAGGACTGAGTACCCCTGATCAGTTCTAAGTACAATCTAAACAAGGGTTTACTTTAGCACATATTTGTGTTTCTGAAAGCACACAAGATGACTGCACTATAGTAAACCGTATTTTCAAATGTTTAAAATAAACCGTAATAGAAATAGGCATCTCTTCATAAAATAATTAATATTTATTCATAATTAAAACAAATTATCAGAAAGTGAATATGCCATGACACCAGTCTCTAATGGTGATGAAGGTATTGTCTACATTAGGAGTGCTCAACCCTGTTTGTGGAGCTCTAGCTTCCTGCAGAGTTCAGCTCCAACCCTGATCAAACACTATTAAACCTAGAGTTTGAGCTTGCAAAATTCTGTCATACGGTGCTGCGAGAAGGGGTGAGATTAAACAAGATGATTAGACATTAAAAACAAGCGATTGGTCCATATTTTATCCATATCTTCGATTGTTTTCACGCAGCCATGTGATGCAATTTCGCAGGTCAGAGTTCACCAAGCTTGAACTTTACAAATCAGTAACATGTGAAACTTGTCGCACGAGCTTGAGTTTCCAGTCTGTCGCATTCACATGCGTATGAATGGAAGTCTATGGGGCAAAGCAGGATGGTGGCATAAGTAGGATCACTTGATAATTAAAGACAGGTGCATTTGATCAGTGTTGCAGCTGAACTCTGCAGGAAAGTAGATCTCCAGGAACAGGACTGAGTACCCCTTATCTAAGTGCTGTTTCTCAATCAGCACCCTAGCTCCTGAGGTGGGTCATTAGTAGGTCGTGTGCACAAATTCAGGCGCTGATGAGCTTGATTCGCTACACATTGGGACACAGTGAGTGTGACATGAAACGTCTTCATTGTACATCAAAACTGGGGTTTGTAAACGACAGCAAGCTAATAATGTTTGCTAGATTTATTTCTAAACTATCTAGCTATGTAAGTTCATCAAAAATAAATAACATTGTTTTTAGAAAAAACGTCTCTTTGTTTGTAATTATATTTGACGATTTGGGTTTTGTGATTTATATTTTACACTTCTGTTAAGCGCACATAGTCCGTATCGATGCATCCTGATTTTCACGGTGCATTGTGGGACTTTTCAAGGCACAAATGCTTCAGTGCACTAGAAGAATTTAGCGACAGCACTTAAAATGGCTGAGGACTTGATCAGTGCCCTGACTACTGAGGTATAGTGCTGATTGAGACCCACCCACAATGTGAATGCGCAATTAGAAAATGCTACAAACTAGTTTTGAAAATACTTGAAGCACAGACAAATCCAAAAACCTAATAACACAACAACGCAAGCTTTAAAAGCAGGCTAGTTTGTGTTCCAGTGCAGCTTGATGACTTATAATGTCTCTGACATCACCTGTTGGCCCATTTGGCAATTTGATAGCTACCGTCACCCCACATCAATAGTCGCCCCACATCAAAAGTGTACCTTGAAATGGGGTGTTCACACCAGGCAATGTTTGCACAAACATTTGAGTTTACTCGCTTCATTCGCGAGTCAAATTGGCCTCGTTCGCGAGTCAAATACACTTCACAATAGACGCGGTGTATAATAGTCTGCCTAGTGACTCTAGTTTTGTTGGCTAGGCTAACATAGTGAATAGCTGTGTTTATGTGCTTTAGGAAGGCTGATTAACAGCGTAGATTCTTTCGGTGCCTTGTCTAAGGGTGCACTCACACTAGGTGCCCAGGCACGTTTCCCGATTCGTTTGAGAAGTGTGAGTGCTCTGAATCGGGCTCAGGCACTGTTCAGTTGACTGGCCCTGGCCCAGTTGGAAGAGGTGTGCGAGAGCGCGGTTCACTTGGGCTTTGGCGCGGTACGCTTGTAGTGTGAGTGCAAAGCGGTTCTGAGCCCGAAACTAAAGACGCAACGTCACTTTTAGGGGACTGTTTCATATGGATTTATTAATCATTTTTAATTTTCAATGAACGCAAACTGTCGTAGTTTATTAAAGACGCAATCCCCTTGCTGCACATCAGCTGCACCTTCAGGAAACCTACTAAAATCTGCAGCACGAGGACTTGATGATTATTTATGAGTGTCAAAAGTGGTGGATTTGTTTGGCAGGTATTTGACTCCCTGTCACTGCATCCCAAACGACTAAAAATAATACTAAACGATATAACTAAAGCAATCTCCACTGTGCTGAGCGAGAGCGTTTTTCTTCCTGTTAAACTGAACAGTCGCATCATTGATGATGTAAGCGTGCTCAGGGGGGTAGGTAGAAATGCAATGTGAGTGCAGGCCGAGGGGGAGAGGGGATGGGGGACAATCACGCTTTGGCACGATTCAAGGCAACTGTACCTAATGTGAGTGCGCCCTAAGTCCACTAAATCCTCTCAGAGGTGCACCCAGCTCTGTGAGTTCATCAACCTCTCCAGAAACTGTACCTGGATGATGGAGGCTTTCAGCGATTCTTCTAACTAAGCCAAGCCCAGTTTGATGAGCTGTTGTCCGGTGTCGACAAGAGGATATCCCCTTGGAACACCAACAACAGGCGGTACCTCATAATCACGCCCCTACAAGAGAAAGCTTCTGATTGGTTAAAGTGGCATCTTAAAATGTGCCCTTCAGCTCTGATTTTCCAACTTGGCTCAATTCGCAATGCTTCATTCCCGCAAATAGCGCTGCAGCATATCTATTCGTGTCTTTGCATTGACTTAACATGTAAATCACTTGTGCTTGACGCTTCATCCGCATCTGGTGTGAACGCACCATTAGCTTGCTCAGGTGTGGTTGATTAGGGGTGGCGCTAAACTCTGCAGGACACCACCGCTCTCCCAGGAACAGGTTTGGTAACCCCTGTCGTACAATAAAACTTAAAAGTATCTTGAGTTTGTGTTAACCACAAAACTTATTTAAGCACTTTAACTGAAATCCCATTCAAATAATCCATTGACTTTCGAATGATGAAACTGGCATTGGTAAAATGCTAACTTCCATGTTTTTGCAAAGAAATTGATGTCATAATTCCTCCACTCTATTCTATGACAAACAAAGCCAAGTTCATGCATGATTCCACACATGGTAGACAGCTTCTGCGAGAGGGAAACAGATCTGCATGTGAGGAAGCTCCGCAAGCTCTTTTATAAAACTGTGCGTCACATCACTTATGCTTCAATCTGCTACCTCGGTTTTCTCTGATGTTATAACTAATGCAGGGAAAAACTGTGCTGGTCTATCCAATAGTTGTAACCATTTATTGGGCCCACCACTTTCAGCAACTTAGTACTTACAAGATCTTACGTGTTGTTGTTCATTTTGTTTTTCACATGTTCCTTTGTGCTTTAAATATTAAAGTTACTTATTTTTCTCTTTAGAGCCGATGGTGCTGAAAGAAGAGACTCAAGAATCTGAAGAAATGGAAGAGAAAGATCAGTTTGAGGAACGCCAAGACTTAATGACTGATGAAATATCTACCATGACAAAAAAGACTTCACCTCATAAAAGAGATCAGGAAACCAAATCTAATGGTAACTATACCTGCAGTCAGTGTGGAAAAAGTTTTACTAAAAAATACAAGCTTAAAGTTCACATTAGAGTTCACACTGGAGAGAAGCCTTACTCGTGTGATCAGTGTGGAAAGAGTTTCATTGAAAACACAAGACTTGTATCCCACATGATTACTCATACCAGAGAGAAGCCTTACTCGTGCCCCGAGTGTGGAAAGAGTTTCAAACAAAAGCAAAATCTTGCAATTCACATGAGAATTCACACTGGAGAGAAGCCTTTCTCATGTGATCAGTGTGAAATGAGTTTCAATCAAACACAAAACCTTAAAGCCCACATGAACGTTCACAACAGGGAGAGGCCTTATGCCTGCCAACAGTGCGGAAAGAGATTCAGGCAAATTCAAATCCTTCAACTTCACATCAAACTTCACACTGGAGAGAAGCCTTGTGCCTGCCCTCAGTGTGGAATGAGATTCGTTCATAAACAAAGACTTAAAAGGCACATGAAGGTTCACAATAAAGCCATAGAGACAGTAAAGCCTTTCCTTTGCCAGCAATGTGGAAAAAGTTTTGCTCAAAAAGGTACCCTTAAACTCCACATGAGAGTTCACACCGGAGAGAAACCTTACACTTGCTCACAATGTGGGAAGAGTTTTACACAGAAAAGCAAATGTGATTACCACATGAGACTTCACACTGGAGACAAACCTTTCCTCTGCCAACAGTGCGGAAAGAGTTTCGCTCAAAAGAAATGCCTTGAAGTCCACATGAGACTTCACACTGGAGAGAAACCTTACACCTGCCCTCAATGTGGAAAGAGTTTTACACAGAAAGGCAACCTTGATTTCCACATGAGAGTTCACACTGGAGAGAGACCTTACACTTGCACTGAATGTGGAAGGAGTTTTACACAGAAAGGCAACCTTGATTCCCATATGAAGACTCACGCTGGATAGAAGCCGGTTATATTTGGTCAGTAGAGTTCAGTTTCGAGAAGTAGTTCCATTTTAGAACCACATGGCAAATGGCAGTTGGTGTTTTACAGTTGTATCTATCTGCCAGGACCTTTGCCAGGTTAAGTTTTGCTCCCAAAATATGACACTCAAGTGATGATTACTCTCAAGTCCGTGCAGAGTGTTGGACTTTATCCAAATCCTCTCCGTGCTCAATAAGTAGGTCGGAGGCAGTAAATAATTTTAATCTTTTATTATCAAGTCAATAAAGCTTCTTCATAATTCTGAAGCTTTAGAACAGAAGTGAATCAGGTGATCGGGCAGTCCGAAGCGCCGTACATACAAAATCACACCTTTTAATAGACTTCTTTTCTCCACACCTCCCAGAGCAGTCTAGTGTCTCACACACTTAATACTTACAATAATAGTAACCTTTCTTGACAACTGTGAAAGTAAGACACTGTCGCATCTTCAGTTTGGTTGCGCTTGCTGCCTGCATGATTAAAGCTTGTACTTGGCTTAAAACAATGTGAGGTAACATGTTATTCATTTACTCTCCTCCGGCTTATTCCTTGCTTGATCAGGGGTCGCCACAATGGAACGAACCCCCAATTTCTGGCCATATATTTCACACAGTGGATGCCCTTCCAGCTACAACCCAAGCTTGTACTCTCGGAGCTGGGAAACACTCACACACTCCCCCATCTACACCCGATGTCCAATTTTAGTTTATCTTTTGGGGAAACTGGAGCACCTGAAAGAAATACACGTAGACACAGTGAGAACATGCAAACTCTACGCAGAAAAACCTTCCTCCAGCCATGATTGGACCAGCTCATTTTTGCTGTGAGGTGACAGTGATTACCACTTGCTGCCCATGACATATTGTTCACATTGCTAAATGGTTTAGCAATATAATTAATGTTAATCATTAATCATGCGCTGATGTTGTGATCGCCGGCGATCTGGCAGTTGCAGATTGCTGGAGAACTACACGCACGTCACAGTAGTCTAAGTAACTACAACTTCCAGTATGCACCTTGCACACACCGGTTCCTGTTTCTCACTGATTACACTCACACAGCTGGTAACTCATCACAGACTGATTAGCTGGACTTTAAATTCACCCCTCTCACACACGTTGCTGAGTCTTGTTTTCCTAGTGAAGCAATATAATGTGTATTTCCCTGTTTGTCCTGCCTTGTCTTTTGATCTTTGCTAGATTTACCATTTGTTGATTCTTTGCCTCCTGTTCTGACCATCTGCCTGTTTATAACGACACTCTTTGGGTTACCCTCATGCTCCTGTTTGTTCCTGTACTGACCTATCCCCGTTTGACTAAGCTTAAAATAAACTGCACATGGATCCTTCATCTCCGTTGTCCAGTGTTCTCCGTTACAGCCGGGTCATGGTTGAGGTCACATTTCAGTTAGATATTGAGATCTAATCGATTATATTCTAGCAACAGTTTTAATTCTAAAATGTTTTTGTGAAAATCCTGACAACAATTTTCTTAACCTTATACATTATATACGCTGCGTCCCAAATGGCACACTATACACTAAGACACTCAGCAGCAGAGTACATGAATTTAGTGTCATCCCAAATGAAACGTGTTTTTACTAACTGGAAATTTAAACCATTTTCAAGTCAAAGGCAAATGACATTTACAGGTTTCACATATTTCCAGAGGACATGACACAAAGAGAGAAGTGCTTACAGTTTAATTTTAATTATATTCCAGAGAATTGTAAAAAAATATATATAGCTAGCATTTGACAAAGGATAGCTTCCAGAATCTCTCCCAGTTCAGTGCTGGATTCGGCTAAATATTGTGAGCCACAATCTCTAAGTGTTTTTATTTGTTAAAATTGATCAACTACGGTCACAGTTTCTAGCGTTAACGGTATGTTGTAGCAAGGATGTAAACGACGGGAAATGCAGTTTGGCACCGCTAACAATTCTGCTACAAATTCATATTTATCAGTCAAACCGCTGTAAACACCGACAATCTTTAGTAGTGCTGCAGTGTCTCTCTATGCGGTCGCTGTCCTTGCGTTGAACATCTTAAATAATAAACTCACAAAAGATATGTGAACATTCATATTACTTACACATGCTTATTATATATATATATATATATATATATATATATATATATATATATATATATATGTGTGTGTGTGTGTGTGTTAGGGGGGCACTTACGTTCATTTTGGATGGGCACTTTATATCCCGGACTCAAAAGGGCATGTACACTGCACAGGTTGAGCCCTATGTGTGCACGTGCCTGTAAAAGACACTTGTCAGATCTTATTTTAGGCCGTACTCACACTATACGTACAGTTGCCTTGAACCGGGCCAAAGCACGCTTGTCCTCCCGATGGCCCGCATTCACATTACATTCGGGCCTGGGCGCGCTTACGTCATCGATGATGCGCTGTTCAGTAAGCGCTCTCGCTCAGCACAGTGGAGATTTCTTTATATCGTTTCTTTATACGTTATATCGTTTAAGTTGTTTGATATGCAGTGACAGGCAGTCAAATATTTCGCTGAACAGATCAGCCACTTTTGACGCTCATAAACAATCATAAAGTCCTCGTGCTGCAGGAATTAGGAGGTTTGCTGAAGGCGCAGCTGTCGTGCAGTGAGGGGTTTGCGTCTTTAATAATCTACGACAGTTTGCGTTCAATGAACAGTACGAATGATTAATTAATCCATATGAAACAGTCCCATAAAAGTCACGTCTCTCTTTCAGTTTCGGGCTCAGGTACACTTGCACTCATACTGCAAGCGTACCGCGCCTGAGCCCAAGTGAACTGCGCTCAGGTCCACCTCTTCCAACCGGGCCAGGGCCGCCCAAGTGAACCGTGCCTGAGCCCGATTTAGAGCACTCACACTTCTCAAACGATCCGGGAAACGGACCTGGGCACGGTTCGGATAGCATAGTGTGAGTACGCCCTTAGAGAGCAGGCGTGAGGCTCAGCTGTGTGCTTTTATTTTTTGTCAGATTCAGGCAGCTAATGCTGCTAACAGCTATTCTGAATGGATTGTTTACACTTGCGCTTGTAGGGGCGTGATGTGGAGCCAATCCGCGAATCAGCACATTATGCTACCTGACCAATCAGAGCCTCTTGAGGGCGGGCCTTTCAGAGTAACTAGGAAATATGACGGTTGGTTTCAGTGTTGCCAGATTGGGTGGTTTTGAATTCGATTGTGCGGGTAAAAAAATGACATAGGCGGGTAATGAAAAATTGGGCGGTTTTGCAACAGCGGGCCCTCCCCAAAGCGGTTTTCACTTATAAATCGGTTATGATCAACACCCCCAGCCTGGTCTTAGCTGGTCAGACTGGGTGTTCACCAGCTAAAACCAGCTTGACCAGCCAAAACCAGCTATGTCCAGCTTAAACCAGGCTGGTCAAGCTGGTTTTAGCTGGTTTAAGCTGGTTTAAGCTGGTCATTTTCCAGCCTGACCAGCTAAGACCAGGCTGGAAATGGCTGGAAACCAGCCTGGAAATAATGGCCAAAACCCCTCTAAAACCAGGCTGGTCGACCAGCTAAAACCAGCCAACCAGTTTAGGCTGGTTTAAGCTGTTTATTTTTTTTTTCAGCAGGGCTGTGATGAGTAATATGTGTACAGTACAACTAAATAACTTACAGATCATTATACGAAGCCTGGAAATGAGAAACTCTGTTAACAGAACACAAATTAGCAACCCCCACTGCTGGTCAAGAAGATACTCCGAGATTTCCAACTCAATATCACAAAGGAAATGCCTCTAACTAAGACAAACTCATTTCGATTACCACTTTTTTTTTTCTATAATGCATATTTGAACTTAATTTGTGAACTTTATTATCAGAATAACTTATGTGATGAAGAATTTTATACTTGAAGGACAAACACGCGCGCACACAGTCATTCTAACAGTTGTGAAACCAGTTGTAGTTAAATGGTTAGATCAGTGCTATTGCCAGTTCAGAGCAGATTGAGAGTATTTTACCTTTAACTTTACTACTGTCTTAATGGATTTTGTTTCTGACTGATAGATTTTTAGAATCAGAGTGTTCAAATAATTATTATTTTAAAATTAATATAGTTTCACCCATAATATTCAAAGACTATTAACTGTTATGAAAGAAAGTAGCACTTCTATGAACATTGTCTTTATAGTCTAATGTAAAATAATTGTGTGATAATTCCGTATATGAAAGAGCATTACCACTGAAATCAGTAAAGCCAAAGACTATTTGGTTTTATCTTTTCTGTTTTCTCTTTTAGAGAATGTTTTGGGAGTAAACTAAAAACTTTAAAAGTTAGAAAAATGTTAATAATTAACTTGGAAATGTAAAGATTTTTTTTTTACGCACCAAAGCATTTACCCATTTTTAATATCGTTTTCCATTTGGATTTTATACATTTATGGTCACTTCTCTTAATATAACGCACTTATATTTTACATGTTTATTTTTACATAAAACCTGGGAACTAGAAATCGATGTCTTTGGGAATCTGTGGTTTATCCCCTAATAATAATCTGCTGTCTCACTAACTGTAGCGTTTCAATCTGATTGTGAATTGTATTATAGTATGCAAGGCTTTTATTTTGGCGTGGCTGTGTGACGTCATAGGGCTGCGCGCCTGAGTCCGCGCTGCAACGAAAGGTTTGTGCTTTAAAGGTTCAAATATCGGAATAATCCGTCTAAGTTGTAGTTTCTTTTATAAGCGACGCCACATAAAATATTCATCAGAAAATCCCGCGTGTAATTCGTTATCTGACATGATCTTTAAAGACTTTAATCATAATTCATTTGCTCAAGCGTACAGGTGAGCAGCAGAACAGACGCGTCTCATTTCGGTGTCGTGACTCTGTTAGTAAACATGAATTCAGTCACTGGCGAGTGGAGATGAGGGAAAAGGAGATTTAGTAAACTGCGAGTCAATTGAATCGTTTAAAATGATTAATTTAGTCAAACCTGCTGATCAAAATAGTGTTCAACAAAAACAACAAAGATGTTCAGTGACTTTTACTAACAAACTGCGAGTGTTTTCCTGAAAAACTAATACAGAACATTATAGATCACATAGTGGAAGTCTGTAACTAATAGTACGCATATGTATATGTTGCAATATTAATATAAAATTCGAGAGTTACTAGTTTATTTTAATCTACTCGGGTGATTTTACCTGACTCCCTCAGCAGTGCACTGAGTAGTGAACTAGAGAGCTGATTGAGACGCAGCCACAGATTGAGTGTGGATTTCTCTTATTTCTGTTCACTATTCTCATTTTAAACAGGACAAAGTGTCCAAACACAGAGGAAAACTCCTGCTGAAGCGACTGATCTATTATAAAGATGGCGTTTATTAAAGTGGAGAGCGAAGACCTGAAGATTGAAGACACATTCACAGTCAAACAGGAAGATCCAGAGGAACAAACAGGTAAGATCAACTTTTGATTAATGTCTGCTTTTACAGCACGTCACACGGTAAATCCTGAATTCATTCAGGTCTTCAGTGAGTTCATCTGCTCCTTCAATCACGTTTATTAAGAGCTTTTATTTTACACGTGAAGGGAAATCTCAAGTTGCTCTAAATTGCTCTGGCTAATTCCTTTTATTGTTTTGCTACTTGAAAATGTCCATATCTCTATTAAATGTTTGACCCCGAGAAGCGTTGATCTTAATGCTTTTTTCAAAGGAAAGACTGACTTCGTTTACATGGACATCAGTAATCAGATTATTTACCTTCATCTGAATAAGACAATAGTATGATGAAGGTGTTTACATGAGTTGCTATTCGAATGTTCCTTTCATCATCACATTTTACATGTCGTAGTACATAGACTGATTAACGTCATTGCTCACTGCGCCATCCACACGTCCTCTGGAGTTTCATGTCATTTCAGGTGTTTCATTTTTAATTTGTCAACTTGAACTGCAGTTTGGCACTTTAATTCGGGAACATTTCATGCGTGCCCCCGTGACAACTGCTGAAAGACTTGTTTTAATGGAATTTGATGCCGCACGGCATATGGAGGAAAAAAAAAAAAAACCTGTGGTCCTTCACTGAATCAGTAGCTACAAAGAATAGTGTTATACTGCTGTGTGTGAATGGATCCTGGTGCAAAATGCGCAATAAGGTCCAACACAACAGTAATAGTTTGATTGCAGTGTGTACATGTCTGCACTGCACTTCAATAATGCCACTAAAATCAGCATACTTCACATGTCTTACTCCGATTTCTGTTTAGTTCAGTTTAGGGCTGCAACTAACGATTATTTTAATAATCGATTAATCCGTCGATTATTATTTTATTGTTTAATCGATGAATCGAATAAAAAAAGCAAAGCATTCATTTCCAACCTTTTATTCAAAAAAAGCGCTTCTCCCTGAGCTTTTATAATAGAGGGTTTCCTCGGGGGCTGAAAAAGTCTAAAAATGTAAAAATCGAAATTTAAAGTCTTAAATTCGCTGTTCTGGGTCTTAAATATTTTTGCGCAGGTCTTAATTTTCCGATGTCTAAGTAACGCTACATCTAATGCTCGTTTAAATTCTTTTTTTGTTGTTGTTGCTTTGTTTTTGTAGTGTTGTAGTTCTTTATTTCACTAGTCCAATTGTAATTTGCGGTATTACAACTACAAATGAGGCCGACATGCAATAGCCAATCAGCTTTCTGCTATTGAACTCAGTGCGCGCGGCGAATGTGACGTCATCGCTGTGTTTGCGGACGTTCGCTTTGGGTGCGCGCGACAGGATTTCGGATGGCGGAGCTCACGAAAGACTGTTTGAGACTCGATTGAACAGTTCGCACGGCGCCGCATTTGATTTAAGTTGAATATGAAACACTTTGAAGAGATTTTGGCTGAAACAGGTACGACAGATCTTCTTTATGATCCGTCCATGCGTGATCATAGGGATAACCTGATGATCAATAATTCTTGGCTAGAAATTGCAACAGCCGTGGGAAAGGAGGAAAGATTTTGTAAAAGTTTGGTAAAACCTGAGGGATAAGTTTGTTAAAGAAAAAAAAGAGGCCATGCAAAAGTGGAGACCCAGGTGGCTTTATTATTACAGAATATGTTTTTCCACCATTCATAGGTTTTACACTGATGTATAGGTTACAATTTTGAATTTAAAACGATTTACAAGTTACAAACTAAAATTAACAAATTATGTCTTTGATACAGCTGAAGTCAGAATTATTCACCCCCTTTGAAATTTTCTTTCTTTTTTTAAATATTTCCCAAACAAAGGAAATTTTCACAGTATGTCTGATAATATTTTTTCTTCTGGAGAAAGTCTTATTTCTTTTATTTCGGCTAGAATAAAAGCAGTTTGTAATTTTTTAAAAATCATTTTGAGGTCAATATTATTAGCCCCTTAAGCTATATATTTTTTTCTATAGTCTACAGAACAAACCATCGTTATACAATAACTTGCCTAATTACCCTAACCTGCCTAGTTAACCTTATTAACCTAGTTAAGCCTTTAAATGTCACTTTAAGCTGTATAGAAGTGTCTTGAAGAATATCTAGTCAAATATTATTTACTGTCATCATGACAAAGATAAAATAAATCAGTTATTAGAGATAAGTTATTAAAACTATTATGTGTAGAAATGTGTTGAAAAAATCTCCAGGTGGGCTAATAATTCTGACTGTAACTGGAAAGGAATATATGAACCTATCAGTTTACAATATACTGATGCCCAATTTCTAGGCTTTATTGGTGATAATGGTCATGAATGTTGGACCATTATTGCCTTTTTAGCTTATAAGCAGAGGAGAGAAACTAGCCAGACAGTAATGTCAATTGTTGAGTGGGCAAAATAAAAAAATTTAAAAAAAACGTCAGTATTTTTAGTAAGTGTACTTCTTTTTTGTTTTTATTCTTGCCATAATAAAAAATATAATTGTACAGCATCCCAAGTTCTGTTAATATTGTAATAATAATAATAATAAAATAAAAAACTAGCTTAGTAGTTTTGTCCTGTTTTCATTCCAAATATCTTTAAAAAAAATCTTGAATCAAGGTACACACTAGACAGATGAAATAGCATAAGAAATTACACCTCAAAATTAAGTGATCGTTTGCTTAAAACAAGCAAACTTATGTGCCAATGGGGTAAGAAAAATAATCTTAATGAGATGTAATCTCAAACAGAAGTTTGAAGCTTCACTTAATTTTCTCATGCCATTTTTCTTGTCTAGTCTTGATTTAAGATTTTTAAGATATTTTATTAGAACGCTCACCATGAATGTTGCTGTAGCTACGCGTCATGTTTGTCGCGTGACGCGCTGCAGCCACAATAGCGCTGTATGACAGATGTATCCCTTTTGATATGCTTTTCCGTTTTAATACAAAATATTGACACGCTCATCATGTCAACTACCTGATATTCCAATTCACAAAAACGTGTTAGTGAGTGTTTTTGTTGTTTAAAAGACGTATAAAAATCACAGTCTGGTTCAACTGACCTTCGTAGACTACAGCGAATAGTCCGGACTGCTGAATGAATCACTCGCACTACCCTTCCTACACTTCAAGAACTGTACTCTTCCAGAGTGAGTAAAAGGGCTCGCAAAATCACTCTGGACGCTCGCACCCAGCACACTACCTGTTCGAACTGTTACCGTCTGGTCGGCGCTACAGAGCACCAAGCACAAAAACAGCCAGAAACAGAAAAAGCTTCTTTCCTCAGGCTATCTACCTCATGAACAGTTAAATATTCCCCTACTGTGCAATAAACGAGCAATACGTTCTCACACGCATTTGTACACAGCACCTTATAACCTGTATATTCATAACAAATCTGTACATACAACTCAACATCCAGATCTTTTTGACTAACTGCATCTCTGTTTAATGTTTATCGTCTTTTTTCATATTTATTTTGTGTTGTCACTTGTCACTGTAGGTACACTGGAAGCTTCTGTAGCCAAAACAAATTCCTTGTGTGTGTGTGAAGCACACTTGGCAATAAAACTGATTCTGATTGTGATAAATGATCTTGATCGTGATCTCTAACGTGAGATGGATGTCGCCGTGTTTACTTGCGCATGCCTTATTCGTTAAAGCAGAACGCGCAGGATTCAGCACGTAAATTCACCAGTTACTCCCAAAATGCATGCAAGAATGTGTCTGGCCTGCTGGGAGAAGAATAGACTGAACTTTATTGTTACTTTCACTAAGTGTATCTGATATGAACAATACACATCGGCAAATTATATTTGAATGGATTGTTAAACTTCCAAAGACTTTCTTGTGTGTTTTACAAACTCTAAATGTATTGTTTTACTAGTACTTGTGTGTATTTACATGTCTAAAACATAAAATAAGCATTAGGAGGTTAAAACGCTGCATAATTGTGATAACGTGACACGTCTTTCTCTGGCTCAGCGCCAGCCAATGCACCAAAGCTTGAATTTTTCAGTTGCCGCTCTAAGGGTCAACAAGCTTACGCTAAATTGTCATGCTTGTCAAGCTCGGTAAAGAGTAAACACCAGCACCAGGGACTTTACGGTCCCTCACTTTAAAACGGAACAAAAGTAGGATTCTGTAGTTGAACTCCCTTCCTCATCATCCCTGTCTTTGAGGCGCTGAACTCTGTATCACTGCGCGAGAGCTACTGTGTTTGCTCCGCGCTGAACTAAAGTGTTTTTTTTTTTTAATGATCAAATGTCTCCGTGTCGCACGACACAACGAATCGATTATGAAATTCATTGCTAATGCTTTTAGTAATCGATTTTTATCGATTTAATTGATTCGTTGTTGCAGCCTTAGTTCAATTATGAACTTAATCGGATGAAAATAATCAGAAATCGCTGTTTACATGGTCGACTCTTAATCAGAGTATTGTCTTAATTGTATTAAGGTGGAGGAGTTTAAGTATCTCGGGGTTTTGTTCACAAGTGAGGGAAGGATGGAACGTGAGATTGACGGGTGGATTGGTGCAGCGGCAGCAGTAATGCGGTCGATGTAATGGTCTGTTGTGGTAAAGAAGGAGCTGAGCCGAAAGGCAAAGCTCTCGATTTACCGCTCAATCTACGTTTCTACTCTCACCTATGTTCATGAGCTTTGGGTCAGGACCGAAAGGACAAGATCTCGGATACAAGCAGCTGAAATGAGTTTCTTTCGGAGGGTGGCAGGGCGCACTCTTATGGATAGGGTGAGGAGCTCTGACGCTCGGAGTAGAGCCGCTGCTCCTCCACATCGAGAGAAGTTAGCTGAGGTGACTCGGGCATCTGTTTCGTATGCCTCCTGGTCGCCTACCTAGGGAGGTGTTCCAAGCATGTCCCACCGGGAGGAGGCCTCGGGGAAGACCCAGGACACGCTGGAGGGACTATGTCTCTCGGCTGGCCTGGGAACGCCTCAGGATCCCCCCGGAGGAGCTGGAGGAAGTGTCTGGGGAGAGGGAAGTCTAGGGTTCTCTCCTAAGACTGCTGCCCCCGCGACCCAGCCCCGGAAAAGCAGCAGAAAATGAATGAATGTATTAAAATCGGATAATTGGTGACCATGTAAACGTACTAAATGACTGGAGAAACTGGAGTTAAAGTGACAGTTCACCAAAAAAGCAAAATTCTGTCATCATTTACTCACCATTTACTTGTTTCAAACCTGAAAAAAATAGTTTTGTTTTTCTGCTGAACACAAAAGAAGAACGCTGAACACCTGTAACCATTGACGTCCATAGAAAAGAGTAGAAAAAACCAAAGCAAACAACTAGTGTGATGTCACACAAAGTGGCTGTCAAATTCACTTCACAATAGATGCGGATTCGCATCATGGGCAGGGCTTCTGTCTACCCAGTGACTCTAGCTTCATTGCTAAAGGGCTAACATGGATTTTATTAAAGAGAATAGCTGTGCTTTATGTGCTTTAAGAAGGCTGAGAAACAGCATATTTTTATTAGGCGCCGTGTCTGAGTCCACTAGATCCTCTCAGAGGTGCTCCCAGCTCTGTGAGTTCAATAACTCCTCCAGAAACTGTACCTGGATGATGGAGGCTTTCAGCAATGCTTCAGACTGAGCCGAGCCCAGTTTGATGAACTGTTGTTCGGGGTCAGCCCTCGGGACATCAACAACAGGTGCTACGTCATAATCACGCCCCTTCAAGAGCAAGCTCCTGATTGGTTAACGTGGGGCGAATGTCCGCTAAAGTATCGTATCACGTGATGCGAGCGTCAAACGTGTAAAATTCTCAACTCGCGCCGCTTCATTTGTGCGAATCGCACCACAGGATGTCTATTCGCATCTTTGCATTGACTTAACATGTAAATCACTCACACTTGATGCTTCATCTGCGTCTGGTGTGAACACAGCATAATATATATGCATTTTTTTTATTGTCGTCTCCTACAGTTAGATGACATGTATACCCCTGCTTTGGGTTAATCAATAAAAGTAAAGGTCTGTTTTATTTTTTTATAGTCCTGATTTATTATTTGTGTTGTGATATTTCATTTAGACGCCATATCAAAGTCAAAAGTTTGTTATCGTGACAACACATTATCTTTAATAAACCAGTTATCCTGTGTCCGATAATAATGGGTTCGGTAACTATTAGTCTTGTGTGTCTGAAGTAACGAGTTTCAAATAAGAAAATATGCTGATATTATATGGAATAATATCACTGTCCTAAATATTTCGTGCGTAAATAAAATTCATGCATCTGTAATTATAAAATCGTAAAGGAAAACGGAACGTACTTTGAATTTTACGAGGGTACAATTCCAAAATCTGTGGTTAGTACAGACACAGATACGACATTTTCTTTCTCTGTTTGTATATGACTGATAAATTTACGATGGGTGTACTTTACAAACACGAATACAGTTTTACCACGGACACGATGACCTGATTACGAGTACGAATCAAAAAGTGGCACTCCACTGTCAAAATGACATCACCGCTGTCACAGGCATTAATAAACAAGTGAGAGTCATCGAGCACAACGGTGCGCTTGCTGGGCACTCGAGCTCCCAAACACCGCCTTAGGTCAGATTTTTGTTATTCCCTCTTTGAGAAATGACCGTCATGAGCTGTAATAAAGGTTGAGACTGAATGAAGTCCATTTTCGCTGTGTTTCTTGGTCATTTTACAGAATTAAAATTAAGAACGGGCCGAGGATAGTGAGCTAGCATAATGTAAGGCCCCGTTTACACTAATGTGTTTTCGTTTTGAAACGGCGTTTTAGATCAAAAACGATCCGCGTCCACACTAGCGTTTCATCTAGCGTTTCTAAACATATCTCCGTCCACACTTCTCCACCAAAAACGTATATCACGTGACCATTCGCGCACTCTGGGGATGCACGTTCAAGTATAAACAGGAAGCATGCGTCTCGCTCGGCATTTGGTTATTGTTAGTCAACAAACTCTGGTTGAACGATGAACGCGAGCGATTAGCGAGTGCTCGAACAATAGCTTGCCTCTTGCGAATATATGCAGCTGCTGTAGTAAAAAAGGCAGAGTTTAACTGCACAATGGCGCCTAAAACGGACAATAGTGCAAACAACGCTCCCATTTCTGTGTCCATGTTGTTGTTTACAGTGAAGGCTGGTCTGCTGTTTTCCGGTAGCGTTATAATCATGTGATAGGGGCTTGACGGATAAGGGAAGGATACGCAATGACCCAAAAACCCCAATCAGGTAGCGAATCTCAGCAGCCACGCCTCCGTTTTCAGATGTCTCCGTTTTTCCCCATCCACACTGAGACGGAGCAGCAGCGTTTTAGAAGGAAAACGAACACTCCAGCGTTTTCAAAACGCTCCGTTTTCGGGGCTCGAAAACTCCGGCGTAGTGTGGACGGATGGCGTAACCGTAGCAAAACTTATGCGTTTTAAAACGAAAACGCATTAGTGTAAACGGGGCCTAAAAGGTGTGCATATTTAGCGCATATTTAGCAGTGCTTATATCACAGGTGTCAAACTCAGTTCCTGGAGGGCCGCAGCTCTGCACAGTTTAGTTCCAACGCTAATTAAACACACCTGATGAAACCAATTAAGTTCTTCAGGCTTGTTTGAAACCTACAGGTAAGTGTGTTGGAGCAGGGTTGGAACTAAACTATGCAGGTCTCCGTCCCTCCAGGAATTGACCCACCTGGCTTATAAGTTCATTCATGTTTTTGGATTCTTTCATGTTGTCTATTACATGTTGCTTTTTGTGCCTGTAAATCGAGTTTAGCTCGTCTTATTTTTCTCTGTAGAGCTGATGGCGCTGAAAGAAGAGACTGAAGAGCTGAATGAAATAGAAGAGAAAGGTCAGTTTGAGAAACACCGAGATTTAAAGACTGATGAAAAATCTACCAAGACAGAAAGGACATCACAGGGCTCGACAGTGCGACCATTTCGCTTGCATTTGCAACTAAAAATAGATGTGTCTTTTATAAGTCATGGTAAAACAACATGTAACACGCTAAGTTATGGTATTACATTGGAAATCTATTGTGACTGTAGCACACGCTCATGCTGTCAACAGCATCATATCTCTAGTGGTTTATTTACTTCACATCAAGCGTTCTTTACGTTGTTTTGTATAAGTTGCTAAGCAACGCAAGACACCGAATGGCGGCGTGTCGCACATCGTGCGAGCCTCATAGAAAGCGTCTAAAATTCGGCCATGGATGGCATATAGTGGCACATCCAGTATGAGACCCAATTCAACACCAGTGCTTTCCACACACTTTACCTGGGTGGCCCGGAAAAGAAAAGCCTTTTACTAAATAGACTGACCCAGCTCATTATTTAGGGGGCCAATACATCCTCTTTTTTTTTCCCGGACATGTCCAAGATTGACCAGCTTGACCAGCCTAAACAAGCTATGTCCAGCTTAAACCAGGCTGGTCAAGCTGGTTTTAGCTAGTTTAAGCTGGTCATTTTCCAGCCTGACCAGCTAAGACCAGGCTGGAAATGGCTGGAAACCAGCCTGGAAGTGGTCAAAACCCCTCTAAAACCAGGCTGGTCGACCAGCTAAAACCAGCCAACCAGCTTTGGCTGGTTTAAGCTGTTTTTTTCAGCAGGGTTCACTCCCATTCATGAATTCTCTCACGGGGCATCATGGGATGCGCACTTCGGAATCTCGCCAGAGGTAGTAAGTCATCCGGGTACTTCTCTGATACTGATTTACGCATACTGATTTTTGAATTCTATGAATTCGGACATACTACTCAACTCGCATACTGATTTTAGCGTACTGTACAGTATAGAAGTATGCTGTTTCAGACACAGCCATTGTCTGTATAGATTAATCCGGATTTGCGTGGGGCATTGTGGCACTTTTCCGGGCACGAAAGTTTCAGTGCACTGAAAGAATTTTGCGATTGAGAAAGCACTTAAAATGGCTGACGACCTGATTAGTGTCCTGAATACTGAAGAAGAGTGCTGATTGAGACCCACCCACAATGTGAATGCGCAATTAGAAAATGCTACAAACTAGTTTTGAAAACACTTAAAACAAAGACAAATCCAAAAACCTAATAACACAACAACGCAAGCTTTAAAAGCTTTTGAGTTTACTCGCTTCATTCCTAACCCATCACATTCACTTCACAGTAGACACAGTATTATGGGCAGTGACTTTTTGTTGCTAAAATGGCTGACATGGATTTTGCTGAGAGAGTAGCTGTGCTTTAGGAAGGCTGATAAACAGTGTAGATTCGTTCGGCGCCTTTTCTGAGTCCACTAATCACTTAGAGGTGCACCCAGTTCATCAACTCCTTCAGAAACTATACCTGGTTAATGGAACCTTTCAGCGGTGCTTCAGATTGAGCCCAGTTTGATGAGCTGTTGTCTGGTGTTGGCAGGAGGATTTCCCCTTGGGACACCAACAACTGGTGCTACGTCATAATCACGCCCCTACAAGCGCAAGCTTGAATGTCCTCTAAAGTTCAGATTTTCCAACTTAAGAGATATGCTCAAAATTCGCACCACCTCATTCACGCCAATAGCACTGCAGGATATCAATTTGCGTCTTTGCATTGATTTAACATGTAATTCACTTGCGCTTGACGCTTCGTCCCCATCTAATGTGAACGCACCATAAAGTTGCGGTCACACTGCACTTTTCTCCCCATAGACTTCCATTCATACGTACGCGAATGCGTCAGACCGGAAATGTAAGCTCGTGCGACAAGTTTCGCAGTTCGCTGCAGTGCAAAGTTCAAGCTTGGTGAACTCGGACCCGCGAAATTGCATCACTTGACTGCGTGAGACCAATCGAAGATCAAAACTTGACCTCTCTGGACAGGAATTTAAAACATGGACCAGTTGCTAGCTTTTTTAATGTCTAATCATCTTGCTTAATCCCGACCCTTTTCACAGCGTCGTACTACAGATTTTCGCAGGCTCAAACTCTAGTGTGACCGCAGCTTAAGTCCTTGATAAGCTGCTCAGGTGTGTTCGATTAGGGATGGCGCTAAACTCTGCAGGACACCGCCACTTTCCCAGAAACAGGTTTGGTGACCTCTGTCATACAATAAAATGTGAAAGTATCTTGAGTTTGTGTTAACCACAAACCTTAAGCACTTTAACTGAAATCCCACTCAAATAATCCATTGACTTTGGAATGATGAAACTGGCATTGGTAAAATGCTAACTTGCTTCCTGATTTTTGCAAAGAAATTGATGTCCTAGTTTTTCCAGTCTATTCCATGACAAACAAAACCAAGTTCATGCATGATTCCACACATTGTAGATGGCTTCTGCTAGAGAAAAAGCAGATCTGCATGTAAGGAAGCTCCGGATGCTCTTTTATAAAACTGCGCATCACATCACTTGTGCTTTAATCTGCTACCTCAGTTCTCTCTAATAATGTTTTAACTAATGCAAGGAAAAACTGTGCTGGTCTGTCCAATAGTTGTAACAAGTTATTGGGGCCACCACTATCAGCATCTTGGTACTTACCAGATCTTACACGTTGTTGTTGTTGTTCATTTTGTTTTTCACATGTTCCTTTGTGCTTTAAATCTTAAAGATAACTTGTTTTGTTTTTCTCTTTAGAGCCGATGGTGCTGAAAGAAGAGACTCAAGAACTAAAGGCAATTGAAGAGAAAGATCAGTTTGAGAAAAACCAAGACTTAATAGCCGAAATATCTACCATAACAAAAAAGACTTCACCTCATAAAAGAGATCAGGAAATCAAATCTGATGGTAACTTTACCTGCAGTCAGTGTGGAAAAAGTTTTACTCAAAAATACAAGCTTAGAGTTCACATTAGAGTTCACGCTGGAGTGAAGCCTTTCTCATGTGATCAGTGTGGAAAGAGATTCATTGAAAAATCAAAACTTGTGTCCCACATGAGTTCTCATACCAATGAGAGGCCTTACTCATGCCCTGACTGTGGAAAGAGTTTCAAACAAAAGCAAAATCTTGCAATTCACATGAGAACTCACACTGGAGAGAAGCCTTTCTCATGTGATCAGTGTGAAATGAGTTTCAGTCAAACACAATACCTTAAAGCCCACATGAACGTTCACACCAAGGACAAGCCTTATGCCTGCCAACAGTGTGGAAAGAGATTCAGGCAAATTAAAATCTATAAAAATCACATCAAACTTCACACCGGAGACAAGCCTTATGCCTGCCCTCAGTGTGGAATGAGATTCGTTCATAAACAAAGACTTGAAACACACATGAAGGTTCACAATAAAGCCATAGAGACAGTAAAGCCTTTCCTTTGCCAGCAATGTGGAAAAAGTTTTGCTCAAAAAGGTACCCTTAAACTCCACATGAGAGTTCACACCGGAGAGAAACCTTACACTTGCTCACAATGTGGGAAGGGTTTTGCACAGAAAAGCAACCTTGATTACCACTTGATAACTCACACTGGAGAGAGACCTTTCCTCTGCCAACAATGTGGAAAGAGTTTTAGTCAAAAGAAATGCCTTGAAATCCACATGAGACTTCACAATGGAGAGAAACCTTACACTTGCTCAGAATGTGGGAAGAGTTTTACACAGAAAGGCAACCTTAATTCTCACATGAGGACTCACGCTGAAGAGAAACCTTTCCTCTGCCAACAGTGTGGAAAGAGTTTCAGTCAAAAGAAATGCCTTGAAATCCACATGAGAGTTCACACTGGAGAGAGACCTTACACTTGCTCTCAATGTGGAAGGAGTTTTACACAGAAAGGCAACCTTAATTCTCACATGAGGATTCACGCTGGAAAGAAGCCGTTTATATTTGGTCAGTAGAGTTCTGCAAGGACTCTCGAGGACTGGCTCCATTTCAGAACTGCATGGCAAATGGCAGTTGACATTTTACATCTATCTGCCAGGTTGAGTTTTGTTCCCAAAATATGACACTCAAGTGATGATTACCCTCAGGGCCGTGCAGAGACCTTTCAAGGGGAGATCAATCGTGAAGGGAAGAGTGGGGGGAAAAAGTGCAGGTGCTCAAGCACCCAAACCAATGCACGTGCCTGATTACCCTTCACCTATGGGAATGTGTTGCAAATGTTCTATTAAATGGTTACTTTAGGTAAAGTAAACAGTTAATAGTTTCATTGTTTCATTAACTGTCCACAATATGCAATAGCCTCTCGCACCACATCTGTAGACAAAGCTGTGATGCGAGCGCTCTTTCGCCCAGTCTAGTGTCTCATACACTAAATAGTTACAATAATAGAAAGCTTTCCTGACAACTGAAAGACAGACGCTGTCGCATCTTCGGTTTGATGATTAAAGTGTGTAAAAATGATTGTGTGTTATCAAAATGATGAACATCTTCAAGAATGAGGATTCAGCACAGAAATAAGTTTGGTTTATTTATTAACTAAATTTGAGAGGAGCTCGTGCTTATGATTGAACACAGCTGGTCCAGCATTAGCTACCAATCAGCCAATTCCTAATTCACCATAAATTCTTTCTCAGTATCTTCTTTTGTAGAATCCCCTCTTCCACCCCTTTCTAGAAAGGGCAGCACGGCGGCCCCATGGTTAGCACTGTTGCCTCACAGCAAGAACATCACTGGTTCAAGTCCTTACCAGGCCAGCAGACATTTCTGTGCAGAGTGTACATGTTCTCCCTGTGCTTGCGTGGGTTTCCCCTGGGTTCCCTGGTTTCCTCCCACAGTCCAAAGACATGCGACATAGGTGAATTGACCAAACCAAATTAGGATTATAGACAAGCTCTAGTCAGCAGTATATTTCCATAGAAATCCATAATTTGCCATTTATAAGCAGAGAAGTTCTTGCAATCTACCCGAGCTCAAATTCCCCTCTCACTCTTCTATCGGGAGGGAGGCCTGGGCTCGAGGATCTTTTCCTTTTCCTTTCTCTCCTGGGACAACATGACAAATACGCTGTATTATCAATCATCAGCTAAGGGTGAACCCTTGAAAAGTATTTTATTAAAAACTACTTGGCTTAAAACAATCTGAGGTAACATATTGTTCACTCACTTTCCTTTGGCTTATTCTTTGCCTTATTCATCAGGGGTCGCCACAATAGAACGAACCCCCAATTTCTGACAGTGATTACCAATTGCTGCCCATGACATATTGTTCACATTGCTAAAAGGTTTAGCAATATAATAAATGTTAATCATGAGCTGGTGTTATGATCGCTGGCGATCTGGCCGATCGCTGGAGAACTACACACACGTCACAGTAACATACTACAACTTCCAGCATGCACCTCGCACACACCAGTTCCTGTTTCCCACTGATTACACTTACACAGCTGGTAACTCATCACAGACTGATTAGCTGGACTTTAAATTCACTCCTCACACGCGTTGCAGAGTCTTGTTTTCAATTGCAATTCAAGGCGTATTTCCCTCTTTGTTCTGCCTTGTCTTTTGGTCTTTGCTAGATTTACCATTTGTTGATTCTTTGCCGCCTATTCTGACCATCTGCCTGTTTAAAACGATGCTCTTTGGGCTACCCTCATGCTCCTGTTTATTTCTGTTCTGACTTATGCCTGTTTGACTAAGCTTAAAACAAACTGCATATGGATCCTTCATCTCCGTTGTCCAGTGTTCTCCGTTACAGCTGGGTCATGGTTGAGGTCACTTTCCAGTTAGTTATAGAGATCTAATAGGTTGGACAACAATCATATTGTAGCAACAGTTTTTATTCTAAAATGTATTTGTGAAAATCCTGACAGGAGTTTTCTTAACCTTATACTATATATATGCTGCGTCCCGAATGGCACACTTTACACTAAGACACTAAGCAGCAGAGTATATGGATTTAGTGTCATTCCATTACTAACTGGAAATTCAAACTGTTTCCAAGTCAAAAGCAAATGACGTTTAAAAGGTTTTACATGAAAAAAAAACATGTTAGGGATACAGTGACCATTAGGAGGGGACATAATCCTTTTTGTAGGATATTTTTGCTTGTGCAGTCCACCAGAAATGCAGTAAGTGATGGTGGCGGTGGTTGTGCCGTGGCTGCTGGATGTATAAACATTAGTATAGTGCCCCGCAGAGGAGAAACGTAGCCTTAATTTTAATACTAATCAACTACAAAACATTTGTTTCATGACAGCCTTGGGTTAAGAGAATTATGTAGGCATTTATGTGTCAGTTGGCTTTTTGGGTACCCTTTCCAAAAGGTACCTAGCACGGCAAAAGGGTAAGAAAAGGTGGAGCTAGACGCACAGCTGAACGCTATTAGTTTACAGAGATGCGTCACTAGCACATGCGCAAGCTAAGAGAATGAAAACAAAGGAAGCTCCTTTTTGAAACGCACAGCCGAGACATTACACAGTAAAAATATATACATATAATAGGTCATCCCGAGCTCAAACGAAACCATTATCGTCGTCTTGATGAACAGCCACAAAGCCTCTGTTTTGTGAGAAGTGCTTCTCATACGATATGTGAATGACGAGACATTTTCTCGAGTGAGAATGACGTTGACTAAACCTTTCTGTCTTATGCTGCGTTCATACCAGACGCGGAACGCGCGGATAAATCGCTTCCCCGGGACACCAACAACAGGTGCTATGTCACAATCATGCCCCCACAAGAGCAAGCTCCTGATTGGTTAACGCGGCGCGAATGTCCGCAGAAGTTCAGATTTTTGAACTCGAGCGATTCGCGTGATTTGTGCGTTAAGCGCGTCAAACACGCAAAACGCTCAATTCGCGCCATCCGCACCGCGCAATTCACGTCAAACGCGTGTAACGCGCCGCAGGATGCCTATTCGCGCGTTTGCATTGACTTAACATGTAAATCACTCGCGCTTGACGCTTCTTCCGCGTCTGGTGTGAACGCAGCATTACAACATGCCACTCGGTACCCTTTTTGCAGTGGAAATGCAAGCCTGATAAAGGTCTTTCGAATGAGACATTAAACCGAGGTCCTGACTCTCTGTGGTCATTAAAATCCCATGGCACTTCTCGTAAACAGTAGGGGTGTAACCCCGGTGTCCTGGCTAAATTCCCTCTCGGCCCTTACGATCATGGTCTCCCAATCATCCCTTATCCACTGAATTGGCTGTATCACCGTCTCTCCACTTCACCTATAGCTGGTGTGTGGTGAGCGCACTGGCGCCGTTGTCCTGTGGCTGCCGTCGCATCATCCAACTGGATGCTGCACACTGGTGGTAGTGTGGAGAGACTCCCCCTCATGATTGTGAAGCACTTTGGGTGTATGGCCATACACAATAAATGCGCTATATAAATACACATTACACTACATTACATAAAGGCGACCCGTACCGTACCACTCAGTGGAAATGGGCCATTAAAGAAATGGCGACCTACTTTAAGAATCAATGTCTTTGTTGCACAACAGTGCATATGTTACAGTTAAGTTTCTCTATACAGTATGTAAGTTTGTTTCATACTACTGTCTGTATATTTAAACATGAAACTTAATAAACAACTTTGCCTGCTTTAAGGCGTTGATGATATTTCTTTTTATCAATGATGATAACAACTTTAATGAAGTCAGGTAAATAATTGATTTAAACAAACCATCCTTCAATTACTTTCTGTTTTTAAATGGTTAATAAATTGTTATTAGGCAATTCCTTAAATAAAAGAGCATTACCACTGAAATCAATAGTCAAAGACAGAATGTTTATTTTGACTTTTCATTTTTTTATCTGTTTCCTCTTTTCGAGGAGGTTGATTGGTGCAAAATCAATTGATGGTCATTGCTCTTTTAATATAATACACTTTCTGTTTTATTTTTCATTTGCCGTCATGTTCCAGTGAAAAACTCGAAGGATATGATGCTTTTAAGTTGAATAGTTAATAAATGAAATAGTTAATAAAATACTTTTCTAAGCAACCACAAATTAATTTTGAAGTTTATAATATTAAATCCTTTCAGAAATGTAAATTTTGATAGTATTTAATGAAATAAGACTTTTATTTTGGTGTGAGCCAGTGACGCGATAAGACTGCGACGAACTGTCTCTTGTCCAACAAAAAGGTTCGTGCTTTAAAGATTTTAAGGTTTAATAAAAACGATATATTCGTTAGCTATTTTGTGTTTCCAGTCGATGCTGTAAATTAATTATTTGACAGTAAATGTAACGCGACACTTTATATACTTGAAAACGGAAAAGGCGCGTCTCATTTCTCTCTCCGTATCGTGAATGTAAACATGAGTTCAGGCGCTGGCGAGTAGACTCCGAGTCATTTGAATCAACTTTTATCAAAATGATTCACTTTTGAGTCGCATCCCCGCACGCTGATGAAAACAACTGTGTAAAACAACAAACATGTGAGTGACAAGTTTTACTGAGCAACTGCAGATGTTTGTTAGAGAAAAACAATGTAGAGATCATATATAGAAATGATATAGCTAATATTAAGTGTATATTTTGTAATAATTTATACATTTGTAGCGGTAGTTTTGAGTGTTTTGTTATCTACTCAGATGATTTAAGGTCATCTCTCCCTCACCACACTGAATAGTGAACTACTAGAGAGCAGATTGAGTGTGGATTTCTCTTATTTCTGTTCACTGTTTTCATTTTAAACAGGACAAAGTGTCCAAACACAGAGGAAAACTCCTGCTGAAGCGACTGATCTATTATAAAGATGGCGTTTATTAAAGAGGAGAGCGAAGACCTGAAGATTGAAGAAACATTCACAGTCAAACATGAAGATCCAGAGGAACAAACAGGTTGGTTTTCATTCACAAACATCAACTCACTCGTTTGATTAAATGTCTGCTTTTACAGCATGCCACATGGTAAATCCTGAATGGATCTCCATCCATCAGCTCAGCAGTTCATTGCAGGTCTAACTATTGGGGTTTACCACACATTTATTAATCGCTTTTATTCAGGGTGTGAATTAGGGTTGGGCCGATAGACGATCGGCCGATGGGCAATAAACTTCACGATGCTGAGCCGGCATCGCAATCCATCACCCCGCCCCACATTTATATAGATATATAACTTATTATTTGCACATCATCTTAATAGCAATAACAGTCTTTTTATGAGCTGTGTTAAATTTTACGTATAGCTGCCGCTTGCACGGCTGACAGCATCATGAGGATTAAATGAAGGATTATACAGTACCTTTCGCGCTTAAAATGTGTAGATTCAGCGGCAAATGCTGTTACCTGCAAACCCCGTCCCACAGACTTTACAGTGAATGGCTTTAGTTATTTTCATAGCGCACTTGAAGCCACTGGAAGTCTTTTATCCACTCTTGGAAAAGTGTAAATGGTGGATTAACATTCAGCACATGATCACTAATAAGATATGCCATTATTAGTAACTTTAGGTGCTTTCTAAAACTAAATCTGTCAGTGTTATTTTCATTTTTCATCTTCAGCGCTTTACATTTCCGCGGTTGTAACTCCTGTCATCTGAAGGCGTTGACTGAGTGATTGACAGCTGATATTAACCAATCCATTCGCGTTCAGTTCTAGAGCAGTGGGCCAATAAGAAGAGCACAAAGGCGGGGCAAGCATTGCAGGCTTTTTTACTTCAGCAAGTTCACATAACAACTGTTTTAATCTGTTCCTATGCTCTGTGTTTGGCGTCTTTAGGTGCAAAGATGCGTCCTGCATAAATGTCTCGTAAATCCGCGCACGCGGTGAGGATTTTGCAGTGAAAACAGGTCGCACGGCAACAATTTATGCACTCGCACAAATGCTTCCAAATATATATTTTATATATTAACATTTCGGGCGCATACGCCGAAACGGTCGAGCCCTAGCATCTTTACTTGTTATTATTTCCTCATAATAATAGTAATAAAATAAGGAAGTTATCATTAATCACAATACAAATTACAGTGAACTCCAAACGAACTCTCGTCTCCTCCACTAGCTGTGGGAATATAACGATTATAACGACACGGATCACTCCGCTATTTCATGCCAGAGTCCCGCGGATTAAAGTGATTGACAGGTGGTAATTTGTGTGTAAATTTATTTATTGATGGTTTGGTTATGGGTAAAGCAAAGACCATGTGGGTCAGGTAGTGAAAACGGTAGGCTACAATTAATTAATTCATGAATTAATTGATATTTAACAACAAGGCAAGGCAAGGCAAGTTTATTTATATAGCACATTTCATACACAGTGGCAATTCAAAGTGCTTTACATAAACAGAAATAACAGAGACAAGTATGAGAAAAAATTAAATAAAAACAGATAATAAAAAACAGATAAAAACAGACAAAAATGTGTTAAAACAGGTTGTAAAAGAATGAAAAAGAAGAGAAAAACGTAAAAGTGCAATTTGTCGGACGTAGCACAGTGCTTATTCAGTAAAGGCACAGCTAAACAGATGTGTTTTCAGTCTGGATTTGAATGTGCCTAATGTTGGAGCACATCTGATCATTTCTGGAAGCTGATTCCAGCAGCGAGGGGCGTAGTAGCTGAAAGCCGATTCACCCTGCTTTGACTGAACTCTTGGAATTTCTAGTTTATATGATCCTAAAGATCTGAGTAATCTATTAGGCTTGTATTCAGTAAGCATATCTGTAATGTATTGAGGTCCTAGGCCATTTAGTGATTTATAGACAAGTAATGATACTTTAAAATCTATCCTGAATGTAACTGGGAGCCAGTGTAAAGACCTGAGGACAGGTGTGATGTGCTCTGATTTCCTGGTTCTGGTCAGAATCCTGGCCGCAGCGTTCTGGATGAGCTGCAACTGTCTGACTGTCTTTTTGGGAAGGCCCGTGAGGACGCCGTTACAGTAATCCACCCTGCTGCTGATAAAAGCATGAACAAGTTTCTCTAAGTCTTCACTGGAAACAAAGCATCTGATTCTTGCAATGTTTTTGAGATGATAGTATGCTGATTTACTAACTGCTTTGACATGACTATTGAAACTCAGATCTGACTCCAGAGTCACACCAAGATTCTTGACCTTATTTTTTGTTGTTTGACCTTTAGAGGCAAGGTACGCATTCACCTTGAGAACCTCATCTCTGTTCCCAAACGCAATGACTTCAGTTTTCTCTTTGTTTAACTGAAGAAAGTTTTGGCACATCCAACTGTTCATTTCATCAATGCATTGGCAGAGGGTGTCAATAGGGCTGTAGTCATTAGGCAGTAAGGCTAAGTAGATCTGAGTGTCATCAGCATAGCTGTGGTAGGAAATTTGGTTCTTTCTCATTATTTGGCTCAGAGGGAGCATATAAAGGTTGAACAGGAGAGGTGCCAGAATAGAGCCTTGTGGGACTCCACATGTCATGGGTGTCCACCTCGACCTATGGTCACCTATACTGACATAGTAACCTCTCCCTTCAAGATAAGATCTAAACCATTTGAGGACCGTCCCAGACAGCCCAAACCAATTTTCCAGCCTATCCAGAAGTATGCTGTGATCGACAGTGTCAAATGCAGCACTAAGATCGAGCATTACCAGCACTGTTAGTTTGCCTGAATCTGTATTTAGGCGGATATCATTGATTATCTTTATAAGAGCGCTCTCTGTACTGTGATGTGCTCTGAAACCAGATTGAAAATTGTCTAAACACCCCTTGGAGTTTAAGAACGTGTTAACCTGGTTGAAAACAACTTTTTCAATGATTTTTCCAATAAAAGGGAGATTTGAGATTGGCCTGTAACTGCTCAATAGTGTGTTATCCAGATTGCTCTTTTTCAAGAGGGGTTTAACAACTGCAGTTTTAAGTGAGTTTGGAAAAGTCCCTGAGAGAAGTGAAGCATTTACCACTTTTAGGAGATCCATTTCTAAACAGTTAAACACCATTTTGAGGAATGATGTGGGGAGTGTGTCAAGACTGCAGGTTGATGTTTTCATACTTTGCACGATCTCCACTAAGATTTTACCATTAATTGCCATGAAATCAGACATAATGTCTGATTTCTTAAGTTGTGGTTGAGTTTGTCTGACTTCGACACAACTTGGCTGATTGGATGAGCTGATTGCCTTTCTGATATTATTAATCTTATCAGTAAAGAAATGAGCGAACTCATTACATTTACTTTCCGAGATTAGTTCACTGGGAATCGTACTGGGGGGGTTTATGAGTCTCTCTACCGTTGCAAAGAGGAAGCGAGTATTATTTAGATTGCTGTTTATAAGGGTTGAAAAGAAAGTCTGCCTAGCGGTTTTTAGTTTCACATTAAAAGCATGAAGACTGTCTTTATAGATATTATAGTGGACTACTAGTTTCGTCTTCCTCCACATACGCTCAGCTTTTCTGCACTGTCTTTTCATCATTAGAACTGCTGTTGTTTTCCTCCAAGGCACATTTTTCATCCCAGTTCTCTTCCTGACTTTAACAGGAGCAATGTCATCTATGACATTCTTAACTTTAGAGTTAAACAAATCAAGGAGAGAGTCAACAGAGTCTGCAGATATACTTGGTGCTGGTGATATGGCCTTCATAAACTGCTCACTAGTGTTCTCATTTATGTATCTCTTTCTGACAGAGACAGATCTGTCTTTAATGGCTGAAGTGATCAATATATCAAAGAAAATACAGAAATGATCAGATAGTGCAACATCCTTAACAATAGTCGATGAAATGTGTAGACCCTTAGTTATAAGTAGATCAAGAGTGTGTCCACGATTGTGTGTGGGTCCTTGAACATGCTGAGTCAGATCAAAAGTGTTAAAGACATTCATGAGTTCTTCGCCTACGACGACGATGCCATCGTCCATCGCAATGTTTCACATTAGACATCGTACGATGCCAAATTGGTCAACATCGCTCAACCCTAGTGTGAATTAGAGGGGGTTTAGGGGGATAGAGGGGACGAACTATGACGACAATTTGTATGCAAAAACTTCGCGAGTTTTTGCATACAAATGAGGCGACTTCTTTTTTTTTGCGAAAAAAAAAAAAGCGAGTTAGCATTTTAGCAGTTGCGGTTCCTTCGTCCCAAAGTCAATGAGTTTTTTTGACTACCACAAACTCAAGATACTTTCACGTTTTATTCTACGACATAAAACACATCAGTTAGTGCACACTCTTGATTTTTTTTAAATCGGTTACGCTTCTTTAAAAAGACGGTTGCTATCAAGTTGCAAAACGGGACTACAGGCGGAGTCGGAGACATTATACGTCATCAAGCTGGTCTGGAATGCAGCCCTCTTGCGTTGTACATTTGGATTTATCTAATATAAGTATTTTCATGAATAGTATTTTATAGTTTCTCGTATTTTTCTAATTGAGAATTGATATTGTGTGTAGATAATGCCGTCACTTGTAAAGACGGTCAAGACAGATTCATTTGTTGATCATTTATTTTAATTAAACGATATTATCTGGACCCTGCTTACCAGTGCAGCCTGTCTCTTTCCTGCTCTTAGTAATGCAAACGTGTGAATAAACGTGTAAAAATACATATTAACTGCCATTTTAATGTGATCAAAGGATTTTTCGTCATTTAACTCTGTCATAACTGCAGTATTTACACTCCTCCTTAAAATTTGTCGCATATGCGACTGTATGGGCTGCTTTTCGCTGTACTTCGTGACAGAAAAAAAAGATATCGAGTGTTATTCTCTATCCATGACTGAACTTGCAGGCATATTGACTTGTCCCTCACGCCTCATTTATGTCGTCTATTACTAAGGTAAGCGGGCTGTAACGTTAAGCGTAAGCGCGATTATACTTATTTAAATTTGTCTTATGACAATACTATGCAGGCACATTTATAAAACATACAGTACGTGTTTTAAAACTTTAACATCAACCGTAAAGCAAAACAAATGTATTTCCCGCATAAAAAAAACTATGCAAAAGGCACGTAGGTCTATATGCAGACGTGTTTTTGCGTATTCGTATATAGCGTGGATTATAATATAATAAATTGAGGGAGTAAATCTTTGGATCATATTTCTAAAAATAAGCTTGAAGAGTTGTCTGTAGCAGGGTGGTGCTGACGTCGCAGGCGAGCGCCCTGAAGGCGCTGTAGTCCGTTTATAGCCTAATGTTAGCTTTTTAGTTCTTGCGTCCAAAAGTGCTAAAAGTTGTATTTTCGTGTGAGGATTATCCGGCTGGACAAAACGTGTAAGTGTAATGAACTGTGTTTGAACGCAGAGCTTATTATTGGCAATCTTCGAAAAGCCTAGAGGGATTTTATCAAAGGAACCAGTTTTATGCTAGCAGCCGATTAGCCTAAAACGTAACGTCATAGTTCCTCCACTCTATTAAAGCTTGATCTCCCATGAAGGACGTCAAAACAATATGTATAGGGGGGTCACCCCTCGAAATAGTCAGAAAGAATTTGCTCTGATCTGCATCCTAAATACTAATGTTACTAATTAAAATAATTGATAACATACATTCGACCAGCCCTATAGTGGATTATACCATTGTGAATGCATAATGGCATCAATCAATCTACGCCGATAGACATGGTAAGGTTAAAATAGGGGTTTGCTTCTACATATAGCCTACAAGTAAAGTAAAATTAGCTGCATAGTTTGTCCTTTGTAACCTCTGAAATACTGATACTGTAGGTCAGAATACACAAAATATCCCACGATTAATAATATAGATGTCATTTAAATGAACACATTGGATCGACTGTATTACACTAAATAGCTTTAACGAAAATGTTGACCCCCTGATCGTCAGTCTAATTCGCACCATGCTTTTATTTTGTATGTGAAGGGAAATCTCCAAATGCTCCAAGAGCCGTTTTCACAAAATTTGCAGCAAATTTGTTTTATTTTTTTGCTGCTTAAAACGGACAAATGGACACATCTTAATTATTTATTGGCTTTTTGACATCAATAAACATTGATCTAAATGATTTATATAAAGGAAACACTGAGAGAAACTGGAGTTCAAGGGATAGTTTACTTGCTTCAAACCTTTATGAGATTCGTACCTCTGTTGAACACAAAAGAAGATATTTAAAAAAAGCTGTAAACATTGACCTCCATAGTAGGAAGAACAACACACTACCTGACAAATGTCTTGTCACTTATTCACGTTTAAGGAACAGCAAATAATAACTTGACTTCTAGTTGATCATTTGGTATCAGAAGTGGCTTATATGAAAGGCAAAGGCCTCTAGATTACGCTTATTTAACCAAAATAAAATATGATCAGGCCTTGATTTTTAATCATTTAATTAGGACAGTAAGGTCTGACTTTGCGATTAAATTTTTTATAGGTATCGCGATTTTTACAAAAAATATTAGATACGTTATAATTGCACCAATGCGCTTTGGTCCACTCTCTGTATTACGCTCCCTGACTGGGTTTCAATCATGGTAGTAACGGACTGAACACACGGACTGTTGATACCTTTCGTTTGATGCGCTGTGGTCCACTCTCTCAAGCTACTCCAGCACTGCCTGACGAGGGGATTTACATTCAGACTAATGCAACAAGTAAAATCCTACATGACTTCACGCTTTACTAAGTCACGTCTGTGTGGATTATGTCAAGACGTATTTCCTTATCAAGTCGATAAACTCGGATCTCTCAACGTGTGTTCGAATCGCGCCGATCTTGGTTTGAACACGAGCAGAGGCGAGCAGCTGTAGCAGTGAAAAGTGAAAGTACCCGCCCCCATTACGTCATTAGCGGACCTAGTTGAAAGCCAGACAGGCAGTCAGTCAGCGTAATACAGGGAGTGCTGCAAAGCGCATCAAATGATCGGTAATTAAAAGGGGGAAATAAGAAAAAAACAATACGCATATGATTTTATATTAGACACACATGTGGTGCTTGTATTTGCTCCTGCTATACGTCCACAACTTCACGCATTGGGTTAAAACAGTCTCCGCGTTCAGTCCTTTACTTCCACTGTATCTTTTTAAGAAAACGGCACCAGCATCACAACCTGTCATTCAATCAGAAGAAGACAAAGTCAAAGCCGAGCTGACAGCCTATTTGATGTCTCCTGATGTAGATTCAGACCCACTTCTCTGGTGGAAGGCTAATGAGACAGTCTTTCCCAGGCTCTTGCAAAAAAATACCTCTGTATTCCTGCAACCAGTGCCCCTTCTGAGAGGGTGTTCAGTGCAGGTGCTTAACTTTTTGAGTTGACTGATGTGTAAGAAATCAATCTACATTAAAAGATCGATTTAGGAATTATTAGCTCAGATCAATGACTCGGATCCTGAAGATTCGAATCATTGATTCGACTCAATTGAGTCGGATTGAATCAGATCAAAGATTCAAACTTGTCCCACAAATGGAGACATCACATTTTTACAAATCTCGTCTATATTATTTTCGTGGCCAAGCGATAATAACAATACACGGAATAGGGTTAACTTTTTAGCAAGGTAACACGATCTATAGCTTGAGGCAAAGACTTACAAAGCACATAAACGAGAACACAGTTCTTTAAAAGGAGAACAAAGATTTATTGAGCTACACTATTCGATACACGAGGCTAACTACGTAGTAATCAAAACAACAAACAAACAAACAAACAAATAAATGCACACACACGTTCACACACAAACGCACACACACACAGGCAGTTCGGAGGATGCAAAATGAATTGAACAACCAGTCCAGCCGATCTATTTCGTACTAGATCTTAGAATCACCTGAGAAACCACAAAAGCAGAGAATTGACTTATCTTTAACTGCTTAAAAGCATATGCACCCGATCAGATAGAGACAACGGTTGTTGCGTTACTTGCGAGTTAGTTGAAGTCTTCTTGATTCGGATTTCCCTCGCTGGGCTGGAGTGAGGAAACACGTGGCGCTGCTGATAGGTTGGCTTCTCTGTGACGTCGCTGGGGTTCACTCAGTGGAGTGAGCTGTTGTCCTGGGTAACGACTCTGTAAAGAGTCAGTTCGTGGAAGTTTCAGCGGTTTTCAAACTTAGGTTTGGATGAAGGTTTGTGGTGATGGCCTAACCACGTGGTGGCGATTAGGGGCAGAGAAGCATCAGCGGGCGTCTGCCAGCTAATGCTAAAAGGCTGCGCACATGGTCAGTGCTGGAAGGATGTTTTATACGGCTGGCTCTGAGCCATCCCTCATGACACTGTCGTCCAATGAACGGCAAGATGAAGGGCGGGGCCACGGCCCGTACCAGTGTAGGCAGGTTTAATAATTAACCGTCTGCAAGAGATTTTCACGTGGTAAAATCTCTGGTAAAATTGTAACTATCTGACATCAAATGTTACAAGACGAATATGGTTCGTATCACAAAATTCTCATTTACAGCAATGTATTGCAAATAAGAAATCATTTTGTTTAACACTAAACACGAAGCATTTCAAACACATACAGATCATTTTAGCCTGTCATAAAGGGAAAAAAATCACACATTATGAACCTGGTTGGTTGGAATAAACACAACACATCAATACTTATAAATGTCATTCAAAATATAAAATTTTGCCTTGGTTATAACATTTATACGAATCGTTTTCCTTAAGTCTCCTTCATTTCTTTGTCTCTGAATTCTCTGTCCATCTCGTGGTCGAACGCATGGTGGTCATTCAAAAACCTCGTGATGGGGGTTCTGAATGCTCTACTGTCTAGTTGGTTACTGATTAACCAAAATTAGCTGCAGGGTCCCGACAGCTAAGAGTGTTGGGGGGAAGACAATCTGTTATCCAGATCTGGGAACTCCGACATCGAAGCCTGATTCGAACCGGTTTTAACCAGCGAGTCTCTACAGATGTAATGTTTACATTGGTTAAAATGGTTATTTTCTTACTATACATTCAGAACAGAAGTGTTTAATGTTGAATTCAAATAGCACAATATTTACTTTGATATTTTATTCAAATCTTCTGCAACGATATTTAACTCGTGAATTTGCTTTACATTTATTTACACCTTGTTGACCACTTTATGTATGACATGGCCATTAAAAATACAACGTTCCTTAACCAGATGGTTTTTCAAGTTATTTATAAAGAGAATGTTATTTAAGTCATGTTGTTGTAATGTTTTAAGTTGACTAATTAGTAGGCGTGTGACGAGACGCCTGCTCCACGAGACGAGACACGAGATTGGGTTCACGAGACGAGACGAGATTTTTATACTGTTTTTTGGAATCTTCAATGATGAAATATATTTTATTCAACTGAAAAAAAAAAAGAAAAATCACAAAATGCAAAACTTAAAAATGCTTTTTTAAAACAACTTGTAATGAATGTTATTTTACTTCTATTTTAATGAGTTATATGCCGTAAAGGACATGCAAACACTGTAAAATATTTTGCTTATATGTGAATGGAAAATAGTATTTTTACATATAATTTTAAATATTAGCAAAATATTTGCTAATATATGAATGAAAAATAGATTTTTAATAAACTGAATAAAAAAAAAAAAAAAAACAATTTAGGTGCTTTTTAAAAAAAAAATTGGAATGAATGGTATTTTATTTATTTTAATCTTGTATTTAATCTTATCTTCTACATCTATTTTACATCTACATCTTTCATGAATTATATGCCATAAAGGACATGCAAACACTGCAAAATATTTAGCTATAAACTCTACATACTGACATCACAGGAGAAATCTAACTCTTCTCCACAAATTGAGCGTAAAATAATTAATGTAATTTTTGGTACTTGATTTTTCATTTTTTCATTAAAATTTCATTTTTTTTTTATTTGACTCACTCTGAGGTACTGGATGCGACACTGAAGTAAGGGACTGATAGGAGGGAGTTGTTGTTTTAATGTAATTTAATACCGCTCACCTCGTCAAATGAAAACACAGCATCTCCCGGACAGCATAAACGTGTGTTCGGTAATGATGATGTGATGATGAGTCTCGAGGAGTTGTGTGTATGTTTAGAGATGTGTGTATACTTTACTGATTCGGTAGGTGCAAGGAATAGTGTCAAACAGCCGTGTGTGTATGTCCTGCTACAAAATGCGGCTAAAAGTCCTTCACGAAATTAAGTTTGATTACGTCGTTTTCTTGTCTGTACTGCACTTCAGTAATGGGACTGAAATGTCTTAATTCCATTTGTGTTTACGACGATTATGACTTTCAGCATATCTAAAGTGCTATTCCATCGCACGGTTAATGTGCGTGTGGCTGCAGTCCTCTTTTCCGCTGAACTCCGGTGGAAAAAAAAAGTGGTTACGTCAAACTCACCCACACAACCGAGTGACGCGCAACTCCGAGGCCAGCCTGGGTTGGGTTGCCAGGTGTGTGCAAAGCACCTGATTTGCAGTTCAAATCTTCAAATCTTCAGTGTTAATTTCACCCTCACGCTCCATCATAACTCACGAGACAATTTTTCACCTCGACGAGAAATCTCATCGCGATTTAATCTCGCGAGATCTCGTCATACCCTTACTAATTACACAAAAAAAAAAAAAATAGAGTCTGCGCCAATAGCCTAGTGGTACTGTGCGCCGACATATGGCACCGACGTGCTCGCGGCGACGCGAGTTCAATTCCCGGCTTGAGATCCTTTGCCGATCCTTCCCCTCTCTCTGCTCCTAATGCTTTCCTGTCTGAAATCTCTACTGTCCTGTCATAATAAAGGTGAAAAACCCCTAAAAATAATTATAAAAAAAAAAATAAATAAATCGTGAATCGGTCAAACTTTTAAAAAATTTTTTTTTTTTTTTTTTTTGCCACATCGCCCAGCCCTAGGCAGCACAAATGTCTTGATACCTCAGGCTGTTGATGTTGCCATCCCCTCTGCAGATCTCTCGCACGCCCCCATACTGAATGTAACCCCAAACCATGATTTTTTTTCCTTCACCAAACTTGACTAATTTCTGTGAGAATCTTGGGTCCATGCTGGTTCCAGTAGGTCTTTTGCAGTATTTGTGATGATTGGGATGCAGATCAACAGATGATTCATCTGAAAAATCCACCTTCCGCCACTTTTCCAAATGATCAACTAGAAGTCAAGTCATTATTTGTTGCTCTTACAACTGAGATCGACCACAAGACTTTTGTCAAGTAGTGTACTGTTGAACCATTTCTGAGCACTGCATCTTGTGCTTTCAGGCACAAAAAGGTGTTCTTTGTGAATAGGTCCTAAATTGTTGCAATGCTGTGATCTTTTCTGTTTAACTTTAGTTAGCATTTTGCTTAGACTGGCTTTTCTTTGGGGGAAACGCTTAATACTTCATTACTCGTTTGTGTTCTGACACGTGCTTGGTTGTCTGCTATATCAATAAAGTGTTTAGTCTTTTAAAAACACTGTTGTAATACATTAAGCCACTGAATATTGTTCTCATGAGTTTTCCAAGAGGAGGAAAACCCGAATTACTTCCAAATACTTCAAATATAGTCTGTGTTAGTAAATGCAAAGCTATTGATGAAATCCAGGCATAACACTGTATGACAATGCTTCAGATGACTGCTCTAGAGCCTACAGCTAATCAATCTGTCAGATTCTGGAGTGCTTTACAGGTCTAAAGAACAGTATGAATGATAAATTATCTTAAAACAAATACATTTATAGAGATGGTACATAAGTATATAATTTCACTCACCTGGGAAATGGAGGCCACTTGAATGGTTTGTGAGCACAATTAAGTGCACACAGCATGCCATATTATCTGATAATTGTAGGAAATTATCCCAAAAGGCAATTGACTCTGTAAAGCCACATAAAACGGAACAAAAATACTATGTATATGCCGAGTACACTAGCTAATCAGCCAGAATGACATGACTGTGACCAGCGAGACCAAGCTGTCGCTCAAGTGGCCACACCCTTAATTATGCAGACTTAATATAACTTAATAAAAACAAAACGGATGAGTTATAAAAAAAAACATCCCCTCACAGTTGTCATTAAGGGTAATATTAGCTATATGCACCAAAACCATCTTTTGTACCAGGCTGTAAACATGTTTTTTTTAGCTGTAAAATTAGCCAAATTAGCATTGCAGTCAGTGAACATCTGGAGTTCCTGGAGTCAGCCCCTAAAAGCGAGTCGATGAATTGCAGTTTCAGTTACTTCCTTATTGACTTCCCGAGGGAGAGCGACATGTTGCCGCTTGGTACCATTACACCACCAATTTTAGCTGTACTATTTGTTTCCCCTTCAAAAAAAAACTTTTGAATGAAAAGTTCGATAGAAAATATGCCCCTGCTGGGGGTCAATAAATAAAAAGGAAAGTTTTATGTTCTTTTTTATATATAGTATTGATTTAGTATTGGTATTGTGATATTTAATTTAGGCACCGTATCAAAGTATACATTTTAGTATTGTGACAACTAGGGTTGGATCGATAGACGGTTCCATCGCCGAGGGCGGAGAGACATCACGATGCTGTGCCGGCTTCGCGATCCTCCGCCCTGCCCCTGTAGCAGCAGCAGAGCGACCGGAAGGGGTGCCTGATCTGTCTGCGATCCGGGGGTGTTACGCCTCATTCACTTTGAATGGGTGACATCAGGCGTTGCTGAACTGCATTGTGGATTCGTTGCCGCCGCTTCAGTGGCGTTGATCGCTGCAGAAGTTGGGACATTCTTAACTTTTCAAGTGCCGACGGAAGCGCCAGCCAATCAGATCGCTGTATGCAAATACACCAGCTCAGACAGTAGCCGATTGCTGACTAATTTCATTAGCTGACGCTGCTATGATGATCGCGTCAGCCCCAACTTCAGACACGCCCTCTGTCAAGCATTGACGCTAAAGCCCCGTGTGAATGGTTTTTACATATTGTACCAATCATCTGAGGACCGGGGGAAGGGGTTGAAATTCCGGGAGTTTTCTGGGAGAAATTACAAACCGGGAGGTGGGTCTGAAATACGGGACACTCCCAGGAAAAACGGGAGTGTTGGCAGGTATGATAACGACACAGATCACTCTGCCTAGTCCTGCGGAAAAAGTGATTGACAGGTAGTAATTTGTGTGTAACTTATCTTTATTTATGCTTTGGTTATGGGTAAAACAAAGACCATGCGGGTCAGGTAGTTGAAATGGTAGGCTACAAATAATTAATTCGTAATGAATGAATTAATTATTCATAAATAATTCATTCACAGCTGCCTACAATGACGATGCCATCGTCCATCGCGATGTTTCACATTAGACATTGTACGATGCCAAATTGGCCAAACCTTAGTGACAACACATTATCTTTAATAAACCAGTTGTCCTATGTCAGGCAGTAAGAACATTGGTAACTATAAGCCTTTGCGTGTCTCTTTAGCGATTTAGTGCTTATACGTTTGTACATGTTTTTGGATTTGATACCTAAATTAATTTGTTGTTTTTACCTGTCGCTTTGTGCCTGTAACTTGAGTTTAGCTTGTTTTCTTTTTCTCTTTAGAGCCGATGGTGCTGAAACAAGAGACTCAAGAACTGAATGAAATGGAAGAGAAAGATCAGTTTGAGAAAAACTTAATACCCGATGAGAAGTTTGCCAAGACGAAAAAGACTTCACCTCGTAGAAGAGCTCAGAAAACCAGAAGTAATGGTAAGTTTACTTGCCGTCAATGTGGGAAAAGTTGTACTAAAACCCACAACCTTATTGTCCATATTAGATCCAATTGCAGAGGGAGGTTTTAAGGCCCAGCAGGTTGAGTTTTATTAGTAAGGTGTTGTGGAATTATAGTGTTGAATGCTGAGCTGAAGTCAATGAAGAACTTTATAACGTAGGAATCTATTTTCTAGGTGGGTAAGAGCCAGGTAGAGGAAATTGCATCATCCATACAGAAATGTGGAGCGTTTGAAGAGTGAATCAAGTGTGTTGGGGAGGCTGGTATTGATATTGTGGGCATGACTAACCTCTCAAAGCACTTCATCATAATTGGAGTCAGTGCTATGGGATGGTAGTCATTTAAACAAGATGATTTCTTTGGCACAGGTAGGGTTTTTGTGGTCTTCTGACATGACTGCCTGTCTCAGCAAGGTGTTAAAGATGTTAATCTTTCAGTACTTTTTTGAGCTACTGTTGCATTTCTATCAGCTTGAACAAGTCTGGACAGGTGTTCCTTATAAAGTGGTCTGTGAGTCTGATGGTGCTGAAAGAGGAGACTCAAGAACCTGAAGGAATGGAAGAGAAAGATCAGTTTGAGGAACACCAAGAATATACAAGCAAATATAGTTGTATACATTAACTTTTTTTATTCAACATAATGTGGAAACTAATTGTCATACTGAGGAAAGTGAGCGCCCACTGATTCATATTATTTGCTAAAATCTAAACATAACAGAAATGTTACGCTTCTGTTACTTTCATGTATGATATATATCAGAGGTGCCCAAACTCGGTCCCGGAGGGCCGATGTCCTGCAAAGTTTAGTTCCAACCCAATCAGGTACACCTAAGCTGGCTAATCAAGCTCTTACTAGGCTTTCTAGAAGCATCCTTGCAGGTGTGTTGAGGCAAGTTGGAGCTAAAATCTGCAGGACACTGGCCCTCCAGGACCGAGTTTGGACACCCCTGATATATATGCATATGATTGAAAGGTCGCAGGTTTGAGTCCCAGCAACAGCTGGAATTGTCAGTGGTGGGAGTGAATAACCAGCGCTCTCACTGCTCTCAATGCCAAAGCTGAGGTGAGTCCCTTGAGCAAGGCACGATCCCCCAACTGCTCCCCGGGTGCCACAACAGGGCATGTTCGCTGCTGTGTGTGCAACTGGATGGGTTAAATGCAGAGCACAAATTCCGAGTATGGGTCACACCATATTGGCTTCATGTCATGACTTTAACTTTTCATATGTAAGATCTGTCGAATCTGAATTCAAGCCTTTTGAAGACTTTTTAGGGACCTGTGGCCACTCTGTATCAAAGCAATCTGAGACCTCTTTCAGCATCTTGGCAATTATGAGACCTTTCCATGTTCTTGTTATTGGTTACTTAAATTTGTAGACACAAAGAATTTGAGTTAACCTGTTGTATTTTTCTCTTTAGAGCCGATGGTGCTGAAAGAAGAGACTCAAGAACCTGAAGAAATGGAAGAGAAAGATCAGTTTGAGGAACACCAAGACTTAATGACTGATGAAAAATCTACCAAGACTAAAAAGACTTCACCTCGTAATATAGCTCAGGAAACCAAATCTAATGATAACTTTACCTGCCATCAATGTGGAAAAAGTTTTACACAAAAACACAACCTTAAAGTCCATATTAGAATTCACACTGGAGAGAAGCCTTACTCATGTGATCAGTGTGGAAAGAGATTCAGTGGGAAGTCAAGACTTGTATCCCACATGAGCACTCACACCAGAGAGAGGCCTTACTTGTGTCCTCAGTGTGGAAAGAGTTTCAAACAAAAGAAAACCCTTGCAGTTCATATCAGATTTCACACTGGAAAGAAGCCTTTCTCGAGGGATCAGGTTGGAGAGAGTTTTAGGCAAAAATCAAGACTTGTATCCCACATGAGCACTCACACCAGAGAGAAGCCATACTCATGTTCAGAGTGTGGAAAGAGTTTCAGACAAAAGATAACCCTTGAAGTTCATATCAGATTTCACACTGGAGAGAAGCCTTTCTCGTGTGATCAGTGTGGAAAGAGTTTCAGTCAAACACAAAACCTTAAATCCCACATGAGAATTCACACGAGGGAGAAGCCTTATGCCTGCCAACAGTGTGGAAAGAGATTCAGGCAAATTCAAATCTATAAAAATCACATCAAACTTCACACTGGAGAGAAGCCTTATGCCTGCCTTCAGTGTGGAAAGAGATTCGTTCATAAACAAAGACTTGAAGCGCACGTGAAGGTTCACAATAAAGACATAGAGACAATAAAGTCTTTCCTTTGCCAGCAATGTGGAAAAAGTTTTGCTCAAAAAGGTTCCCTTAAAATCCACATGAGAGTTCACACCGGAGAGAAACCTTACACTTGCTCACAATGTGGGAAGAGTTTTACACAGAAAAGCAAACTTGATTACCACATGAGACTTCACACTGGAGAGAGACCTTACACTTGCTCTCAATGTGGAAGGGGTTTCATACAGAAAGCCAACCTTGATTACCACATGAGGACTCACACTGGAGAGAAACCTTTCCTCTGCCAACAGTGTGGAAAGAGTTTCGGTCAAAAGAAATGCCTTGAAATCCACATGAGAGTTCACACTGGAGAGAAACCTTACACTTGCTCGCAATGTGGAAGGAGTTTTACACAGAAAGGCCACCTTACTTCTCACATGAGGACTCACACTGGAAAGAAAACGACCTTAATTCTCACATGATGGCTGGAGAGAAGCCATTTTTATGTGGTCAGTGGAGTTTGGTATCGAGAACTAGTTCCATCTTACAACTGCATGGCAAATGGCATTTAGCACTTTACAGTTGTATCTATCTGCCAAGACCAGGGGTCACCGAACTTGTTCCTGGAGGGCCGGTGTCCTGCAGATTTGAGCTCCAACCCTAATCAAACACACCTGAACAAGCTAATCAAGGTCTTACTAGGTCAGGCGTGTCCAAACTTGATCCTGGAGGGCCGGTGTCCTAGAGAGTTTAGCTCCAACCCTAATCAAACACACCTGAAGCAGCTAATCAAGCTCTTACTACATATACTAGAAACTTCCTGGCAGGTGTGTTGAAGCAAGTTGGAGCTAAACTCAGCATGACACCGGCCCTCCAGGACTGAGTTTGGACGCCCCTGGACTAGGTATACTTGAAACATCCAGGCAGGTGTGTTGAGGGAAGTTGGAGCTAAACCCTGCAGGGACACTGGCCCTCCAGGATTGAGATTCAATTTCAGGATTGGGTGTTCAATTCACCTATAGTGCATGTCTTTGGACTTGTGGGGGAAACCGTAGCACCCGGAGGAAACTCACGCCATGCAACATGCAAACTCCACACAGAAATGCCAACTGACCCAGCCAAGGCTTGAACCAGCGACCTTCTTGCTGTGAGGCGACAGCACTACTCACTGCACCACCGTGCCGAAAGGATGATGTCTATTAGTAAAATTATTCTACGAAGGTGGGGTTCTGTCTAAACTCTAGTGATTGACTGGAGGACTGCAGTTTATCTCAATCTAGATTCAGTCAGTCTCCTTCTCTTTACTTCACTGAGACTCCTGAAAACCCATTGCCGATTCAGGAGATTTCACCTTTATCTTTAACACTGGCTTCACATTTATGGATATTTCTGTACCTCTGAGACTGATATACTTCTAGAGTCCTTTAAAAAGAGAACATAAATTTACTCTTAAAATGTATAGATGAAGAGTATGGTAATGACTCTTATTAAAAACTAAACATTCATTTATTCATTTTCTGTTCGATCCAGCATATGTTTTTACGCCGCGGATGCCCTTCCACAGGGCTTAAAGTATTCCGGCACCGTGCCGGATCTCCGAAAATTTTAGAGCAGTGGTTCTCAAACAGTGGTGCGCAGAAGAATCGCTGAATAATAAAAGAATAAAATGAACACACTTTTAACCCTTTGACGCGTACGATAACACGGAGACTCATGTGATCGGACAGCATTGGCTGTTCCCTGAAGTGTATGATAATGCTAGTGTGCCTTTAAAGGTGCAGTATGTAAGTTTGACACCCAGTGGTTGAACTAGGTATTGCACTCCTGGATCATAATAAAAGTACGCTAGGATGCCAGATTGTGTACAGGAGCGAGCGATTTAAACTGTGTTCTAAATAAAAGCAACGACACGCGATAGAGGGAATTTTTTCCATATTAAAAGGAGTTTTTTGTCCTAACCAACACCTCGAATTGATATATTAGAAATGGCTTCTATTTCTCACAGCTGAACAACAGAAACCTATGACAGCTAGATCACCTCAGGTAAGCCTTGTGTGCTTTATTCTGTGCTAAATGCTAACAATGCGAGTTTGAATGCATTTTACATGGCATTTGTTGCCATATACTGAAAGCAGAAAGTTCACCTCAGATCTTGAAAATACAATAAACCGTCTGAAATTGAACTTTAGAACTAAACACATATGAGTGATTCAGCATCTACATTGATGTTAAAGTGGGTTAACATGTATTAAATAGATTCTAAACCTTACCGTTTCGTGAGCGAGTGCATATTCTGTGCTTCTGAAAGGCTGTATTTACATTTCTGCCGTGTCTCGTCTGGTGCAAACAGCCAAATAGCTGATCACTGCCTCTCTCGTCACAGCGTGTTGTTAGGACACGCGGTTACAATGTAACCTGCTCACCTAATGTTTACGTTCATAATATTTATGTAATTTGCTAATTAATAACCTCATGTGGAACTGCATCTGTCTCCCATACTGTTCTTTTTGGTCACGGACGCATGCTTTCAGAGTCTTTCTGAATGAATGAATGAAATACGCTGTTTTCCAACAAGGCAACCCAGGGTGCTGAATTATAATTGGTTAAACTGGCATCGTGCATATGAAATTTATCTAAACAAAGACAGAGTTCCGGCACGGAAAACCCATTTTCAAAGCAGAATATCTGACTTCAGCATTGTTTTTCAGTTAAACAAGTATGTTCACTTGGGATGTTTCTTAAATATCTGCACACATATTATGGTATTTTTATGCTTTAGAAGAGTCAAAAACTTACATACAGCACCTTTAATGTTTACTTTAGTGCATCACGTCATCAGATGTTGAAAATCAGTCCGATTGGCGCAGAGCCAGAGGAAAATGCGCACGGCGCTTACAGAGCAGATACACACGCGCTAGAGAAGCCCTTCTGCAGACCGGTGCTGTTGTGTTGCCGTTTCAGTTACTGCAAACTCGGGATTTTCCCCATGCTGCATCACTGGTAAAATAATTATTACAAATGTGTTAAATGTGTGCTCGTAGTTGTGTAAAATAATGCGTGTTTTCGCATATTATAAAGTTATCGGTTTTGTAAAGCAGTGTACGCAGCTTTCGGTTTAGTTAGTTACCTCAGATTTAATTTGGATGTGGTACTTGGAGAGACAATTTTTGTCTGAGGTGGTACTTGGTGAAAAAAAGTTTAAGAACCACTGTTTTAGAGCCTGCGCATGCGGTTTAATTAGGAATGTTTAAAATAATTGTTTAACCGTTAACCAAAGGGTGCGTTTGTAACCAATTAATGGTATCAGTTAAATGATTAAAAAAATATTATTTGAGATATTTTTAAAGTTTGGCTGCATAAGGGACCGATCACAGCGAACGTGCTTTTGTGTTGAGAGGGGCATCTGTTGAATGTTTTACTAACGGCCGCGAGTGTTTTACACGCTGCTTATGCGCCCTGGGCGCCTTGCGTTTTGTCATTACGCGTTATGCGCTCAAGCTGAAAAAGCATGTTACGTCAGTCGTGTCTTTTTCATTCTTCAATCAAATGAAAGCACTGCAGGGTTTCTGTTGAGGTGACAGCAGGGGTTGTGTTGTCAAGGCGACTACGTCGAGCTTTTAATGATGGAGGAGAGACTTGTGGTCGCTGTTTCAAGTTATCCAGAGCTGTAAGACTTTACAGATCTTGAATGTCCAACGCAATCTCAGGGCAATTCGTAACTTTTTGATTTAGTGGCTAATTCGTATGAATTCGTACGATCTAATTCGTACAATTTAGTACGATTTGCTCATTACCCAATGACGGTTGGGTTTAGGGGTGGGGTTGGGTGCCACGGCTCCTTTTTAAAATCATATTTTCGTTTGACTCAACTCGTAAGAATTCGTACGAATTAGCCACTAAACTGAAAAAACGTAAAATACCTACGTTTCCTCGTGAGATCAGGCTGGAATATCACAATGTTATTAAGAATAACAAATTTAATATCGACAGCAACACGACTCGCGCACAATACGGGTCAGCTCAGCTGATTCAGTCGTTTCCTGGTGACATACAAAAGAGCACCGCACTTCTTTTTTTTCTTGTCAACATTAAAGGCAGTGCGGTTCGCCTCGAGTTTTTGGAACGGAAAGGCGTGCTCTTTTTTGATCGGCCCCTAAATGTGCATTAAATGTTTATTAACTCTCAGGACAGTAACACGTGGAAACACACGTGTCTACAGACGTATTTTGCCAGAGAACCAAAATGAAAGAAGGATATTTCTGGTCACAGTTTGACACAGACGAGTTGACATAAACCAGCGCTGATGCTTGATGCAAACTTAACAAACAGGCTATTGATGATTTAGTGTACAACCAACAAACCAACCTTTCTTTCATTAGGAAAATTACGGTTATTAAGAGTTCTTATATAATATCAGTTTTAAAATAGCCTACATAATCTACCAATCAAACAAATCCAAAAATTTTCGAACTCCGCACCAAACTGAGGCTTTCATTTTACAGCTTATAAAACTTGTATGCAAATTAATGCAATATCATGTAAACAACAAAATTGTTATACAGAAAGTCAACATATGCCTTGGGGTTCATTGTCATTTTCTTTTATCACACGCAGCGTGCGCGCACATGAACTGTGAGTGAGTGACATTTGCACTGCGTTAACTAATCAGGAGCTTGCTCTTGTAGGGGCGTGCTTGTGACGTGTAGCGCCTGTTGTTGGTGTCCCGAGGGGAAATCCTCTTGCCGACACCGGACAACAGTTTATCAAACTGGGCTCGGCTCAGTTGGAAGCACCGCTGAAAGCCTCCATCATCCAGGTTCAGTTTCTGGAGGAGTTGATGAACTCACAGAGCACCTCTGAAAGGATCTAGTGGACTCAGACACTGCTCCAAACAAACCGACGCTGTTTTTCAGCCTTCATAAAGCACATAAACAGTTATTCTCTATATAAAATCCATGTAAGCCACTTAGCAATGAAGCTAGAGTCCCCAAGCAAGCCCTGCCCATGATGCGAATCCGCATCTATTGTGAGGTGAATTTGAAGCGAGTAAACTAAAGTTGTTCACGGATCTATTTACGCGCGAATATCCGGGCGTGCCGCTTCTGGTGTGAACACAGCATTACAGTTAAGTTTCTCTATACAATATGATGATAACACCTTTAATGAAGTCAGATTAATTAAAATGGAGTCAGATAAATAATTAATTTAATTAATCATCCTTCAACTGCTTTCAGTTTCTGGTTATTGATTCAGAATAGCAGCGTAAGCTTCAAACCTTATGTGTAATATAAAATAGTTATTAGACAATTCCTTATATAAAAGAGCATTACCACTGAACTCAATAGTCAAAGACAGAATGTTTATTTTGACTTTTCATTGTTTATCTGTTTCCTCTTTTAGAGGAGGTTCCTGCTGAAAAATCCAGCTTAAACCAGCCTAAGCTGGTTGGCTGGTTTTAGCTGGTCGACCAGCCTGGTTTTAGAGGGGTTTTGGCCATTTCCAGCCTGGTCTTAGCTGGTCAGGCTGGAAAATGACCAGCTTAAACCAGCTAAAACCAGCTTGACCAGCCTGGTTTAAGCTGGACATAGCTGGTTTTGGCTGGTCAAGCTGGTTTTAGCTGGTCAACTTCCAGCTAAGACCAGGCTGGAAATGGCATGTAAACATGCAAATGTAAAGGTTGTTTTTTGAAGGAATTAGCCATTTTTAATGTTTTCTATTCAGACCAAATCAATTGATGGTCATTGTTTTTTTAATATAATACACTTTCTGTTTTATTTTTCATTTGCCTTCATATTCTAGTGAGAAAATACTTTTCTAAGGAAACACACGAATTATTTTTTAAGTTTGTAATATCTTTTTATCCTTTTAGAAATGCTAATTTTGATAGTATTTAAATAAGACTTTTATTTTGGTGTGAGCCAGTGACGTGATAACTGCGACGCACTCCTGTCTCTGTGGTCCATAAAAGGTTTGTGCTTTAAAGATTTTAGGTTTAATAAAAAAACGATATATTCGTTAGCTAGTTTGTGTTTTCAGTCGATGCTATAAAATAATTATTCAACAGAAAATGTAACGCGACACTCTATATACTTAAAAACGGTAAAGGCGCGTCTCGTTTCTCTCTCCGTATCGTGAATCTGTTAGTAAACATGAGTTCAGGCGCTGGCGAATAGACTCCGAGTCATTTGAATCAAATTTTTCTCGAAATGATTCACTTTTGAGTCGCATCACCGCACGCTGATGAAAACAACTGTGTAAAACAACAAACATGTGAGTGACAAGTTTTACTGACCAACATAATGTAGAGATCATATATAGAAATGATATAGCTAATATTGAGGGTATATTTTGTAACATTTTCTACATCTGTAGAGCTTGTTTTGAGTGTTTTATTATCTACTCAGATGATTTAAGGTCACCTCTCCCTCACCACACTGAATAGTGAACTAGAGAGCAGATTGAGACACAGATTGAGTGTGTGGATTTCTCTTATTTCTGTTCGTTGTTCTCATTTTAAACAGGACAAAGTGTCCAAACACAGAGGAAAACTCCTGGTGAAGCGACTGATCTTCACACTATTATAAAGATGGCGTTTATTAAAGAGGAGAGTGAAGACCTGAAGATTGAAGACACATTCAAACATGAAGATCCACAGGAACAAACAGGTTGGTTTTCATTCTCAAAGATCAACGCACTCATTAAATGTCTGCTTTTACAGCATGCCACATGGTAAATCCTGAAAACCTTTAGATCTCCATCCATCAGCTCAGCAGCTCATTGCAGATTTTCTGTTGGGGTTGACCACACATTTATTAGGAGCTTGTGTTTTGTATGTGAAAGGAAATCTCAAATGCTCTAAGAACTTTTTCACAAAATTTACAGCAAATTTGTTTCATTTTTTGCTGCTTAAAACATATTAACACATCTTAATTGTTTATTGCGTTTGTGACATCACATCAAGAGTCTGTTCTTCATACCTCGCTTAAATGATCTAAGACACGGATGTTCAAACTCGGTCCTGGAGGGCCGGTGTCCTGCATAGTTTAGCTCCAACTTGCTTCAACACACCTGCCTGGAACTTTCTAGTATACCTAGAAAGAGCTTGATTAGCTGGTTCAGGTGTGTTTAATTGGGGTTGGAACTAAAATATGTAGGACACCGGCCCTCCAGGACTGAGTTTGGACATCCCTGATCTAAGATGATTTGGCAGATCCCGGATCTTTTAATCTTGATAACTGATCTCTGGCTTATTTGGTTCTTCAAACAAGTTCGCGAATCAGATTAAAATGTTAAGATGAACTGATCTGAGATCGCTGCGTGTGTTTGTGAAGGACAGATCTATCGATCCTTGAAATCATGGATCAGCAATGCAACGATTTTTTCTTATGCATTAGTAATTTACAAATACAGCAAAAACAGGCAACAAATAAAAATTCCAAAGATAATTGAAATAAAAAAATAAATTAATTCAAAACACATGGAAGACATTCATAATAGCTTACAATAGCCTCAGGCCCCGTTTACACTAATGCATTTTCGTTTTAAAACGCATACGTTTTGCTACGGTTATGCCATCCGTCCACACTATGCCGGAGTTTTCGAGGCCCCAAAACGGAGCGTTTTGAAAACGCTGGAGAGGTCGTTTTCATTCTAAAACGCTTCTGCTCCGTCTCAGTGTGGATGAGGGAAAACGGAGACATCTGAAAACGGAGGTGTGACTGCTGAGATTCGCTACCTGATTGGGGCTTTTGGGTCATTGCGTATCCTTCCCTTATTTGTCAAGCCCCTATCACATGACTATAACGCTACCGGAAGACGGCAGACCAGCCTTCACTGTAAACAACAACATTGACACAGAAACGGGAGCGTTGTTTGCACTATTGTTCGTTTTAGGCGCCATTGTGCAGTTAAACTCTGCCTCTTTTACTACAGCAGCTGCATATATTCGCAAGAGGCAAGCTATTGTTCGAGCACTCGCCAATCGCTCGCGTTCATCGTTCAACCAGCGTTTGTTGACTAACAATAACCAAATGTCGAGCGAGACACATGCTTCCTGTTTATACTTGAACGCGCATGCCCAGAGTGCGCGAATGGTCACGTGATACATGTTTTTGGTGGAGTAGTGTGGACGGAGATCTGTTTAGAAACCCTAGTGTGGACGCGGATCGTTTTTGATCTAAAACGCCGTTTCAAAACGAAAACGCATTACTGTAAACGGGGCTTGAGCCTTCACATTTTTTGCAGTTTTAAAAGACTTCATTAACAGAATAAGTTTGTTAACAAAAACCTTGTATAAAGGAGGAGATTTACCATTTATTTACCAAGTATTTACCATTTAAAATAATAAAATGAACAAAATTGTTAATTTGTTTATCATCATTTTCAAAATAACAAATAATTTCTTTCACATTCAATGTCATCAACAGATTATTTTTAGCAGTATAATCAGAAAAACTGACACTCAACAAATGAGTAACATAATGATTCCTCACTGTTTTTACAAAATGAACATTCTTTCTCGATATCTAAAAGTTTGGAAAGTGACACGTTGGTTGGGTATACTTCATGTAAAATCTTTTAATGAGTTTCTCTTTATTTGAAATCGAGAATTTGTACGGTCGCAGCCATGCTTTTCTCCAATTAACCTCCCATAATAAATAATCCCCAAAAAATTTCCCTCTTGGAATTAGGGTTGGGCTATGTTGACCAATTTAGCATCGTACGATGTCTAATGTGAAACATCGCGATGGACGATGACATTGTCTTCATAGGCGGAGGTGAATAAATTATTTATGAATAATGAATTCACAACGAATTAATCATTTTTAGCCTACCGTTTCAATGACCTGGTCTTTGTTTTACCCATAACCAAATCATAAATAAATAAAGATAAGTTACACACAAATTACCACCTGTCAATCACTTTTTCCGCGGGACTCTGACATGAGTAGGCAGAGTGATCCGTGTCAGTCATTTGTTTGGTGCGGTGGATGGCGGAGGGGTGTCGCGGACGAAAGTGAGCGGCGTGGGGGTTGCTCGCGGACAACAGTGAGCGGCGCTGAGGTGTCGCGGGCGAAAGTGAAGAGGGTTGGGGAGACGCGGAACAAAGTGAAAATGAACAGTTGACAGGAGAGGAGGGCGGTTGAGGAGGGAGATCGATAAAATGAGGTGCCGGATCCGGCGTGTTCCGGCACAAATTAAGCCCTGGATAGAGACAAGATTAATTAAATATCACGTTTAACAACTATAGTGAGACGCGATCCACTATCATCCTTGATAAACTGTCCGACGTACACTGTTCTCTGGAGCTCGGACGAGCGTATGAGAGTGGCTGTGTGTGTGGGTGTGGTCAGGTGATGTGCGTTTTCAGTGGATGGAGGGCTGTTCAGAAATGCTAGATGAAACACCAGTGTGGACGTGGGTCATTTTCGTTCTAAAATGCCATTTTAAAAGTAAGCTGTATTAGTGTAAACTGGCCCTGAGTGTGTATTTTTCATGAGCGGGTTTGCGACGGGGGCGGGGCGATGGATCGCGATGCCAGCTCACCATCGTGATGTCTATTGGCCATCGGCCCAACCCTACTTGGAATGACTCTTGATACTTGCCTTAAGTCTTTATTAGTACTTTTTTTTGTCAAATATATTTTTACCATTTATCATGAAATTACATTTTTTATCTTCTATCTTATAATAGGTCAAATAACTGCACATTAAACTAACGAGTCCCGAGGGGATAGCTTTAATCACTGTCAAATTCTTTCAATTTAACAGGAAAATTGAACTTGGATCAAGATGATTCATATGAATAGATCCTTAACCTGTTAGCCTTCACTCAATTTTGGGGATTTATACCTACCTAAATTTAAACAGTAACAGTTCCTGACTCCAGTAAGCTACCAACACAAACTAGGTATCATTGGAAAGAAGACACTTTGAGCTTTACTGTGGTAAAAGGGGAAGTTATATGTTAAAAAATATAAAAAGTTATACATTATGAAGTTATGAGAAAAAAAAATTGTATTGTGTTCAATATTTGTTTTCCCATATACAAACACAGGAAAACATTAATGTAATGTCCTATAAAAAATATGACTTGAAAGCCAAGTGTCTCATGAGTTTATATTTCAAATTTGATGAAGATAGCATGCAAAATGGGATTTCTGTAAAATGTTTTCTGAGACTATATCGGTGTCCTCCTTTTCCTCACCGTCAGAGGCACTTTCTCAAAAACAATCATCCCAAACTGAAACCTTTACAGTTGCTGAATAATTTGGTCTACATTCACAGTTTATGTATCTTTTAAAAGAAGACACTCTGGGCTTTATTTTCCATCATCTAGAGTTTATAATGCTAAAAATAAAAAAAAGTTAGAGATGCTTAAGTAATGTAAAAAAAATTGCACCGCACTAAACATTTTATTATTTCATAAACAAATGTGTGAAATCAGTCCTGGAGCAACACATAAAAGTAATGGGTCAAAAGCTACACATCTCCTGAGTATATGTTTTGAATTTGATGTCAAAATCATGCAAAATAAAATTTCTGGATCTATTTTTCTGAGACAATGTCTTGTGATTTTCTCCCTCTCTTTGTTTGTGGAGAAGCAGTCTGATGTACTGGGGTTTCTAACACAACTCTTTTAGTCTTTTCACATACCACAAATTTTTAATTGTAAAACAATAGACAGAAACGTACTGTATATTATGAATGATTTATTTGAGCACAAGAAGTACATTGTGTGAAATATGTCCAGTGCATATGCAACAAAAAAAGTCAGAAGAGTTGTTGTTATGCTATCTCACTTTGCTCCAGTCTGCTGCTTGTAATCCACTCCAGCAGATTCAGCTACGTGACAACAAAAAAAAAAAAAAAAAAACAGAATTAGGATTCTATTGTAAACAACTGTATTTCCCCCCTTGAGTAGCAAACACGATTTACTCTGATGCCCTTTTATTGATAGGATAATTATGACAGATAGCTTATCTTATAGCAGTCATTCAGATAAATGGCAAACATATGATAATGCCAAACATTACTGAAAGATTATCGCTACCGGAGATACATTCACACTTACATTCACACTTATACAAGCAAGCTCCACAGAAGAACTGAGACGTAAACAAATGTAATAAAAACTCACCGTTAGAAAATGCCAGAGTGCTCTTCATCCAGGTCATGTAAGTATCAGTTCTCCTCAGACATATTCTCCTCTTCGCTTCAAACTAACTCTCAAAACTCTCTTTAGCAGAACAAAACTTTGACGATGTATTTTCATTGTTTACCAGCAGCTCTGCCGTTAGCTCAAACTGCTAACAGATGTGCAGTGTGCAGCAGGGGGCAGGCAGGTGCGTCGCGTGATGATTGACAGATCGCTGAGCCAGTGACAGCAAAGAGCGTGCAAATATACAACCCACAGCCAATAGGTGTTCATATATTGAATATATGATACAGCCATTGGCTAAACTCTCTGTCAGTCAAACTTAGTAGGAAGTAGGAAGTGCTATAATCAGATGACAGGCTATGCTGATCAAAACATGCGGCTTTGTTTAGATTTTAGTAACTATAACTTTGACTTTTTATTCAGTTTTTGGTCTCATTTTGTCTGTAACACTGTAAGCTATGACATCGAGTTGCGTTTTACTACAAAGACGCCGTTTTCGCGTGTAAGTAACATGGTAAAGCATGGTAAAACAGGTCTCGGGCAGAAATTGTGACATAAACAAATGAATAACCACCCAAAATTCAACACTACTGTGTCGGTGGACTAAATGTGCTTGATGGGATGTTTTTCTGTGGACTCTTACCTTTCAAAATAAACCGTGATGTACAGCAAAGAATGCGTGTGTGTGTTGTTATTACTATTGATAAACATTGACATGTGGAAAAACAGCGCCCCTGGATGCTTCAGGGCGTCCGCGTCGGGTTGAAGGGTAAAGGGTGATGAATCGAATGAATCGAATAAATCACTTACATATAGCAACCCATGTTCAAACCATTTCTCCAGAAATAAACTCTTTCCCTTAACCGTAATCAATTCGTTATTCCAAATTTTCATTCTGTGAGGAGAAAAATTATGAGTTCCCAAGCCAAGAGTGCTTGCTCAAGAAATTTAGGTAATTTTGATGGTGAAAAATTGCAAGTCAAAAGAAACTTGAGACTTATTGTTCATATCTATATAATCTAATATCTCAAAACCACCATTGCATTTCTTCTCTGCCAATACTGAATTTTTAAGCTGGTGATGTTTGTTTTTCCAACAAAAATGTACTAATAATTTATTAATTTCTTAACCAACAAAATCAGGAATAAATAAAGACAGTCCTGGGAAAATAAATCTGGACAAGCCTTCTACCTTTGTTAATAAACTTCTACCTATAAAGGAAAGATCCCTTCTTAACCAGTTGTCAAAAATCTTTTTTATTTTTTGTTGTTAAAATTAAGTTGCTGCCTCACTAATAAGTTTTTGGATATAAAAATTCCTAAATATTTAACACATTCTTTAACTGGAATATAAAGCAACAATTGCTCACCGGAAGAATCTCACATTTTTTAAGATTTAAATGAGGCGTTTGAAAAAAACGTTAACTAAATCAATTGCAGTTTTAGTTTGACACTTATCTTTCAAAAATAGAGTTGTATCATCCACCAATTCTGATATTTTTATTTCTCTATCAAATAAAAGTTATGCCATTTCAAATTTGGATTTTTAATTATACTAATTGCTAATAATTCCGCGACAGTCAAAAACAAATATGGAGAAATTGGGCAACCTTGCCTCACAGCCCTATTGATAAAAAATCTTTTAGTTGTACAGGGAGTGCAGAATTATTAGGCAAGTTGTATTTTTGAGGATTAATTTTATCATTGAACAACAACCATGTTCTCAATGAACCCAAAAAACTCATTAATATCAAAGCTGAATATTTTTGGAAGTAGTTTTTAGTTTGTTTTTAGTTTGAGCTATTTTAGGAGGATATCTGTGTGTGCAGGTGACTATTACTGTGCAGAATTATTAGGCAACTTAACAAAAAACAAATATATACCCATTTCAATCATTTATTTTCACCAGTGAAACCAATATAACATCTCAACATTCACAAATATACATTTCTGACATTCAAAAACAAAACAAAAACAAATCAGTGACCAATATAGCCACCTTTCTTTGCAAGGACACTCAAAAGCCACACACACACAGCAACCACAGCCTCCCAGACACTGTTCAGAGAGGTGTACTGTTTTCCCTCCTTGTAAATCTCACATTTGATGATGGACCACAGGTTCTCTATGGGGTGCAGATCAGGTGAACAAGGAGGCCATGTCATTAGTTTTTCTTCTTTTAGACCCTTTCTTGCCAGCCACGCTGTGGAGTACTTGGACGCGTGTGATGGAGCATTGTCCTGCATAAAAATCATGTTTTTCTTGAAGAATGCAGACTTCTTCCTGTACCACTGCTTGAAGGTGTCTTCCAGAAACTGGCAGTAGGACTGGGAGTTGAGCTTGACTCCATCCTCCACCCGAAAAGGCCCCACAAGCTCATCTTTGATGACACCAGCCCAAACCATTACTCCACCTCCACCCTGCTGGCGTCTGAGTCGGACTGGAGCTCTCTGCCCTTTATTGATCCAGCCATGGGCCCGTCAAGACTCACTCTCATTTCATCAGTCCATAAAACCTTAGAAAAATCAGTCTTGAGATATTTCTTGGCCCAGTCTTGACGTTTCAGCTTGTGTGTCTTGTTCAGTGGTGGTTTTTCAGCCTTTCTTACCTTGGCCATGTATTGCACACCTTGTGCTTTTGGGCACTCCAGTGATGTTGCAGCTCTGAAATATGGCAAAACTGGTGGCAAGTGGCATCTTGGCAGCTGCACGCTTGACTTTTCTCAGTTCATGGTTCCGTTCTCAGTTTATTTTTTTCCAATATCCGCAAACTGAATTACCTTTACACCCATCAAAAGATATCGATATTAATTTGTGATCTGATGGAGGGGCACAAATAATTTTTGTTTCTGAAACATGTTGAATTAAATCACGTGGAATTAGGCAAAAGTCTATTCTTGATTTTAAAGATAAAGAGCTATTACTTAAGGGAATTGGCGTTCAAATATCTCCATACATCTAGAATTTGCAACTTGTCAGTTATAAAGGAATATAAATCTGAAAATCTTGAACTAGTAATTTTAGAGGGGAAACGATCGACAGCGTCATTTGGGGCATCGTTGAAATCACCACCTATAATTATCTTTCCGTCTTTGTACTTCTTCTTTAAATCTGTTATTGTATCACCAATCTTTTTAAACAGTTCTAAATTATGTGTTCTGACATTATATCCATATATCCGTATTAATGTAGAGTTGTCCAATTTAACAGTCAATATAATCCATCTTCCATTATCTGAACAAAAAAGTTTCCACAACTTTGCCTTTAAACTTTTTAAAGAAAATTGCCACACCTGCTGAGTGATTGGATCCATGACAAAAAATGGCATAATCTCCCCATTAAGTTTTCCAGAAATTAGAATCAGAGTCAGATGAATGAGTCTCTTGAAAAAAAAGAACTTGAGCTTCTGTGTGTCTTCCAAAAAGAAAAATAGCCTTTCTTTTACAGGGTTTCCGCGGGGTCTTAAAAAGTCTCAAATTTAATAATCTAAATTTTAGGCCTTAAAAAGTCTTAAATTAAAGTCTTATTTTTCCGATGTCCATGTAATGTTGCGTTCACACCAGACGCGGAAGAAGCGTAATGCGTGAGTGATTTACATGTTAAGTCAATGCAAAGGAGACAATAGACATCCTGCAGCGCGATACGCGCGAATTGAGCGTTTTGTGCGTTTGACGCGCTTACCACGCAAATCGCGCAAATTGCTAGAGTTGAAAAATCTGAACTTGTGCGGACATTCATGCCGCGTTAACCAATCGCGAATCCGCGTCTGTTCTGAAGTGAATTTGACGCGAGAATGAAGCGGAGTTTGGCGCGCAAATGAAGCGAGTAAACTCAAATGTTCATGCGTCTATTTACGCGCGATTATCCGCGCGTTCCGCATCTGGTGTGAACGCAGCATAACGGTACATCTAATGCGCATTTAAATTCTGTTTTGTTGTTGTTGCTTGGTTTTCGTGGTGTTGTAGTCCTTTACTTCACTAGTCCTAATGTAATTTGCGGTATTACAACTACAAATGAGACCAGCATGCAAATCATGCATAGCCAATCAGCTTTCTGTTATTGGGCCCAGTGCGCGCGGCGAATGTGACGTCATCGCTGTGTTTGCGGAGGTTCGCTTTCGGTGCGCGCGACATGATTTTGGCTGGCAGAGTGAACAGATTTCGAGTGAACAGTTCGTCCGGTTTCGCCGTGTTTATTTGAGTTGAATATGAGACGCTTTGAAGAGATTTTGTCTGAAACAGGTATGAGTGTACAATACTTATACAATAATTATTGACTAGAAATTGCAACAGCCGTGGAAAAGGAGGAAAGTTGTTCATGTTGCCATTCACTCTGCAGATCCCTCGCACACTCTCATACTGAATGTAACCCCAAACCATGATTTATCCTTCACCAAACTTGACTGATTTCTGTGGGAATCTTGGGTCCATGCGGGCTCCAGTAGGTCTTCTGCAGTATTTGTTATGATTGGGATGCAGTTCAACAGATGATTCTTCAGAAAAATCCACCCTCTGCCACTTTTACAAATGATCAACTAGAAGTCAAGTCATTATTTGTTGCTCTTACAACTGAGATCAATGACGAGACTTTTGTCAAGTAGTGTACTGTTGAACCATTTCTGAGCACTGCTTCTTGTGTTTTCAGACACAAAAAGGTGTTCTTTGTGAATAGGTCCTAAATTGTTGCAATGCTGTGATCTTTTCTGTCTAACATTAGTTAGGATTTTGCTTTGACAGGCTTTTCTTTGGAGAAACGCTTAATACTTAATTACTCGTTTGTGTTCTGACCAGGCCTGGATTAAGAATTCAGAGCCCCCTACCCGGCCGAACCCTTATAGTTGAATTAAAAAAATAAAAATAATATATAGATTTTTTTTTATTACAGCATTCTGTTTAGTTACAAAAAGAAAGAAAAAAAACTTGCATGCTTTTTATTGATGGTGTCATTTTCTGACAATTTAAATATAATGATAATAATAATAATACTAATGAGAATCAGCACCTCCAAGTCTGAGGCCATGGTGTTCCACCGGAAAAAGGTGCTTTGTCATCTCCAGGTTGGAGAAAAGTCCTTACCCCAGGTGGAGGAGTCTAAGTATCTTGGGGTTTTGTTCACGAGTGAGGGAAGAATGGAACGTGAGATTGACAGGCGAATTGGTGCAGCGGAAGCAGTAATGTTATCAATGTACTGGTCTGTTGTGGTAAAGGAGCTGAGCCGAAAGGCAAAGCTCTTGATTTACCGGTCAATCTACGTTCCTACTCTCACCTATGGTCATGACTGAAAGGACAAGATCTCGGATACAAGCGGCCGAAATGAGTTTCCTTCGCAGGGTGGCAGGGCGCACCCTTATAGATAGGGTGAGCATCTCTGTCACCTGAGAGGAGCTCAGAGTAGAGCCGCTGCTCCTCCACATCGAGAGAAGTCAGCTAAGGTGGCTCGGACATCTGTTTTAGATGCCTTCTGGACGCCTACCTAGGGAGGTGTTCCAAGCATGTCCCACCGGGAGGAGGCCTTGGGGAAGACCCAGGACACGCTGGAGGGATTATGTCTCTCGGCTGGCCTGGGAACCCCTCGGGATCCCCCCGGAGAAGCTGGAGGAAGTGTGGAAGGGAGAGGGAAGTTTGGGGTTCTCTCCTGATCCCTTGTTTATACTTCTGCATCGAGTGATCGACGTGACCCATGGCGCATGGCTTGCGCGTTGCCGTGCATTTATACTTCTGCCATCTAGAGCTCCTTCACGGGACTCAATACTTGTAAACACCCGCTACATCGGGTTCGCGCGGCTCTCACCCCCGCCCACACTCGTCAGCGCTACCAAGCCGATCAATCACAGAGCTTGCGCTATGCGTCGTTGCGATTATGTAGTTACATTTTTTGAGAGGTGCATGTCAGCGTCGGCGAGGGCTATGCGTCCACGTGCAGGCTGCGCCAGAGCATATGTGTGCGCTTGACGCAGAAGTATAAATCAGCCTTAAGATTGCTGCCCTTGCAACCCAGTCCCGGAAAAGCGGTAGAAAATGAATGAATGAATGAATGAATGAATAATAACACTAATATTAGGCAACTACTATTTGGTAAGAGGAAAATATATAGTTGTCTAAGCAAAATGTGCCCTGTGCCCATAATGCCCATTGGTTAATCCGGCCCGGGTTCTGACACATGTGCTTGGTTTTGTACTTTATAAATAAAATGTTTGGTCTTTTAAAAACACTGTTGTAATACATTGATTGAGCCACTAAGCATTGTTCTTATGATGTTTTCCAAGAGAAGGAAAATGCGAATTACTCCCAATTGTGTTAGTAAATGCAAGGCTATTTATGAAATCCAGGCATAACACTGTGTGACAACGTTTCAAATGTTTTATAGCCTACAGCTAATCAATCTGCCAGATTCTGGAGTGCATTACAGGTCTAAAGAAAATGATAAATAATCTTAAATAAAACTAATACATTTATAGAGATGGTATATAAGTATTTACCTTCACTCACCTGGGAAATGGAGGCAACTTGAATGGTTTGTGAGCACAATTAAGTGCAAAAAATTAAGCACGAAAAATACACACTCAGGCCCTGTTTACACTAATACGTCTTAGTTTTAAAATGGCTTTTTAGATTGAAAAGGATCCACGTCCACACTGGCATTTCACCTAGCATTTCTGAACATCCCTCCATCCACACTATTGACCTTATTCTTCAACGCGGAAGTGCGCTCGTTTTTGCGATTGTTTTAGAACTTCCGATTCAGTTGCCTATGGGAGAAATGACTAGGAATAATAAACGGCTGAAAACGGTCAAACTACTCGCTCTACAAACAAGTGTTTGCATGATTATACAGACAAAATAGAATAATATAATGGGAAAACCTCAGTTTGCAACATCAAGCAGCAGAACGGGCTGTTTTTAACATCTAAAAATGAATGGAAGTGAATGAGACCGGAAGTCTCGAGCCAAAATGACTCAAATGGCTGCGCCCGCTCGTACGCAGAGAATAAGGTGAATAGTGCTGAAAACGCACATCACGTGACCATACACACACTCTGGCATGTGCTTCAGCAGTATATGTGCACATCTGAACTCCAGCAGTCAGCGGGTGCTTTGAGCACAAAACCCCAGAGAGCAGTGCACGTCGGACAGTTTATCAAGGATGTACCGTTGGATCGCGTCTCACTATAGTTGTTAAACATAATATTTAATTAATCTCATCTCTATCTAACGACTCTTCTGTCTTTTGAATCTATCAGGTAACGTGTCAGTAGCGTCAGTACACTGCTTAAATCTTTCGCTTTTACGCTTTTACGCTTGTAAAAACCTCTGATACGTTTGGTTGTGCACCTTTTTTACCAACCAAGTTTGTTGACGCCTTTATAATGACACATCACTCTGCCTATTCATGCCACTCTGCCTAATCCTGCGGAAAAAGTGATTGACGGGTAGTAATTTGTGTGTAACTTATCGTTATTTATTTATGATTTGGTTATGGGTAAAACACAGACCATGCGGGTCAGGTAGTTGAAATGGTAGGCTACAAATAATTAATTCGTTATGAATTAATTATTCATAAATAATTAATTCACAGCTGCCTACAATGACGATGCCATCGTCCATCGCGATGTTTCACATTAGACATCATACGATGCCAAATTGGTTGACATTGCCAAACTCTAGTGACAACACATTATCTTTAATAAACCAGTTGTCCTATGTCAGGCAGTAAGAGCATTGGTAACTGTCAGCCTTTGCGTGTCTTAAATAATGAGTTTAAAATATAAACATGCTGAGATTATGTAAAATGCCTCTTTAGCAATTTAGTGCTTATACGTTTGTACATGTTTTGGGGTTTGATACCTAAATTAATTTGTTGTTTTTACCTGTTGCTTTGTGCCTGTAACTTGAGTTTAGCTTGTTTTCTTTTTCTCTTTAGAGCCGATGGTGCTGAAACAAGAGACTCAAGAACTGAATGAAATGGAAGAGAAAGATCAGTTTGAGAAAAACCAAGACTTAATGACTGATGAGAAGTTTACCAAGACGAAAAAGACTTCACCTCGTAGAAGAGCTCAAAAAACCAGACGTAATGGTAATTTTACTTGTTGTCAATGTGGGAAAAGTTGTGCTAAAAAACACAACCTTATAGTCCATATTAGAACTCACACCAGAGAGGAGCCTTACTCTTGTCCTGAGTGTGGAAGGAGTTTCAGCCAAAAGAACCACCTTACAGCTCAAATAAGAATTCACACTAGAGAGAAGCCTTTCTCATGCGATCAGTGTGAGATCAGATTCAGCCAAATACAAAACCTTAAAGTTCATATGAGAGTTGACACGGGGGAGAAGCCATTTGCCTGCCAACACTGTGGAAAGTGTTTCATGCGATTACAAATCCTTAGCCTTTACAAACTTCACACTGGAGAGAAGCCTTATGCTGTGTTCACACCAGACGCGGAACGCGCGGCTAAATCGCGCTATTTGCGAGTAAATAGACGCGTGAACATTTGAGTTTACTCGCTTCATTCGCGCGTCAGACTCCGCTTCAAATTCACTTCAGAACAGACGCGGATTTGCGTCATGGGCAGGGCTTCTGTCTGCCCGGTGTAGCTTCGTTGCTAAATGGCTAACATGGATTTTATTGATAAAATAACTGTGTTTATGTGCTTTATGAAGGCTGTAAAACAGCGTCGATACGTTTGGAGCAGTGTCTGAGTCCACTAGATACTTTCAGAGGTCCACCCAGCTCTGTGAGCTCATAAACTCCTTCAGAAACTTAACCTGGATGACGGAGGCTTCCAGAGGTGCTTCTGACTGAGCCAAGCCCAGTTTGATGAACTGTTGTCGGTGTTGGCTGGAGGATTTCCCCAGGACACCAACAACAGGTGCTACGTCACAATCATGCTCCCACAAGAGCAAGCTCCTGATTGGTTAACGCGGCGCGAATGTCTGCAGAATGTCAGCCATTTGCGCGTTAAGCGCGTAAAAAACGCTCAATTCGCGTCATTCGCGCCATCGCGCCGCAAGATGCCTATTCGCGTGTTTGCATTGACTTAACATGTAAATCACTTGCGCTTGACGCTTCTTCCGCGTCTGGTGTGAACGCAGCATTACACTTGCACACAGTGTGGTAGAAATTTTACATGTGGAGACTATCTTAATACTCACACAAGGATTCACACTGGAGAGAAGCTGTACATATGTGGTCAGTGTGGAAAGAGTTTTTATCACAGAGGCATCTTCAGATCTCACAGGAAGGTCCACGTTGAAGAAAAGAGGCAAATAACAAAAAACTTTGTATAAGCACAATGACTTCTAGAAAACTTTACACAAGCACTGCAGCAGTGGTTCTCAATTCCTGTCCTCAAGCTCCCCCACCCTGCACATTTTGTATGTCTCTTATTTGACATACAAGCATCAGTTCATGGATCTCTCTATTAACGATCTGATGATCTGAATCAGGTGTGTTAAGTAAGGAAGACATACAAAATGTGCAGGACAGGGGGGCCTGAGGACCAGAATTGAGAACCACTGCACTACAGGGTTCCCATGGGTCATGGAATATCATGGAATTTTAAAAGGTCTATTGCAGACAGTGAAGGTAAGGGATTTTTTTAGTCCATGTCACAGAATATCAGGGAGATGCGGATTCAGCTATGCAACTGGTCAGCACACACTTAATGGTTCCCCTGAAGAAGGGGGTGAGGATTAGACCTTTGATCGGGCTTTGACAGTTAAGCCTGACAGGGTCCGAGCCCGTCCTGCTACAGCCTGACATTATTCAGATGTGTGCAGCAAAATTTCCCACACCTCATACTTTGCTGTAGTTGCCTGTGCAAACAAAAGATAATCGCCAGAGGCAAGCACCTCATTGGCATCCATCTTCGCATCTTTGTCACGCTGATTGAAACGCATCACATGGCAGCTCATTTATTACAAAAGGCCAGCCTGAGCCTGTGTAATATTAATTAAGGCCAAACAAGTCAGGTCCATTCGGATTCAGGCAGAGATGTTCAACTAGTGAGGATGGGTGGAGGAAGACTTGCTCTTTTCAGCTTGCATAGGAAGCATGGGTGTTGTTGTGCTTTCTTTAAGAGTGACGTGGTGTTGGTGGTCCAGTTGCAACCTGAGCACACAGCCTTGTGGGGCACGTGCTCAGTGTGGTAGTGCCAACACAGACTGCCTGAAGTTCTCCAGTTAGAAAGTCCAAGATCCAATTGCTGAGGGAGGTTTTAAGGCCCTGCAGGTTGAGATTTATTAATGAGCAGTTGTGGAGTTACTGTGTTGAATGCTGAGCTGAAGTCCGTGAACAGGTTTATAACATAGGAGTCTATTTTCTAGGTGGGTAAGAGCCCGTTAGAGGAAATTGCATCATCCATTCAGAGATGTGGGGATTCGTGTTGATATTGGCATCAACAAGGCATTTGCGCTTACAGAACTGCTGCTGACTGGATATTTTATATTTATCGGACCATTCTCTGTAAACCCTAGAGATGGTTGTGTGTGAAAATCCCAGTAGATCAGCAGATTCTGAAATACTCAGACCAGCCCGTCTGGCACCAACAACCATGCCACTTACAAAGTCACTTAAATCACCTCATTCCCAATTTTGATGCTCTGTTTGACCTACAGCAGATCGTCTTGACCATGTCTACATGCCTAAATGCATTGAGTTGCTGCCATGTGATTGGCTGATTAGAAATTTGTTATTAATTTACTGTTTAATGAATGGTTACTGCTGCAAAAGATACATATATTTATATCAAGCTTAACAAAAATTGGATATGTGTATTTTTACAGTAACATGCCCAATATATGTGCGGCAGCTGTGGTCTAATGGTTAGAGATCTTGTGAGGCATATGATTGAAAGGTTGTTCCAGGGATTGTCAGTGGTGGGAGTGAATAACCACCACTCTCAATACCAAAGCTGAGGTGAGTCCCTTAAGCAAGGCACGGTCCCCCCAACTGCTCCCCGGGCACCACAACAGTGCGTGTTCACTGCTGTGTGTGCAACTGGATGGGTTAAATGCAGAGCACAAATTCCGAGTATGGGTCACGCCATACGTGGCCTCATGTCATGACTTTTCATATGTAAAACCTACTAAATCTGAATCAAAATCTGAATCCTGTATCAAAACACTCTGAGATTACGTTACACCTCTTTCAGCATCTCTTAGCAATGATAAGACCTTACATGTTCTTGTTATTAGTTTTAATACTTAAATTTGTAGACACAATTGGCATTAAAGAATTTGAGTTAACCTGTTGTATTTTTCTCTTTAGAGCTGGTGGTGCTGAAAGAAGAGACTCAAGAACCTGAAGAAATGGAAGAGAAAGATCAGTTTGAGGAACACCAAGATTTAATGACTGATGAAAAATCTACCAAGACAAAAAAGACTTCACCTCATAAAAGAGCTCAGGATACCAAATCTAATGGTAACTTTAACTGCCATCAATGTGGAAAAAGTTTTACTCAAAGACACAACCTTATAGTCCATATTAGAATTCACACTGGAGAGAAGCCTTACTCATGTGATCAGTGTGGAAAGAGTTTCATTGGAAAGTCAAGACTAGTATCCCACATGAGTACTCACACCAGAGAGAGGCCTTACTTGTGTCCTCAGTGTGGGAAGAGTTTCAAACAAAAGCATAATATTGCAATTCACATGAGAATTCACACTGGAGAGAAGCCTTTCTCATGTGATCAATGTGGAAGGAGTTTCAGACAGAAATCAAGACTTGATATTCATGCGAGTACTCACACGAGGGAGAAGCCTTATGCCTGCCAACAGTGTGGAAAGAGATTCAGGCAAATTCAAATCCTTAAAAATCACATCAAACTTCACACTGGAGAGAAGCCTTATCCCTGCCCTCAGTGTGGAATGAGATTCGTTCAAAAGCAAAGACTTGAAACGCACATGAAGGTTCACAATAAAGCCATAGAGACAGTAAAGCCTTTCCTTTGCCAGCAATGTGGAAAAAGTTTTGTTCAAAAAGGTACCCTTAAAATCCACATGAGAGTTCACACCGGAGAGAAACCTTACACTTGCTCGCAATGTGGGAAGAGTTTTACACAGAAAAGCAAACTTGATTACCACATGAGACTTCACACTGGAGAGAGACCTTTCACTTGCTCTCAATGTGGAAGGAGTTTTACACAGAAAGCCAACCTTGATTACCACATGAGAACTCACACTGGAGAGAAACCTTTCCTCTGCCAGCAGTGTGGAAAGAGTTTCAGTCAAAAGAAATGTGTTCAAATCCACATGAGAGTTCACACTGGAGAAAAACCTTACGTTTGCTCGCAATGTGGAAGGAGTTTTACACAGAAAGGTAACCTTGATTCCCACATGAGGACTCACGCTGGAAAGAAGCCGTTTATATTTGGTCAGTAGAGTTCGGTTTCGAGAGCTAGTTCCATTTTAGAACTGCATGGCAAATGGCAGTTGGCATTTTACAGCTGTATCTATCTACCAGGACCTTTGCCCAGTTAAGCTTTGCTCCCAAAATATGACACTCAAGTGATGATTACCCTCAGAATTACCCTCAGAATTATTGCGAAGTGAAGAGTGCGGGGAAAAAAGTGCAGGTGCTCAAGGAACAGGTTTCAAGTGCACCCCGCCTCTGCATGTACCTGATTATCCTTCACCTATGAGGGTGCATTGCATATGTTTTATTAAATGATTAATTTAGGTAAACGGTTCATCATTTTACGACATTGACGCAGGTTTTATATTGTTGCCATGTACACAGTATTTGAACCCAGTAGTAGCTTTATAGTAAAACTCCTCATCTTCTGGATGTGACTGTCAATAAAGACTCAACATAAGTAGTGATTTTGTTGTGTGTGAGACCCAAGGAGTGATTGTTGCTCTCACATCACAACAGCTAAAAACTGTCGAGCGCTCTTTCGCCCAGTCTAATGTCTCACACACTCATTAGTTACAATAATAGAAAGCTTTCTTGACAACTGAAAGTCAGACACTGTCGCATCTTCAGTTTGGTTGCACTTGCTGCCTGCATGATTAAAGTGTGTACTTGGTTTAAAACAATGTGAGGTAACATATTGTTCATTTACTGTCCTTTGGCTTATTCCTTGCTTAATCAGGGGTTGCCACAATGGAATAAACCCCCAATTTCTGGCCATATATTTCACACAGTGGATGCCCTTCCAGCTACAAACCCAGCACTGAGACTTGTACTCTCGGAGCTGCAAAACACTCACACACTCTTCCATTCACACCCTATGTCCAATTTTAGTTTATCCAAACAATTTAATTCTTGTCCACGTGCACCCAATGGAAATCTCGAGCTTACTCACGCCTAGCTCCCAAGTGATCACATCTTTGTGTGGGCCAAAGTAATTGACTTTCAAACTGTACCATCACATCAATGACCAGGGCTTCAGAATCATGGAAGAGCTCCAGTTCAAGTTGTCACAGTTCTCCTTCCGGAGTCCTGAATGTCTATCGCTGAGGTGGTTACACAGCTTGTTTTGCCTCTTGATTCTGTCCACCTGCTCGCCGGACATTGACTAAGCATGTGGGAACAGATTCCATCCTAAATGAGCAACGCCGGCAGGCTGCAACCGTTTTGCTCCTGCCCCTACATTGGAACACTAGGGTGGGGTAAACGCCCTTGCGTAGCTGTAGCCCAGTGATGTAGTGCCTTTCCTTAAACCCTGCCTGCTTCTTGAGCCAATCATTGGCCACCTTGACTAGCGCTGAGCATCAGGGCTCTCACAAGCAGATCCGAAGAGTTAGCTAGGTGGAAGATCCATTTTACCTGCAATGATGGGATGTGCAGAGTGAGCTAACAGAGATACAGAGACCGCCATTGCGGTTTCTGGTGTACAGCAGCCCATTGCAAGTCACCATCCAGGCTCCTGAGTACAACGTCACCGGCCTCGCAGTGATCAGCCAAGTAGAATATCCATGGGATGGCAAATTACTTCAGGATTAAGACCTTTTGTGAAGGTTTGAGCGGCACCTTTCCAATGCACCCACAACATCTTCTCAGAGACACCGCCAGGTCAGGCTCTGTGGATTGATCAAAAAGCGATGCACATTTGTAGACTCGAGGAGAGAACTCGGTTTCAAGTTGAATATCGAGTCTGTTATGCACAGTATTATCTTTATTACTATATATTACTATAGTATTATCACTATCTTTTAAAGCCAAGATGAATATATATGTCAACATCATCCTACATATTCAAAGAATAATGTCTTATCTCGTAAAATTATTCAACGAATGTGCACTTCTGTCTAAACTCCAGTAATTGACTTTAAGACTGCAGTTCATCTCAGCCGCGAGGCAGCGGCGAGGAAAAAACTTCACCAATTGGCGAAAGTGAAGATTTAAAAAAAACTTGGGAGAAACCAGGCTCAGTTGGGCATGACCATTTCTCCTATGGCCAAACGTCTTGCGCAGAGCTGCAGTCTAGGCGCTGGAGGCTGGAGAACGCTGGATGTCAGCGAAGACTCGTCTGTCCCTGGAGCATCACAGGAATCAGTCTCATGCTCTCCACTCCTCCATGACCACCACAGCAGCTGCTCAGGATACGGCCTGGTCCAGGATTATGAAGACCTTGGGATCATTTCGTCGCTGGTCTTGGATCGCATCAGTGGCGCTGCATAGTCTCTGGGGCCTCGGGATGAGTACCCCCTGGTGGAAATAGAGAATAAAGAGAATAATTAGCGTAGCTGCTGTTCATAGTGTAAATAAACGAGATGCAAAAACCTGCGTGGAGCACATTCATGCATCATACCGTTATGTGATGCATTGTGTGTATGCTTTACTAAAAAGATAGGTCTTTAATCTAGTTTGCAACTGTGAGTGTGTCTGAGCCTCGCACATTATCAGGAAGGCTATTCCAGAGTTTAGGAGCCATAAATGAGAAGGCTCGGCCTTCTTTACTCGACTTTGCTATTGTAGGTACTACCAAAAGCCCTGAGTTTTGAGATCTTAAAGAGCGGGTTGGATTGTCGCAAGGTAGAATGTTGGTTAAGTAAACAGGAGCTAGATTATTTAAGAAGCAATATTTTAAAATCAATACGTAACTTAACAGGCAGCCAGTGTAATGCTGTGTTCACACCAGATGCGGAAGAAGCATCAAGCGCGAGTGATTTACATGTTAAGTCAATGCAAAGGCGCGAATAGACATCCTGCGGCGCGAATTGCACGAATGGCGCATCGCGGATAGCGCGCCGTGAATTGAGCGTTTTGCACGTTTGACGCACTTAACGTGCAAATCTCGCAAATCGCTTGAGTTCAAGAATCTGAACTTCAACGGATATTCGCGCCGCATTAACCAATCAGGAGCTTGCTCTTTTGGGGGCGTGATTGTGATGTAACGCCTGTTGTTGGTGTCCCGGGGGAAATCCTCCAGCCGACACCGACAACAGTTCATCAAACTGGACTCGACTCAGTCAGAAGCACCGCTGCAAGCCTCTGTCATCCAGGTTGAGTTTCTGGAGGAGTTTATGAGCTCACAGAGCTGGGTGCACCTCTGAAAGGATCTAGTAGATTCAGACACGGCTCCAAATGTATCAACGCTGTTTTTCAGCCTTCAAAAAAGCACATAAACACAGTTATTTTCTTAATAAAATCCATGTTAGCCACTTAGCAACGAAGCTACAGTCACAGGGCAGACAGAAGCCCTGCCCATGACGCGATTCCGCGTCTGTTGTGAAGTGAATTTGACACGTGAATGAAATGGATTTGATGCGCAAATGAAGCGGAATTTGACGCGCGAATGAAGCGAGTAAACTCAAATATTCATGCGTCTATTTAGACGCGAGTAGCGCGATTTATCCACGTGTTTCGCGTCTGGTGTGAACACAGCATTAGGACATTAGGAGGATAATACCACTGAAATTAATAAAGTTAAAGACAGTATGTTTATGTTTTTCTTTAAGAGGGAGTAATGGGGAGTTTTAGGGGGAGTAAAACAATGTTTTTTAACAGTTTCCACTGACATCTGAGACCTTAATATTTAACTTTTTTATGTTATATTTTATTTTTAAGCACAGACTGTCAGTTTTAATAAAGTAATTCCAAGCAAATTTAAAGATGTGACTATTTCCACCATTAAACATGACATTTTTTAAGCATCTATAATAATGTTATCCATTCAGACAATATCAATTTATGGTCTTTGTTCTTTTAAAATAATGGATTTTTGTTTTTAATCTTTTCTCTTTTTTTGTTTGCCTTTATATTATAAACACATTGAATAAGGTTTATACACTGTGATAAATTTAAGAGGTAATCATTTAAATAAAGCATTTATCTCTGCAACAGATAGTTATAGTTCGACTTTAAAATAATAAGTTATAGGCGATGTAGTGGCGCAGTAGGTAGTGCTGTCGCCTCACAGCAAGAACGTCGCTGGGGTCGCAGGTTCGAACCTCGGCTGGGCTGGGTCAGTTGGCGTTTCTGTGTGGAGTTTGCATGTTCTCCCTGCATTCGCGTGGGTTTCTTCAGTCCAAAAACATGCGGTACAGGTGAATTGGGTAGGCTAAATTGTCCGTAGTGAATGAGTGTGTGGATGTTCCCAGAGATGGGTTGCGGCTGGAAGGGCATCCGCTGCGTAAAATCGTGCTGGCGACCCCGGATTAATAAAGGGACTAAGCCGACAAGAAAATGAATGAATGAATGAATGAATAATAAGTTATTTCCAATCTTTTGTAATACGAAGAACACCATTCTTCACTTTTTTTCATTCTTTTTGTGAACATATTAAATGAAAATACTTAACTTTATCAAAAATTACATATTTACATTTAGATCAAATTTGGAAGTTAAAAAAATTTATATTGGTGACTTTGGAAATCTATCATTTATCTCCCATTATTATTCTGTTGTCTCATTATTTGTAGTTTTTTTCTTTTACTCTGTGCGAATATCTATGGAAGCCCGTTCCTGTCACTTAATAAAATAAATAACTACAATGTAACAAAAAATTATAAAGTCAGAATTCTGAGTTGTCAGAATTGCGAGTTATAGGTCAGAATTCTGAGTTATAAAATCTCAATTCTGACTTAATAACTCCGAGTTCTGAATTTATAAATCGCGATTCTCAATTATTAACCCGTAATTCTGACTTTATAACTTGCAATTCTGACTTTATAACTCAGAATTCTCACTTAATAACTCGCAGTTCTGACTTTATAACTCAGAATTCTGACTTATTAACTCGCAATTCTGACTTAATAACTCAGAATTCTGAATTTATAACTCGCAATTCTGACTTAATAACCCGCAGTTCTGACTTAATAACTCGCAATTCTGACTTAATAACTCAGAATTCTGACTTAATAACTCAGAATTCTGAATTTATAACTCGCAATTCTGACTTAATAACTCACAATTCTGACTTAATAACTCGCAATTCTGAATTTATAACTCTCAATTCTGACTTAATAACCCGTAACTCTGACTTTATAACTCAGAATTCTGACCTATAACTCGCAATTCTGACTTTATAACTCAAAATTCTGACCTATAACTCGAAATTCTGACTTAACTTAGAATTCTGACTTTATAACTCGCAATTCTGATTTAATGACTCGCAATTCTGACTTAACTTAGAATTCTGACTTTATAACTCGCAATTCTGATTTAATGACTCGCAATTCTGACTTAACTTAGAATTCTGACTTTATAACTCGCAATTCTGACTTAATAACTCGCAATTCTGACTTAACTTAGAATTCTGACTTTATAACTCGCAATTCTGACTTAATAACTCGCAATTCTGACTTAACTTAGAATTCTGACTTTATAACTCGCAATTCTGACTTAATAACTCGCAATTCTGACTTAACTTAGAATTCTGACTTTATAACTCGCAATTCTGACTTAATAACCCGTAATTCTGACTTTATAACTCAGAATTCTGACTTAATAACTCGCAATTCTGACTAACTTAGAATTCTGACTTTATAACTCGCAATTCTGACTTTATAATTCAGAATTCTGACTTTATAACTCAGAATTCTGACTTTATAACTCGCAATTCTGACTTAATAACCCGTAATTCTGACTAACTTAGAATTCTGACTTTATAACTTGCAATTCTGACTTTATAACTCAGAATTCTGAATTTATAACTCGCAATTCTGACTTAATAACCTGTAATTCTGACTTTATAACTCAGAATTCTGACCTATAACTCGCAATTCTGACTTTATAACTCAGAAATCTGACCTATAACTCGAAATTCTGACTTTATAACTCAGAATTCTGACTTAATAACTCGCAATTCTGACTTTATAACTCAGAATTCTGACTTTATAACTTAGAATTCTGACTTAATAACTCGCAATTCTGACTTAACTTAGAATTCTGACTTTATAACTCGCAATTCTGACTTAATAACTCAGAATTCTGAATTTATAACTCGCAATTCTGACTTAATAACCCGTAATTCTGACTTTATAACTCAGAATTCTGACTTAATAACTCGCAATTCTGACTAACTTAGAATTTTGATTTTATAACTCAGAATTCTGACCTATAACTCGCAATTCTGACTTAATAACTCGCAATTTTGAGTTTATGACTCAGAATTGTGGCTTTATAACTCAGAATTGCAACTTAACTCGCAATTCTGACTTTATAACTTGCAATTCTTACTTTAAAAACTCGCAATTCTGACTTTATAACTCAGAATTCTCACTTAATAATACGCAGTTCTGACTTAATAACTTGCAATTCTAACTTTATAACTCAGAATTCTGACCTATAACTCGAAATTCTGACTTTATAACTCAGAATTCTGACTTAATAACTCGCAATTCTGACTTTATAACTCAGAATTCTGACTTTATAACTTAGAATTCTGACTTAATAACTCGCAATTCTGACTTAACTTAGAATTCTGACTTTATAACTTGCAATTCTGAGTTAATAACTCGCAATTCTGACTTAACTTAGAATTCTGACTTTATAACTCGCAATTCTGACCTAATAACTCAGAATTCTGAATTTATAACTCGCAATTCTGACTTAATAACCCGTAATTCTGACTTTATAACTCAGAATTCTGACTTAATAACTCGCAATTATGACTAACTTAGAATTTTGATTTTATAACTCAGAATTCTGACTTACAACTCGCAATTCTGACTTAATAACTCGCAATTTTGAGTTTATGACTCAGAATTGTGGCTTTATAACTCAGAATTGCAACTTAACTCGCAATTCTGACTTTATAACTTGCAATTCTTACTTTAAAAACTCGCAATTCTGACTTTATAACTCAGAATTCTCACTTAATAATACGCAGTTCTGACTTAATAACTTGCAATTCTAACTTTATAACTCAGAATTCTGACTTTATAACTCAGAATTGCGACTTTATAACTCAAAATTCTGACTTAATAACCCGCAATTCTGACTTAACTTAGAATTCTGACTTTATGGCCCAGTTTCACAAACAGGGTTTAGCTTAAGCCAGGACTAGACCTTAGTTAAATTAGGCTATTTAAGCCACATTTATAAAAACAGCCTTAGAAAAATACATTACTGGTGTGCACCTGTAAACAAAAATTGACACTGACATATTTTAAGACATCTCACTGGAAGTTATTTTCAGTTGAGACAGCTCAAACATGCAATTTAATCCAATACTAGCCTTAAACCTTGTTTGTGAAACCGGGGTTATAACTCGCAATTCTGACTTAATAACTCTCAATTCTGACTTAATTCGCAATTCTGACTAACTTAGAATTCTGACTTTATAACTTGCAATTCTGACTTTATAACTCAGAATTCTCACTTAATAACTCGCAGTTCTGACTTAACTCACAATTCTGACTTATTAACTCAGAATTCTGAATTTATAACTCGCAATTCTGACTTAATAACCTGTAATTCTGACTTTATAACTCAGAATTCTGACCTATAACTCGCAATTCTGATTTAATAACCCGTAATTCTGACTTAAAAACCCATAATTCTGACTTTATAACTCAGAATTCTGACCTATAACTCGCAATTCTGACTTTATAACGTAGAATTCTGACTTAATAACTCTCAGTCCTGACTTAATAACTCGCAATTCTGACTTTATAACTCAGAATTCTGACTTAACTCGAAATTCTGACTTAATAACCCGTAATTCTGATTTTATAACTCAGAATTCTGACCTATAACTCACAATTTTGAGTTTATGACTCAGAATTGTGGCTTTATAACTCAGAATTGCAACTTAACTCGCAATTCTGACTTTATAACTTGCAATTCTTACTTTAAAAACTCAGAATTCTCACTTAATAATACGCAGTTCTGACTTAATAACTTGCAATTCTCACTTAATAATACGCAGTTCTGACTTAATAACTTGCAATTCTGACTTTATAACTCAGAATTGCGACTTTATAACTCTGAATACCGACTTTTTTCCGATTTTTTTTTTTTTTTACATTGTATTTTTTTTAATTCAGTGGCGGGAACGAGTTGCATAAATGTCTTTATAATGTGTAAGACTTTTATTTTGGTGTGGATGTGTGTCGCCATACGATTGCGTCGCACTCCTCTTTCAGCGGTCCAACAAAACAAAAGGTTTGTGCTTAAAAATATATATACATGTTAAAGTTATACTTGCTTTTACAAGCGATGCTAAAACAATAACCTTCATTAAAATAATACTTTATCCAACGTTAGTTTTTTAAGCACACTAGAAAGGGCGCGTCTCGTTTCTCTCTGTATCGTGAATCTGTTAGTAAACATGAATTCAGTCACTGACGAGTGGAGATGAGGACAACGAAGCTTTACAAACTTCGAGTCGTTTCCGTTTTAAATAATTGTTTCGTGCTGATGTACTTATCAAAAGTGTAACAGTGCAACTAAAACAGCAAACAAACATGTTATAAACTAACAGCAAACGTTTGTAGCCTGTGTTATAATTAACATTACGTGTATATTACGTTATTATTTAATCTACTCCGGTGATTTAAGTCTATTGTCTCTCCCTAAGTCTGACTCCCTCAGCAGTGCACTGAATAGTGAACTAGAGAGCTGATTGAGACGCAGATTGAGTGTGGATTTCTCTTATTTCTGTTCATTGTTCTCATTTTAAACAGGACAAAGTGTCCAAACACTGAGGAAAACTCCTGCTGAAGCGACTGATCTATTATAAAGATGGCGTTTATTAAAGAGGAGAGTGAAGACCTGAAGATTGCAGACTCGTTCACAGTCAAACATGAAGATCCTCAGGAGCAAACAGGTTGGTTTTGTTGCTCAAAGATCAACATTTGATCAAATGTCTGCTTTTACAGCATGTCACATGGTAAATTAGGAAAAATAATAATATGAAATGGGTTAAAATAGTTATTTTCTGAACTTTCTACATTATGAAAGACATTTGAAGTCTATCGAACGATGATCAAATTCACCATAGTCAGTGATTGTGTCTGCGTTGAACACAACGGGTGAAAGGGTTTCACAAAATAAACTAACCAGTTCAAAGAATATTTCAGTATAACAGAACAGCGGTCTCACAGCAAGAAGGTCGCTGGTTCGAGCCTCGGCTGGGTCAGTTGGCATTTCTCTGTGGAGTTTGCATGTTCTCCCCGTGTTCACGTGAGTGTCCTCCGGGTGTTCCGGTTTCCCCCTCAAGTTCAAAGACATGCGGTATAGGTGAATTGGGTAAGCTAAATTGTCTGTAGTGCATGTGTGTGATTGAGTTTGTATGGATGTTTCCCAGTGATGGGTTGCAGCTGGAAGGGCATCCGCTGTGTAAAACATATGCTGAATAAGTTGGCGGTTCATTCCGCTGTGGCGACCCCAGATTAATAAAGAAAGAAAATGAATGAATGAAAGAACAGCGGTGTAAATGTAATTTCTTTCCTCGTGAACAGTTTCAACTTTCCCCATTTCAGGACGTTTATGTTAGTTCTCAACGCGAATATACGCACATAAACAACATTTTACGATGGAATTTTAGTGCCACATTAAATGTGAAACTTTATTTTAAAAAGCGGTTTTGTATTATTTTAAATAAATATGGCTGTATTACAATATTAATAAAAGCTGTACAGGTTTACATGCTTAAACCTTAACTGACATTGCAAATAATATATGCAACTGAGGGCGCCACGGTGGCTTCAAAACAAGAAGGTCCCTGGTTTGAGTCCCGGCTGGGCCAGTTGGCATTTCTGTGTCCGTGTTGGCGTGGGTTTCCTCCGGGTGCTCCGGTTTCCCACACAGTCCAAACACATGCGCTATACAGTTGAGAATTATTAGCCCCCCTGTTTATTTTTTCCCCAATTTCTGTTTAACAGAGAGCAGATTTCTTCAACACATTTGTAAACATAATAGTTTTAATAACTCATCTCTAATAACTGATTTATTTTCTCTTTGCCATGATGACAGTAAATAATATTTGACTAGATATTTTTCAAGACACTTCTATACAGCTTAAAGTGGCATTTAAAGGCTTAACTAGGTTAATTAGGTTAACTAGGCAGGTTAGGGTAATTAGGCAAGTTATTGTATAATGATGGTTTGTTCTGTAGACTATCGGAAAAAAAAATTGCTTAAAGGGGCTAATAATATTGACCTTAAATTGGTTCTTAAAAAATTAAAAATTGCTTTTACAGGGTATATACAGCACTTCTTAAGTTGAATTTAATACCTTTTACTACCTTTTTTTAATACCTTCAAAAAAAAATTTAATACCAGCACGACTTAGAGCTGCAAATGTAGTGCCGTAAATGAAATATCTTTTCAAATGGAATAACATATTGCAGATTACTAGGGTTGGGCGATATGGCAAAAAAAAAAAAAATCTTGATTTTTTTTCATAAAGTTTGAGCGATTCACGATTTCCATTTTTTTTTTTTTTTTTTTTTAAGATTTTTTTTTTTTTTTACTGTGTAACTATAGTCAACTTAAAACATTACAACAACACGACTGAAGTAACAATCTCTTTATAAGTAACTTGAAAAACCATCTGGTTAAGGAACATGTATTTTTAATGGCCATACATACATAAATTGGTCAACAAGGTGTAGCCTATTACATTCCTATAGACAAATTCCTGCTTGACGTTTTATAAAATATTTGTGCGTAGCTACACCACCCAGTATATATTAAAGATCACCGTGAACAACAAAAAAAACCCACAGAAACCTGTTACATATCTATCTATATTTAAATGTCTATCTTATATTAAACTGAATCGTATAACAGCCTATAGCTGAAATGTTGGAAATTGCTCAATTTATTTTTATAAAACATTTGTCGAAACGTATTGATATTTTTTTGGAGTAAAAACAATACCGACATTTTAGAATCCATATTTATTTTATTTATTCATTCATTTTACTTGTTTATTGGTGCATATTTGGGTTATGATTTAATTCATAGCTACAGTACCTTGGACAGCTACTGTGCCACTCCGTAAAGCTTTCAAGCAAAAGTCCAAATTAAAGAAAGATTTGACTTTCTGCGGTGACAGCCGACATTCACAACACGCCGTAACCGTCCTTCAGGTGGTGCGCAGGTAGAAAATACAAAACCAGACGTCTGGGCTTTGAATTAGGTGCAATTATTTCCTCGTTGTTCAAAGAGTCTGCAAGTTCGTGTTCCATGGATATATGTTGTTGTTGATGCGATGCGCAGCAGGAAAAAAAGGCTTTCAGCAGTGCATGTAGTCACTGGTAAAGTTCTCACCCAGATCAGAGCGATCTGTGCTACCGAATACAGCGCAGCATGCAATAAACTCACGCTCAGTCAGGCGAAGTAAAGGTCTCATTGCCTATATGTCAATTAAATTAATTAAGCTCTAGCCACGAATAAAACTTTTAGCCTGTTTTATTATTTTGTGTAATGTATATAGTGTCATCAGGGCCGGAGCAAGCTGAACTGGCGCTCTAGGCGAACGGCAATCACGTTGCCCTCAACCCGAAAGTGAAATAGAAACTTACCGGTTTGCGGATGAAAATGAGGACCGGGAGGGGGTGGGTGTAGCGGATAAAAGTGAGGACTGGGGGGTTCTCGCTCACTATTCTGCCTAGGTCGCCTCTATGGACGCGCCGGTCCTGAGTGTAAAGCTGGATTTATACTTTCGCCTGGCGCCGCATTGCGTGCCTCCGCTGACTGCGCGCACCTCGCGACAATGGGCTTGCGCTGAGCCAGCTGTGGTAGCACGGTTGTCTAACAGTTTAGAACGGTTTGGCACGATAGTGGAAAAGCTGCTTTAATATTTTTATTAAAAAAATCGCGATACCTCTATTTTATAAAAAAATTAAATCGTCTTTAAACGTAAACTCGAATTAATCGGAAAAAAAAATCGCCCAGCCCTACAGATAACATATACATTTAAGTAAAGCAGAAGGTTTAATCAAGATGTCACAATGGGCCTTTGTTCATAGTTTTTAATCAATGTCCATAGACTGATTTCACGAGGCCGCCATTATTAACAGCGAAATCGAGGCTGCGGTGTGAAGAAACCCGGACGTATCGCCATTTGAGCGCTGTTGATGGCGTTCTTAAACAGCGGCGCTGATTTGCCATGGTGTTCACGTGCTCAACAGAAATTACTATGATTGGCTGTGAAGGTCATCAGTTCACCAAACTCACCGCTGTTTACTGAGTGCAAACACAGACGAGCGATCCGCTGATGAATCGACTGATCTTCACGGCTTTAAAAGGCTCCACTGTCCGTCTATGTGTGTTTTCAATCTGTGAAGAGCGGTGAACTGATAACCTTCACTGTCATTCTGTTGAGCACTGGTGAATACTAAGGCAAATCAGCGGTGTTTATGAACGCGCTCAGCGGCGCTTAAATGTTAGCAGGAAATGGACGTTTTTAAAACTTCAGTACCGGGACAACACTGCTACAGACAAAACGAGGGTGTGCTACAGAGGACTGCATTGTTTTATCGCTCACCGGGTTACATGGGCTGAAGCAGGCAAGCGTCCTCACGGTGTTTACCTGCTGCCATGAACTGAAGTCTAGGAGGACACTTAAGCATATCACTCTTAAAGAGATTTTGATGTTGTTTAATGCCTAATATGCTTTTGTTTAAATTAAACTAAACTGAACGATATTAAAGTGATGTTTACACCATTTCTGCATTTTAAAGTCGCAGCAACACCTGGAGGTTTGTAATCCACAGCATGTTGTTGCAATGTTTACAGTGCTGATCCTATACTTCCGGGTTTCTTCCCACCGCAGCCTCGTTTTCGTGTTTTAAAATGGCAGTCGTGTGAAATAAGCGTACAGCCGCTCTTCTAATGCTGCATTCACACCAGACGCGGAAGAAGCGTCAAGCGTGAGTGATTTACATGTTAAGTCAATGTTAATGTTAATGCAAACGCGCGAATAGATATCCTGCTGCGTGATACGCGCGAATCGTGCGGCGCGGATGGCGTGATACGTGCGAATGGCATGGCGCAAATTGAGCGTTTGACGCGCTTAGCGCGCAAATCGCTCGAGTTCAAAAATCTGAACTTCTGCGGACATTCGCGCCGCGTCAACCAATCAGGAGCTTGCTCTTGTGGGGGCGTGATTATGACGTAGTGCCTGTTGTTGGTGTCCCGGGGGAAATCCTCCAGCCGACACCGACAACAGTTCATCAAACTGGGCTCGGCTCATTCAGAAGCACCACTGGAAGCCTCCATCATCCAGGTTAAGTTTCTGGAGGAGTTTATGAGCTCACAGAGCTGGGTGCACCTCTGGAAGTATCTAGTGGACTCAGACCCGGCTCCAAACGAATCGACGCTGTTTTTCAACACAGTTATTTTCTCAATAAAATCCATGTTAGCCATTTAGCAACGAAGCTACAGCCACCGGTCAGACAGAAGCCCTGACCATGACGCGAATCCGCGTCTGTTCTGAAGCGGAGTTCAAATGTTCACGCGTCTATTTACGCGCGATTTATCCGCGCGTTCCGCGTCTGGTGTGTACGCAGCATGAGAACACTTCGGTACGGTTACGGTTGTTTCTCCACTGAGCCTGGAACGGCGCAGCACGATTAAAAACCTTTCTCTGCCCGGAATTCTCAGCACGGTTAGACAACAATGCTGAACTGTGTCGATAGATTCTGTGTGTCAGTGCTCAAAATGAACTTTTTTACTTGGTAGCACCGGTGCTCCCATCTTCAAATATTTAGGAGCACCAGAAAAGATTTAGAACACCCAGCAAAATGAATGAGCACCACTGCAAATTGTATATTAAGGGATTTATTGTATTTAAAAAACAACATCAATTAGTACTAACAAAAACCAGAAACAACTGTCTAACTAATGCTGTGATGACTTATTGATTTCTGTGCAATAGTTACAAAATGAATGTCTAATAATTATAGAATATTAATGATGACGATGATGACTAATACCAATAATGAATTACATTTCTCATTATCATGCTGCCTTGAATGCGAGTTATCTGCTATAAAAAGTCACACTGTTACTTTATGAAAAATAAATCTATGGTTTGCATCAAACAAAAATGAAGCATTGCAGTAAGAAATGTTTATTTAGCACTAATCTTTTTATATGCATGTCAATTTAATAAATAATATTTCTGCTACAAAACAAATGAAAGATTAGAATAAATCATTCAATGCTGAAAGCTGCAAAGCAGTCATCAGTAACTAAATAGAAAAATAATATACATCTCGAGAAAGAATAGACAAAAGAAAGGAAGAAAAGTCTACTTTTACTACTTTTTTTTTTTTTTTTTTTTTTTTTTTTTTTTGTTATGCGCTGATTTTCATTTTTCTGTGTTTGTGGAATAAAGCAGGTGAGTGCAGGATTTCAGCGATGACCACCGGCGCAATACCGTTCTTTGTTATGAGGCGCAGTTTCAGTTTAAACTTCGTAAAGGCGAGCTTCTTTGGCGATGGTGTGTACAGTGTTAGATTTTACATTTAGCAGACACTTGCGCTGAACACCTAGTGAATGCAACGCATCAAGATTCGGGTACCTTCTCCGAAAACACTCGATTGATCTCAGCTGGCTGATCAACATTTACCACATGATCGCTGTCATCGGCACCATTATTTGTAATTTTAGGTGGGTTTGCAAACCTGTGTACTTTTCACTCTTTAGCCGTTTGGATTTCCCACGGTCACAAATGCTCCGTCATCTGACAGCGGAACGCCTTGAGTGATTGACAGCTAATATGAACTAATATAGCGGCAGGGAAGAGTGATTCAGCACGTATTTCAGTTCAATTCACCTTTATTTGTATAGCGCTTTTACAATGTAGATTGTGTCAAAGCAGCTTCACATAGAAGATTATAGTAAATCGAAACGGTGTCAGTTCAGTTTAGCTCAGTTGAGTGTGGTCTAATAATCACTACTGAGAGTCCAAACACTGAAGAGCAATTCCATCGATGCGCAGCTCTACAGATCCTGAACCATGCAAGCCAGTGGCGACAGCGGTGACGAAAAAACTTCACCAATTGGCGGAAGTGAAGAATTTAAAAAAACCTCGAGAGAAACCAGGCTCCTATGGCCAAACGTCTTGTGCAGAGCTGCAGTCTAGGCGCCGGAGGCTGGAGAATGCTGGACCTCAGCGAAGACTCGTCTGTCCCTGGAGCGTCACAGGAATCGGTCTCATGCTCTCCACTCTTCCATGACCACCACAGCAGCTGCTCAGGATAAGGCCTGGTCCAGGATTATGAGAACCTTGGGATCATCTCGTCGCTGGTCTTGGATCGCATCAGTGGCGCTGCATAGTCTGAGGGCCTCGGGATAAGTATCCCCAGGTGGAAATAGAGAATAAAGAGAATAATTAGCGTAGCTGCAAAAAGCTGCGTGGGGCACACTCATGCGTCATACCGCTAAGGGATGGACTGACGACCCCAGCTTCAACGCTTCCCATTCACTTTGAATGGGTGACGTCAGGCGTTGCCGAACTGCATTGTGGATCCGTCGGCGCCGCTTCAGTGGCGTTGCTCGCTGCAGAAGTTGGGACTTGCTCAACTTTTCAAGTGCCAACGGAAGTGTCAGCCAATCAGATCGCTGTATGCAAATATACCAGCTCAGACAGTGGCCTATTGCTGACTAATTTCATTGACTGACGCTGCTATGACGATTGCGTCAGCCCCAACTTCAGCTTTGTCAAGCGTTGACGCTGAAGCCCCGTGTGAATGGGGCGTGAGTGTATGCTTTGCTAAAAAGATAGGTCTTTAATCTAGTTTTGAACTGCGAGAGTGTGTCTGAGCCTCGAACTTTATCAGGAAGGCTATTCCAGAGTTTAGGGGCCATAATTGAGAAGGCTCGACCTCCTTTTCTCGAGTTTGCTATTCTAGGTACTACCAGAAGCCCTGAGTTTTGAGATCTTAAAGAGCGGGTTGGGTTGTAGCGAGACAAGATTGGTTGGATAAACAGGAGCTCGATTATTTAAGGCTTTATAGGTAAGAAGCAATATTTTATATTCAATACGGATAAAGGAGGATAAAATTGGGGTGATATGATCATATTTTCTAGACCTGGTAAGAACTCTGGCAGCTGCATTTTGTACTAGCTGAAGTTTGTTAATCGAGGATGCTGGGCCGCCAGCGAACAGAGCATTGCAGTAATCCAGCCTAGAAGTCATAAAAGCATGAACTAGCTTTTCTGCATCTGAGATGGATAGCATACTTCGCAACTTATTTAGAAAAAATCAAAACAGGTCGCACTACAACCATTATATGCAGTCGCACAAATGCTCCCAAATATATTATGAGGTCGCATAGATTAAATTTCTGGTGCATATGCGATCAAAATGGTCGCAATTTCGAACCCTTGTGTGTTGACATCATGGCTCTGTTTCCAAGAGACCACTAGTGTTGCCAGATATAGACTTTTTTTTTCAGCCCAAAAGCTGTCCAAAACCCACCCAAACGCACAAAAAAACACCCAAAATATTAGATTAATATTTATTTATTATAACTGTCATAATTGTTAACCATACAGCAACCAACACCAGCAGTCACAGAACCACAACATAACCGGATCATGTTGAAACACTGCCCCCCCTCTCACCCACAACACTGTACTACCTATTAGAGTATGTTTTACTTTCGAAATGAGGTATAAATTAGTCCCATTTGGCATTTTTAATTCTTTTGAACATAATTGGGTGCTGCTTGTCAATCAGACAACGCTTCTATGTTTGTTCTTGCGGGAAAAGGTTTTCGTATAAGTGTCGTAATAAACCGTTGTGACTTTAACTGCAGGTGCTGGCAAGCCAGCCAGGTACCCAGTTTGTTTCAGCGCGAATATATATATACACACACACACATAATAGTTGGCGGTTCATTCTGCTGTGGCGACCTCTGTAATAAAGACTAAGCCAAAGGAAAAAGAAATTAATGAATGATTATACAGCTGAAGGCAAAACTATTCGCCCTGAAATTGTTATCCTTTATAAAAATATTTCCCAAGTGATGTTTGATGGGGCACTTTCACAGCATTTCCTCTGCAAAGTCTTCTTTCTTTTAGTTTGGCTAAAATAAAAGCAGTTTTTTAAAAAGTGTAAAACACTTTTTGAGGTCTGGCATTTCTGTCTGGAGTTTGCATGTTCTCCCTGTGTTGGCGTGGGTTTCCTCCGGGTGCTCCCCCACAGTTCAAACACATGCGCAACAGGTAAATTGGGTAAGCTAAATTGACCGTAGTGTATGTGTGTGAGTGAAAGTGTATGGGTGTTTCCCAGTGATAGGTTGCACCTGGAAGGGTATCCGCTGCGTAAAACATATGCTGGATAAGTTGGTGGTTCATTCCGCTGTGGCGACCCCTTATTAATAAAGGGACTACGCTAAAAAGAAAATGAAATTAATTAGCATATATGCACAGCTATTGTTTTTCAGCCAATGATGAACTTCCGGTGAGAGTTTATGTGACGATGTTTCAATTTCATAAGGTTTCTTTTACAGCATCGATGTTAATATGTAATTCAAATACATTCAGTTAAATAGACTTAAGCATTCATTTGGTTGTTAAAGCATGAAAAGAGACGAAAGATACAGGCGCTGTCATTGGCTGCAGGTTAGCACAGAAACTCCATTGAAAATGGAAAACTCGCTTGAGGTAGACTTTGTAGAAACAAGGTATCTGCAGGTTTCTAAGAGTTATATTTAAGACTTTAAGACCTTTTGATACCCAAAGAATGAAATTTATGTCCAATTTTGTAGTACAGAATTGCCAAAAAAAAACAAAACATTATTATTACTAATTAAAAGCATAATAACAATCCTACATCAGTTCCACCAAACTGCATTAACAGTACTAATTTAACAGTTTTCCAATGTCAATAACTTATTCCTATTACTATTTTATATATAGCTTATAGAAAAAAATCAAAGTAGGACCCGTGGGCCAAAGTTGGCCCATTGTAACCTTTGATTTGGCCCACCATCCCAACTGAGAGGAGAGTGAGAATGATGGAGAGGGTTGGGGCGAATGCCTTCAACACAGTGTTCGTCATTTCTAATTTGACGTAACCTTAATATGTTGCAGCCGTCAGGGTTTCTCATTTCTCAAAGCTGTGGCAAGTTGGCTTCTATTGTGCATAAAGCGTGTTCTTGACATGACGTAGAGGAATGGCATACCACGGTGAAGGTCTCCAGTGTCCACTCTCACTGTGTTTTCTTCAAGGAGCTGAATCCATTCTTTAACTTAGCATAACTCTGGTGATTTAAATCTGATACGATAGAACTTTATTTTACCACATTAGCATAAGGATCAGTAATGGGTTGCAGTGGGGTGAATAGGCATTGGTTTGGGAAAGATTACTGCCCAGTTCTTGAGCTGGACCCTGCATTGTGCTCTCACTGCCACCAGCCCATCTGGGGGCCCAAGTCTGACTCACTGTATGGGTGTAATGAGGGGCGGGGAATCCGAGCCGATGAGAAGGTGTACTTTTTTCCGGTTGTTGTAATAGTAACCTAGACCATTTTTAACTCTCTATTGAGAAGCTTAAAGATGTCATACCTACCGAATGCTTAGATTCTAATGCTGCGTTCACACCAGACGTGGAAGAAGCGTCAAGCGCGAGTGATTTACATGTTAAGTCGGTGCGAATGAAGCGTTTGAGTTGTGTGTTTCGCACGAATCGCTCGAGTTCGAAAATCTGAACTTCAGCGGACATTCACGCCACGTTAGCCAATCAGAAGCTTGCTCTTGTGGGGGCGTGATCATGGCGTAGGGCCTGTTGTTGATGTCCCGGGGGAAATTCCTCCTGCTGACACTGACAACAGTTCGTCCAACTGGGCTCAGCTTTGTCAGAAGCACCGCTGAAAGCCTCCATCATCCCGGTTTAGTTTCTGGAGGAGTTTATGAACTCACAGCGCTGGGTGCACCTCAGAAAGAATCTAGTGGACTTTTTCAGCCTTCATAAAGCACATAAACACAGCTATTCTCTCAATAAAATCTATCTTAGCCATTTAGCAACGAAGAGTCACCGGGCAGACAGAAGTCCTCATAGAGCTGGGTGCACCCGAAAGGATTTAGTGGATTCAGACACGGCTCCAAACGTATCGACGCTGTTTTTCAGCCTTCATAAAGCACATAAACACAGCTATTCTGTCAATAAAATCCATGTTAGCCATTTAGCAACGAAGCCCTGCCCATCACACGAATCCGCATCTATTGCGTAGTGAATTTGACACACAAATGAAGCTAGTAAACTCAAAATGTTCACGCGTCTATTTACGTGCAACTTATCCACGTGTTCCGCGTCTAGTGTGAACACGGCATAAGACACTGTTCTCTGTAGGGATGTGAACCTACACTTTCTCTATTCAGTTTGGTTACAATTATTTATTCTGTTCAATTCAGTAACACATGCATTGACAATGCTTTCCTTCACAGGAATACAATTTTTAATACCTGCAGTCAGATATCTGAACTGAACCACACTAATAATGGTCCATACACCACTCACACAGCTGATATCAATTATCACAATAATAGTCAATAATCGTAAATCATACTCATGAACATCATTAATCGAAATACAACAAAATTAGGCTTATAAGGCTTAAAAAAAGGCTTATAATGTGAAATAAAGATGAGTAATAAGGATTACATGAATAAAAGACAGATAATGAAACCCCAAGCAATTTGATATAAGTATATATAACCTCAGACGTGCCATCATTTTCCTCTTCAAAGACTGCGGAGCCCATTGCAGTCACATTGGAAAACCAACATGTGTGTCCGAGAATGCCGGGCGATGTGCACTTATCCCACGGCTGAGCTTCCAATGTTTCAGCAAGAAACCCTCACCTTTATAGTCAAAATTTGGGTGCTGGCCAAAGGTCGGCCTATTAGGTAAGAGAGAAAAGTGAGTTGATCAGGCCCACCCTCTCTTTCTCAGCTAGGTGCACATTATTTCTGATTGCAAAGCACAAATTTGAGGTTTGTAGAGTCACCATGATTATCATAGAGTCTATATTCTACCTCCTGAAATTTGGAGAAAGTCAACCTTAAGGTCATCAGAACCTTCTCTGGTCATTTGGTCATGCTTGAGGGTCAATATTTTACCTCCAGAAATTTGGAGAAAGGTGTGAAGGTAACCTTAAGGTCATGAGACCCTTCTCTGTTCATTTGGTTGTTCGTTGAGTGCAACAGGAGGAAAACAAAAAATAACCCATTTCTTACACATATAGTGCAAACCCGCATGATTGTGATCTTTTGAAGGATCACCCCAAGATTCCTAAGTTGGAAGGGGTTTGGTAATGGTCAGTCATTGCATGTCCAAAAGCAAGCAGTCAGTTAAAATATTAAGAAGTTCTGAGGTTACATGGTCTTCTCTTTCACCATCTTAGTGCTTCTGATGCTTTGTTTACACCAGATGCGGCATGCGCAAATAAATCGTGCTATTCGCACGTAAATAGACGCGCAAACATTTGGAGTTAACTCGCTTAATTCGTGCGTCAAATTCACTTCACAATAGACGTGGATTCTTGTCATGGGTAGGGCTTCTGTCTGCCCGGTCACTCTAGCTTCGTTGCTAATTGGCTAACATGGATTTTATTGAAGGGATGCTGTGTGATGTGCTTTAGGAAGGCTGATAAACAGTGTCGATTCTTTTGGAGCCGTGTCTGAGGGCACTAGATCCATTCTGAAATGCGACCAGCTCTGAGTTCATCAACTCCTCCAGAAACTATACCTGAATGAAGGAGGCTTTCAGCGGTGCTTCAGACTGAGCCGAGCCCAGTTTGATGAACTGCTGTCCGGTGTCGGCAAGAGGATTTTCGCCCGGGACACCAACAACAGGCGATACACCATAATCACGCCCCTACAAGAGAAAGCTCCTGATTGGTTAATGCGGCGCGAATGTCCACTAAAGTTCAGATTTTCCGACTCGATCGATTCGTGTCAATCGCGCAAAACCCTAAACTTGCGTCATTTGTGCTGCCTCTTACGTATCGCAGGATGTCTGATCGCGTCTTTGCATTGACTTAACATGTAAGTCACTTGCACTTGATGCTTCATCCAAGTCTGGTGTGAACACAGTATATATCTTAAATGTTGCTGTTGGTTTTGATACCTTAATTTCTGTAATGGTGGTTTTTACATGTGTTGCTGCTTTGTGCCTTTAAACTGGGGTTGACTTGTTTTATTTTTCTCTTTAGAGTCGATGGTGCTGAAAGAAGAGACTCAAGAACTGAATGAAATGGAAGAGAACGATCAGAATGAAGAACACCAAGACTTAGTGACTGATGAACAACCCACCAAGACGAAAAAGAGCTCCCGTAAAAGAGATGAGAAAAACCGATGTGATGCTGATTGTACCTGCTGCCAATGCGGTAAAAGTTTTAGACTAAAACGCCACCTTCAAGCCCACGTGAAAATTCACACCTGCGAGAAACTCTTCATGTGTGATCAGTGTGGCAAGAGCTTCACGCATTTACACAGCCTTAAAGCCCACATGAGACTTCACACTGGAGAGAAGCCTTTCGCCTGCCAACAGTGCGACATGAGATTCGTTCAAAAACAAAAACTCGAGACGCACATGAGAGTTCACAATAGCGTCCAGCCGTTCGTTTGCCAACAATGCGGAAGAAGTTTCACTATAAATAACAAACTTAAAAAGCACATGAAGATTCACACCGGAGAGAAACCGTTCCCCTGCCAACAGTGTGGAAAGAGTTTCGCTGAAAAAGAACTCCTTAAAGTCCACATGAGAATTCACACTGGAGAGAGACCGTACACTTGCACTCACTGCGGAAAGAGTTTCACACAGAAGAGCAACCTCAATTTACACATAAGATCTCACACTGGAGAGAAGCCTTACCCTTGCACGCAGTGTGGCAAAAGCTTTACATGTAAAAACTATCTTGATTGCCACATGAGAACTCACACTGGAGAGAAGCCGTTTATATGTGGTCATTGTGGAAAGTGTTACGCTCACAGAGATAGCTACAAAACTCACCTGAAGCTCCACTCTGGAGAACAGCGGTAGTTGTACCTTAGAAGCGGTCAAATGTATGATTAAATCCCTTCGGTTCAGCAGTTTTATTCTGAAGCTTTTTCAAAGGGATTTGGTGTTTCCAGTTGTGTTGAAGTAGGAGGGAAAGGCTACACGTAGCGAAGATACCCAATCTGCATACCACCAATGCCGATACATTCAAAGCTGCTTTCGCTGCTCCATCTCAGTCAATCACATTCCTTGAACACACCCTGACTGTGCAGGTCCACTGCCGTACATAAACACACGTACAAACCTAAAGGCCCCAATTTACTTCAAACGAAGTTCTTCATTTGAGGGCAGAAGGAAGTTTGAAGAGGCAGAGTGACGGTGGCGTACAGCATAGGTCGCAAACTCGATTCCTGGAGGGCCGCAGCTCTGCACAGTTTCGCTCCAACCCTGATCAAACACAGCTGATCCAACTAATCAAGGTGTTCAAGACTACTAGAGGCTATTAAGCAGGTGTAAATTGGAGGTGGTGGTGTAGGTAGCGCTGTCGCCTCAGAGCAAGAAGGTCGCTGGTTCGAGCCTCGGCTGGGTCAGTTGGCATTTCTGTGTGGAGTTTGCATTTTCCCCCCCGTGTTGGCGTGAGTTTCCTCCCAGGTGGTCTGGTTTTCCCCACAAGTCCAAAGACATGTGGTATAGGTGTATTGGGTAAGCTAAATTGTCCATAATGTATGTGTGTGAATGAGAGTGTATGGGTGTTTCCCAGTGATGGGTTGCAGCTGGAAGGGCATGCGCTGCGGAAAACATATGCTGGATAAGTTGGTGGTTCATTCCACTGTGGCGACCCCTGATTAATAAATGGACTAAACCGTAAAGAAAATAAATGAATGAATGAGTTGAATTCAGGAATTGAGCTTGAGTCGAGTTTAAACCAGTGTATACCAGTGGTCTCATAGTTTCCGAACACTCTGAAGTCTTCACGTTGCAGTAGGCAGGGTGGTAAATGTGTCATGCCTCTTACATGTACTCCTAAACACAACACCAATGGCGTCTGAGAGAGAACAGTTTTATAAACACCTGGCAAACAGCCTTCTCCACAAGAAGCACCTTTATGTCAATGTTTACAAATGCGTTGTCCGAATCGCATACTTCCATACTATATAGTACACGCTTAAAACAGTATGGGAGCAGAGTAGAATTCATAGAATTCGAAAAACAGTATGCGAAAATTACCCGGATGACCTACTACTTCCGGCGAGATTCTGATGGACGCTACGCTATCCCATGATGTATTGCTAAAAAAATTCAGAAATGGGAGTCAGGCGACGCAACTGATGCGGGTAGGTCACGTAATCGTGAAATGGTCGGATGTTGTACGTCCCAATTCCATTACTATGCAGAACACACTTTTCTAACATTCGAGTAGTAAATTCAAATCTAGTACCTACTCAGTAGGCAATTTCGGACACAGAAATTATAAGATTTATGCATTTTTAGTTACAAAACATCATTGTCTTGTAAACGAACAGGAAAAATGCATTAAAATGTACACATTTGGCTGAAACGTCAAGTAAACAGCATGTAACTAAACTACATCAATAAGTAGTACACGCTTTCATGTCAGTGACATGATCATCTCAATGACGTTCAAGACGTCATAACAGAACGCGCATCCTAGTTAGTAATTCTTGCAAACACAAATTAAAGTGAACCCTGTAGTACGGACAGTGTTTCCAACTATTTTCAACGAAAAGGCGCTAAGCTTTGCCCGAAAAGTTGCTAAATGTCGCTAGATTACATCATATGTCAATTTGCATATTACTGACGTCATCACGACCAACGCTTTATGTATGCATGTTAGATTAACTAAATTTATTGCTGTTTGAATAAAGTATATTAGTATAAATGTGTAACGTTAGTGAATTTGCAGCAATCTCTCAGACGTAATCAACTTTCGAAACTCACTAAAATATCTGTGATTGTGAACAAGCAAAGAATAAACGGGTTACATTTTAAAACAAAGGAGAAGCAGATTGGTTCGACTGTACAAGGGAAATACCGCCTGTGAGTGAAAAATGTCGTTAGTCGTAAAAGATTTGTCATTAGTCCTTTTTTAATTTTTTTTATTTGTCGCTAAGGGGGTCTGAAAATCACTAAATATAGTGAAGTATGGAATGATGTCTTAGTACTATTTGTATGACCAATTATAACAGTATTTTCAGTTGCTTACAGAAAATCTGCAATTTACAAGCAAATATTTCATTTATAGCGTGGCAAACTTGACATTGCAGCCTGTTTATTAAAATAAATTTAATAACTCCGTGTTTGTCTGAGACATGCAGAGCAGGAACATCAAACTCAGGATATTTTTTGACACAGGAAAAAAGGAATTGCGGTTTTGCTGTACAAGTCAAATGTGTGTGAGTAAATTATGGTGAAATGCCGCGATTTTACTAAATAATACTCCAGATGGTAACAAAAAGGTGTTTAGGTCCTAAACCAGGGCTATTCAATTGGCAGCCCGCGGGCCAAACCCGGCCCCCGAGGCAATTTGTTACGGCCCTCCAAATAGTGTGACCAAGACATCAAAAATAAATTTAGGTCAGTCGAAAAACGGCCGCTATAGTAATGAAGTGACGTGCGTCTGTTCTATGCAACACAAGCTGCAGTTGAAGGCAGCTTATACCGAGACTAATACGCACGCACATTGGATTAACTATAGCAGCAGGCTGTTCACATATTGCGTCTTTTCCACGCGCAAGTTCATTATTTCCAATGGAGACGTGCGCATATTGGGAGCGGTGCGCGCACTGCTCGTAGAGCGGGCCGACCCACTCGCGCCCTCCAGGTGCACACAGTAGAAATTATCTCATGCTGTAGTGGCGAGAGTTGTGCATGGCTTTCAGTACAATGTAAACAAAAGATATGTTAGACGAATTATTACAAATATTTAAATGATTATGTATGTATGAACGCAGATGATAACAACAGTTCATTTAAATACTTACCTAATATAAAGCTTAAATTAACATTAGACAGATACTATTTTTATTTATTCTTATTTGTATTTATTTATTCCTTGTTCTGTCATTTATTTTCATTGTAAAATTATCATTCATGTTTAAATCAAAACTTTTTTATTTATTTTTAAGTCCAAAGAGAGAAATGGACTATTGTTTGTTTTGTATTAATATTTTGTGCTGTATTATTTGTAGTTACTGAGCAGCAATTAACAACACTTTAAAATATAAGCAGTTTTCTTGTGATTTTATAATTAGTAGTGTTTTAAATTTAATAAATGCATAATAATCGTGATAACCGTGAAAGATTATTCTTCAGACTATATAATCGTACAACCAAAATCTATAATCGTTGCATCCTTAATTGTTACAGTTCAAAACATAACATATGAATGTGTTTAAATTTTGAAGTAGCCTACTTAAGCAATACAATGATTTTGTTGTGCTTTGAAATACAACATTTGAATGTTTGTAAAAAAAAAAAAAAAAAGCCACATTGTACAATGCACTGATATTATGTAGTTTCAAAATACAATATATTAACGTTTAATGTAGACATCACTTATATTGCAAGTCGTATCTCTTCGGCCCCTCATTTGGGATGCTTTTCAAGAACTGGCCCCCTTGACAAACTAATTGAATAGCCCTGTCCTAAACGAACTCCCCCGAAGATTTCACTTTGGTGAGCTGTGTCGAACTGCCAAAACGAATTCCACAAAGTAACTTTGTTTTGCTCAGATTTTGTTCGCAATTATGTAATTTCACTAGCCAAAGGGAGCACCGGGACCATTGTCGGCGTCCTGACGGTCATCTGGCCTGCTACCCCCCCCCCCCCCTACCCTGAGGTACTTCACCTACTACTTACCTCTGAGGTAAAATGGACATTATCACATATTTTCCACTATCAAGGTAATGCTGTGTTTTAAAAATAACATTAGCTTATTTGATTTAAATGTAGCCTTTCTAAATCTGCAAAGCAACCAAAAAGGAATATGCCCTGAATAAAAACAATTCGCGTTTTCTGTGTGTAGACTTCATATAATATAGGTATTGTCAGTTCTGCATTACCTCCTGTCTTTTGAAGATTTTCCCCGTTTCAATTACGCATAAGATTAATCAACTGGAATTAATCCGAACAGTACGTGTTCACAAATGTAGGGAGGGTGTCTCAGGTTCTACATGACAATGATAGAAGACAATGACTGTTTCTCAATATGCGTTCTTCAGCGGTCTTGCTTTCTCGTGTAACGTCATCATCAACTGCCAAATTTCAGTTCCAATACTCAAGACTGCAAGAACGGAGGACGCGTGAAATTTCCCGCATGTGCTTTTGATATTGAGGGCGCATGGATGCAGACTTGAGCACCGAACCCGCTCTAGAAGTCCCAGAAATCTTTGCGACTGGAGGTGGAAAGCGCAGCATTTTATATTGATTTATTATTAAAGTTTAGAGATATAACGGATTTATCTCAGGAGTTTCCCTTAATGAAACCGTGAATATAAACCTCATCATGAAAATCTTAAAAAAGGCATAAACACATTAAGGGTGTTTATTTGCTGAAATTCGAATTAAAATCTGTTTCATTAATATTGTGCAACGTATATTTGTAAAGTCTTTATGCATAGTATATATTGTGAAAAGGAAAAAAAAAAACAAAAAAACAATAAATCGTTGTGTGAATGCTGTTATGTTTAAATCATTTTCAATTAATAACGTGTGATGGTCACGTGACCATCAGGAAAAACGCAGCATTTCATTTCTCACAGGACGCGTTCTCTGTTCTCGCGGTCTCCCCGAGTTCGTTCTTCCGAGGTGACCTGGCAAGACCGGTCTTCACAAGAACGCAAGTCCATTCTCTGCGTTCTTGGAATTGAGAAACAGCCAATGACTTTGAGCTAAAGACAGAAATAAGGTTATGACTGTCTGTTCTCTGTTAAAAATAGGTGCACGATGACAGCAGTGATATAGTAGTCTGGCACATCATTATCGAATAAATTTGACGGTGATTGCAGTGTTTTCGTCTAAAAAGCTTCAAGTCCACACCTTCGTTTTCAATTCTTGTCATTTTCCGCATTTCAACGACATGCGCACAGATGTAAGAGGATTTTACCTGCATCATATCCTCCTGCTGCTCTAATTAAATTCCGGCAAAATGTCCCAATTATGGTCTTCTATTGCCGCTAAACAACAGCTCCCAGTAAACATTCCCTGTTCTTTAAAGAGAGGCAATATGAAATATCTACAAACTGACATTAATCTTTAATAAAGCTGTCAAAATGGAGAGCATCCAAAACATCTCGTCCACCATGTTAGCTGAATTGGCCACATGACTAAATTGAAAGCCTTGGGCTGTGTCCGAATTCGCCTACTGCTTAGTAAGTACCGGATTTGAATGTTAATGTTCTTACTAGGCTGTTAGAAAAGTAGTATGAATGAGAGCAGAATGAATGGAATTGGGATGTACTACATCCGCCATTTTGTCATGATCATCTGACCTACCTGCGTCAGTTGCGTCGCTTCACTCCCATTTATGAATTCTCCTGCGGTGCATCATGGGATAGCGTAGCATGCTTTGAATGCGCAATTCAGAATCCCGCCTGAAGTAGTAGGTCATCCGGGTACTTCTCGCATGCTAATTTTCGAATTCTATGAATTCGGACATACAGTCGTGGCCAAAAGTTTTGAGAATTACATAAATATTGGAAATTGGAAAAGTTCCTGCTTAAGTTTTTATGATAGAAATTTGCATATACTCCAGAATGTTATGAAACGTGAAGAGATGAATTGCATAGTCCTTCTTTGCTATGAAAATTAACTTAATCCTGAAAAAAACTTTCACCTGCATTTCATTACTGTCATTAAAGGACCTGCTGAGATCATTTCAGTAATCGTCTTGTTAACTCAGGTGAGATTGTTGATGAGCACAAGGCTGGAGATCATGATGTCAGGCTGATTGGGTTAGAATGGCAGATTTGATTGACATGTTAAAAGGAGGGTGATGCTTGAAATCATTGTTCTTTCAATGTTAACCATGGTTACCTGCAAGGAAACGCGTGCAGCCATCATTGTGTTGCATAAAAATGGCTTCACAGGCAAGTATATTGTGGCTACTAAGATTGCACCTAAATCAACAATTCATAGGATCATCAAGAACGTCAAGGAAAGAGGTTCAATTCTTGTTATCAGGGCGTGCAAGAAAGTCCAGCAAGCACCAGGATTGTCTCCTAAAGAGGATTGAGCTGCGGGATCGGAGTGCCACCAGTGCAGAGCTTGCTCAGGAATGGCAGCAGGCAGGTGTAATCGCATCTGCACGCACAGCGAGGCGAAGACTTTGGGAAGATGGCCTGGTGTCAAGAAGGGCAGCAAAGAAGCCACTTCTCTCCAAAGAAAACATCAGGGACAGATTGATCTTCTCCAAAAAGTATGGCGAATGGACTGCTGAGGACTGGGGCAAAGTCGTATTCTGCGATGAAGCTCGTTTCTGATTGTTTGGGGCATCTGGAAAAAGGCTTGTGCAGAGAAGAAAAGGTGAGTGCTACCATCAGTCCTGTGTCATGCCAACAGTAAAGCATCCTGAGACCATTCATGTGTGGGGTTGCTTATCATCCAAGGGAGTGGGCTCACTCACAATTTTGCCCAAAAACACAGCCATGAATAAAGAATGGTACCAAAGCGCCCTCCAACAGCAACTTCTTCCAACAACAGTTTGGTGAAGAACAATGCATTTTCCAGCACGATGGAGCACCGTGCCATAAAGGAAAAGTGATAGCTGAGTGGTTCGGGGACCAAAACATTGAAATTTTGGGTCCATGGCATGGAAACTCCCCAGAACCTAATCCCATTGAGAACTTGTGGTCAATCCTCAAGAGGCGGGTGGACAAACAAAAACCCACTAATTCTGACAAACTCCAAGAAGTGATTATGAAAGAAAGGGTTGCTATCAGTCAGGATTTGGCCCAGAAGTTGATTGAGAGCATGCCCAGTCGAATTGCAGAGGTCCTGAATAAGAAGGGCCAACACTGAAAATACTGACTCTTTGCATAAATGTCATGTAATTGTCGATATAAGCCTTTGAAACGTTTGAAGTGCTAGTAATTATATTTCAGTTCATCACAGAAACAACTGAAACAAAGATCTTAAAGCAGGCCACGACTGCACTACTCGGCTCGCGTACTGTTTTTAGTGTACTATATAGTATGGACGTATGAGATTTCGGACAGCCTCAGTTTTCACAGTCACATGTAAACGCCAATTTCAAATGGTGTTTTACCTCAGGAATAGCAATCAAGTCAGAGTCCAAAAAAACAAACAAACAAATGTAGCTTACATGGTATGCCGGCTGATACTGTCGGAGGAATGACTTTGATGGGCCATATTGTCAAAATCTTATATCACGGGTCAAGTCATTTAAACGTCACCCTAACTGTAAATATACTGGGTGACACACATAGTGTGTAACGTCGATCAATGTTTATTTAATTGACTCGGACAGCAGACCAAAAAACCAGCACTCATCAAACGAAGCCTACGAAAGCATATCGATCAATGCAATTCGCTTTTACATTAACAGCGTGATAAATGCTTAAAATACAACGCATGCTTCAAAAGACCGTCAATCTGATCAGATGTGGACATCGTTAAGTATTCTGACGGGGTAATTGGTGGCTGAAATGTTTTGAGCTTGGACTTGGTCGAAAGTGGACAACACATTGAATCCGATTGCTCTATATACTGACATGCATGTGGTCAAATGCATTCAAACTTACGATGCGCTTCAATAGATATTAATGATGCAACAATGTGGGGTACAAATGCGAACAGGTTTGAACTTGTATATAAACTGATAGCGATCATTGGGTTTTGGTTTAATGTATGGCGAGGTCACAAAACCAAGAATAATGTCATTTCATTTCGTTGCCTGTATCAGTGAATTGCAGAATTAGTTGGGAATCCCCGGGTTCTTTTAACGGAATGAGAGTGAAATAAAAGTGTCTGAATCGGAAGCTGCTGTTGTGTTGTCTGTCTTGCTTTTCCTCCACTCACTCCAATCCACTTTCCAGCATTTATCAGAATGGTGACGAGAACCAATAATCTGAATTAGAGAGTTTCTGGGGAATTAAGATGATGCTGTAGAACTTAGACGCAAACTGAACAAGCTTCAAGTACCTGGAAGCCTTTCAGTTACGGTTGCTTCCCGTTATGAGAATGAGTTGAGAGCAAAACCGATCAGTAGCAAAGCCAGGAATGTGAAAAAAAAAAATTGTTCAGTCTCTACCAAGCCAGTTTTTGTCAAATTATCATTAAGGCCTTCGTTTCAGGTAACAGAACAGAACAACCAAACTTGTCAACAGCAATAGAAAAGTTGACAGAAAACATTGTGTGCTATGGTTTGTTTGACGTCAGAGTACGGTACATTTAGCTAGTGTGAACGAGTCTTTGAGTCTTCTGCGCACCTGTGAACTGTACCCGAGTCCGCCTGAAAGAAGTGGTCTGGGGTACAGTTCACTTCTGGTATGAATTCAATCGTACCGAATAACGGAAGTGAACCGCCAACTGTACAACAAACTATGATTTTCATAACGTTCATTCGTGTGTGTGTCTACCTTATCTTCGTTTTAGAAGAATACCCCCTTCCACCCCATTTCCTCCTTTTCCTCTCGGAGCTCTCAAGACCCACCTGATCTCGGACCCCCTTTATATGCTCATTGACCAGGCGGGAGCCCTGGGCTCAATTATCTCCGAGCTTAGGGTTCTCTCCCGGGATAGCATGCCAAACCTGCTAATATCTAAGTGCGAACTCTTGAAAATTACAAGTACTAGAGGCAATACATGACCAAACAGTCTAAATTCAGACTGATGACAAAGCGAATTGGTGATGCGGTAGAGAGGATTTCTGCCGTTGAGACCCTGACTTCATCCATAGATGCAAGAATAACAGATTTGGAGAAGCAGGTACGCTACTTGCAAGATCATATCGACAATCTGGAAAACCCAGATGCAGTGTTTGAGTCGTTGGTTTACCAGAGGGCTCAGACCCGGTTAAATTACTTGAGAGCTGGATTTCTCACCATACCTGCCAACACTCCCGGTAAACTCCCGGAATTCCCCCGCCCCCCGCTCCTCAGCATTTTGGTACAGTCCGGGCTGAAACTTGGTGCTTGTGCTCTTCCGGTCGCGCGCTACAGTTCGCACGCCCCCATCTCCCCAAACCTCTCACCCCTCCCGCTCCCCGCTTTTCAGTTTGCGCCAGTGTTTCCAACTTAGCGACAAATTTTCAAAAAAGCGACTAGCGACAAATCTAGCGACTTTTTTGTGTGTTACTGGCGATTTTTATAGACTGTCGTTTGTCCATTACTGTACCGTCCCTACTCTTCTCAACGAGCTGCGGGTGATGCCGCCGGCCCCTCCCCTGCAGCCTGAGAGCAGAGCACCTCTCTGCGTACCGACGGCAAATGATTTAGAACAGGTGGCAGTTTGAAGGTATTTCCCTTGTACAGTCAACCCGATCTGCTTCTCCTTTATTTTAACAATTTAATTTGACTGTTTATTCTTGTTGCACAATCAGAGATGTTTTAAGTGAGAGTTTCAGAACTTGTCTGAGTATATTACGTTTGAGAGATTACTGCAAATTCCCTACTCATCTATAATGATATACTGTATTCAAACAGCAATAAATTTAGTTAAATTGACAAGCTTACATAAAGCGTAGTGCGAATATAAAATACCCCATTTATTTATCATAGGCTGTTAAACAAACAGAAATGGTAGAACGCGATGACGTCAGTAATATGCAAATTAGCGTATGACGTAACCCCCACCCCGGGGGGGGTCTCCCGGAATTTACGAACCAAATGTTGGCAGGTATGTTTCTCACCCTCTTCAAATAACTCCCAAAGCTGGACGTATCAAGTTGAACCGCACACATCAGTTGCTAGCACCAAAGCCAAATCCTAGTTTTGTTATCCTAAGGTTTCAGAACATCAAGGATCAACAATGCCTTATGGCTTGCATGATATTTTGAATTTGTATATATAAAACCCCCCCAAAAAAATATATATATATATTTTTTTTTATATACATGTAAACACTAATGTTTTAAATGTTAAAGGGGAAATGAAGCACTCAGTCAAGTTTACCTTATTTTGTACATTGTATTCCACTTTAATGAAAATATAATAAACAAACTCGATTAATGTAACCATTTAGCAGAAAACGGCATGTTTTACTGTAGATTTTAGACCTAGGGCGCCGCCATCTTGGAATATCGCTGTCTCTGACGTCACGGGGTTGGTTTGCGGTGATGAGCTAAACGGACACAATAGAAGTAAAGGAGTGAACGCGGAGACTGGACAGCCTAATTTAACCCAATGCGTGAAGTTGTGGGCGTGGAGCTGCTGCAAATACAAGCATCAGATGTGTGTCTAATACAAAAGTATATAAATGTATTCTACTTTCCTTTTTTTCTCATTTAATCACCGATCATTTGATGCACTTTGATTCACTCTCTGTATTACACTGCCTGACTGGGTTTCAAACGTGACTGTAACGGACTAAACACGGACACTGAACAGCCTAATTTAACCCAATGCATGAAGTTGTGGATGTGCATCACAGAGCTGGTGAAAACACAACAAATACAAGCATTTAAGTGTCTTGAGTTGTGTATTTTTCTTTTGCTAATACCTCTCGTTTGATGCGCTGTGGTCAACTCTTTCACGCTGCTCCAGCAGCACTGCCTGACGAGGGGATTTACATTCAGACTAATGCAATGATTAAAATCATACATGACTTCATGCTTTAAGTCACGTCTGTGTGGATTATATCAAGACATATTCTCTTCTCAAGTCGATCAACTCGATCTCTCAACATGTATGAAGGATAAAAACCTGCCATAAGAAACACCGCGCTGATCTGAGTTTGGTTTGAACACGAGCAGAGGCGAGGGGGTGTAGCGGTGAAAAGTGAAAGTACCCGCCCCTATGACGTCAGTAATTATTCACTCTCCCAATAGTGTGGTTTTCAACTAGGTCCGGTGTAAGCGTCATGGGGGCGGGTACTTTCACTTTTCACCGCTACACCCCCTCGCCTCTGCTCGTGTTTAAACCAAACTCAGATCAGCGCGGTGTTTCTTATGGCAGGTTTTCATCCTTCATACATGTTGAGAGATCGAGTTGATGGACATGAAGAGGGAATATGTCTTGATATAATCCACACAGACGTGACTTAAAGCATGAAGTCATGTATGATTTTAATCATTGCATTAGTCTGAATGTAAATCCCCTCGTCAGGCAGTGCTGCTGGAGCAGCGTGAAAGAGTTGACCACAGCGCATCAAACGAGAGGTATTAACATAAGAAAAATACACAACTCAAGACACTTAAATGCTTGTATTTGTTGTGTTTTCACCAGCTCTGTGATGCACATCCACAACTTCATGCATTGGGTTAAATTAGGCTGTTCAGTGTCCGTGTTTAGTCCGTTACAGTCACGTTTGAAACCCAGTCAGGCAGTGTAATACAGAGAGTGAATCAAAGTGCATCAAATGATCGGTGATTAAAGGAGAAAAAAGGAAAGTAGAATACATTTATATACTTTTATATTAGACACACATCTGATGCTTGTATTTGCAGCAGCTCCACGCCCACAACTTCACGCATTGGGTTAAATTAGGCTGTCCAGTCTCCGCGTTCACTCCTTTACTTCCGTTTAGCTCATCACCGCAAACCAACCCCGTGACGTCAGAGACAGCGATATTCCAAGATGGCGGCGCCCTAGGTCTAAAATCTACAGTAAAACATGCCGTTTTCTGCTAAATGGTTACATTAATCGAGTTTGTTTAATATATTTTCATTAAAGTGGAATACAATGTACAAAATAAGGTAAACTTGACTGAGTGCTTCATTTCCCCTTTAAGAAAAGATCCTTCTGCTGCTTGATGTTACAAACTGAATTTATTTAATTATATCATTCTACTTTTTATGTATAGTCATGACCACTTGTTTGTAGAGCAAGTAGTTTGACCCAGACATCCCTAGTTGGTTAAAGTAAATTCCGGGAGCGATGTAGATGAATAGAGGGAGTTGGTGTGATGTAGATGGGGTGGGTGTTGGGGGAGGATGCGCAATGTAGTCATGATGTTGATGAGCATCGTAGGGTTGGGGGACACCTCCATTTCTGGGACATTATAACTTATTTTCAAACATCAGGGTGTCTATATGCATATGCGAGAGACTCGCGGAGTTTCCGGAAGAATTGGGATGCCTGCATTTTGTGGTGCGCGATGTAGATGTAGAGCCAGGGAGATGCGACGTTGATGAGTAGCGTGGGGTTGGGGGACACCTCCAATTTCTGGGACATTAGAACTCATTTGCAGAGACATCAGGGTGTCTATATGCATATGCGAGAGACTCCCGGACCTTTCCGGAAGAATTGGGATGCCTGCATTTTGTGGTACGCGATGAAGATGTAGATCCAGGGAGATGCGACATTGATGAGTAACGTGGGGTCGGGGGACACCTCCATTTCTGGGACATTACAACTCATTTGCGGACATCAGGATGTCCATATGCATATGCGAGAGACTCCCGGAGCTACCGGAAGATTTGGGATGCCTGCGTTTTGTGGTGCGCGATGTAGAGCCAGAGAGATGCGACGTTGATGAGTAGCGTGGGGTTGGGGCACATTATAACTCATTTGTGGACATCAGGGTGTCTATATGCATATGCAAAAGACTCCCGGAGCTTCCAGAAGAATTGGGATGCCTGCGTTTTGTGGTGCAGATGTAGATCCAGGGAGATGCGACATTGATGAGTAACGTGGGGTCGGGGGACACCTTCATTTCTGGAACATTACAACTCATTTGCGGACATCAGGATGTCCATATGCATATGCGAGAGACTCCCGGAGCTTCCGGAAGAATTGGGATGCCTGCGTTTTGTGGTGCGCAATGTAGAGGTAGGGCCAGCAAGATGCGACGTTGATGAGTTGCGTGGGGTTGGGGGACACCTCAATTTCTGGGACATTATAACTCATTTGCGGACATCAGGGAGTCTATATGCATATGCGAGAGAATTGGGATGCCTGCATTTTGTGGTAAGCGATGTAGCTGTAGATCCACAGAGATGCGATGTTGAGGAGTAGTGTGGGGTTGGGGGGACACCTTCAGTTCTGGATCATAATGTGTGGTTTATTTATAAACTAATTTTGAGAGGATCATGTGCTTGTGATTGAACTCAGCTGGTACCGCATCAGCTCCGTATATTGCTTCAATCAGATGAATACTGACACATCATAAATAACCAGAGCTTTCCACTCCAGTCATCTTCATCTTGAAGAAATCCCCCCTTCCACCCCTACTCCTCCCCTTCTCTGATAGGGCAGCACGACGGCCAGTGGTTGGTGCAGTTGCCTCACAGCAAGAACGCCGCTGGTTCGGCCCCTCACCGGGCCAGTCGGCGTTTCTGTGTGGAGTTTACATGTTCTCCCCGTGTTCGCGTGGGTTTCCCCTGGGTTTCCTCCCACCAAGTAAATTGACTACTCCAAAATAGCATCTTCAGACAACTCTTAGCCAGATATATCTCAGCACGTTCACAAGCAGGGGAGTTCTCGAGACCCACCTGAGCTCAAACTCTCCTCTCACCCTTCAAACGGGAGAGACCCCCGGGCTAGAGGATATTCTAAGCTCAGGGCTCTCTCCCAGGACAGCATGCCAAATTCGCTTTATTATCAATCATCAGCTAAGTGTGAACTCTTGAAAACTCATTTGTGGACATCAGGGACTCTATATGCATTTGCCAGAGATTCCCGGAGCTTCCGGAAGAATTGGGATGCCTGCGTTTTCTGCCATTTATCCTTCCTAGTCATATCTCCCATAGGCAACTGAATCAGACGTTCTAAAACAATCACAACAACAAGCTCACTTTCACATTTTAGAATAAGGTCACTACATTAGACGAATGCAGATGTACCAAGTGATCTATTTAATTTCATACACAAGTTCACAACCGTTTTCATTTGTACTCCACATTGAGAATTTACAACATCACTGTTGTGCTGCATAACTTTAATAAGAGACAGATGAAATATGAAACCAAATAGAGTCTCAACAGCATTCATGAAAGTTCTTTAAGCAGGCTCTGTTCATAAGAATTTTTATATTTATCATGGTAAATGTTAACATTTGTAAAATTGCATCACACATCATATTAATTATGCCTCATAGGCTGACCAGAATCTACTTCAGTTCAAATTTAGGGGTATTTTAGACACTCAACAGTCTGAAAATGTTGACTGGCTGGACAAAACAGGCAAGGTATGCAATGTTGGTAAACGGCGCGAATGTATGCAGATTTTCCAAGTTAAGTGCCGCCTCATTCGGGATAGTAATGTCGCAGGATGTCTATTTGCGTCTTTGCATTGACTTAACACAGGGGTGTCCAAACTTGGTCCTGGAGGTCCGTTGTCCTGGAGAGTTTAGCTCCAACCCTAATCAAGGCCCAATCCCAATTCTATTTTTCTACCCCTTCCCCTTGGCCCTTACAACCAAGGGTTAAGGGTAAGGGCTTCAAAACTTAACCCTAAGAATTGGGACATCGCTTCAACATCTGGGAAATTTTCTTACCCCTTTGTTTCGTGTGTGGTCCTGAAAAAACTTCGTTTGAAGGGGTGTAAACCCCTTGCCCTTAGCCCTACACCTTCAAGCTAAAGAGAATTGGGACACCACTACCCCTTGACGTGAATGCGCAAAACGAGGGGTAAGGGGAAGGGCTAAGGGGTAGAATTGGGATTGGGCCTAAACACACCTGAACCAGCTATTCAAGCTCTTACTAGATATACTAGAAACTTCCTGGCAGATGTGTTGAAGCAAGTTGGAGATAAATTCTCCAGGACCGAGTTCGGACGCCCCTGATTTAACATGTAAATCACTCATTGTTTCTCTCTAGCGTGAACTGAAATATGTCTTTTAAGGGCTTGTGATTGAATAAATCCCTTACCACACTGTTGGCAGCGAAATGGTTTCTCTCCAGTGTGAATTCTCACGTGGACTTTAAAATACTGTTTTTGGCAGAAACTCTTTCCACACTCAGTACACGAGTATGGCTTCTGTCCGGTGTGTACTCTCATGTGAACGTCAAGTTTCGATTTGCTGCTGAAACGCTTTCCACACTGATCACACGAGAAAGGCTTCTCTCCAGTGTGAATTAGCATGTGCGCTTTAAGGTTCTGATTTAGATAAAAACTTTTCCCACATTCACAGCAGGAAAATGGCTTCTCTCCTGTGTGACTTCTCCTGTGAACTTTAAGGTACTGTTTTTGACTGAAACTCTTTCCACACTCAGTACATGAGTATGGCTTCTCTCCTGTGTGAATTCTCATGTGGACTTTAAGGTATTGTTTTTGACAATAACTCTGTCCACAATAGGTGCACGTGTAAGGCCTCTCTTTGGTGTGAACTCTCATGTGGACTGTAAGTTTCGATTTTTGACTGAAACTCTTTCCACACTGATCACACGAGAAAGGCTTCTCTCCGGTGTGAACTCTCATGTGGGTTGTAAGGTTGTGTTTTATAGCAAAACTTTTCCCACATTGACAGCAGGTAAAACCACCATTAGATCTGGTTTTCCGAGTCTTTTTTGTCTTTGTGGTTTGTTCCTCAGTCATTGAATCTTGGTCGATCTTAAACTTATCTTTTTCTTCCTTTATATTCAGGTCTTGAGTCTCTTCTTTCAGCACCATCAGCTCTAAAAAGAAGAGAAAGAAGAGAAATACAGGTAAATCCCAAATTTAAAAGGCACAAAGCAGTCTAAGAAATTAAATCATTGTCAGGATAAATGGACCAAAACCAAACAAACTGAATCAGCATCAACTAATTTCATCTTTGCCCAAGTTGCATATTAAAGTCATTGAGATGCATTAATGCAGCTTAGACTGTTAATAACTGCAATTGTATCAAATCATTGAAACAGGCCAGAGTTCCCTAAGAACAAGTGTCCGGGCGTGGTGTGGTCACAACAGATGATTTCTGGACAGGTTGGGGCACCGTGCTCAATGAGTAAGCAGCTTCGAGTTCATGTTTGTGTGTTTATACCTTTGACATATTGACGGTCTCTGTTCAGAATTCATTCATTCAATCATTTTCCTTCGGCTTAGTCTTTATTTCAGAGGTCAACACAGCGGAATAAACCACCAACCATTCCAGCATATGTTTGATGCAGCGGATGGGGCTCATGTTTTACCAGACGTGTGTATTTTGACCCGTTTCCACAGAGTGGTACGGTACGATTTGGTATGCTCTTATGGCCGTTTCCACTGTCAAAAAGTACCAAAAAGCTAATCGTACCGACGAGGCATTATTCAGAGGATGATTTTGTGTAATATAAACGAATGGCCATAAATGAAGTCGGTGCCGTGATCAAAATTCTAGTGCGCAGTGGTGGAAAAATCATACTTCAGCAAAAGTACCATTACTTGCCCAAAAATGTAGTGCAAGTAGAGTAAAAGTATCTGTTGTAAATATTATTTAAAATATGAGTAAAAAAACCTTTCAAAAGTACTCAAGGTAGTGAGTATTACGCTGTAAAAAGCTGATGCTTTTACATGTAATTTGTGGATGTAAGCGTAACATTCTGTAGTGTATTTATTTAGTTATCGCCCAGCAGGCACCCAATGTCATAAGACGTTAATATTAGGTTAGATTTAGGTTGTGATGTCAGGGGACCAAAATTCAGTGTCTAGCCAGTGTCTAAGAAAATTATTTTGACATTCAATAACATCATCAAATGACGTTGATTTTAAGTTGTGTTGGAAATTGACCAAAATCCAACGTCGAGCCAACATCTTAAACCAATGTCATATTGACGTCAAACACTGACATTTTTTCATAAGGTATGGCAACCAAATTCCAACATCTGCTAGACACACAACCTCAAACTGTAACGTCATTGGACGTTGATATTTGGTTGATTTTAGGTTGAACGTTGGGTTCTGATGTCAACCCGATTTTCATTTCCAAACAAAATGCAACATACCCACGACATTGGGGTTCAACGTCAATCTGACGTCATGTTGGCGTGCGCACGAGAGAGGGCGAATGTGTGCGAGAAAGAGACTGAATGTGCACGCAAAAGAGACCGAATGTGCGCGCGAGAGAGACGGAATGTGCACGAGAGAGGCCGAATGTGCGCGCGAAAGAGACCGAATGTGTACGCAAGAGAGACCGAATGTGCGCGCGAGAGAGAACGAGAGTGCACGCGAGAGAGACCGAATGTGCGCGCGGGAGAGAACGAGAGTGCGCGCGAGAGACTGAATGTGCGCGCGAGAGAGGCCGAATGTGCACACGAAAGAGACCGATTGTGCGCGCGTGCGCGCGAGAGAACAAGAGTGCGCGCGAGAGAGAACGAGAGTGTGCACGAGAGAGACCGAATGTGCGCGCGGGAGAGAACCAGAGTGCGCGCAAGGTACTGAATGTGCGTGCGAGAGAGGCTGAATGTGCACACGAGAGAGACCGAATGTGCGCACGAGAGAGACCGAATGTGCGCACGAGAGAGAACCAGAGTGCGCGCGAGGTACTGAATGTGCGTGCGAGAGAGGCTGAATGTGCACACGAGAGAGACCGAATGTGCGCGCGAGAGACCGAATGTGTGCGCGCGCGCGCGAGAGAGAGAACAAGAGTGTGCGCGAGAGACCGAATGTGCACGCGAGAGAGAGCAAGAGTGCGCACAAGAGACGCCGAATGTGCGCGAGAGAAAGACCGAATGTGCGCGTGAGAGAGACCGAATGTGCACGCGAGAGAGGCCGAGTGCAAGTGAGAGAGGCTGAGTGTTGCTGCACGAGAGAGACCGAGAAACTATTAAAATTACTATAATTAATTACTATTACTAATACTAGAGGTGTGCACCTATACTGGTCTCACGGTTCGGTTACAATTATCATGCCATCGATTCGGGTTAATTCGACATCTCAGTGCATTGACGATGCTTTCCAAACACAATTTTATGTTTTACTTAACAGGCGCTGTTCACCGATGAGTGACACTGATAAACGGCAGCGGCACAGTGTTGCCAGATTGGGCGGTTTTGGCTAGGCATTTTAGCAGGTTTTAAATAGTTTTTGAGCTGGAATCAGTCAGCTACATCTAGCAACACTGCAGTGTCGATCACAGCTGATCCGCCATAGACGTGGTGGAGAAAACTCACGCGCTCGTGTCTGTATGCAGAAGTATCGTTGTAACAGCTGAGAGGAGAGGAAAAGTCACGCAGCAGGTCAAATGGGCCACAGTGAGAGAGAGAAATGGAGTTTCATTCTCTCAATCGCAGTGAAATAGGGGCTTCTGCTGTAAGTGTCAGTGGAAGACTGTCCAGCAAACACACACGCAGTGAAATTGTGCACAGCTTCTACGTTTTTAAGTAGTTGGAGAGTTGTAAACACTCGCGCTCGCCTCCCTCGCCATAGTAAGCTACGGCGACATAGCGCATATGAGATAAATGACGTCAGTACACAATAACCGGTTATGATTATTACTGAACCGATACCGAGTTGTCCGCGTCTGCATCGCGGTGCACCGAAGAAACAATTAATTTTGACACCCCTAACTAATACTACTATGTTTACTCATTTGTTTCCATGGGTTCTATTTAATGTAAACATGACACATTTTGTTAATACAATAGTAACGTCTGTGAAGTTATAATTTGCACAGTGGTGTAGTCGGGGCTATACGCACGTATACTCAGTATGCCTACTTTTTTCCATGAGCTGTTTGGGTATTACAACTTCTGAGGATCAATAACTGCATATACCCTCGGTATACTCACTTGTTTTTCTGATTAGACTTCCCTAATTTACGTGTATTCGCGTCCCCTTTAACTGTATACCAAATGTTTTTTTTTTACTTGCATCTTATTTGTTGCAATCAGTGGATTTTTGTTTAATTTGCGGCATTCCCCGCCCCCTGACGACCGCAGCAGCTGTGAGAAAATTTCGGGAGTTTTTCGATAACGACGACAAGTCAACTAAATGATGTCTCGCTGAAACACTGAGGTAAAATTATTTTAAAAAAGCATGGGCATCGGTTTAGCCCCCTATATTTCTATTCAGTCCCTTGAATGTTTTGCGATTTCATCATGAATTGTACACTACTGAATAATCACCTCAGTCCCCTTTAAATTAGATATGAAAACGGCGGCAGACTTCCGCTCCTCCGTTTTCAACTCGTTTTTCGTTTAATCAGCAAACCACAGCTTTGCAGAGTGAGAACAGAAGGTGTGTTTATCTATAGATTGTTATAATATCTGCATATTCGCAGTTCTTTGCTATAGAAATACTTGTATCACGTGTACCAATCGGGTTTCCCCATCTACTGTTTCCTTGGCGCTTCCCTCATCACAGCTGTTTCCTCCAGCGAAAATGCAACTCTCAACGAACATTTATCAATTGATGATGATATGATTATAAAACACATTACAGCGCATGTGGCATTATATATATCATACATTCATGCACAGGATTAAACACAGTGACAGAACCACTCAGTGAATGTACTCATTTTAACTGCATATCAGAGTCAAACATTATGTGTTGTATCTTGTTAAAAATTATTTCCTATTATGACTTATATTATGATAGTGAAATATGTAAATTAGCCTGTACATTTTTAATATGTTTATATTTATGCCATTTTAAATTATAAAAGTGGCAGTTCTATTTAAAACATGGAAAAAATACTTGAGTATAGGCTAGTATTTGAGTTTTTGAAGAAAAAAACGTTTTATTTTCCTGATAAAAAAAAAAATATATATATATATATATATATATATATATATATATATATATATATATATATATATATATATATATATTAATTATAGGCTCATTTTACAAGTCCCTTTAGAGTTATACAGTTGGCTTTTACCCAGGTTTTACCACAGCTTAATATACTCAGCCAATCTCCGGGTCTGCTGGGGGCACTATTAGCCAAGCATAAATCATTGAATAGGATTAGGCTATTAGCATCTCGCTTTAAAATGAACAAATTTGTTTAAATATTTTTGTTTAACACAAAAAAAGATATTTTGAAGAAAGCTGGTAACTTATGTTAAATAATAAAAAAAAATATCTATATCTATATATAGTTTCGTCGTTTCTTTGCCTACTTTTAATATTTGGGTGGGTAATAGTACACCACTTTTTTTTTAGGACTACACCACTGAATTTGCACGTTATTTAAGATCATTTGAGCAGTTTTGCTGACTTTAAAATGCTATTTATTAAGCGGGTTGTGTCCTAAAAATACTGAAAGTGATCATGTATACTATATCAAGAATACTCTAAAGGGACTTTGGTTTTATTCAGAGATTTAAAAAAGTGTTCAATCATCCAATTACTAAACAATTGCAACAGAGGAGGACATTCTGTGAACTCGCTGAAGTGATGACAGCTACAAATCAATTTTATTGCAGTGCTTTAGCAGTAGGCTACTGCAGTACAATAAAATAATGAAACTTGATATTAGATGTCCCCTAAACATGTTGGAAAATTAAAGCTTGAAAAAGAGTTGGCTCTGTATGTTAAATCTCTCTCTCTCGATTCAAATTTGTATCACCAAAACATTTGTAAATTGGGTCATTTCCGACTATTCAGTGCCATTTGTGTCCCCAAGGCATTATATGGTACAGAACATTTAAAAATGCAATTTAAAATCCTTAAAGCTTGTCTGATATGATTATCCCGTTTCCACAACAGGACACAATGATAAGTGCTCAAAATTAAATAAAATTTAATTTAATTACTCTAGCTCCGGTTTTCCCCACAAGTCCAAAGACATGTGGTACAGGTGAATTGGGTGAGCTAAATTGTTCGTAGTGTATGCGTGTGAAATAGAGTGTATGGGTGTTTCCCAGTAATGGGTTGCAGCTGGATAAGTTGGCGGTTCATTCCGCTGTGGCGACCCTAGATTAATAAAGGGACTAAGCCGAAAATGAATGAATGAATGAATGAATAATTACTTGGCCTCTCTCAGGTGCACTCTGCATCTCTCGCATCCACTCGGTCTATCTCGCACTCTATCATACGGTAAATCTTCTCATCAGTGACATGCATCTAAACAGTCTGATGCGTGTAAATTTTGGACATCTGCTTGGACACTTGTAATGCGTCCAAACAGTTTGCTTGACTGATTTTTCTAATCCCCATAGGCAAGAATAAAGTAGTGACAGCAGGTTGAAGGAAAGTAGTGGAGTAAAAGTACAGATACTGCACTTAAAACGTACTCAAGAGAAAGTAAAGGTACACATTTTTTAAAAACTACTTAGTGCATTACAATTCCTGAAAAAAATTATTTAATTACAGTAATTTGAGTATTTGTAATTTGTTACTTTACACCAGTGCTAGTGCAGATGCACATTAGCTTGGACAACCTGAAAAAAATAGAGGGGTTTTGGCCATTTCCAGGCTGGTTTCCAGCCATTTCCAGCCTGGTCTTAGCTGGTCAGGTTGGGAGTTGACCAGCTAAAACCAGCTTGACCAGCCAAAACCAGCTATGTCCAGCTTAAACCAGCTGGTTTAGTTGGTTTTAGATGGTTTTAGCTGGTCATTTTCCAGTCTGACCAACTAAGGCCAGGCTGGAAATGGCTGGAAACCAGCCTGGAAATGGCCAAAACCCCTCTAAAACCAGGCTGGTCGACCAGCTAAAACCAGCCAACCAGCTTAGGCTGGTTTAAGCTGGATTTTTCAGCAGCGTTGGAAAATTATGACAATAAGAAACTAAATTTAAGAGGCAGTCATTGTGAAAACTTTATTGATGATTCTAAATATGAAATTTATTTGTTTGTTTGGCAAAAACAAATCGGAGAATATGATGTTTCCCTATTCAAAAAGAATGCCCAAAAGGTGTTTCAAAGATGGCCACCGAGTGAAATGGCTTGCCTCATGCTGTGTTCACACCAGATGCGGAACGCGGGGATATATCGCGATATTCGCACGTAAATAGCCGCGTGAACATTTGAGCTTACTCGCTTCAATCGCGCGTCAAATTACGCGGATTCGCGTCATGGGCAGGGCTTCTGTCTGCCCGGTAACTGTGGCTTCATTGCTAAATGGCAAACATGGATTTTATTGATAAAATAACTGTGTTTACGTGCTTTATTAAGGCTGATAAACAGCGTCGATTCGTTTGGAGCAGTGTCTGAGTCCACTAGATCCTTTCAGAGGTGCACCCAGCTCTGCAAGCTCATAAACTCCTCCAGAAACTTAACCTGGATGACGGAGGCTTTCAGCGGTGCTTCTGACTGAGCCAAGCCCAGTTTGATGAACTGTTGTCGGCTGGAGGATTTCCCCCGGGACACCAACAACAGGCGCTACGTCACAATCACGCCCCTCACAAAAGCAAGCTCCTGATTGGTTAACGCAGCGTGAATGTCCGCTAAAGTTCAGATTTTTTGAACTCGAGCGATTCGCACCACAGGATGTCTATTCGCGTCTTTGCATTGACTTGTAAATCACTTGCGCTTGACGCTTCTTCCGCGTCTGGTGTGAATGCAGCATTACACATGCACTGCTGATTCTTAAAGCTGGCGCGGCGCGAATGTCCGCTACAGTTACGATTTTCCAACTCGAGTGATTCGTGCGATTTGCGCGTCAAACTCGCGTATCGCATCATTTGCGCTGCAGGATGTCTATTCATGCCCAGGGCCGGCGCGTCCATTGAGGCGACCTAGGCGGCCGCCTAGAGCGGCATAATAATGAGGGCGGCAAACGCGCCCCGCCGCCCAACCCAACATACTGACTTTCATCCGCAACATCAACACAACACTGGCATAATAGGGGTCTGTCATAATAGTGAGGGCGGCAAACGCGCCCCGCCGCCCTATCTAACGTAGAGGTGTAATCGGGCCATAAAAATTAGGCCCGATGGGGTCCGAGCCTGACAGAATTCAACCCGAGCCCGACATTTTGATTGACAGCTTTATAAAGCCCGAACCCGTTAATAACCCGACATTCAGTACCGCCGCTCCCTATACGCAGAGTACGCAGGCTGAGTAGGGCCTCAGCTCCGGAAGGGGGCACCATCTCGGACGGTTGCTCAAAAAAACAATATTAACATTTATTTAATAATATTAACATAAACTGAGTGTAAATAAAATGTCTATTGATAATATGTTGTTAAATACATAAAAAAAATTCATTTCATGACGAGCGCAAAAACAAACATGTGACGTAATTTTTTCCGTGTACGCGCATAGACGCGTACGCGCGGCGCGGTCCGGTCCACTATCTGTGCGGCTGCTAGCAGCAAATATTTATAATTGATGCAAGTTGCAGCTCTATCCCCGGGAAGACAACAGCAGTCTGGAGCCGAGAAGAGAAAAAAAGTGCAAGATGAATCGCGTGCATCATTTTCAGGTAACTTCCATGAATCTGGAAAACATATTTTTGCTCGTTCACTAGTGAGGCTAACGTTTAAACTTCGCCACAACTGCACCAAATCTGCCTTATTTGTTGTTGTTTACGTTCAGTTTATTTGCTTTGCGGCTCTGCATTGTGCTTTAAACTATGACAGGACATGTTTTATGACTTTTCGCATTTGCCCCTCTTCCCCATGTTGCTGATAAATACACAAACTCAATTATTTTATTAACTTGTGCAATACTTTACAATTCTGTTTGCACACCAGCTACATACACACGCACTGCACAATTATTTTCACTGTGTGTATTATTTATTATTATATAGTTATTATATTATGTTATATAATTATATAATTCTTTGCAGTTGTTTATTGTTTTGTCTATTTCTATACATTTCTTATTGCTTCTGTTGTTATTACTTGTATCACTGCAATGACGATAAAGTGTCTTTAGTCTTTACATCGGTGGATTGGTGTGTTTTAGGCCGGTTTTTCGTTTTTGTACATTACTATATGAAATAACAAAACTGACTCATTCTGTAATTTCTGAAAGATCAATACTATAAAATCTAATATTATATAAAAGCATGAATTCATTAATGATTATTTTTTTCTGAATGTTAAAGTTTTTGTTTAAAAACACACTAATTTTAATACACTTTTTAATTCTTAAAAATCTCAAATGTCTTTGATTTATACTGACAGTCATTCAGTGTTTGTCACCATAGATTATAGTGCAAGTTAAATCCACATTTTGGTTGTAGTTTAGACACATTATGAAGAGTTCTTGACTAGCTCATTGTTTTAATGGTATGGCATGAGTTTTTCTCTAAATGACTAATTTCTTCTGTATTGTATATGGAGGTTCAATGCTGAAAATTGTCACAAAAGAAGATGAGGTGGCCTGATCCAGCTCTGCTCCAGAGGCACCAGCAGCAGCACAGGTACAGACACAGAGACTGGATGCAACCCTGAGGACCGCCCATCTCTACAGGTAGAGAGAGGGTTTTATTCCTTACCTTTTGTAAAGTTTGAAATTGGGAATGCTTCTGCAGAAGACATGTCAGTGTTTACTTTAATGTAAACTATTATTTTGTAATCAGAATCAGAAAGAGCTTTATTGCCAGGTATGTTCACACATACGAGGAATTTGTTTTCGTGACAGAGCTTCTACAGTGCAACAGAATTACAGAGACAGGACTAAAAAACAGATAATAAATATATTTGAAAAAATGAATGCAAATATACAAATTGACAAGTGTATGTACAGGTACATTACTATATACAACATAATATGTGCAGCTGTTATGTGCAAATTGGCATGTAAAGTGTGTTGTTAAATAAGTGTATGTGTGTATAAAAAATGTAAATATTTGAATGTTTAAGTGTAATTTTGAGTGTTTAAATGCACATTTATCCATATAAATAAATAAATACATGTTTAAATATATGTTTGTGTGTTTTTGTTCCTCTGTGGGGGCACCAGAGTAAAATTTCGCATAGGGCACCCTTTTGGTCAGCAGCGGCCCTGCCGACATTATTCAAATGTGCACATGGCATGCACACAGCTCTTTTGCCTTTTTTCAAGAATGAGTCATTTATATGTTTTAACATAATTTATTCATAACAAACATAGGGTATAGGTCACTTGGAAGTCGGAACAAAGAAATAAAATAAGTCCTCTGTAACATCGTAACATCTCAGCACTCTAAATAGACCTAGGTATATACCTAGCCTTTAAATTGGCCAACACACCAACGTAAAGAAGTCTTTCTTAACAAATTAAATTAAAATAAATTCTAAATTATGACTGGTATTTGGCAATAACGAAATTAAGATAAAGGCTCTGCGGCATTTCTTTTGCCACTTCTCTTCACAATCTGGCATTAAGGCGACGGGGAAGCTGAATAACGAACGAATAATGCCAACATTAGCCTGTATACTCTGTCTACATTATGATTTTATGGTTTAATAATATTTATTTACAATTTAAAAACCCTTTACTCACCAAGATTAGGCTATGTGCTTTTGTGCAGGTATTGAATTCACTTTAAATGGCTTTAGCGCAGTCCTGCGCTCAGGATGCTGCGTACCGAATATCTTTTACTGCAGCTGCTAGGCTGAGATGCAGAGTTCTGATCTGGCTAATTTTGCAAGTTTTGGGTAGGATTGTTTGCATCTTCTACCTGCCAAGAACATCCGTTTAATTTTCCATGACAGCAGTTTCAATGTAGCGCATGACCTCGTCCTCTTCCCTGACAGCTTGCTGTACATACATTGCTGTTTAGCGCTCTACCGTAATATGCAGTGTATGAGTGACCGCCAAAATACCTTTGCGGCTAGAATAACCTTTCCTTCTGGACTGGCGGCTGACCTGACCACAGTAAAAAACTCGCTCTTTTTCACTTCTCTGCAGTGGCGCAATTCCCGGGGGGGACAGGGGGGACATGTCCCCCTCACTTTTTTTTTAGATAGGCCTATACCACTTTACTTCATGCTAAAATGTCCCCTCGAGAGTCGAAAAAAAGTTATTTTTTAACTCACGATGTGTTCGCAAAATTAACTTTGCCGTCACAAGTATCACCAACATTCCACAACTACAGTATCACCATCACTCAGATTTGGTCCCCCCCACCTCTTAGACCAGAATTGCACCCTTGCTTCTCTGTCATCATTTGTTTCACCTTTGCAGGGATGGATTCTAATGTTGTAACAAATGATTTGATTACTTTCTCGTGCTAATCGAAATGCATCACATGACTATTAATTTACTGCGCCAGCTAAGCCAAGCCCGGCCCGACCCCGTCTAAAATGATAGAAATTAAACCCGAACCCACCCGAAAGACCCCCCCCCCCCCCCCCCCCGGTTTCACTTTCGTTTGAGGGGCGGCGTGATAGTCCTTTGCCTAGAGCGGCAGTTCGGCTTGCTCCGGCCCTGTTCATGCCTTTGCATTGACTTAACATGTATATCCCTCGCGCTTGACGCTTCTTCCGCGTCTGGTGTGAACACAACATTAAAGGGATTTTGACACAGCAGCCGGACACAACTAAGGTAACCCACTAGTGCGAGTAATTATTCTTGTAAACTGATATAATGCAAAATGAACATGAATGAACCTCTGAATGTATGTTGAAATCAACAGTACAACTTAATACTAAAACAAATCATCTTGAAAAACATCCCCTATGTAATAGTCATTATGATCTTTACTGTAATTTTATAAAACAGATTCATTGTTTTATTGTTATTATCAAGGTATTAAATGTGAATAAATCTAGTTAAATGTGATATTTAAGTGTTTGATTTCCATTTAAATTATTAAAAGATTAAGTTAGACTGTCTATGCGGTCGAGTTTTATAGCAAATTCAAGAACTAATTGGTTAAGTTTCTTATTGATTAAAATAGTTGAAAATTACCGCTTCACAACATTGTCCAGAGACAACACAGACCTTGAAATGGAGACCTTCTCTTATCTCTTACTCAAGAAAACAAGCGTCGCTTGAATCCACAGTCATAAGTAGGCCACACGGAATCTGCGCGCGCAGAAATCCGCAGATTTTTAGCCCATCGTTAATTCTGTTTATTTACTTAAAGTTAACTATTTACTGTTAATCTAATTGGATTTGCATTTTAAACATTAAATAGAAGTTAAAAAGATATTATTTTTTATTTAACATATTAAGGTTTTAGACTCCCAAAATAATTCCGCAGAAATCCGCAGATTTTTACCAAAATTCTCCGCAGAAATAGCAAAAAACGTCCGCAGATTCCGTCTGGCCCTGGTCATAAGATTAGAACAATGCGGAAAAATGGAAATAATAAAGCAATAATTATAGGAAAATAGTCATAATAAAATATAAAAACATAATAAAATGACAAACAATAATCAATAAAATGATAATTATATAAATGACTAATGATCATATGATTAAATAAAATAAATTAATATAAACAATTAAAAATAAAACACAACACAAATGAACGGTTGCGTTCTTGAAACAACACACACAGAAGTGTGCCACAAAGATTCTCCGATCCTTAGTTAGATTCTTCAACAGAAACAAAAGAAATCCACACTCAATCTGTGGCTGCGTCTCAATCAGCTCTCTAGTTCACTATTCAGTGCACTGCCAAGGTAGAGATAATGACCTTACCTCAACTAATTAGATTAATTTATATTTATGATACACACACACACCCTACACTGTACTACTAAGTGTTCTAAAATTATATTTTCTGTGGTAAAACATGTTTACTGTAATAAAACTAAAGTACACTAAACACCTATTGCAGTTTATCACTAGATTTAATCCAAACTCGGTCCTGGAGGGCTGGTGTCCTACATAGTTTAACTCCAACTTTCTTTCAACACGCCTCCCTGGAAGTTTCTAGTATACCTAGAAAGAGCTTGATTAGCTGGTTCAGGTGTGTTTAATTGAGGTTGGAACTAAAATATGCAGGACACCGAGCCTCGAGGACCAAGTTTGGACACCCCTGGTGTAAGGTATTTGTGTTCATACTATTATACTTATAGTATAACAACAACTATTGAAACACTACACTGATTCATTCACGTACAGTTAAAAAAAACTACAGCATTACTAACTACATTTTTTTCGTGTGGACAAATTGATAAGCATAACTTGCGCTATATTTACACTATAATATACATACCTGTATTTTACAATTCATATCCCACATTTCTGAAAAGATTTCCAGATAGTTTGTAAACCCTGTGACTCCACATTTTTGTTGTTTTCAACGTATTTACATCGTTTTAACCAGCTGATGACGTCAGCGCGCGGCGATTTATGAAGTGAATCATTTAAAAAACATTTGACTCAATTGACTCGGAGTTTTAAGAAGCTCCGTTTTTCTCATCTCCACTCGCCAGTGACCGAATTCGTGTTTACGAACAGATTCACGATACAGAAAGAGAAACGATTCTGCTTTGAATCCATTTAATTGTTTTAGAATTACTGCTATGCGGTGCTACATTTAATGGCAAACGTCTAACATCGCTTGTAAACTCAACTATAACGTTGACTGGCTGTTTGTTTTAATTTATAAGCCTTAAAACAAAAAAAACACATACCTTTTCCTTGGACAGTGTGTACACAGGAGCGCGGCGCGGCTTTATGACGTCACACATCTACATCAAAATAAAAGTCTTTCACTCTATAAAGAAACGGTAAGACTGGATTAATTTTAGGGAATAAACCACCGAGTCTCCTATACTATTTATACTCCGTGAATAATACAAAACTTCAAACTATTTATGAGTCCCAGTATAACAAACCATTTTAAAAAAATGTTCAAATCCTTTTTGATCTACTTCAAATGTTGGCTACTGTCAGTGGTGTAACATATTACAAATACTCAAATTACTGCAATTGAGTAGTTTTTCTCAGGATTTGTAATTTACTAAGTAGTTTTTAAAAGGTGTACTTTTATTTTCCCTTGAGTACATTTTTAGTGCTGTATCTGTACTTTTACTCTACTACTACCAACCTGCAGTCACTACTTTTTCTTCAGTCCGATGATTCCTGTCCAATCAAATCGCACATAGAAGGTAAATCGCATCATAATGAACTACCTCAAGACGTGTGCACTTTATAACTGCAGCAAACTGTTTGGAAGTATTAAAAGTGTCCATGAAGATGTTCAAAATCTTTACACGGATTGACCCAGAGACTGTTTAGATGTCACTGATGAGAAGATGACGGATGTTTACTGTATGATGACCGAAATGGCCTTAAACACCTAGCAGGCACAGGACCTCAACATGACGTCAGCTTGACGTTGAACCCCAATGTTGTGGGCATGTTGCAATTTATTTGGAAATGAAAATCAGGTTGACATCAGAACTCAATGTTAGGCTGACGTCAACGTACAATGTCCAACCTAAAATCAACCAAATAGCAACGTTTAATAATGTTACAGCTTGATGTTGTGTGGACGTTACAACTATGACGTCTATCAGATGTTGGATTTTGGTTGCCAAAATAATAAATTCTGAATAAATGTCAATAACTAAATGCACTACAGAATGTTACGTTTACACACATCCACAAATTACATGTAAATGCATCAGCTTTTTACAGCGTAATACTCACTACTCCTGAGTACTTTTGAAAGGGCTACTTTTTACTCATACTTTGAGTGATATTTACATCTTGCACTACATTTTTAACAAGTAATGGTACTTTTACCTAAGTGTGATTTTTCAGTACTCTTTCCGCCACTGTACATTGCTCTAATTGGGGCGACAGATGATTTCACAGAACTTGTTTTGTCTCCATCATCAATCTTGCAGGTAAATAAATTAACTCGTTACCGTTTACTTCACGTTACCTCGGAAGAACAAACGTGGGAGACCGTGAGAACAGAGAATGCGTCCTGTGAGATATAAGATGCTGCGTTCTTCCCCATGGTCACATGACCTTCATGCGTTTTTAACGGAAAATTATTTAAACATTACAGCATTCATACAATAATTTATTGTTTTCCCCCTTTTCACAATACATCCTATGCATAAAGACTTTATGAATTTACGTTGCACAAAAATAAATAAAACTAATTTTAATATGAATTTCAGCAAATAAACACCCTTAATGTGTTTATTTCTTTATAAATATTTTCATGGTAATGTTTACTTTCACCGTCTCATTTAGGGAAATTCCTGAGACAAATAAGCTACATCTCTGAACTATAATAATATAATAATAATAATCTATATAAAATGTTGCACTTCCCACCTCAGCCACAATGACTTCTGGGACTTCTAAAGCGAGTTCGGTGCACAAGTCTGCATCGACGCATCGTCGATACCAAGAACACATGCGGGAACTTTCGCGCGTCCTCCGTTCTTGAGTTTTGGAACTGAACTTTGGCAGTTGATGATGACGTTACACGAGAACACGAGGACGTAAGATCGCTGAAGAACGCATATTGAGAAACAGCCTAGGGCTGCATCCAAAACAACCTACTACTCAGTAGGTACTGCATTTGAACTAGAACGACTACTCGACCGTTAGAAAAGTGCGCTCTATACAGTATGAAACTCGGATGTACTACATCCTCCATTTTGTCATGATCACGTGACTTACCCATGTCAGTTGCGTCGCTTCACTCCAATTCATGAATTCTCTAGTGGGGCATCATGGGATAGTGTAGCGTCCATACGATGCACACTTCAAAATTTTGCCAGAAGTAGTAGATCATCTGGGTACTTCTCGCATACTGATTTTCGAATTCTATGAATTCGGACATACTACTTGGCTTGCATACTATATAGTATGGAAGTATGTGATTTCGGACGCAGCCTAAGTCTTCAGGCCACCTGCTTTTCATCTTCGTTTACTGGCCGTTCACTCCTTGGGAGTATTACCGCCCCCTACTGTACTTCTCATGCACTTGGGTGATGGATCTGTATTGTCTGTGTAGCTTGGAAAAAAAAAAACTGGAAAGCGACCCATCTACCTCAGAGCATCAGTTCCCATGCATATGCCGGCGCTGCGTGTTCAGCTCCTCCACCTTTCGCACTGAGCTCCTCAAACTCTGAAATGGATAGAATCATCCAAATCCTTACTCTAACCTCCTAAATCCTATGACCTAATCCCGTGCCCTCTAAAAATGTTAAAAGGGCCTTAAATATGGCCACCTGCTTTAAACAGCACCAATAGTCGCATTTCCACTGTCGGGTCAGTGTGAGCCAGGGCTTTTATCGGGCCAGGATGGCCCAATCGCCCTGGAGGTTGAGCAATGAGGCCGAAATCATGTCGCACTTCCACTGTCAGGCTAGTAACACGCAGCACGGCATGCAAACCCCCAGAACGCCCCAAGAATCAAATGTCACACAACCCGCCCAGTTCAGCGGGAATCAGGCAAAGCACACCATCGCATCATCACGAAACGATTAAAATGAAGACAACCGAAACAAACAAATGACACGTTACTGTACAGCGTTACATTATATGCCTATACGCATGGGCATTTGTATTTTCATTCATTATATTTGTTTACTCGCCGACCGACTGTTGGCATTGTGCATCAAGTGGTCTCGCCACTAACGGAGGGACCCAGCGCACCATCCATAATATAAAACCATAGAAATTCTTCAGTAATAACGCGGTATAAAACGTATTTATAACATCCTCGTTTTGATAGACGCCTTCAAACATTCAGCCCAAAGTCTCCAGAGAGACCTAAAACATACATTTTTCCCTAGGCTATATGACTCTTAATAGGTAATTCCCCTTTATTTAAGAGAATAATTTAGGGATGTTGCATATTATTCAGTTATCTTAAGTGTAGGTACTCGCTGGTTAAAACCGGTTCGAATCAGGCTTGGATATCGGAGCTCCCAGATCTGGATAACAGATTGTCTTCCCCCCCCCAACACTCTAACCGCAGCTGTCGGGACCCTGCAGCTAATTTTGGTTAATCGGTAACCAACTAGACAGTAGAGCATTCAGAACCTCCATCACGAGGCTTTCGAATGACCATCATGTGATGGCCATGCGTTCGACCACGAGATGGACAGAGTTTCTCAGAGACAAAGAAATCCCAAAATAAATGAATGAAACTTAAAGACGATTCTTATAGATGTCATAACCAAGGCAAAATTTGATATTTTGAATGACATTTATAAGTATTGATGTGTTGTGTTTATTCCAAACAACCAGGTTCATAATGTGTGGTTTTTACCCCTAAAACAGGGTGAAATGATCTGTATGTGTCTAAAATGCTTCGTTTTTGGTATCTAACTGAACCCCTCTTTATTTGCAATACTTTGCTGTAAATGAGAATTCTGTGATACGAACCATATTCGTCTTGTAACATTTGATGTCAGATAGTTACAATTTTACCAGAGATTTTACCACGTGAAATTTCTTGCAGTCGGTTAATTATTAAACCTGATTACACTGGTACGGGGCGTGGCCCCGCCCTTCATCTTGCCGTTCATTGGACGACAGCGTCATGAGGGATGGCTCAGAGCCAGCCGTATAAAACGTCCTTGCAGCACTGACCATGTGCGCAGCCTTCAGCATCAAGCTGGTATCAACCCGCTGTTGCTTCTCCACATTTGTTTGTTTGTTGTTTTGATTATCACGTAGTTAGCCTCGTGTATCGAATAGTGTAGCTCAATAAATCTTTGTTCTCCTTTGAAAGAACTGTGTTCTTGTTTATGTGCTTTGTAAGTCTTTGCCTCAAGCTGTAGATCATGTTACCTTGCTGAAAAGTAACCCTATTCTGTGTTATGTTATGACCGGTGGCCACGGAAATAATATAGACGAGAATTAATAAATGTGATTGTCTCTATTTGCGGGACACACAAAGGTTGAATCTTTGATCTGATTCAATCCGACTCAATTGAGTCGAGTCAATGATTCGAATCTTCAAGATCCGAGTCATTGATCTGAGCTAATAATTCCTAAATCGATCTTTTAACGTAGATTGATTTCTTACATAAGTAAAGGAAACTGTTAAGTGTTTCAGGACATAAGAACAATTAATAAAATATAGGCTAGCCTATATCGTTGCGCTCGCATACAGCAGCTTTCCAAAATCCGCATCGGTTTTAAGAAAAGAAACGTAGCCTTTCATACATTTGATAAAAGTAGTGTGAAATATTTCAGAACCGCGTATCTAGACTGATTCTCCCCAAAGCATAGTTACGATTTAAAATATTAAATATGCTATTGAGAAAGCTCTACATTTAAAAATTTTACCACGTCATATAAAAACATAAACATTTGTTTGAGGACATAGAACACTTTTTTTTTTCGTTTTTTTTTCTTTTATGTGCAGTTTTTCCCAATCCGTTTATAAAGCAGTGCAGGACTGGATGACAGAAAGGAATTGAAAGGTTGTTTCTGATGGTTTTGCTCACCCAAAAACGCTTTAATTATATCAATGTATCCAAATACTTTATAAAAATATTCCAAAACTCCTCTGTTGTTTATTGTTTATAGAAAATATCTAAAATCCTTTTTTTTTTCTTCAGATAGGCTTTTGTAAATTAAAAGTTTAAAATGGCTTAAAACGGTTTTATTTAAATTGCATTGTATAAACCTAAATTGTTATAGCTTTTGTTTTATATTGGTTTATTTAATTAGTTTTTATTATATCCGATATTTGTAATTCTTTAAATGATTTCAGTAGCCTATAGCTAATTTTATTTGCAGTTGAAGTCAGAATTATTCGCCCCCCTTTGAATTTTTGTTTCTTTTTTAAATATTTCCCAAATGATGTTTAACAGAGCAGGGAAATTTTCACAGTGTGTCTAATAATATTTTTTCTTCTGGAGAAAGTCTGATTTGTTTAATTTCGGCTAGAATAAAAGCAGTTTTTAATTTTTTTAAACCCATTTTAAGGTCATAATTATTAGCCCCTTTAAGCTATGTTTTTTTCTCGATAGTCTACAGAACAAACCACTGTTATTCAATAACTTGGCTAATTACCCTAATCTGCCTAGTTAACCTAATTAAGCCTTTAATTGTCACTTTAAGCTGTATAGAAGTGTCTTGAAGAATATCTAGTCAAATATTATTTACTGTCATCATGATAAAGATAAAATAAATCAGTTATTAGAAATGAGTTATTAAAACTATTATGTTTAGAAATGTGTTGAGAAAATCTGCTCTCCGTTAAACAGAAATTGGGGAAAAAAATAAACAGGGGGGATAATAATTCTGATGACACTACAAAAGTCTTTCTGTTGTATTCATATTTTGTGTTATCTCCAAAATAAAGAAAGAAAGAAGCTGCTCGCGGCATCGACAGAGCTGTGAATCAAGCAATCTTTCTGCCAGTTTCTCTCTCACACACGCAAGCATATAAATGCGCATGTTTCATGCACAAACACACCTTTTAAACTTGAAAAATCTCTCTACAACTGAAAGTTACTGGCTGCTGTGTCTTTAATATGGTGTAATATGGAGGACGGAGCAAAGAAATATCACTTATTAAAACTACTTTAATTATTATTTTATGCAACAGCCTTACATTAAAAAAGGGAAATAAAAGGACGATCTTAAGCAAAAAGACCCCTAGCCTATAAGGTGTTTTATGGAATATCTTACACTGACTAGTAGCTATGTTTTGTCTTTCCTTTATTTATTTATTGGCACATGTACTTGTGCATGATGGGAAAACTAGTGTAATGATAGCGGCACACCATCTTGCAAACTCTGCCTCTGCTTTCGCTCGAAGCCCCAGCTGGCTTGCTTTGGCCCAAGGTATTCGGTGGGCCAAAAAAGGCCGGCCGCTGGCCCCGATTTGGACAGATCAGGCCCCGGAAGTGACTATGGAAATGCTCGATTTAGGCGCGATAGTGGAAACGCAACGTGGCTAATGTGTTGTTTTAAATCAAACGGTGAAGGTTTTTTGTGGGGTCTCCACTATAATGTGAGATCTGCTCCTTCTCTGGATATTTTTAAGTCTAGACTTAGACATGATTTGATTGCACTTTAGGACATAGTTCATGCTATTAACTACTGGCTAATTACCTGCCTATTTTTAAGATATTAACTGTTCATCAGTAGTTGTAAAGCATGAACGAATTCTGCATCCCTAATCCTACACAAAACCTAACTTCTACCTTACTAACTATTAAGCTAGCAGTGTTGGCAATAATGATGACTGGCAACTTGTGTTTGAACGAAACAAACTGTTTACTGTTGTGCAATACATTACAACAGGAACAAACTTTGCTGCACACTCAGTTAAACGCTTCTATGGTTAAGTTCTCAGTGAGCATCATTGGCTATGTTTCCGTCCATTAAAAAAAGTGTGATTTTGTTATAAGAAATCATGTGTTGATAAAAATGGACAAACATTCATGTACAAACCAGAATTTCAAGCACATTGTAAAACATCTGAAATGTTTTGTTCTTTCTAAAATGCCTCAGCCAAAGTCTGTCATCACAGTGGTTCAGTATTATTATCATTATATTATTATTACCTCCAGAACTGTCTTGAGCACCTGTCTGCGCTTCCAAAGAGCATCTCCTCCAAAAGCCACCGCATTGTGTTCATTGCGTTTCGTTTTCTGAGCTGCAACTCATAGAAGAAAAGACCTATGTTGCTTCTTAGTAGTCCACTTTGGATCAATTTCTATTCATGTTCATGTTGTTGTAAGCTCTTCAAGCTGCCTCTTGTATGTTTATGAACATTTTGTGGACTTATTATGAGACACAAGTTAACGGTTTGATCACAGGTCATTATATTTCTCCCTCATATGGGGATCAGAATCCACATCAGTTCACATTCAGGGGTTATTTTAGACACTCTGGTGTCTGAGCAAGCTTTAGGTAGACTGACACAGAAAGATGGGGAACGAGATCTGCTTTGGCTCAATGTTTCCATCAGGTGAAACTCCCTGATTGCTGCCCTGAGGAAGTTCAGACGAGGCCTGATGATATCCAGGAAGTGACAGTGGAAGATCAGCTGACACACACTTGCTGTAGAGAATAATTAAAACAAATTATTCAGTGTTCAATGCGGCGATCTCATAACCTTGGACGTAGCCTGACGTGAACCCTGATGCGCAACTACAAGTAGCAGCAATGAATCACTCAAGAGCTGTGATTAGTCAGCTTGGTATCGGTGAAGAGTGTGGACGGAGTCATATCGGAGAAGCAACCCCGGTGGCATGAGTGTTTAAGAAGAGTCCCTTGCTGGAGCTCAAGATGGATTCTATTATTTTGTGTTTACTTTATGATTATAATTGTTGCACGTCTCGGTTCTCACCTCCTTCTTCCTTGAATGGGTGTGAGCTTGAGCTACTTCTACAGCAAGTTAGCTTTACATGCATTTTCAGTGTAAACAAAAAACCTGCGATGAAACTCAAGACGTGAGATTGATAAGTGGATCGGTGCAGCAGTAATGCGGTGGATGTATCGGTTCGTTGTGGTAAAGAAGGAGCTGAGCCGAAAGACAAGGCTCTTGATTTACCGGTCAATCTACATTCCTACTCTAACTCATGAGTTTTGGGTCATTACCAAAAGGATAAGATCTCGAATACAAGCGTCCGAAATTAGTTTCCTTTGCAGGGTGGAAAGAATGCACCCTTTAAGATGAGAAGCTCTGTCACCCGGGAGGAGTTTGGAGTAGAGCTGCTGCTCCTCCACATCAAGAGAAGTCAGCTGAGGGGGCTCGGGCATCTGTTTCGGATGTCTGCTGGACACCCACCTAGTGAGGTGTTCTAGCCATGTCCCACCGGGAGGAGGCCTCGGGGAAGACCCAGGACACGCTGGAGGGACTATGTCTCTTGGCTGGCCTGGGAAAACCTCGGGATGCCCCAAAAGGAGCTGGAGGAAGTGTCTGGGGAGAGGGAAGTCTGGGATTCTCTCCTAAGACTGTTGCCCCCGCGACCCGGCCTTGGAAAAGGAGATGAATGAATGAAACTCAAGACAGAAGAACATAGAAACCCCACTGCGAGCTAGCGTTTCAGAAGTGTTATTATCAGCAACACAAACAGAATGCATCCGTATAAACACATGGCTACATGCAAAGCCTGCGCTGTGGGTTTCTCGACAGTCACTCGACGCATCAAGATGGTGATGGCTCATTTAAATGGTCAAAAGCATCTTAAATCCTACAAAGTTTTAAAATTTAGCATTCGTTCATTCATTTTTAACCACTTTTCCGGGGGCCGGGTCACAGGGACAGCAGTTTTAGGAAAGAACCCCAGACTTCCTTCTCCCCAGACACTTCTTCCAGATCCTCCGGGGGGATCCTGAGGCGTTCCCAGGCCAGCCGAGAGACATAGTCTCTCCAGCGTTTCCTGGGTCTTCCCCGAGGCCTCCCTAGGTAGGCGTCCAGGAGGCATCCGAAACAGATGCCCGAGCCACCTCAGCTGACTTCTCTCTATGTGGAGAAGCGGCTCTACTCCGAGCTCCTCCCGGGTGACAGAGCTCCTCACCATATCTATAAGGGTGGACCCTGCCACCCTGCGAAGGAAACACATTTCGGACGCTTGTATCCAAGATCTTGTCCTTTCGGTCATGATCCAAATATGATATGATTTGATATGCAAAAAAATAATATACTTGTCGTACTCTCCCATTCACTGCTTATTACGTTTACCCAACTATGACAACTTGTGATTTGAAAAGGGTCTATTTCTAGAAGGTACATGCTTAAAGTTTTTGGATACTCACCCCTGTTCTCTAGAGTGGCGCTTCATGTGATGGCTGAGGTTGGCTCGCTGCTTGTAACTCTTTCCACACTGAACACATTTATACGGCTTCTCTTCAGTGTGAGTCCTGATGTGAGAATCAAGGTAGCTTTTACATTTAAAGTTTTTACCGCACTGTGTGCAAATGTAAGGCTTCTCTCTTGTGTGAATCCCCATGTGGTTTTGAAGTGCTTGTATTTGAGTAAAACTATTCCCACACTGTTGGCAGGCAAAAGGCTTCTCCCCTGTGTGAATTCTGATATGGAGTTTAAGGTGTTGCTTTTGCCTGAAACTCTTTCCACACTCTGGACAGGTGTAAGGCCTCTCTCTGGTGTGAACTCTCATGTGGACTTTAATTTTTGATTTTTGAGTGAAACTCTTTCCACACTGATCACATGAGAAAGGTTTCACTCCCGTGTGAATTCTCATGTGGGCTTCAAGGTTGTGTTTTAGAGTAAAACTTTTCCCACATTGACAGCAGGTAAAATCACATTTAGATCTGGTTTTCTGAGGTCTTTTACGAGGTGAAGTCTTTTTTGTCTCAGTGGATTCCTCATCAGTCATTAAATCTTGGCGTTCCTCAAACTGATCTTTCTCCTCCATTTGATTCAGGTCTTCAGTCTCGTCTTTCAGCACCATCAGCTCTAAAGAAAAATAAAATACAAGTTAAGACCAAATCTAATGGCACATGGTCCTCCAGAATAGTTCGGTAGTCTTTGGCAGTGATGCGCCCATCTAGCACAAGTATTGGGCCTAGGGAATGCCATGATATTGCAGCCCAAACCATCACTGATACACCCCATGCTTCACTCTGGGCATTAACAGTGTGGGTGGTACGCTTCCTTGGGGCTTCTCCATCCTGTAACTCTCTCGGATGTGGGAAAGACAGCGAAGGTGGACTCATCAGAGAACAATACATGTTACACATTGTCCACAGCTTAAGATTTTGGCTGCTGCACCATTGAAACTAATGTTAGGCATTAGCACGATTGACCAAAGGTTTGGCTATTGCAGCTCGGCCATGTATATTGACCCTGTGGAGCTCCTGACCAACAGTTCTGGTGGAAACAGAAGAGTAGAGGTGCACATTTAATTCTGCAGTGAGTTGGGCAGCTGTGGTATTATGCTATCTTGGATACAATCCGGGTTAGCACATAGACATCCTTTTCAGACAGCTTCCTCTTGTGTCCACAGTTACTTCTGTTGGATGTGGTTCGTCCTTCTTGGTGGTAGATGCGCACCAACAATTTGTCCTCTTTTGTGTTCGTGGAATGTGCAATCAATGAAGATTGGCCACCAGGCTAGTCAAAGCCTGGATTGAAAGCGCAAATGCAGCAGTTTTAACAGTTCAGTTCAGGGTAGGAATGAGCCATGGTCGGCTATACAGAGACTTGTCACTGACAACTCTCTATATATTCACAATTGCAACATAAATTCTTGTTTTCATTGGTCACAATCAGAGAACTTTCTCTCCTGGTGGACATTTATGCAGTTTAGTTATCTTGTGGTACTTTTGGCTCAGTAAATTCCCAATAGATAGGTGCCTCAAAGTGTGGGTTTTTACTCTCAGGTCAAAAACTGAATTTCATTCTATTAGAAGGCCCATCATCACACTTCAAGTTCAAAAGGGGAAAACTACTCAGACATTGAACAAGACTAGTTCCAATAACATATCACAATTTTTGGTGTCCTTGCGAACGAAATTTCAAATCATTGTTTTTAACATGTGATTGAATCGTTCCACCAGCCCAACAATATGTTTAAATGCACAATAACTCATTATGTTTGCGTAAGGTTCATGACAAATGCTGTGCCTTGATTGGTGAGAATCTCTTTTGGGATTCCCACCAAGACATTACAAGAAAGAGTGTTCACCACACATTTTGAGGAGATGTTGTGGAGTGCCACTGCCTTTGGGTATTGTGTCCATCAGTACTAATGCACATCAATGCCCGAGCTGATTGTTCAAATGGCTTGATGAGGTCTATGCCAATTGTTTTGCAGAGACCTTCAGTGAGCGGGTGCAATACTGATATTAGGAACGCTGTTGGATTCACCAACTGACATTCATTCACGCACCACCTGCACACATCATGAATACTGAGCCAAAGTAATCGAGGTCATAAGGCGATTCAGTGTTCCTGCCTGAACCAGATGTCCCACAATCAAATTGTAATGAGCTGCCTGGAAAGGCATTGGCTTGATGGCTATTAGGATTGGGTTGCATCCTACTTTGACTGAGAGTCAAAAAACTATGAAAAAGAGTGCTGTTTGATTAGTAGAGCTCACCATGAAACAAACAATTTAAGCCTTGAAAATGTATAAAACCTCATATTATGTAGACACTTAGGCATGTCTGCCAACACTCCCATACTTCCCGAGAGTCTCCCGTTTTTCAGACCTAACTCCCGCCACCCTCCCGTTTTGTTATTTCGCCTAGAAAATTCTCGTAATTTTACCTCGCTGCTGGTCCTCAGCTTTTTGGTACAGTCTATAACACCCCCGGGTCGCCAACTTAGTATCCAATCGCTGCAATCGCAGCGGCCACCCGAAACCCAGTCCATAGTAACACATTTACTAATACTACAGTACTTTTACTAACCCGGTTCTCAGCTGTGTTATTCAGACAAAAACACACCCCCACCCATCCCCCAACCCCCCTCCGGAATTTCGGAGACGAATGATGGCAGGTATGCACTTAGGCTGTGTCTGAAAACTCATACTTCCATACTACATAGTATGCTAAAAACTGTGTGTGAGCCGAGTAGTATGTCCGAATTCATAGAATTGGAAGATCAGTATGTGAGAAGTTCCCACATGACCTACTACTTCTTTGTCACGGACGAAAGTGAAGAGGGTTGGGGTGGAGAGTCACGGAATAAAGTGAAAGTGAACAGCGGATGGTGGTAAAGGAGGGGGATTGGTAAAATGAGGCTTCACAAATTAAGCCCTGCTGGGTTGTGGCTGAAAGGGCATTCGCTGCATAAAACATATGATGGATAAGTTGGCGATTCATTCCGCTGTGGCGACCCCAGATTAATAAAGGGACTAAGCCGAAAAGAAAATAAATGTTATTACTTAATGTATTAAAGTTCAGTAACAGTTTCATGGTGGTGTGTAACGGTTTCATGGTTCATTTTTTCAATTATATATACCTCCATCCTCTTTTTTGTAAACTGAAATATGGTCACAATATCTTATAAGTACATAATTATTCCTAATCTACCACGTGACATGCTGTAAAAGCAGACATTTGATCAAATGAGTGAGTGACAAACTTACAAAATGAGTGAAAACCAACCTGTTTGTTCCTGTGGATCTTCATGTTTGACTGTGAATGTGTCTTCAATCTTCAGGTCTTCACTCTCCTCTTTAATAAACGCCATTTTTATAATAGTGTGTCAATTGGAGTCAGTTTTCCTCTGTGTTTGGACACTTTGTCCTGTTTAAAATGAGAACAATGAACAGAAATAAAATAAATCCACACTCAATCTGTGGCTCAATCAGCTCTCTAGTTCACTATTCAGTGCACTGCTGAGGGAGTCAGTCTGAGGGAGAGACAATAGACTTAAATCACCTGAGTAGATTAAAAACAGTGTAAATAAGCACTGCACTCATAGGGAACAATACTATAGTGTTTTTACCCATACTACAGTATAGTGTACAGTATTTACAACTCTGTTAATGAATGTTCAGGCATACAATAGTATTAAATATAGTGATTTGATAAACTGCAATAAATACTGTAGTGTATTTTAGTTTTTACTACATTAAAATATAATCATAAAACACAGTACGTTGTAGAGTACTTCTGTTTATATTACTATTGAAGTTGTTGTTTAACCACAGCCACTATAGAATTACTAAAGATTAATTTACATATGAGGGCGTCGCATGGCAGTGGGTAGCACAATCACCTAACAGCAAGAAAGTCACTGGTTCGAGTTCCGCCTGCGCCAGTTGGCATATCTCTGTGTGGAGTTTGCATGTTCTCCCCGTGTTTGCATGGGTTTCCTTCGGGTGCTCCGGTTTATTGGCCGTATGTGTGTGAATGAGAATGTATGGGTGTTTCCCAGTGTTGGGTTGCGGCTGGAAGAGCATCGGCTGCGTAAAACATATGCTGGATACGTTGGCGGTTCATTCCGCTGTGGCGACCCCTGATGTATAAAGGGACTAAGCCAAAAATAAATGAATGAATAATTTACATATGGTTCAAAAACACTACAGCATTACTATAAATACCTATACAATTTGTAATGTGCAAATGTAAGCTATTTAGCCTACAGTATAATGTACATACCTGTATTTTATGATTATTACCCTGCTGAAAAATCCAGCTTAAAACTTGGCTGGTTCTAGCTGGTCGACCAGCCTGGTTTTAGAGTGGTTTTGTCCATTTCCAGCCTGGTCTTAGCTCGTCAGGTTGGGAGATGACCAGCTAAACGACCAGCCTAGCCAGGCTTGGAGCCCAGCCAAAACCAGGCTGGTCAACTTGGTTTTCATTTTCCAGGCTGACCAGCTAAGACCAGGCTGGAAATGGCTGGAAACCAGCCTGGAAATGGCCAAAACCCCTCTAAAACCAGGCTGGTCTACCAGCTAAAACCAGCCAACCATCTAAACTGGTTTAACCTGGATTTTTCAGCAGGGATATTACAAAATGTTTGGTTTTAGGGTTTGTTTACAATAGTAGAATTATGAAATATTCTCAATTTTTAAAACATTTTCAAAAACATTTTGCAGTTGGGTTCTATAACTTGTAATTTTGATGTAAATATTGTCGTTTTCTATGTATTTTGTTTTAACCAGTAGGAGACGTCAGCGCGCAGTGACTCGAAAACGAACTGAATCATTTTGAGAAACAAATGATTCAATTGACTCGGAGTTTTGACGAGCTCCGTTTTCTCATCTCTACTTGCTAGTGACTGAACTCATGTTTACGAACAGATTCGCGATACAGAGAAACGAGCCGCGTTTATTCAGCCACTCGCGTCCGCTTTGTACTCGCAAAAATGAATGTAAAGTTTTAAAATGATTGTCATATCAAGTATTACAGTGCCACATTTAATATACATATCTAACAGAAAGCAAAACGTCTCGCAAAAGCATCTACAACATTGACTGAATGTTTCTTTCATTTTATAAACCTTAAAAATGGCACAAACCTGCAGACACAGGAACGCGGAGCAGCATTATGGCGTCACACGGCAATAACAAGATAAAAGTCACACACCTATGTGGATGCTACACTGTTCAGATTTCTTTATTACTGAATCAAAATTAAGTATATAGTAGCTAATTAAAAAATGTAAGATTGCCAATAAAACCCTTGTCAAAAAATCCTATTGGAATTTCAGTTTAGGATCCTATAGGATCGTAATGGATTCCTAAATTTCTAATGGACATTCAGAATTTTTCTTAGAGGATTTTCACTTTGTCCTATAGGATTGTAAAATCCTTTTGGGCATTATGTCTTAATTTATTGGAATTTCCACCTTGTCTTTAGGATCTGATTTTGATTATTAGAATTATTAGACTGTGATTAGATTGTGTGTTTTTTTTTTTTTATGGAATTTCACTTTTTTTCTCTATAGGATATTTTTGATTCTGTCAATTAATTTGTTTTTAGATCACTATAGTATAGGATGTTTTTTTTTTTTTTCGAAGACCTATTATTTTTCTTAAAGTATAATAATTATAAAATGAACATATACAAATTACATTATAAACATATTAAATTAAAATACTAATGAAACAATACATTTTGTTAATTGGTCTTTTATTTAATCAGCCTCTTCAGTTTTGCTAATAACAAAAATAAATAAAATAACACTATCTCTTTTTTTAGTAGAGAAGTAATTTACAGTTAATATAGAGTACAGTTAGTTTACAGTATTTTGCAGCATTATAATATATATATATATATATATATATATATATATATATATATATATATATATATATATATATATATATATATATATATTTAGAAATGAAACTTATGAGACGGCTGTTGTTTAATTTTATTGGCGATTCCAAATATGCAAAGTAATCATAAGCTTGGCTAACAGTTTTGGAGAATTTGATGTTTCCCCATTCAGACAGAAGGCCCGAGCATACAGCCCGAGAGGCTTTTCAAAGATGGCCACCGAGTGAAATGACTTGCCTTAAAGGGACTTTGGTATACCTAGTAAAGTAATTACAATAAAGGTAGCTGTCGCTAGAATGTTATTACTCAAGTGATTATTTCAATCAATGGAATGGCCGTCGAGCCTGTCTCATCCTTCAAGTTCCTGGGAACCCACATCTCAAAGGACCTTTCCTGGACCCCCAACACCTCCAGCCTGGTCAAGAAGCGCCTATTTTTCTTAAGGCAACTTAAGAAGAACCAGCTGTCATCAGCCGTCTTGGTGAACTTCTACCGCTGCACAATAGAAAGCATCCTGACCAACTGTGTCACAGTCTGGTATGGAAGCTGCTCTGTTGCGGAGCGTAAGGCACTGCAGCGGGTGGTGAAAACTGCCCAACGCATCACAGGGACCACACTGCCAGCCATGGAGGACATCCAGAGGAAACACTGTCTGCGCCGAGCACGCAGTATTCTTAAGGATTCCTCTCACCCTGCTCACAGACTGTTTTCTCTCCTGCCTTCCGGCAGGCGCTTCAGGCTCCCCCGGACAAAAACCAGCAGACTAAGGAACAGCTTCTTCCCCAGAGCTGTCTCCCTTTTGAACTCTGCTCCCCACTGACTCTTTTGCCCCCCTGATACACCCCCCACTCTCCTCATAACTCAGACTCCTCATAATCACTGCGCTATTTAACATTTGCACATTTAAAAATTGCACATATTCATTGCACTGATTCATTTATTTGAACAGTACACACCCACTGTACATATACATTTGTAATTGTTTACCTATCTGCACACTTCTGATTATTAATAGCAACCTGTACATATTTCCATCTATTGTAAATCTTTGTTCATAGCTAATACAACCTGTATATAATGTTCATAGTACATCCATTTGTAAATATCACCATAGTTTTTCTATAACTGCACTTTATAACTTATACCTGTATCCTGCACTTGCTGCAATTGCACTCCTGGTTAGACCTAAACTGCATTTCGTTTCCTTGTACATGTGTAATGACGATAAAGTTGAATCTAATCTAATTTATAGAAGTTTTTGAGCAAAGTTTTTGGACACTCACCCTTGTTCTCCGGAGTGGAGCCTCATGTGAGATTTGAAGGTGGTTTTATGATTGAAACTCTTTCCACACTGATGACATTTAATACCTTTAGAGTGAATCAACTCGTGCCTGTTAAGAGTATCTTTACGTACGAAACTCTTTCCACACTGACCACAAGTGTACGGTTTCTCTCCGGTGTGATTGCTCATGTGACACTTAAGGTTGAACTCTCGAGAGAAACTCTTTCCACACTGATCGCACGCAAACGGCTTCTCTCCAGTGTGAGTCCTCATGTGGCTAATAAGAGAGGTCTTACATCTAAAGGTTTTACCGCAGTGTGTGCAAACGAAAGGCTTCTCTCCGGTGTGAGTTCTCACATGGAAGTAAAGGTTGCTTTTATGAGCAAAAGTCTTTTCACAATGAGGGCAAGTGAAAGGCTTCTCTCCAGTGTGGATCCTCATGTGGTTCTGAAGACGCTCTTTTTGAGTAAAACCATTTCCACACTGAGAGCAGGTGAATGGTTTCTCTCTGGAGTGAACCTTTAGGTGTTTCTCAAGTGACGGTCTTTGTCGGAAACTCTTCTCACACTGAGGACAGGCGTAAGGTCTCTCTCCAGTGTGAATTGTAAAGTGACTTTGAAGTGCTTGTAGTTGATTGAATCTCTTCCCACACTGTTGGCAGGGAAAAGGCTTCTCTCCGGTGTGAACTCTAATGTGGAGTTTAAGGTGTTGCTTTTGACGGAAACCCTTTCCACACTGAGGACACGAGTAAGGTCTTTCACTGGTGTGAACTCTCATGTGGACGTCGATTTTTGACTTCTGAGTGAAACTCTTGCCACACTGATCACATGTGAAAAGCTTGTCTCCAGTGTGAATTCTCATGTGGACTTTAAGGTTGTGTTTTTGAGAAAAACGTTTTCCGCAAACACAGCAGGTGAAATTGTTTTTCTGAGCTCTTTTATGTGGTGAACTCCTCTTTGTCCTAGTGGATTTTTCATCAGTCATTAAATCTTGGTGTCTCTCAAACGGACTCTCTTCCATTTCATTCAGATCTTGAAACTCTTCTTTAAGCACCATCAGTTCTAAAGAGAAAAAAATAGGTATAATATAAATATAGTTAACAAAGTAGGTTATTATTATCATGTGTGTGTGTATAAGTGGCAGCCACTTCACAATCCCAGTTATCCTCCCCTTGTTCTCTTCCTATTTGCTCAATCTTTATCTCCGGAATCACTCATAGAGGGGTTTGAACTCTCAAGCCTCCTTCAAGTACAGCGAGCCAAGTTTCTTTACATTTATCTATCAAGACTGGGGCCCCATTTACACTAATACATTTTAGTTTGAAAACAGCGTCGGACTGTTCATCAAGGATCTACCGCTGGATCTAACTTCGCTATATTTGTTAAACGTGATATTTATCTTGTCTCTATCTAACGACATATTCCCCGACTTTGGTCTTTTAAATCTATTGTTCTCATGTAACGTTTTTTGGCTGAGCGCAAAGATAAGTTAATATATTAATTAATATAACCGCGTACACCGATTCTACACATTTGACTGATTGCTTGCCTTTATTTCCTATAATGTGTAAGCATATTGTACGTTATACTTTTATAATGGCCTGATAAAACTAATATTCAGCAAAAGAGAGGGTATGTTTTGTATTTTTCAATGAAAATGAAAGGAGGCGGTAATGTTATAAGCTCCATTTTGTTAAATATGCATACAGTGAAGATGGCGGTCATATAAATATGTAGCTACATGACGCATTAACATTGTTGGTGTCTGTTAAGGAGGTCGCACGCCGGATGCGTCGCGCCACACAGCGCCATGCATTTTAGAATTCTAAACATAGATTTCTATCAGGGTACGCACACCAGTGCCGCAAGTTGTCCGCAGCGCCCAGCTATGACTCAGGACACTTGTAGGAAAGTCCTATAACGGGGTTGACGTTCTTGCTAAATGGCTAACATGGATTTTATTGATAAAATAACTGTGTTTATGTGCTTTATGAAGGCTGTAAAACAGCGTTGATACGTTTGGAGCAGTGTCTAAGTCCACTAGATCCTTTCAGAGGTGCACCCAGCTCTGTGAGCTCATAAACTCCTTCAGAAACTTAAACTGGATGACGGAGGCTTCCAGCGGTGCTTCAGACTTAGTCAAGCCCAGTTTGATGAACTCGGTCAGTGTCGGCTGAAGGATTTCCCCCGGGACACCAACAGCAGTTGCTACGTCACAATCATGCCCCCACAAGAGCAAGCTCCTGATTGGTTAACGTGGCGCGAATGTCCGCAGAAGTTCAGATTTTTGAACCCGAGCGATTTGCGCGTTAAGCGCGTCAAACGCGCAAAACACTCAATTCGCGCGGCGCCATCCGCGCGAATCGCACCATCCACGCTGCACAATTCGTGTCTTTTGCGCCGCGCCATTCACGCGTATTCCCTATTCGCGCGTTTGCATTGACTTAACATGTAAATCGCTCGCGCTTGACGCTTCTTCCGCGTCTGGTGTGAATGCAACATTATGAGTACTCACTAGATGGCACATTTATCTAATTTTACAGACATTTGACCACTTTCCCTTCAAGACAGGGGTGTCCAAACTTGGTCTTGGAGGGCCGGTGTCCTGGAGAGTTTTGCTCCAACCCTAATCAAAGACACCTGATTCAGCTAATCAAGCTCTTACTAGATATACTAGAACAGAGGTGTCCAAACTCGGTCCTGGAGGGCCGGTGTCCTGGAGAGTTTAGCTCCAACTCACACCCTTAACCAGCTAATCAAGCTCCTACTAGATATACTAGAAACTTGCTGGCAGGTGTGTTGAAGCAAGTTGGAGCTAAACTCAGCAGGACACCGGCCCTCCAGGCCCGAGTTTGGACACCCCTGCTTTAAGAGCAAGCACGCACATGGCACAAATCGCATGTGAGGCATGGTGAGACTGCAAAATATCAAACCTGTGTGCGTTCATGCCAAGAAAGTGTGTTTATTTACTGATCTCCACCAATAATATGTACAATACTGATTTTAATACTGATGTGATAATATATGTAATGTTATATTGATCCTTAATGCGTATATTTGCATAATATGGTGTCATAGGTCAATCCGTGTTGGGAAGCTAATATGCTAGTTCAAACTACTCTTGCTACAGCATGTTTCTTTGTTGAATTCATTTTGATTGATGATGTAATTTAGAGTCATTCTTAGATACTACAGTTTATACCCTCATCGTCTTCAAGTGAAGCATGCACTTTACTTGCAGAACTTCTTCACAATTGGACTAAATTTGAATTGATTATACTTGGCGATTTGAACTGGGACTGGCTGTCGTCTTCCTCCGACTTGATTAAGGAGGTATGTGACTCTTTCCGTTTGGTACAGCTGATTAAAACAACAACTCGGATAAATCAAAAGGATCCGGAAAAATCTACTCTTTTGGACTTAATTTTAACTAACTCTGACCATAGATATTCAGCATCTGGAGTTTTCTGCAACGACATTAGTGATCACTGCGCAGTTGTCTGCGTGAGAAACTGTAAAACTCAAAGACCTTTGCCGCGATATATTTTTAAAAGGTTTTTTAAGCATTTTAATGAACAAGCCTTTTTACGGGATATTTATCTCAGCGATCTGGGTCTTGTTTCATGCATACCTGATGTTAACCTGGCCTGGGACTATTTCAGATCCATATTTCTATCTATCTGTGATAAACATGCCCCATCCAAACGATTTAGGATAAGTGGTAAAGATAACCCTTGGTTTAATCACACAGTTTCTACCTATATACAACAAAGGAATATTTTATGGGCCAAGGCAAAGATATCAAATAATTTTACAGACTGGAACTCATATAGAGCTTTAAGAAATAAGTGCACAGTTAATAAAAGTTAATAAAAAGGGCAAAATGTGATTATTACTTGTCTATGGTAGATAAAAACTTAAATAATCCTGCACATTTTTGGAAATTAGTCAAGTCTATCTCAGTACCTAAACTGGCTTCTAATTTCCCAGATTATTTAAAAGTTAATAACACTGAAATTAAGGGCAGAGAAGTTATTGCAGACACTCTTAATAATTATTTTATATCTGTCGGCTCGACTTCTGAGTCTTCCAACTCACTTGCCCATACTTCAAATACACTTGTTGAGCCTGTTCGAAACATCTCCTCACCAGTGGCGGCTGGTCAATAGAGGGCGCTGGGGCGCCGCCCCCCCTTCAAGTTAGACCCCTTTAATATGTTAATGTTTATTATTACAAATATTAACAAAATAAAATGATTTAATTATAACATTCTAACATTTATTGTAGTCATACTAACATTTATTGAAAAAAAAAGTATGAACAATATTTTTTCATATGTGTGCGGGGCGCCGGACTAATGGGTGTCTATGTAGGTACACGAACATTTTCAATGCACGTGATATGACGATAAGCTCTAATTGGCCTGTTTTAAATTGTCTTTGGGGCGCAGCGCTCTGCGCCCCAAACCTCCCATTTTTGTTGTTAGAACGAATCATATTTGTTTTTATATGATTGGCCTTATGTGATTGGACCATTCTCACCAAAGAGCTTAGAATGCAATTTCTCGAGATGAAGGAAAATTCCGTTGTATCTTTGCAAACATATCCGTTCACAAGGCGTTTGGATGAAGAAAAAAAGAATGAAGGAACTTGGACCAGATCGACCTTCTTTGCAAATTCACCAGTACGCAAATATTCGGGGCTTTTCCAGCACTTGTTATGACAAACGGGGTTTGCCAGGTTGTGATGTACAGTAAGTCATACCTTTTACTATTTACGTGTGCTGTTTCAAACAGCATGACGCAAGAGAAGCTGAATGCATTGGCCATGCTGTCAATAGAGAAGAGACTGGTGACTGAGATGACTGACTTTAACCAAAAAGTTATTGAGAAATTTTCAAGCCAGAAAAAAAGGAGAGCAAAAATTATTTTCAAGTAGTGCTACTGGCCAGTGATTAGGCAACATTTGTTTGAGTGTGTGTGTGTGTGTGTGTGTGTGTGTTGTGACGCTTGCGCCAGATAGCCAGTGGAAAAAAGGAGCTTCAAGACGAAAATATCGTTTCAGACTCAAATCTTTATAGTCAGCCTCCTTCAGCGTCACAAAAATTACATTTAAAAACACAAAATAAAAGTAAACAATATGTAAAAGTGTAGCATTTGGAGGGGAAGAGCAGCGCACACACTCGTTTCTCCCTCTCCTCACACACGCAGACTGACTCCCGCAGCGCACACACTGGGCGGTTGGGGTGCAGCTCTTAAAGGGCAACACACATACATAATGTGGTACATACACATAGTAGTGGATGTTACAGTGTGTGTGTTTACTGATTATCTTGATTACTTCATTACTGATAATAAACCCAAATTGAACTGAAATGATTTGTGATGCATTTATTGTATGCTTTAGTCATATTTTAGTTTTTTGATGCATCACCTGAAAAATGGCTTTTACACTTACTTTACCAACATTTTTTCTTTTCTGGTGTTTGCGCCCTCCCCACATTTTTTAACACCAGCCGCCACTGCTCCTCACATTCATTCAAGTTTTTGCCTATCACTGTCGCACAGGTCCGTAAAGCTCTAGAGACCCTAGACATAAAAAAATCACCAGGAATTGATAAAATTGACCCTTATTTCTTACGTCTGGCAGCAGATTGTGTGGCAGAACCTATAGCCTCTTTATTTAACTTAAGTCTCACTTCTAATGTAATACCTCAAATGTGGAAATCCGCAATGGTCACCCCATTACTAAAAGGGGGAGATCCTGCAGACCCAAATAATTACCGACCTATCTCGAGGCTGTCAGTTTTAGCAAAGGTATTTGAATCTCTGATAAATGACCAACTAAAACACTATTTGTCAGTTAATAATATTCTTCAGGATTACCAGTCAGGCTTTAGATCGGGACACAGTACTGTTACTGCAGCTACACTAGTTTTAAATGATATCACGTCATCTTTAGACAGTAAACAGTCCTGTGCTGCTCTATTTATTGATTTATCCAAAGCTTTTGACTCTGTAGATCACAAACTAATGTTAAAGAGACTTAGGCTTTTAGGTTTTAGTCATCCTGCTCTAAAATGGTTTGAAAATTATTTTTCAGAACGCACTCAATGTGTGACAGTCGAAAATCATAATTCAACCTTTCTTAACGTCAACACTGGGGTTCCCCAAGGATCTGTTTTAGCTCCGTTGCTATTTTCAATTTACATTAATGATTTAGGTCATGGAATAGATTCAGCTAAAATACACCTATATGCAGATGACACAATAATATACACAGCGGCACACTCCTTAAACCATGCTGTACAGTATTTGCAGAACGCTTTTCATGTATTACAGTGTACTTTGCAGGATTTAAAATTGGTTTTAAACTCAAAAAAGACTAAATATATGATTTTTAGCCGCGGCCGCACTAAGGTAACAGACCAGACAATTACGTCATTGAACGGTGTACAAATAGAAAGAGTTAGCTCCTACAAATATCTAGGTATTTGGATTGACGAGAGATTAGCCTTTGATACACACATTGATAAGTTATTGAAAAAGCTTAGGCCAAAATTAGGATTCTTATACCGGTCCAAAAATTGTTTTCCCTATCAGGCCCGTAAGAAATTAGTAGAGAGTACATTTCTGTCTGTAATTGATTATGGTGATCATTTATATATGCATGCTGCCATTACTTTACTTAGAAAGCTAGATTCGGTTTATCACGCAGCAATACGCTTCGTCACAGGTGCAGACTCACGGACGCATCACTGTATTTTGTATGATTCCTTAGACTGGTTATCCTTGTATCAAAGGAGAAAATTACATTCGTACTTATTTATTTTAAAGGCTCTTTTAGGTAAATTACCATCCTATCTTTCTAGTTTGTTAACATTTCACATAAATAACCAACACACTAGATCTGGTTCCTGTATTCGCTTAACAGTCCCAAGGGTATTGTCAGAACTAGGCAAACGTGCTTTTTCCTTTTATGCTCCTAGGGCTTGGAACGACCTGCAAAATCAGCTTAATCTTGATAAACTTCCGACTTTGAGTACTTTTAAACATCTTCTGCACAAATTCTTAAAGGATACTTGTAATTGTTTTTTATGATCTGATTTTTATGTATGGTGATTTTGTAATTATGTGGTATTTTTTGTGATTTTTATGTGAAACTTTATGTGCTGCCGGCCATCTTGACCAGGTCTCACTGGAAGAAGAGACAGTGCTGTCTCAATGTGATCTCCTGGCTAAATAAAGGAAATAATAATAATAATACTACGACAGTGAATTTATTTATATATTTGAAGATTTGATTTGTTTGACTGTTGTTAGTTAATTGATAAACCTGTAATATTGCGTTGATATTCAATTTGCCCTATGTTTCAGACCACACACACACACGCATTTGTACCTATACCAACAACATCAAATCACCGTATTGCTCACCAAGGTGACCTGTACTAATATACCCACTCTTTAAAGCTTTTGGTGGATGAAACTCTCCGAGCCCTTTACTCTCTTACCAGAGCCTCCAGGACTATCAGAACAATCCAACACTGTTCATATTTCTGCCACGCCACAGAGCGCCATCTGAATAAGTTTCATTTTAAATAACACGCGAATGTGCGTGTCTCGTGTACGATACTTCTAACTGTCATGAGCGCGTTGTCGTTGCAGATCTGGTGTGCGACCCACTTTAAGTTGTTAATATCAAAATAAAAATAGGCAGTTCCTTAGATCATGTGTTCATTTTATTGTTAAGAGAGTGAAACAACGTAGCCTGGGTGATGTGAAAGACGTTATAAAGTACCTGCAAGTCTGAACTTACAAGGAAGGGGTGCAACTTTTTTTAGGCTACTTAGCATTGAGTAAAAAGCCCAATCAGACAGGCAAATGTCTGCAGCCCCGCCTCCCTTTTCCCCCATCCACACTGAAGCCTGGTTTATACTTCTGCGTCAAGTGATCGGCGTGACCCACGGCGCAAGCCTCGCGCGTAGCCGTGCATTTATACTTCTGCGCGCTGTTTCTGTTTCTCTGCAATACACTTCCGAAACGCTATCTGGCAGTAGGTGTTTATGTTCCTCTGTGTCGAGTTTCTTCGCTGGTGTTTTGTTTTTTCTGAACGCTTCTTTAAATGTACAAGTGGATCAAATTCGCTCATTTTGAGGCGGGAACCGGCGGACGTGCAACAACTTTAATCATAAGGTAGAGACAAAACAACAGTCTCCATCCGGAGCTCCTTCACGGGACTCCACACTTGTAAACACTCGCTGCATTGGGCGCGCGGCTCTCACCTCCGCCCACAATCATCAGCGCTACCAAGCCGACCAATCACAGAGCTTGCGCTACGCACACGCGTTACATTTTTTGAGAGGTGCGCGTCAACGCCGCGGACGGCCATGGCAAGGGGCTATGCGTCCACACGTAGGCTGTGCCGTAGCATACGCGTGCGCTTGACGCAGAAGTATAAATCAGCCTTAAGATGGAGCAGCAGCGTTTTAAAATGAAAACGACCTCTTCAATGCTCCGGGGTAGTGTGGACGGAAGGCATAACCGTAGCAAAACTTATGGGTTTTAAAATGAAGACGTATTAGTGTAAACGGGGCCTGAATAAGCAGGTAAACTCAAGAACCACAATTTAAATGCACAAAGTAACACACTTGGAACATGAAAACATGTAAGTATCAAAACCAACAACAGCATGCAAGATCGTGCAGGTACAAAGATGCTGAAAAAAGCTGCAGTCTTACAATGTTCTAATATTTTAAAATGTTTGAATATTTTGAACACAAAGGCTGATAGTTACCAAACCCCTTACTTGACATATTAATACTTGGTATATCAATCCTCAATCTGCTGTTGATTACTAAAATAATACAAAACTGTTTCTGTGTTCAATATGGAGAAACCACGGTTCATTCATCGTGACTTACATCTGATTTAAATTGACTTCCTGAATTGAATTGAAATTCACTTCATTATTTTTTTAATGCACAAAACAACAGATGGTGGCGTCACGGTAGCACGATCGCCTCACAGCAAGAAGGTCTCTGGTTCGAGCCCCGGCTGGGTCAGTTGGCATTTTTGTATGGAGTTTGCATGTTCTTCCGTGTTGGTGTGGGTTTCCTCCGGGTGCTCCAGTTTCCCCCACAGTCCTGAGACATGCGGTATAGGTGAATTGGGTAAGCTAAGGCCCCGTTTACACTAATGCGTTTTCGTTTTAAAACGCATAAGTTTTGCTTCGGTTACGCCATCCGTCCACACTACGCCGGAGTTTTCGAGCCCCGAAAACGGAGCGTTTTGAAAACGCTGTAGGGGTCGTTTTCATTCTAAAACGCTGCTGCTCCGTCTCTGTGTGGATGGGGAAAAACGGAGACATCTGAAAACGGAGGCGTGGCTGCTGAGATTCGCTACCTGATTGGGGCTTTTGGGTCATTGCGTATCCTTCCCTTATTCGTCAAGCTCCTATCACATGACTATAACGCTAGCGGAAGACGGCAGACCAGCCTTCACTGTAAACAACAACATGGACACAGAAATGGGAGCGTTGTTTGCACTATTGTCCGTTTCAGGCGCCATTGTGCAGTTAAACTCTGCCTTTTTTACTACAGCAGCTGCATATATTCGCAAGAGGCAAGCTATTGTTCGAGCACTCGCTAATCGCTCGCGTTCATCGTTCAACCAGTGTTTGTTGACTAACAATAACCAAATGCCGAGCGAGACACATGCTTCCTGTTTATACTTGAACGAGCATGCCCAGAGTGCGCGAATGGTCACGTGATATGCGTTTTTGGTGGAGTGGTGTGGACTGAGATATGTTTAGAAACGCTAGTGTGGACGCGGATCGTTTTTGATCTAAATCGCCATTTCAAAACGAAAACGCACTAGTGTAAACGGGGCCTAAATTGTCCGTAGTGTATGTGTGTGAATGCAAGAGTGTATGGGTGTTTCCTAGTGATGGGTTGCGGCTGGAAGGGTATCGGCTGTGTAAAATATATGCTGGATAAGTTGGCAGTTCATTCCGCTGTGGCGACCGCTGATAAATAAAGGGACTAAGCCGAAAAGAAAATGAATGATGTCTGACAGCACACTAGGATCATCCACTGTGAAAATCATGTAATTCTCTGAATATGGCAATAACAGCACATTCTGCAAGGAGTCCCTGCTGAAAAAGTGATTTCTCACTTTCTGACCATTTTAATGAAAACCCCTGCTGAATAAAACAGCTTAAGCTGGTTTTAGCTGGTCGACCAGCCTGGTTTTAGAGGGGTTTTGGCCATTTCCAGGCTGGTTTCCAGCCATTTCCAGCCTGGTCTTATAGCTGGTCAGGCTGGGAGTTGACCACCCTTGTCAAAAAATCCTATTGGTATTTCAGTTTATCCTTTAAGATCCTATAGGACAGTGGTGGGCAAACTTTTTAGACCCGAGGGCCACATCAGGTTTTGCAAACCAAGTGAAGGGCCACATGTCAAATCCTTCAAAAAATAACTTTTATTTATAGTGGCAGTATGCATGGAGCATGTAATATCGGACATTTTTTAATAGTTATTATTGAGTCATATTTACAAGTCAAATTAATTTGCACTGCTATTTATATTTACTTATCAAAAATCATGAAATAATCCCTTATAAAATATAATAACAATAATAATAATAATGTAATAATTTTTACATGGAGAATAGAAAAGATATTGTCTGATAGAAAAAATCTCATATTAACACATTAAAAATAATTTGAATGTTTGCGTGAAAAATGCCGACTTAGGTTCTAGTCTTTAAAAACAGCAATACTTTCTTGGCATATTAGACATTGCGCTTTCTGTCCGATATTGGTGAAGAAGTAATTTGTTGTCTATTCTTCCTTAAACACACGACATTCAGAGTCAATTTTTCTTTTTTTTTCATTAACGGTCGAGTGCATTTTAATATCCGAGAGTGTGTTCTAATTTTACTGGTTGCGCTAACTGTACCGCGTGCAATACTGCCATCAAATGGCGCTCACTTGTATTGCATCATTATTTGACTAATTCTGAAACCAAACCGTTACTCAGAAGCAGCATTTTAAAAACTCCCTCGCGGGCCGGATGAAAGAGTTTAGCGGGCCGCATATGGCCCACGGGCCGTAGTTTGCCCACCCCTGCTACGGGATCTTAATGGATTCCTAAAATTCTGAATTCAGAATTTTTCTTATAGGATTTTCACTTTGTCCTATAGGATTTTAAAATCCTTTTGGGACTTAAAATTTCCACTTTGTCTTTAGGATCTGATTTTGATTTTTAGAATTATTAGACTGTGATTAGATTGTGTGTTTTTTTTAATGGAATTTCACTTTTTTTCTATAGGATATTTTTGATTCTGTCAATTCATTATTTTTTAGATCACTATAGTATAGGATTTTTTTTTTTTTGAAGACCTATGATTTTTCTTAAAGTATAATGATTATAATATGAACATATAAAAGTTACAATATAATAAACATTTCAGTAAACATTATATATTACATTATAAATAAACATTAAAATACTAATGAAACCATACATTTTGTTAATTTGTCTTTTATTTAATCAGCCTCTCTTTCTCTCTTTTTTTTAATCAGTATCTCTTTCTTTAGTAGATAAGTAATTATGGTGGCTTGAGAAAGCCACCATTCTGATATTCTACATAAACTTCTTCTTCTTCCGTCTTCTGAGACTAATTTTAAAGTGTATCTCCTCCTAAACTTTTCAAGCTACATCCTTCAAACTTTCGTCAAACTTTCAAACTGGTCTGACTCGGGTTGCTATGTCTTTTCTAACTGATCCGACTATCGGTTTTCCGAAAAACGACCCAGAAAATGTCCAAAAGTCCCATTGAGTTAACATTGGGTCAAAGTTTGTGAGCTCATAACTCTGCATCAGACTGTCCTACAGACTTCTAACTGGCCTCATTCAACTCAGTCTAGCCAGCAGCCAATAACTGATGACTTTTTAACTTACTAGCCACTCCCTAGCAACCACTTACAGCAGCACCCTAGCAACTGTCCCATAGACTTCTATTGTAAAAGACTGTCATTGACTTAAAGGGCCATGAAACCCCCTGTCTCAGCAGGGTGTTTTCACACCTCTAGTTTGAAAAAAGTCAGGAAAGTTGGGCGTGTCCAGCTCTGGGAGTGTGGGAGTGTCGGGGGAGGGAAAGAGGTTATGATTTGCATAGAAGGGAGTTTCCATTTGGCCACGTGCAGATTTCACAGGCAAAACAAACACACAGAGGCTGATTTGATACAGAATGACGAATGAGAGAAAAAAAATCCTCCGCATTTCTCTGTAACTTATGTACTCTGTAGGTAGCGTCAGAAAGCCGTGTGTGTATAGACTATCCTGTCACAAAATGGAGCGAAAATCCTGCATGACAGGATTAGTTTGTGTTTACATGTTTACACTCGGAGAGCAGCATTTACAGCGGATCTTTCAGTCTATAATATTGTACTGTAATATTGCAGTGATATTAACATACTGTAAACTTAGTAACCAAATCATTTTGACTATGGTATGTCTTTAAAAACTGAAAGAGCTCTGCTAACCACGAACTAACTTTGCAATCTGGGTAAAACAAAGGGCACAGCATTGCAAACACTTACCAAATCTGTAGACAGACAATCAAACTGGAGCTGTGTCTTTTTAATAAAAGTAGACGAGCGGCAAATCCGGATTTCACCATTTCCAGATGCGAAAAGCTCTCGGGTAAAAATGTTCCTTACAAACGCGTTTCTGTCGCGTGTCGCGTGCACTGTAATCCACACGCGAGTCCAGCAGCTCTCTCATAGAGGGAAAATGAAAACAAAACCTTCGTTGAAGCACAACAATAAACGCAACACCGACGACCCGTGTCTCCAAATTCTTGTTCTTTCACTTGTTTTAGCAACACAGCGTGGCGTCTCTCTGCCGTCTGAACACTGTAACAGGTAAACAGTCTCCGGAGCTATCATGCATATTAATGAAGTTTCACGTCATACACAATAGAGCGCGCTGATTGGTTTGAAGCACGTCTTTGTCATGAATTAATGATCCACACTCACATACGTCAGAAAGTCCGCGAAAAGACAGAGAGCCAGTCTGCTGGCTGGATTTACACCTAAGTATCTCATGGCCGTGACGTAGCTTCAAAAATTCGTTTCAAACCGGAAGAACGAATTTGCTCAAAATAACGCAAAAACAACCAATTTTCACTTTTTAGTGCAATATATGTGTCCTAATAGTGTTTATAGCAGCGTGGGACACATATATGACTGTCAACAGCTCAAAAATGTGTTTTGGTGTTTCGTGACCCTTTAACATTGGATGAACCTTTGTGAGCTCATGACTCTGCATCAGACTGTCCCACAGACTAATGGCTGAGCTCATTTAACTCAGTCTAGCCAGCAGCCAACCACTGATGACCTTTAAACTTAATAGCCACTCCCTAGCAACCACTTACAACACCCTAGCAACTGCCCCATAGACTGTGACTAGCTATTCTAACACCTGCTAATAGTTTTAACATCCTACTGATGAGCTAATTTTGCTAGAAAGATGCTAGCAACACACTAGTGACATGCTAGTCATGCTAGCACATGGTAATTCATGCTAGAAACAAGCTGATTCATGCTAGAATCATGCTAGTAACACACTAAAATCATGCTAGTAACACGCTAGAATCATGCTAGTAACATGCTAGAATCATGCTAGTAACATGCTAATTCGTGCTAGAAACATGCTAGAATCATGCTAGTAACATGCTAATTCATGCTAGAATCATGCTAGAAACACGCTAGAATCATGCTAGAAACACGCTAGAATCATGCTAGTAACATGCTAGAATCATGCTAGTAACATGCTAGTAACATGCTAATTCATGCTAGAATCATGCCATAGATATATACACTAGATGTCGCCTGGCCTATTGTTGTCTATTGGAACGAATGCGTCAATAGAGCCGCCATTTTAGTACAGGGTAGCGCTCCATTGAAATGAATGTGGGACCAAGGTAAAGTGGAGGACTGTGGCCATCCAAAGCCAGAGAAATACACATATACACATATATCTATGATCGGGAGTTTTCCCCGGTGGTCCGTATGCAAATATTTTTTTAAATTACGAAATATTATAATTTTACATAATTTTTCTACATGATAGACGTGATCGCACGGGCATTGCAGACAAAGAGTATGTGTTTGTGTGCATGGAAATGCATTACCCTCCTTCCCTGTTTAATTTGATCTAATCCGTGTCCTGAAACACACCCCCTCTCCTGCTTTCACTTCTCATTCTGACGGAGGGAGCGATTCGTTTGTGAATGAATCTCTGTTATGAACGACTCGTTCACTTAGCTAACAATAACGCAAGTTTCTGGCAGCGCAGCGTCTTCTTGTCATATTTCATAACATTGTTTGCTTATTTAATTCAACAAAACTAGCATAAGCTTAGAATTAAATGCGAGTTGTTGCTACTTTGCCTTATGGTCACTGCAGTAAGAGACTGTATCATCATCAATAACATTACTTGTTAAGCACAAAAGTTCATAACATACAAAAACATAAAAAACGAAATCTTACCTATGAAATGTGATGACTTTGTGCTTTGTTTTCTTTGTTTGCTCGTTACTACACCCGTACACAGCGCTAAAGTCCAGCATCTTCACATTGTCACACTGTCTTGACTAGTGCGGTTGAATGACGTTTGTCCTAGGAGCCCTGTACCAATGTGGCGGCGCTATTGACGCATGCTCAGGGTCCCTATGCGACATCTAGTGTATATATCTATGGAATCATGCTAGTAACATGCTAATTCATGCTAGAAACACGCTAGAATCATGCTAGTAACACGCTAGAATCATGCTAGTAACATGCTAATTCATGCTAGAAACATGGTAGTAACATGCTAATTCATGCTAAAATCATGCTAGTAACATGCTAATTCATGCTAGAAACATGCTAATTCATGCTAAAAACACGCTAGTAACATGCTAATTCATGCTAGACACATGATTGTAACATGCTAATTCATGCTAGAAACACGCTAGTTACATGCTAATTCATGCTAGAAACATGCTAGTAACATGCTAATTCATGTTAGAATCATGCTAGTATCATGCTAATTCATGCTAGAAACACGCTAGTAACATGCTAATTCATGCTAGAAACACGCTAGTAACATGCTAATTCATGCTAGAAACACGCTAGTAACATGCTAATTCATGTTAGAAACACGCTAGTAACATGCTAATTCATGCTAGTAACATGCTAATTCATGCTAGAAACACGCTAGTAACATGCTAATTTATGCTAGAAACACGCTAGTAACATGCTAATTCATGCTAGAAACATGCTAGTAACATGCTAATTTATGCTAGAAACATGCTAGTAACATGCTAATTCATGCTAGAAACACGCTAGTAACATGCTAATTTATGCTAGAAACACGCTAGTAACATGCTAATTCATGTTAGAATCATGCTAGTAACATGCTAATTCATGCTAGAAACACGCTAGTAACATGCTAATTCATGCTAGAATCATGCTAACAGCTACTAATTCATGCTATAATCATGCTAGTAACATGCTAATTCATGCTAGAATCATGCTAATTTAGGTTAGCAACTTAATATCTAGTTTACAGTTAACAGAGTACAGTTAATTTACAGCATTTTGCAGCATTATAATATATATATATATATATATATATATATATATATATATATATATATATATATATATATATATATATATATATATATATATATATATATGTGTGTGTGTGTGTGTGTGTGTGTATGTGTGTAATTCTTTTGTCTAACATTTTAAGAAATTCTTATTATATGTTTAATTCTTTTGTCACGTAACTTTACTGTTATTGTATGTGTGATGATGTGCTTTTTGATTTTAGGTTGCCTTTTTAAAATCGCAGGGGGGCAACAGATGAAAATTAGCCCTTGTGGCTAACTCTGGCTTATTCACAGTTCTACTGTTGATTAATGAGCATTGTCCCTGTTAAATAAATAAATCAATCAACTGCAGAATACATTCAAAACTATTGTATAGCAGGCTAAAAGAGACAATAGAAAAGCATATCTTAATTAAGATATAAATTGGATCCCATTAAATTTCTCTAGAAATTACCCTAAAGGATTTTTATGCCTTGTCCTATAAAACAATCCTATAGACCAATTACCATGTTTGTAAACATTCAGGATGCGCGCGCAGGGAGGTGGCACAAAAAACCGGGAGCGCTACCATTTACAGCGAGGGAATGACATCTGATGCGGTACAGAGTTTGCTGTTGTATTAGAAATACGTTATATTGATTACATATTATATATATATTATTTACATAAAACTTTCAGCGTATTATAACAGCTCGTCACCCAGTGATAAGCACAGTGATTCGGCAAAATGAACGTTAAAGTGAGCGGCGTTCGTCTGACAGGTCCATCTGCGATAGCACCCTCCCAATGGATATTGGATAAGACGAAATGACCAAGCATCCAGCCCCAAATATACAATCTCATTGAAGCTCCAAGGGATTTTACGAGAGAGAAGTTAAAGGCCTACAAGTGTTTGGATGCCAACAATTGTGTTCCGTGTGGTCATGTGCAAGAAATAATGTTCATGATTACCAGATTCAAAACTATGTAGTGGTAAAAACCGAGGATCTGCCGAGCCAAAGACAAGGAAAGAAGACAGAGCTAACGTTATCATCAACAAGGCTAGTAACATGCTAATTCATGCTAGAAACAGGCTAGTAACATGCTAATTCATGCTAGAAACAGGTTATTAACATGTTAATTCATGCTAGAATCATGCTAGTAACATGCTAAATTATGCTAGAAACACGGTAGTAACATGCTAATTCATCCTAGAAACACGCTAGTAACATGCTAGAAACACGGTAGTAACATGCTAATTCATGCTAGAAACACGCTAGTAACATGCTAATTCATGCTAAAATCATGCTAGTAACATGCTAATTCATGCTAGAAACACGCTAGTAACATGCTAGAAACACGCTAGTAACATGCTAATTCATGCTAGAATCATGCTAACAGCATGCTAATTCATGCTATAATCATGCTAGTAACATGCTAATTCATGCTAGAATCATGCTAATTTGGGTTAGCAACTGCCTAGCAACCACTAGAAACATGCTAACATATATGTACTTATCTATGCCGACAGTTTCAAACTTCATAAAAACTACTTCAGTTACTTACACTTTAAAACTACTTTAAACTTTCAGACTCGGCTTTCTCAAGCCACCATAAAGTTTGTCCTCAAACTTTAACATCTAGTTTACTACTATGTAGTGGTAAAAACCGAGGATCTGCTGAGCCAAAGACAAGGAATGAAGACAGAGCTAACGTTATCATCAACAAGCAGAACAACTGCACTCTGACAGCGAACTGCACCTGTACGGCAGGGCGTGTGAACTTACACATAATGATAAAGTTGGTTTTATATTCGCACATTTGGACTTTCCCCTTAATAATATAATTTCATAAACGTATTATTTGCAAACTCTAAATAGCGAAATCATATTAGCAGCAATGACTGTCAAAGCACAACATCGTTCACAGTCAAATAAACAGTGTTAATGCTGTTTTCAAGTCACAGTTGCAGGTTATTTCAGACCGAATACTCAAAGTGCCGTGGTAAACAATATAGGGAGTGTGTCACAAGTCGTCACTGAATGAATGTGTGAATATAAAACCAACTTTAATGACTTACACTTTCACGTTTCATTCGTAGTGAAGGGCTCGGATTTCTACCATCCCATCCGGTCCCAACCATCTCAGCGTGGATGTTTATCCTTTCCTCATCATCCTATTTTCTCATTATTTTCATTAAAGATAATGAATTGATTATTTGAATGAGTATTTAACTTTGCATTGATTTTAACTAACGAGTAAGTTAAAACAGACTGACTTTTGTAAGAATTGTAAGAATTACCAGTGTCCTTGGTTCTTTCTTTGTCTTGTTTATTTTAACTTTTCTTCCAGGAGACACACAAACTGGGTCATAGGTAGGCCCACACGGAATCTGCGCGCGCAGAATTCCGCAGATTTTCCACAGATTTTCCGCAGATTTTTACCAAAAAATCTCAGCAGAAATAGCAAAAAACGTCCGCAGATTCCGTCTGGCCCTAGTCATAGGTCAGGAGACCTCTCTCTCTCTCTCTCCTATTGGAGCAGGAGTACGGATGCTGGGGGGGAGAGAACACCTGTTCTTCTTTTTATTGTCATGAAATTGTCTACAGTAATTTACCTATTGTTATTGATAATTCTTGTTAGAGTAATTTCTTTTTATGCTAGATCGACTTTGTGTGTAGTGAGAATATTGTAGCTGAATGTTGATTAAACCAGTTTTGAACTAGTTTGATAAGCCAGCTGAAAGTACAAGAATCAACCTTGAGTTGCCATAACAAATTGTCGCCTGCGTATATGAATGTCTCTATGGTTCAGAGTTACAGGTCGGAGATCAGCTCTTAATAGTTTAGGGTCGACTTGACCCCCAAGACCCATGCCGCCATCCATATCTGGAGTCAACAGACAATCTTCCATTGATGCACACATTTAGACTATCCATATCTGGAATCAGATACGATTCTTCCCTGACGCAAACCTTTAGAATTGTCTATTTCTGCTTTAACCAATGAGAACTGTTTACCTGGATCCCACCTTTTCTGGACTTGTGTAAAGAGTATAATTGCTGCATTGCTGTATTGTAAGGCAGAGCGGCCTAGGAACTCATTGCGAGTGTTGAAGCTGGCTTCTGCTGATGAAACTGCAAACTATTTTCAGTAAACTTTATTTATTTATTTGAATCTCTGACTCCGGCTCTTCTTCCAAGGTTTCCGCTACATTCATTCATTCGTGGCAAGGCCGCCACGCCAAAATTCATCCCGCCACGGCTACATTACAGCTTCTCATTTAAAACATTTAGTCGTGTTTTTTATAGCGGATTATAATCGCACCAAAACATATTAGAGGTAAACCGCGCAAACTTTTCCGTAACCGTAGTAGTGCTGTGCGCTATTTGTTCAAGGTGACATGCTGACTGACTCTCTGACAGACTGACTGACAGGTGCGTGAGTCTAGCAAACACCGCGTAGCTTTCAGTTAAGATGAACACAGTTTCCATAAGTATACTTTATTGATAAAGGTCAATGGCTCTGCATACAATGACTTTATCTTGCTGGAGTTTAATGCCGTTTCACTTTACTTCAGGACGCGTTAATGTCGGAAAACGCACAAAAACGCACTTAATCGCGCTTCAGCATCGCTTACTGGAGAGCGCACAAGAAGATCTGCACTTGAACGTGTAAATTTGAGCGCGTGCAAGAAGTTCTGTGCTCGAACAGAGGAAATCGGCGCGCAAGCAAAGAGATTTGCATGCTCGTATTACATGAATGCTATCTCGACTTGTAATACTGCGTGTAATATTTGTCTTTGAAATAGTTGGCAGATCTGTGTAAAAAAAAAAGTCCTGCCGCCACTGCTGGAAAAAATCCTAGAGGAAACACTGTCTTCATATGACAGACTGGTCATTCTTTGGGTTAAAACTGTAAATACCCCAACAGTAGCATTCAGTGTCTGCAGTTTAATTCACCATATTTAACTGTTTTTGCTGAAATCATCGCTGCAATCAAAAACGAGGATTCAGCATAGCGTGAACTTACCTGATATAACATGAGAACTGCAGAGTCGAGCATTTCTAATTAGGTCGTCACTTCATTCAGCTCCCTTTTAGCCAAACACGTCTGCAGTTGGCTTAAAAGCAGTGTGGTGTACGGTAAATGTTAAGTTTCCTATTTTTGGACTTTGGACGAGTTTGGCATCCTACCGCACAACACCACATGTTTGCTATTGCAGCCGGTCTTTTTTTGCAACCGGGGACCCGTGTGACGTCATGTGTGACGTAGGTTGGTCATTCGTCTATAAGAAAAAATCCTATTGAAATCCTACAGGAATGGTTCCAAAATATGATAGAAATTCTAATTGGAATCCTATAAAGAAATCCTATTGGAATCCTTAAGGATTTTTTTGACAAGGGCAGCAAAAACCAGCTATGGCCAGCTTGAACCAGGCTGGTCAAGCTGATCATTTTCCAGCCTAACCAGCCTGGAAATGGCCAAAACCCCTGTAAAACCAGGCTGGTCGACCAGCTGAAACCAGCTTAGGCTGGTTTAAGCTGTTTTATTCAGCAGGGCTTTTCATTAAAATGGTCAGAAAGTGAGAAATCTAATTTTTCCATATTATGATATAAAACACCCTGCAAGTTTTAGGATTCAAGACACCTCGGAGTTATACAAGGCATTGTGATCCTAACATTGTATGAGAGTTACACTAGCAAGAAATATGTCAAATATATCATTTATATATATAATTTTTCTTGTACATAATAAGAAAACCAACCTGTTTGCTCCTCTGGATCTTCGTGTTTGACTGTGAATGTGTCTTCAATCTTCAGGTCTTCGCTCTCCTCTTTAATAAACGCCATCTTTATAATAGATCAGCCGCTTCAGCAGGAGTTTTCCTCTGTGTTTGGACACTTTGTCCTGTTTAAAATGAGAACAACGAACAGAAATAAGAGAAATCCACACTCAATCTGCGTCTCAAACAGCTCTCTAGTTCACTACTCGGTGCACTGCTGAGGGAGTCAGTCTGAGGGACAGACAGTGACCTTAAATCACTTGAGTAGATTAACAAAACCAGCTCTGGAAATGTATAAGAGATTACAAACTACGCACACACACTATTTTGTGTTCAATATTACTCTTTCATGATGCAGTTGGTTTATAAAACACCTCACGTATTTGTTGTTTCGTTTTGATTTGCACTGTTTGTTTTGACCAGCAGATGACGTCAGCGCGAAGTGATTCGCGCGCTTCGAAAAACTGAATCAATTAAACATTTGATTCAAATGACTCGGAGTTTCGTAAAGCTCCGTTTTTCTCATCTCTACTAACAGATACACGATACAGGGAACAATTCAATTTTTAAACGTTTAAATAAATGCTAGATCAAGCATTGCAATATTGCATTTGATGACAAATAACATAACATCTCTAATAACTCGCTAATCAAATGACTGTTGAACGCTTGTGTTGATGTATTAAACCTTAAAAAAAATGTAAAGCACAAACCTTTTGTTGAACCGTGGATACGGGAGCTCGGCGATGCCTTATGACGTCACACTCACACCAAAATAAAAGTCTTGCACGCTCAAAATAAATATATAAACACAAACAAGGCATGCATATATTTAAACAGCAAATAGGGACACCTAATGGCCAAAACTGTAAATGCAACAAAAGCGCAGGTAAGACATTATAATTTGAGTTTTCCAGCCTAGCGGAGTTGAGCATGTTCTATTCATTTAATATGGAAGATTAGCATCAGCGCTCACATGATGCGTTATGCTCAACTTGTGAATAACCTGAAAATCCCCGCTTTCTTTTCTTGCAGGCCTGGTAAACCTGACGATTTCAAATAATTGACCTAAAGTTCACATTATAGATCGCCTTCAAAAATTACTTGTTCATTCATTGTCTTTTCACAGTGAATGAACCGCCAACTTATCCAGCACATGTTTTACGCACATGTGTAGCCGCAACCCATCACTTGGAAACACCCATACACACACATACAGTACGGACAATTTAGCATATCCAATTCCCCTATAGCGCGTGTGTTTGGACTGTGGGGGAAACCGGAGCATCCGTAGGAAACCCATGCCAACACGGGGAGAACATGCAAACTCTAGTCCACACAGAAACGCCAACTGACCCAGCCGAGGCTTGAACCAGCGACCTTCTTGCTGTGAGGCGGTCGTGCTACCCACTGTGCCACTGCGTCGCCAAAGTTATTTACTGTAAAGTAAAGTTTATTGTTGATTTGGAGATTTAACTTGTGTGTTTGTGTGAATACAATTGCTGAACTTGAAGTTTATTGTCACTTTTATTAGCGAGGAATTTGTGTAGCGTTAAACTATTTAACCACCCTGCTGAAAAATCCAGCTTAAACCACCCTAAACTGGTTTTGGCTGGACTCCCAGCCTGGCTAGGCTGGTCAAGCTGGTTTTAGCTGGTCATCTCCCACCCTGACCAGCTAAGACCAGGCTGGAAATGGCTGGAAACCAGCCTGGAAATGGCCAAAACCCAGTGGTGTAGTCCTAAAAAAAAAAAAAAAGGTGGTGTACTATTACACCCGACCCAAATTTTAAATGAAAGTAGGCAAAGAAACAACGAAAGTCAATGCTTCTTTGATTCATTAGCTATATATATATATTTATTTATTTTTTACATCAGTCACCTGTAACCATTAACTTCCACAAAAGGAAAAACAAATACTTTGTCAATGTAAGTCAATGGTTACAGGTTTCCAGCTTTGTTCAAAATATCTTCTTTTGTGTTCAACAGAAGGAAAAAAAGACAAACCGGTTTGAAACAAGTAAAGGTTGAGTAAATGATGACAATTTTAATTTTTTGCGTAAACTATCCATTTAAAAAGAAAAAAAATTCAAACAAATGTGTTCGTTTTAAAGGGGGATGCTAATAGTCTAATCCTATTGAATGATTTATGTTTAGCTAATAGTGCTCCCCCCAGCAGACTCAGAGATTGGCTGTGTTTATACAGTATGTCGCTTATTTAATCATTTTAATATAAAAAAAAGAGTCAATTAAGATAGTTACAACAATTTAGCTGACATGGAAAGACAGCTTTTTAACTTACTTCCTTTACTGGCTTATTACTTTACATTTAATAAGTTCCTTTAAACATCAATCAGCCATTATTTTTGATTGTCACATTCGTGCGTGCTTGTTTTAAACCAAAATATTAGGAGTCTGTCTTCTGCTGTCGCTATTATGTAGTAGTTACCCTTTTAAATCGCATATTGTTACGCGATTTATGAGTAGTCTTTGCCTCATCGTTTTTAGTGTTTTATATACAGTATAGTGTCGTTCCCTGTAGCGGTAGGCACGATTAAGACATGTGAAATACTGTTTTACAGGGACGATTTTAGGATTTCTCTCGCCCTGAACAGATGTGGTTTGCTGATTAAATGAAAAACGAGCTGAAAACGGAGCGGCGGAAGTCTGCCACCGTTTTCATATCAAAATGAAAGGGGACTGAGGCGATCGTTCAGTAGTGTACAGTTCATGAGCTAATCGCAAAACCTTTAAAGGGTGCTGAATAGAAATATAGGAGGGCTAAAGCGACGCCCATGCTGTTTCATAAATTTACCTGAACGTTTCAGCGAGACATCATTCAGTTGACTTGTCGTGGTCTTCGAAAAACTCTCACAAAATTTTCTCCCAGCCGCTGCGGTCGTCAGGGGCGGGGAATAGTGCAAGTTAAACAAAAATGCACCAGTTGCAACAAATTAAGATGAGAGTTAAAAAAACCTTTGGTATATTAAAGGGGACATGAATACACATAAATTAGGGAAGTTTAATCAGCAAAACAAGTGAGTATACCGAAGCTATACGCAATTATTGATCCTCGGAAGTGGTAATACCCAAACAGCTCATGAAAAAAAGTAAGCATACTGAGTATACGTGCGTATAGCAAGGACTACACCACTGCCAAAACCCTTCTAAAACTAGGCTGGTCGACCAGCTAAAACCAGCCAATAATCCTAGGCTGGTTTAAGCTGGATTTTTCAGCAGCATTTATAAATCCTGGTTTTGTATTCAAAGTATAGTGTGATTACCGCTTAGTTTCATGTACTGATAACTTTTAATAAGTTAAATGGTTAATGAAATTGTTCTCTGCAATCACTAATTTAGTCAACAGAGGTTTCTTTACAGCACAAGACTTTTATTTTGGTCATGGTGTGTGACGTCATAACGCTGCGCCGCGCTCCTGTATCTGCAGTTCAACCAAAGGTTTGTGCTATTATGTTTTTAGGTTTAAACACCAAGCATTGATTCAGAGTTTTTAATTTAAGAACTTTAAGATTAAGCTAACTATATTAGCGACTGTAAAACACACGCGAGCAACAGAAAAAGCGCGTCCCGCTTCTCTCAGTGTATCGTCAATCTGTTAGTAAACATGAATTCAGTCACTGGCGAGCGGAGATGAGGGAAAACGGAGCTTTACAAAACTCCCGAGTCAATTGAGTCAAATGTTTATCAAAACGATTCACTGTTTCGAATCGCTCGAGCCACTGCGCGCGGACGTCACCTGTCAGTCAAAAACCATTTGTGAAAACAACAAACACGTGGAGTGACAACTTCTACAAACGACCTGCAGATGTTTTAATAAAAGTGTAATATTGAAAATAGCGTACAACTTGTGTAGTCTATATCTAAATGAGTGCATGAATGAATCAATATCTCTTAGTGCTGGTTTTAAATGTGGATTTCTTTTATTTTTGTTCATTGTTCTCGTTTTAAACAGGACAAAGTGTCCAAACACAGAGGAAAACTCCTGCTGAAGCGACTGATCTATTATAAAGATGGCGTTTATTAAAGAGGAGAGCGAAGACCTGAAGATTGAAGACACATTCACAGTCAAACAAGAAGATCTTGAACAAACAGGTTGGTTTTCTTCTCTCAAAGATTAACTCACTCATTTCATTAAATGTTTGGTTTTACATTTTACATAGTTTCATTATTTGAAGGGCAATTTTGGATAAAATATGCTCTTGTGTTGCAATTTTTACAATTTTGTAAATGTTTACTAATAACATTTAAAGGGTCACGAAACACCAAAACACATGTTTTGAGCTGTTGACAGTCATATCTGTGTCCCACGCTGCTATAAACACTATTAGGACACAAATATTGCACTAAAAAGTGAAAGTTGGTTGTTTTTGCGTTATTTTGAGCAAATTCGTTCTTCCGGTTTGAAACGAATTTTTGAAGCTGCGTCACGGCCATGAGATACTTAAGTGTAAATCCAGCCTGTAGAGTGGCTGTCTGTCTTTTCGAGAACATTGTGACGTATCTGAGTGTGCGGCATTAATTCATGACAAAGACGTGCTTCAAACCAATCAGCGCGCTCTATTGTGTATGATGCGAAACTTCATTAATATGCATGATAGCTCCGGAGACTGTTTACACTGTTTAGACGGCAGAGAGACGCCACGTTGTGTTGCCAAAACAAGTGAAAGAACTAGAATTTGGAGACACGAGTCGTCGGTGTTGTGTTTATTAGTGTGCTGCAACGAAGGTTTTGTTTTCATTTTCCCTCTATGAGAGAGCTGCTGGACTCACGTGTGGATTACAGTGCACGCGACACGCGACAGAAACGCGTTTGTAAGAAACATTTTTACCCGAGAGCTTTTCGCATCTGGAAATGATGAAATCCGGATTTGCCGCTCGTCTCCTTTTAATAAAAAGACACAGCTCCAGTTTGATTGTCTGTCTACAGATTTGGTAAGTGTGTTTGCAGTGCAGTGCCCTTTGTTTAACCCAGATTGCAAAGTTAGTTCGTGGTCAGCAGAGCTCTTTCAGTTTTTAAAGACATACCATAGTCAAAATGATTTAGTTACTAAGTTTACAGTATGTTAATATCACTGCAATATTATAGTACAATATTATAGACTGAAAGATCCGCTGTAAATGCTGCTCTCAGAGTGTAAACATGTAAACACAAACTATTCCCGTCGTGCAGGATTTTCGCCGCATTTTGTGACAGGATAGTCTATACACACACGGCTTTCTGACGCTACCGAGTACATAAGTTACAGAGAAATGCGGAGGATTTTTTTTCTCTCGTTCGCCATGCGGTATCAAATCAGCCTCTGTGTGTTTGTTTTGCCTGTGAAACTCAGCGCGTGCCAAAATGGAAACTCCCTTCTATGCAAATCCTACCCTATTTCCCTCCCCCGACACTCCCACACTCCCAGAGCTGGACACGCCCAACTTTCCTGACTTTTTTCAAAACAGAGGTGTGAAAACACCCTGCTGAGACAGGGGGTTTCGTGGCCCTTTAAGCTTTAGGCATCCTGAATAACTTTACAAAACTCTTACAAAATTATTAAAGTCCCCATGAATCGGAAGCTGCGACCCTTATTTTTTATTTGTTTTGTATTGTGACTAGGCATGGGCCGGTATAAGATTCTGACAGTATGATAACCTTGGATAAAAATATCACGGTATCACGGTATTGTGATTACTGCTCTAAAATATATTCTTTTTAAATGTCTGGGTAAAAAACTACAAGTTTTTTCCCCTTTGAACACAATATATTTTATTTTGAGAAACATTTATAATATTTTGGAGCAGTAAACGTGCCAGGCTAAACAATGAAAATAAATCATTGACTTCTGCTGCCTTCATTAGTTTCAAAAACACAGATTTATTTACAATTTAAAATGGCATCTTTGGATATCTTTTCTGCTGGAGATGCTGTTGTTAAAAAAAAATGTAAATAAAAAAATCTTACACATACCTTAGGAACGGTATTAGAGAAAATTTTGACGGTTTGATAACCTTGACTTTTCCAAACCGCGGTATACCTTGAAAACGGTTATCGTCCCATGCCTAATTGTGACCATAGACTGTAAAAGATATGGACGTAGTATCTGTGACGTCACTCATAGCTTTCTGAAGAACCCAAAAGAAGCTACCAGTAGGCGTGGCCAACCATCGCCATTTTGTTCGCATGTCATCGCACTGACCGGGGAATACCAAACAAGGGCAAAGAGGCGGAGCTACAGACGCCTGCTAGAATTTTGCTTAGACTGGCTTTTCTTTGGGAGACACGCTTAATACTTCATTACCTGCGACTCGTTTGTGTTCTGACCACATGTGCTATATCAATAACATGTTTAGACTTTAAAACCCCCTGTTGTAATACATTGAGCCACTAAACATCGTTCTTATGACGTTTTTCTACAGGAGGAAAGCGTGAATAACTTTCAAACACTTCAAATATAGTCTGTATATAGGCAGAACACTGTATGACAGCGCTTCAGATGACTGTTCTAGAGCCTACAGCTAATCAATCTGTCAGATTCTGGAGTGCATTACAGCTCTAAAGAAAATTATAAATGATCTTAAATAAAACAAATACCTTTATAGTGATAGGTATATAAGTATATAATTTCACTCACCTGGGAAATGGAGGCCACGTGAATGGTTTGTGAGCACAATTAAGTCCACAGAGCATGTGATATCATCTGATAATTGTAGGAAATAATTCCAAAAGGCAACTGACTCTGTAAAGCCACATAAAACAAAACAAAAATACGATGTACATGCCGAGTTCAGCAGCTAATCAGCCGGAATCCGCTGAGGTGAAGTGACAGCGAGACCTAGCTGTCACTCAAGTGGCCACGCCCTTAATGATGTAGACTTAATATAAAGGAAACGGATGAGTTCTAAAAAAAATTCACCCCCCTCACGATTGTCATGGAGGGTAATATTAGCTATATGAACCAAAATCGTTCTTTGTACCAGGCTGTAAAGTTGGCCAATTTAACAGTGGGGTTAATAGAAATCTGCTCCATATGGAGCCAGGACTAGCGGAATTTCGATGAATTGCAGTTTCAGTTACTTCCGTATTTGCTTCCCGAGGGAGAGCGGGAGGTTGCCGCTTGGCTGTGAAGCAGTTTCCTAGAGAAACAGAATATTAAATGAAAAAACAGTGGGCGTGGCTTGTTTTTTTTTCTGCTGCGAGCTGATTGGATGTTGCAAAGAAGGCATGTCATTCAGAAAGATGGTGAAATGGTTTGAGGAGAGTTAATACAACCTAACAGACGCCTACTGCTCACCATTTCTGTTTGTTGTCAAAACTGACCACTAGAGGGGCGTGGTTAAGTGTGTTAGCCCTGCCCTGTTCCTATAGATATTCCCAAAATATACATAATCTAATAAATCAGAAGAGCAAACAATTTTTTTTCTTAATGACACGCACAGATGAGTTGTTCACCACAAAACTAGCAATGTGTGCTGACAAAATCAATATCAGGGCTCGAAATTGCGACCGTTTTGGTCGCATATGCGCCCGAAATTTTAGCTATGCGACCTCAAAATATATTTGGGAGCATTTGTGCGAGTGCATAAAATTGTTGCGTGCGATCGGTTTTCACTGCAAAATGTTCACCGCATGCGCGGATTTAGGACACATTCACGCAGAATGCATCTTTGCACTTGAAACTCAGCGCTCAGGAACAGTTTAAAACTGTTGCCATGTCTACTTGCTGCAGTAAACAAAGCCCGCAATGCTTGCCCCGCCTTCGCGCTCTTTTTATTGGCCCACTGCGCTAGAACTGATCGCGAATGGCTTGGTTAAAATCAGCTGTCAATCACTCAGTCAACGCCTTCTGCCTTCAGATGACAGGAGAGCTACAACCGCGAAAATGTAAACCGCTGAAGATGAGAATGACAACAACACGGTCAGATTTTGTTTTAGAAACCACCTAAAGCAACAAATAATGGCGCATCTGATTACTGATCGTGGTGAATGTTAATCCACAATCTACATTTGTCGAAGAGTGGATAAAAGACTTCCATTGGCTTCAAGTTGGCTATGATGAAAAGAACTAAAGCATTCACTGTAAAGTCTGTGGGACGGAATTTTCAGGTAACTGTTTGCCACATCTACACATTTTAAGCACGAGATGTTCTGTTTAATCGTTCATTTAATCGCCAGATGCTGTCAGCCGTGCAGCTATAAGTAAAAGTTAACACCACGTACACCATCGCAAAAGGGCTTGCATTGACTAAGATTGAACTAATATTGCAGCTCATGAAAAGACCGGTATTGCTGTTAAAATGACGTATACAAATAATAAGGTACATGTCAAAAGCATCTGTGCAATATCAGACATCACCCGCGAGAACACAGCACAGTTAACAGATTCATTCATGTCAAGTAGTGCGTGCAGGGCCGGTGAACGGTCCGGCCGTGTATCTTTTGGTCACTCAACTACGTTATAAAAATGTGTTTTCTTGTGATAGCGGGATTTCGTTGAGACATCTTTTCCTCACGCAAGCATATATATGTTTTGCTTGTTAGTTTTGATTAGTGTTGATTTCAAATGCAATAAATCTATTTGTATAAAACTTAGCAACGGTGCTCATAATTGGTGGGTGCGACCAAATTTTGACTGGTGCGCCTACATTTTTAAAGTTAGGAGCACCAATGCTACCAAGCAAAAATGTTCATTTCGAGCCCTGAATATGGTACGTTTTGATGTCTTGGGGACTTTTTGAGGCAAGGTTACACTTGTAAACTACATTTGATTATAACTTGATTCCTCACCTTGTGACCGTTTTAATCAAAATAACTCAGTTTGGCCCGTGCAAAAAGGGCCATTATATCTGTATTCTGATGATTTTGATCAGTGGATGATCCTAGTGTGTTGTCAAATCACGTTAGTTTTTAATCTTTCATTTTAATGAGACTGAAACAACAGATCTCATTTCAAATAATTTTCGTTATTCATGCAGCCCTACTAAAGTCATGTGCAGAATAGCGAGTAAGAATAAAGAATTTGTTAAAGGTCCCATGAAATTAAAATATAAAATTAAAAGTTTTTCAGATGTTAGTATCCGTATTGTTCGTTTTTAAGATAACTATAAGCTGCTGTGCTCCAAAACAGTGACACAAATCACGTTTAGAACAGGGGAGCCTTTTACAAATGTGGCAGCGCTATTGACGCATGCTCCGGGTCCGTATGTGATATCTAGTGTATATATCTATGATACTTCAGGTTTTCATCAAATCATAACCAATCAAATGCTCTCTAGTGTCTGACATGCCCCGCTCCCTTCAAGATGCTTCAGCTAAGCCACTCTCACTGGCAGAGAGGTAATAATTTGATTACCCATACATGTGTAGCGGAAACCAACTAGTGAAGTGCTGTGCAGGTAAACCTCACTCCTCTGACCTTTAAAGGTGCTCTAGCGACAGACACTAGAGGCCATAGTCTTTAGCCTCCTTGTTAGAGCAACCGACTCCCATGCGGACAATCACTGATTCAATCCCAGCTCGGAGCAGGTTGGGTGGTGTATTACCGGCATGGTTACACATGGTACAATTACCGATACACGTGTAGCGGAAACCAACTAGTGAAGTGCTGTGCAGGTAAACCTCACTCCTCTGACCTTTAAAGGTGCTCTAGCGACAGACACTAGAGGCCATAGTCTTTAGCCTCTTTGTTAGAGCAACTGACTCCCATGCGGACAATCACTGATTCAATCCCAGCTCGGAGCAGGTTGGGTGGTGCATTACCGGCATGGTTACACATGGTACAATTACCGGTACACGTGTAGCGGAAACCAACTAGTGATGTGCTATGCAGGTAAACCTCACTCCTCTGACCTCTAAAGGTGCTCTAGCGACAGACACTAGAGACCATAGTCTTTAGCCTCCTTGTTAGAGCAACTGACTCCCATGCGGACAATCGCCTATTCGAACCCAGCTCGGAGCAGGTTGGGTGGTGTAGGACCGGGATGGTTACACATGGTACAATTATTAATACCACATACACCAGCCACCCCCCCAGGTTGTTAACTTTGTTACTCAGACCGCCACCATGACGCCCCAACCAATGGTCTCCTGGAAATTCTGAGACAAATGTTGGGAGGTATGGTCTGCTGTAGTAAGGGGTTTGGTAACTATAAGCCTTTGCGTGTCCTAAAGAAAGCAGTGAGCTTATAATATTAACACATTATGAGATTACATGTACTTTCAGGCTCTCAGTGCTTATGAGATGCTATATATTGTTGGTTATGATGCCTATGTTGGCTTTCTTTGTGCCTTAAAACTGTAATCTTTTTCTCTTTAGAGCTGATGGGCCTGAAAGAAGAGACTCAAGAACTGAATGAAACGGAGGAGAGAGATCAGTTTGAGAAACGCCAAGATTACATGTGTCGGCAGTGTGGAAAGGGTTTCAGTTACAAACAGAACCTTAAAGTCCACTTGGGTGTTCACTCTGGAAAGAAGCCTTTCAGATGTGGTCAGTGTGGCAAGAGTTTCAGTCAAAAACAAGCTCTCGAAGGTCACATGAGAGTTCACACCAGAGAGAGGCCGTACTCCTGCACGCAGTGTGGAAAGAGTTTCACTCACAAACATCACCTCCAGCACCATATTAGGATTCACACTGGAGAGAAGCCATACGCCTGCACACAGTGTGGAAAGAGATTCAACCAGTTGCAAGTCCTTAAAAATCACCTCACAATTCACACTAAAGACAAGCCTCATGCTTGCACTCAGTGTGGGAAGAGTTTCAGTTTAAAGCATAGACTCGAGATGCACATGAGAGTTCACACTAGAGAGAAAACAAGTACTTGCCCTCATTGTGAAAAGGTTTTTACTCGAAAAAGCAATCTCACTTTACACATGAGAGTTCACACCGGAGAGAAGCCTTACTCTTGCACACAGTGCGGTATTAACTTTTCATATAAAAGCACCTTAGATACTCACATGAATACTCACATCAGGGAGAAGCCATTCAGGTGTGGTCAGTGCGGAAAGAGTTTCATGCGTAAGAAAACCCTCATTAAACATATGATGATTCACTGAGAAGAGTATTGTCTTGTATATTTTGATTGTGAAAAGAGTTGCAGTCATAAAAGAAGCCTCAACTCTCATATGAGCTTTCACACTAAGTTTTATGGCAAAGAGAGACTTTTCGTTCATCTGGTAAGTCAAGGGCTGTTTCCCTAAAGATGTGAATTAGAAGATTTCTACACGATTTCAGCCTCAATTTTGACTCGCCAACAGGTTTTGAGAAATCGCTGACAAATGCCTGGAATCACAGGCAAATCTGTGCTCAATGAGTAACAAAGACTATAGAATATACAAGATGTGCCACTCGTATAGTTTCGAATGGGAAAAAGTGTAACGGTCAATATGCTGAATGAAGCCCCGCCTACTAGTACAGGAGCCAATCATCGATTGCTATAGACTGACGTTTCTCGGACCAGACGTGTGCCTTTACGACAGTTTGGTGGTCAACAAACGCACTGGAATCTCAGCGAATACTTGCTCCACAGACATAAGAAATCTATCCAAATGATGCCTGAATTTTTTACTTTTAAATGAACCAACTACACTTGAAAACAAAGGTTTTTTTCGGTTTTGTAATCTGTATGAAACGAACGCGAGGTACAGTCCGTCCTGTCATATGTACATCACATGACAACAACTACTCAAACACCCCACAAACTTGTAAACAAAGGGTCGGTGTCATTTCTGGAGGAGATTTGCCATCAAGACCAAGTTGTGGATTACTTCAGAAGACCAGCGCGATCATCATTCAGAGGATGATAATGTGTAGAACAACCATAAATGAAGTTGGTGTCGTGATCTCGTTCCTTTCAAGTGCGCATGCGCATTAGCTTGGGCACCCTGAAAATATGTTCATTTTGTTTGATGCAGACGTTTAGAAACGAAACTTATGAGACAATAATAATAATAATTCCTTACATTTATATAGCGCTTTTCTGGGCAGTCACTTTACCTCCTCAACCACCACCAGTGTGCAACATCCACCTGGATTGCACAACGACAGCCAGACCGCACCAGCTGATTGGTGGAGAGGAGACCGAGTGATGAAGGCCATGATAGATAGAGGCCAGTGGGCTGATTTGGACAGGATGCTGGGGTTAACCCCCTACCTTTTTTCGAAGGACATCCTGGGATTTTTAACGACCACAGAGAGTCAGGACCTCGGTTTAACATCTCATCCGAAAGACGACCCTCACTGAGCAGTATAGAGTCCCCATCACTATACTGGGGCATTAGGACGCATAGGTTGGACACCCCCTGCTGGTCTCATTAACACCACTACCGGCAGCAACCTAGCTTTTCCATGTGGTCTCCCATCCAGGTAGGTACTGACCGGGCGCAGCCCTGCTTAGCTTCAGTGGGCAACCATGTGAGAGTTGCAGAGAACTAGCTGTCGGCTAGAGATGGCTATTGTTTCATTTTATTGGTGATTCCAAATATGTAATTTAATAGTAAGCTTGGCAAACAGTTTTGAAAAATTTTATGATTCGCCATTGAGACAGAATGCCCGAGAGGCGTTTCAAATGACTTGTCTTAAAAGGGACTTTGGTAACAATCACACAGTGTGAACTATCAAAGACGCGATCTGAGAGAATCGTAAATGAGTCACCGACACCCATCAGATATTTGGCTTGATAAATATCTGAATCATGCCGTGTGAAATGTGTTCTGATTGAAAATAACATCGGCTATTACCTTCGGCCAGGGGCCCTCTGACAACCTTTCACCTTTCAAAGAGAAGCGTGTGTGGGGGGTGTATCGCGGACGAAAATGAAGAGTAGGTGGATGTATCGCGGATGAAAGGAAAGATCAGTGGGGGTATGTTGGTAACTCATCTGTGATTCTCTCAGTGGGGGGTGGGGGCTGGTTTGTGGTGCGTGGCCCCTAATAATATCTCTGGGGGCCTCCAAAATGCGTGGGCCCTTAGAATCATCCGAACTCTGTCTGACGTGTCATCTGAGCAATACCACAACTGGGTCGAAGAAGAAAAAAGTTAAAGAGAAAGTGCTAATTCTCTTTAAAAGCCAGGTGAGCAAAAAAGTACATTTTCTACCCCACGAAAGGCTTCTTTCTCATTATGTAGGTAATAACAAAAGATGTACTACGTGACCTCACGTTGTTTCCGTGTCACGTCTCGCATGTGTTTGGTTGTGAGACGTAGTTTGTGGACCAAGACAAAGTTGTCGGCGATTCTTCCTATTGTAAAGCCATGACAGATCGCTAGCCCAGATATTCATGCAGTGTAAAACATCCGTGACACAAAACGATCACTTCCTGATAACCTGGCGCCAAATATCAATAAGAAAAATTGAGTTTTGTACGATACGAGAAGCCACTGTGGTCTTTTTTCTTCTCTAATAAATGAGTTTTGCCTCAGAAGAAGAAGACGAAATGCAACGCGGTGGCTTTTGGAGGCGTGAGAAGGTCTTTGGGAGCGCAGACAGACGCTCAAGACAATTCTGGAGGTAATTATAATAATAATACTGAACCACTGTGATGACGGACTTTGGCTGAGGCATTTGGGAAATGAGCAAAACAACATTTCAGATGTTTTACAATGTGCTGGAAATGCTGGTTTGTCCATTAATGCGTCTTATCGCGCACATTTCTATCATCACAACATGAGATTTTGAATGCTCATTCTGGAATGTACTTGTTAAACATGTTTCTATCATAGTTTATGCAGTTTTTCTTATCAGATAAAATGCTTATCCTACTAAGTTGTGTGCATATGTTTTTTTATGAACATTTTCAAAATGTATGCAGGGTTCCCACGCTTCTTGAAAGTACTTGAATTTCAGACATATGGATTAAAAGCCTGGAAAGTACTCAAAAAGAAACGCAGGTTAATTTGAAATAAATTTGTTTATGGTTTTATAAAAACAGAATGATAAAACTGAGAAATTCTTAAACAAAAAAATGTATATCTTGTACAGGAACACTGACAAATAATGCAGATTTCATTTTTCTGCACATCAATATTTCGACATTTGGATATCACCAATGCGGAATTCAACACATTTTTTTAAAGGTCTTTGAACATGACTGTTTAAAACAGACATTAAATTACTAACGTAAATATTAAGAGTAAGTGAAATGCTAAATACAGACTTTCATGGTGCTACATATGCTGGGATGTGAATCACAAAGGTGCTTGATTTTAAATGAATTGTGCTTTAAAATGTCCTTGAATCTAGGGTTTATGTGTGATGTACCAAAATGTGCATGAAAATAAGAGGATGGAAACATACAGTCAGGTCCATAAATATTGGGACATGGACACAATTCAATGTGCTTTAACTGCAGACCGTCAGCTTTAATTTAAGGGTATTTACATCCAAATCAGGTGAACGGTGTAGAAATTATAACAGTTTGCATATTTGCCTCCCACTTGTTAAGGGACCAAAAGTAATGAGACAGAATAACAATCATAAATAAATCAAACTTTCACTTTTTAATACTCGGTTGCAAGTTTATTTATGGACCTGACTGAAGCTTTTAATAATGATTCAAGCATTTTGCCTATTTTTCTTCAGTAAAGCTACTAAAACACAATCCCTATTGTATAAAGTGTTACAGAAATAAAGGAGACCTCATAGTTCTCCTTGGTTGTGTTTTATTTTCTTGCTTTCTCCTTTGCGTAAGACATTGTTTGCATTTTTTTCATGATACCCAACAGCCTGCTGGGCAGTGTAGATCAGAGTTTCCCAACCCTGTTCCTGGAGGCACACCAACAGTACATATTTGGGATGTCTGGCCCATTAACTTCAGGTTTTGGAGTCTAATTCTGAGGAGTTGAGGTTGAAAATGGGTATTGTCGGTGTGCATTCAGGAACAGGGTTGGGAAATACTGATCTAGACAAACTACATTAAATGCAGCCTTGGTGGTATTCAACTAAATGTTTTGTCCTAGTATATGAGATTTAAGGTTTGGGAATTCTGAATTTCATTCTGAAATGAAAGCATCAGAGCTGATGTCAGTTGCTAGCTTATATTGACGCGCGACTCTCATTGACGGGTGAAAATCCAATCTACCTGCTTACACTGCAGACACGAGGGAACAGATCTGATTCGGATACATTTCCACATACGAACAAGGCCTGAATCTGATTTGAGTTAATTGGATTTCATGTGATTTTTTTTCCTGTTTACATATCTCATCTGTGCCACATGGGAGAAAATCGGATTTGGGTCACTTGAACCATGCCGCGTAAATGCAGCCTTTGTTCTCCTTGGAGTCTTTGGCTGCTGTTATGAACGATCACTTCTGACATTCTCCTCGCCTTACAAAATCGTCCTGTGGTATTCCTGATCTTGTGGAGACCGTTTCCAGGTTTCCGTGCTTGCAAAGTCAGAGAAATCTGAGAAACAGAACCGTATCCTTGCCGTATTTCTGCATTGAATGAAAACTCTTCTATCTCCGAGAGTCAGACACAGTAAAATTCGTTTAAAAAAAGAAAAATCTGCATAATTGTGATTGTCAGATAGAAAATGTTTAAATCAAATCAATATTTTAGAGAAAGTAGTTCATGTATTTTGTGATTATCTGACCTGCGCATTAACCCTTTTGTACTGTTGGGGATGTTTTCATCCACTCTGGGGTGCGTTTCCGAAAACCATCGTTAGCCAACTAAGGTAGCAAGTTCTGTCGTTACAAACATAGTTTGTTGATTTGGTGTTTCCCAAATCCGTCGTTCCAACAAACATTCGCAAACTGCGTCGCAAACTTGTACTCTAGCAACTAAAACTCTGGAGCTGTAGTTAGAAACAGTTTCTGGCTGTGTTCTATTCCCAGTTATCCCCCTGTGCCCTATTTGTTTAGAACATTCTAACATTTAACTTGGAATGATTAAAAAAAAAAGTCATCTCTCTTAGGTGTAATTTAGTTTTAAAGTATTTTTACAGTTCAGTTTTAGCGATCTTCGTGTTTACAATTGCACTTTTTTATTTATTTATATGATTTATATATGCTATTAGAATACGTGTTCGCTTTTGTAAGTGATTTTATGTTCATTTAGAATAGACTATGTAATGTTCTCAATGACATCTGTAAAGGAAACACAGGCTCTATATGTGCCGTTTACATATATTCAATTAATATGGAAAGCGAGTGCATGTTTTTACCAAAACTAATATTGGATTTTATTTTAAGTGCGTGTAAAACAATATAATTTCCACAAAGAAATGATGGAGTTCTTCTCTAAAGAAGAAGTTACTCCACCCCGTTTAGAGCATCATTATGGGCGTTTTACGTTATAACTAACATGGTTCAAACGGCGGATCTGCGACAGAGAAACTACGAGTTTTGGGAAACACTCCTCACCACATTGTTCTTTTCCCAAACGATGCATCGTACTATAATAGTTCAGCCGCGAGTCACGTCGTTGTTTGGGAAACGCACCCCTGGGCTGATTCTAGCAGAATGATTTTTGGTTTACTGAAGATAGTTTGCAGTTTCATCAGCAGAAGCCAGCTTCAACCCTCGCAATGAGTTCCTAGGCCGATCTGACTTATAGTACCACAATGCAGCAATTATACTCTTTACACAAGTCCAGAAACGGTGGGATCCAGGTAAACAGTTCTCATTGGTTAAAGCAGAAATAGACAATTCTAAATGTGTGCGTCAGGGAAGAATTGTATCTGACTCCAGATATGGATAGTCTAAATGTGTGCGTCAATGGAGGATTGTCTCTAACTCCAGATATGGATGGCGGCATGGTTCTTGGGGGTCAGGTCGACCCTAAACTATTAAGAGCTGATCTCCGACCTGTAAAAAGCTGAACCATGAAGGCATACATATACGCAGGAGACAATCTGTTATGGCAACTCTAGGTTGTTTCTTGTACTTTCAGCTGACTAGTTCAAACCTGGTTTAATCAACATTCGGCTACAATATCCTCACTACACACAAAGTCTATCTAGCATAGAAAGGAATTACTTTAACAAGAATTAACAATAAAAATAGTTAAATTACTGTAGACAATCTTATGACAATTAAGGCCCCGTTTACACTAATGCGTTTTCGTTTTGAAACGGCGTTTTAGATTAAAAACGATCCGCGTCCACACTAGCGTTTCTAAACATATCTCCGTCCACACTACTCCACCAAAAACGTATATCACGTGACCATTCGCGAACTCTGGGCATGCGCGTTCAAGTATAAACAGGAAACATGTGTCTCGCTCGGCATTTGGTTATTGTTAGTCAACAAACGCTGGTTGAGCGATGAACGCGAGCCATTAGCGAGTGCTCGAACAATAGCTTGCCTCTTGCGAATATATGCAGCTGTTGTAGTAAAAGAGGCAGAGTTTAACTGCACAATGGCGCCCAAAACGGACAATAGTGCAAACAACGTTCCCATTTCTGTGTCCATGTTGTCGTTTACAATGAAGGCTGGTCTGCCGTCTTCCGGTAGCGTTATAGTCATGTGATAGAGGCTTGACGAATAAGGGAAGGATACGCAATGACCCAAAAGCCCCAATCAGGTAGCGAATCTCAGCAGCCACGCCTCCGTTTTCAGATGTCTCCGTTTTCCCCCATCCACACTGAGACGGAGCAGCAGCGGTTTAGAATGAAAACGACCTCTCCAGCGTTTTCAAAACGCTTCGTTTTCGAGGCTCGAAAACTCTGGCGTAGTGTGGACGGATGGCGTAACCGTAGCAAAACTTATGCGTTTTAAAACTAAAATGCATTAGTGTAAACGGGGCCAAACAGAAGAACAAGTGTTCTCTCCCCCCAGCATCCGTCATCCTGCTCCAAAGAAAACGAGAAAGAGGGATGACCTATGACCTAGTTTGTGTGTCTCCTGGAAACAGAGTTAAACTAAACAGACAAAGAAAGGACAAAGGACACCGCACATTCTTACATAAGGCAGTGTGTTTAACTTATTCATTAGTGAAAATCAATTCAAAATTAAATACTCATTCAAATAATCAATTCATTATCTTTAATGAAAATAATGAGAAATAGGATGATGAGGAAAGGATAAACGTCCATGCTGAGATGGATGGGACCGGATGGGATGGTAGAACTCTGAATCCTTCAATTAACTTCCATTATAATCACATTTTTTGCTTGCAAAAGCATGACACCATATAATCATTCTTGGTGGTTTTCCCTGTTTGGAAGAGGTCAAATTTGTAATTTTTACTGTTGATCATCAGTTGGCACCATTAACCCTTTATAAAGGCCTGTGCAAAAAAAAAAAGCTTAGTTTCAGGGTTTTATATGGAGCATAACAGCAAATTAAAGCGTGTGTATGTGTGCGAGAGTGGTCTTTGCGCACTTACCTTGATGCGTCGGAGAAAATCAAAATATGCATCTCAGCTCTCAGAACTACATGGAGTAAACAAAAACAAAGACTGTGTATTTATGCACCATTAATGGAAGTCAATCGGGCAAAAACAGCCACCAACAGTGAATTGGGGAGAAAAAAAAAATGAAAATCTAACAATGCACCAAAGCCAGTGTTGTTACTAATCGTTCACATGTGATAAAACAAGGCTGCGGTGAAACAAAAACCAGTCCACAATTAATCTTTATATTGAAAATACGTCATTTTGTGTGGTTTTTTTTCACCAAATCAGTGACATCATTTATGAATTTGGCATTTAAAGAATTAAAATCCTGTAAATTTTCTGAACAATTCAGAAGTTTGGATCAGGACTGAGGTTGGTTAACAGATTTATGCAAAAACAATATATATTAATCTGATGCATTTTTACAGCAGTTTAATTCAGTGGATGTTTTCATCCTGATCATAACAAAAGGGTAGTCAATTTGAACAGTGCACAAAGCTTAACCGCAGTATAATAAAAGAAAAGTTCTATCGGGTTTGAGCATAGACTGTAAAATATATGGACGTAGTATCCGTGACGTCACCCATATGTTTATGAAGAACCCAAAAGAAGCTACCAGAAGGCGTGGCCGACCATCGTCATTTTGTTCGCGAGTCATCGCACCAACCCCAGGCATACCAAACAAGGGCAAAGAGGCGGAGCTACAGACGCATGCTGGCATTCTGCTTAGACGGGCTTTCCTATGGGAGAAACGCTTAATACTTCATCACCTGCGACTCGTTTGTGTTCTGACCACATGTGGTTGGTTGTACACTTTATCAATAAATTGCATTACATCAATGCGTTACACATTGAGCCACTAAGCATTGCGCTTATGACGTTTTTCAACAGGAGGAAAGTGCGAATTACTTCCAAAAACTTCAGATATAGTCTGCGTTAGTTAATGAAGTCCAGGCAGAACACTGTATGACAACGCTTCAGATGACTGCTCTAGAGCCTACAGCTAATCAATCTGTCAGATTCTGGAGTGCATTACAGCTCTAAAGAATATTATAAATGATAAATGATCTTAAATAAAACAAATACATTCATAGAGATGGTATATAAGTATATAATTTTACTCACCTGGGAAACGGAGGCCACGTGAATGGCTTGTGAGCACAATTAAGTGCACACAGCATGCCATATCATCTGATAATTGTAGGAAATAGTTCCAAAAGGCAACTGACTGTGTAAAGCCACATAAAACAAAACAAAAATACGATGAATATGCCGACCTGTAAAGTTGGCCATTCTAACAGTGGGCTCAATAGAAATCTGCTCTATTATGGAGCCAGGAATTTCGAGTTTTTTCGAGTTTCAGTTACTTCCGTATTGGCTTCCCGAGGGAGAGCGGGAGGTTGCCGCTTGGGTTTGAGTCATTCCTTCATCACATGAAAGACAGAAGCCAATCATATGCTGTCCGAGCCGGAAAAAGATTTGATCCGTTCATCTCTCGAGTCCCCAGGTTTGATTTGTTCATCTCTTTACATGCGACTTGACAGCAGGGGTTTTGTTTTTCCATAAAAAAGGGACTTTTATGTGGAGTAAAATGATGTGTGTAAATCAGCTTCCTTTAAAGGAAATCTGAGAACTTAATAAATGATTTAGATGATTAAATATAGCCTGGAGAAATGTAAAGATGTGAAGGTACTGCCATTTTAAAATAAATTTTAAACCATTTTAATCTACAATTTTTATTCTTACATTTAATATAATTGCTTTTAAAACGGTTTATCGAATGGATCATTTGTGATCATTGCTCTTTTAATACAAAGCAGTTTTTTAAAAGACGTTTATTTAGCCCTTATTTTCAAGAGAGAAACTAAATAAGGTGTATGCAGTTTGATAACTAGTAAATAAATGAAATACTTCTCTCTGCAGCCACGATTTTAATTTTAAGTTTGTAATATTCAAGTAATTTTTCAAGTAACTTTTTCTTTGATTTTAGCAATTTCATTCATCCATTAATCTGGGGTCGCCACAGCGGAATGAACCGCCAACTTATCCAGCACATGTTTTTACGCAGCGGATGCCCTTCCAGCTGGAAACCCATCTCTGGGAAACATCCACACACACTCATACACTATGGACAATTTAGCCTACCCAATTCACCTGTACCGCATGTCTTTGGACTGTGGGGGAAACCGGAGCACCCGAAGGAAACCCACGTGAACGCAGGGAGAACATGCAAACTCCACACTGAAACGCCAGCTGACCCAGCCGAGGCTCGAATCAGCGACCTTCTTGCTGTGAGGCGCCAGCACTACCTACTGCGCCACCGCGTCGCCAATTTAGTATCATTAATTCTGAATACACATTTGCATTTGGATCAGGGGTATCCGAACTCGGTCCTGGAGGGCCGGTGTCCTGCATAGCTCCAACTTCCTTCAATACACCTGCCTGGAAGTTGATAGTATAGCCTCCCTAGAAAGAGCTTAATTTGCTGGTTCAGGCGTGTTTAATTGGGGTTGGAACTAAAATATGCAGGACACCGGCCCTTCAGGACCGAGTTTGGACACTTCTGATTTAGATAATAAACAAAATCAAAAATTAATTCATAAAATCAATGCCTTGTCCTATTATTTGTTAGGTTTTTTTTTTCTGTTTGCAAATGTCTAAGCGAGTAAGACTTTTATTTTGGTATGAGTGTGTGACATCGCGCTCCTGTCTCGACGGTTCACCAAACGCTTCGTGCATCAAAGCTTTAATGTTTATATATCGAAACTAACATTTCATACTACATTTTACCAAAGTAATTATTTGTAATTAATTATAATCTTATGTTACTTCATGTGACAATAGTTTAAAAGCAAGATTGAGTAGATTTATACGAGTATGTAGACTCCGAGTCATTTGAATCAAATGATTCTCAAACGATTCAGTGTTTTGATTCACCGCGCGGGGACGTCATCCGCTAGTCAAAACAGTGTAACGAAAACAACAAACACGTGGAGTCTTTACAAACCAACTGCAAATGTATTCAAGTAAGTGTAATATTAAGCATAATTTGTATATCATGTATATGAATTATACAGTATAACAAGAGCTGAGTTTGTGTTTATGTAAATCTACTCAGGTGATTTAATTCCGTTGTCTCTCCCTCAGCAGTGCACTGAGTAGTGAACTAGAGAGCTGATTGAGACGCAGCCACCGATTGAGTGTGGATTTCTCTTATTTCTGTTCATTCTTCTCATTTTAAACAGGACAAAGTTTCTAAACGCAGAGAAAAACTCCTGGTGAAGCGACTGATCTCCACACTATTATGAAGATGGCGTTCATTAAAGAGGAGAGCGAAGACCTGAAGATTGAAGACACATTCACAGTCAAACAGGAAGATCCAGAGGAACAAACAGGTTGGTTTTCATTCTCAAAGATCAACTCTCATATAGTTTTTTATTTTTGTAATCAATAAAGCGATATTGAAAATCTCACTGTCAGGTTTTTAAAACTGTGGCACACTATTAATAAAATTAAATCTTGTAATTCACATTAAATTATGTCAGCATAATGCCAAGACATTCAGGACCTCAAGTGGTTGAAAGATTTATAGTATCCTGAACGGTCATTCGATAGTGAGGAATTAAATTAATGCGATTACATATAATACAACCTGGCAGATGAACACACTTCGGTTAGGGCTGGGCGATTATCAAAATGTAACGTTTCATATCATTCGGTATCGATAAGTATTGAATATTATGAATTAAGTCCAGTAAAAAAAAATTATTTAACCACTTTATTTTAACGTACCAACATTGCAAAAACAAAACAAATGTAGACATACACTCACAGGCAACTTTGAGTGGCAGGTTTAGAGGCAGCTGCCTCTAGCGGTGATGGGTAGAGTGGCAGGTATTTGTGGCAGGCGCACTTAGCTGTGGCAGGTTTAGCAGCAGCTGCCCCTGCCACGGAGAGATTTTACTCCCTCTCGTAATGAGGCTTCACTGTACAGTGCTTGTTAAATTAGTGTCAGTATATATATATATATATATATATATATATATGCTATATATAATTAAAAAAATTATACATGCTATTTATAATTATTTTTTTGGGGTTTTCACCTTTATTAGATAGAACAGTACAGTGAATTGACAGGAAAGCATGGGGAGCAGAGAGGGGGGAAGGATCGGCATAGGACCGTGAGGCGGAATCGAACTCGGGTCGCCGTGAGCACCGGAGTGCATGTGTGAACGCAGTAACCACTACACCACTGGCGTTGACTAGTGTCAGTATATTACATGAGATGAAGAAACTGTCAAATATTACATTTGTTATTTTTCTAACAGTAATTATTTCCTAAACAAAAACACTAACTATGAAAAAAATCAAAGAAACTAATACTGAGGCCTGTGAGGCACCCTTCTGCAACGTGTGTTTGATGAACCAGCATGTTTATTTCACTCAGTTTTTAAATTTAAAGGCACCTTTGTCTAATACAGAAATGGCCCATTTTCACTTGAGTGGTACAGTACGATACGGTTCGATTTGGTACGCTTTTATGGCCGTTTCCACTGTCAAAAGGTACCAAAAAGCGAACCGTACCGTACCACTTTTTGGGTTCCCTTTGCAAAGGGTACCTAGCACGGCAAAAGGGTACCAAAAGGAGGAGCTAGACGCGCAGCTGAACGCTATTGGTTTACAGAGTATTTCTGTAATTGGTAACATATCGGAGACTGTAAGGGGCTGTATGTGTTTATATATGTTCATTTATTTATTTATTTTATATAATCGCAGACGTTACAGTAGGCTATTTCGCACTGTCATTGATCTGCAGTTATAATCAACTCATGTTCATAGAAAAGTTAGTAATGAACATTTATACACAAGTATTTATGTGTGTAAAGCATCTGTTTTGTGAGAAATCGACTGCAACTTTTTGTTGTACACCACGTCCACCAAAAGGGTACCATTGGTACCCTTTTAGCAGTGGAAATGCAAGCCTGATAAAGGTGACCCGTACCGTACTGTACCACTCAGTGGGAACGGGCCAAAAGAGAGTGGTAATGGCCTGCTAAATTAATGCTGATGCTTGTCCAAAAATGCCAACATTAATCTCAAATAATACAAGATTATAGTTAAATTATTTATGGAAGCTTACATAGCACCTGTATCTAAGCAGTGAATGGGCTTAAGGTGGATTTTCACATGTTGCTTTGTGCCCTTAGACTGGGTTTAATTTGTATTCGTTTCTTTTTAGAGCTTATTATGCCAAAAGAAGAGGCTCAGGAAATGAATGAAAAGAAAGAGGAAGATCAGAAAGATTTAATGAAGGATGAAAAACCGATTAAGGCAAAGAAGGCTTTGTCATGTGAAAAAGCTCAGAATGCCAGAACTAACAGTTCTTTAACCTGCAGTCAATGTGGAAAGGGTTTTACCAATAAATCCAAACTTAAAGTCCACACAAGAGTTCACACCAGAGGAAGGCCTTACACTTGCCCTCAATGCGGAAAGAGATTTACTCAAAAAGAGCACCTCAAACTCCATATTAGAGTTCACACTGGCGAGAAACCATTTGCATGCCAACAGTGTGGAAAGAGTTTCAATCAATTACAAGCCCTCAATAATCACCTTACAATTCACACTGGAGAGAAGCCTTACACCTGCCCTCAGTGTGGAAAGAGTTTTTCTCAAAAAAAAAGCATTAAAGTCCACATGAGGATTCACACCGGAGAGAAGCCATTTGCCTGCCAAAACTGTGGAGTGAGGTTCAGGCAATTACAAACGCTTAAAAATCACGTTACGATTCACACTGGAGAAAAACCTCATGCCTGCCCTCAGTGCGAGAAGAGTTTCCGTCAAAGACGGCAGCTTAAAATACACACGAGAGTTCACGCTGGAGAGATTCCCTTCACATGCCAACAGTGTGGAAAGAGTTTCTGTCAGAAGTCAAGTCTTGAAGTCCACATGAGGATTCACACCGGAGAGAAGCCGTTTGCCTGCCAACACTGTGGAAAGAGATTCAGGCAATTGCAAGGCCTTAGAGTTCACGTTACCATTCACAGTGACGAGAAGCCTTATACCTGTCCTCAGTGTCGGAAGAGTTTCCGATTAAAACAAAAGCTTGAAGAACACATGAGAGTTCACACGACAGAGAAACCGTTCACGTGCCAACAGTGCGGTAATAACTTTACATGTAATACATCCCTTACTGCTCACATGAACGCTCACACTGGAGAGAAACCGTTCATTTGTGGTCAGTGTGGAAAGAGTTTCGCACGTAAATCTACTCTTAATAAGCACTTGAGGATTCACTGAGAAGATCTCTACACTGGAGAACGAGATTAAGTTCATTTTCATGGCAAAGAGGGACAGTACATTCATCTGATCACTCTTCATCACATTCTTGAGTATGAGGCGATGAGGCAGCATGGTGGCTCAGTGGTTAGCACTGTCGCCTCACAGCAAGAAGGTCGCTGGTTCAAGTCCTGACTGGGACAGTTGGCATTTCTGTGCGGAGTTTGCATGTTCTTCCTATGTTGGTGTAGGTTTCCTCCGGGTGCTCCGGATTCCCCCACAGTCCAAAGACATGCAGTATAGAAAGACTGAAATGTATAAAAAGACTGAGATGCACTGTCAAAACGGTGGCGATATAATCCTCAGCATAAATTCATAATTCTCAAAACCTATGGCCACAGTTCTACAGTAGTTGCTGTATTTATTAGTTTCACCCATCTTCCTTCTTTATCTTTTAAACGTTTATATTCGATCGTTTGGTTCAGCTTCTCTGCTGGTTCTTGTCGTGTGTGGTGTAGTTTTGTTCGCAAACTTCACACAATCATTGATAATGGATGCCACAGCCATATCACCCTGCAGCCCAAGACCATTTACTCACTGTAGCTAAGCAGGGCTGAGCCTGAGATCACATGGGAAAACTAGGTTGCTGTTGGAAGTGGTGTTATTGAGGCCAGCAGGGGGCACCCAGTGGTTTGTGTGAGTCCGAATGCCCCAATATAGTGAAGGGGACACTATACTGTCAGTGAGTGCCGTCTTTCAGATGAGACGTTAAACTAAGGTCCTGACTCCCTTTGGTCAGTTAAAACCCCATGGCACTTCTTGTAAAGAGTAGGGGTGTAACCTCGGTGTCCTGGCCAAAGTTCCTCCACCGGCCCTTACCGGTCATGACCTCCCAGTCATCCCAATTCACCAAATTGGGTGTATTACTGTCTCTACACTCCACCAATAGCTAGTGTGTAGCTTTGTCCTGTGGCTGTCGTCGCATCATCCAAGTGGATGCTGCACACTGGTGGTGGTGTGAAGTGACCCCCCTCATTATTGTGAAGCACTTTGGGTGTATGATCATACATTATAAATGCACTATATGAATACATTACATTCGACCATTTTGCTGTTTTTTTCTCCATAAAGCTGCTAAAACACAAAGTTTTGGAGGAACTATGTCTCTCGGCTGGCCCGGGAATGCCTCGGGATCCCCCCGGAGGAGCTGGAGGAAGTGTCTGGGGAGAGGGAGGTCTGGGGTTCTCTCCTAAGCCTGCTGCCCCTGTGACCCAGCCCCAGAAAAGCGGATGAAAATGAGATGAGATGAGAGACGGGACTTTCTTTTGCATGTTAGTAAGAGGCGTGTGGCTAAGAATATTAATATGCAGTTGCTATGCAAGACCTCAAGTTGACGTCCACAGAGTAGGACCGCCACCCCAAAGGTGGAAGCAGATGGTCAGACTTTGATTGAAGATTACCAAAACTAACTTTTTTTTTCTGTGGAATAACTTGCACAGATTAATTATTTACCTTAAGAATAATAATGTGATCTAAAAAATAAACACTAAATTTTGATTTCACGTGGACTTTAAGTTTAAACTCTTGTACTAGGAGGTGGAGATCTTTAAACAGCTAAAGATTTGATCGGTTGTCTTATAATAGTTACAAAAACACTAAAAGGGTGACCAATAAATGGGTTGAAGAAGATAAAATCTCTACCATGGTTGGCATGTCTACTTGAACAGTATGCCCAGTGACTGTAAAAAAAGGAACAGACATCGTCAGATTGACGTACTCCAACGGTGTGCTGCATTTTGTTTGGAAATGAAAATCGGGTTGACGTCAGAGCCCAACATCAGGCAGTCAATGTCTAACATCCAAACTAAAATCAACCAAATATCAACGTCTAATGATGTTACAGCTTGACTTTGTGTGGACGTTACCACTATGTCGTCTATCAGACGTTGGATTTTGGTTGCCATACCTGATGAAAAAATATCAATAAACGTCAATATGACGTTGGTTTAAGATGTTGGCTAGACGTTGGATTTTGGTCACTTTCCAACACTTTCCTAAAATCAACCCAATATCACCATCATTTGATGTCGTTATTGGCATCAAAGTAACGTCCTTAGACGCTGGCTAAACAATTTTTGTCACCTGACGTCACAATCTAAATCTAACCTAATATAAACATCTTATGACGTTGTGTGCCTTCTGGGAAGAGGTCTGTTTAAGACAAAGAAATTAATAACAATTTACAGAATTTAATTGATTATGATAATAATTATATAAATTCAAGAGTTCACACTTAGCTGATGATCAATAAAGCGTAATTGGCATGCTGTCCCGGGAGAGAGCCCTGAGCTCGTATATCCTCCAGCCCGGGGCTCCCTCCCGTTAGAAGGGCGAGAGGGGAGTTCGAGCACAGGAAGGTCTCGAGAACTCCCCTGCTTGTCGCCGTGTGAGAAGTGTAAACTAGGTTGTCTTGGGTAATAATTTGGTTTAGTCGATTGGCTATGGTGTATGTTTTTGGACTGTGGGAGGAAACCTGGGAACCCGGGGGAAACCCACGCGAACACAGGGAGAACATGCAAACGCCACACAGAAACGCTAACCGGCCCAATAGGAGGTTGAACCGGCGGCGTTCTTGCTGTAAGGCAACAGTGCTAGTCACTGGGCCGCCTTGTCGCCCTATAGGAAAAAGGGTGGAAGGGGGGGAACTTCAAGACGAAGATAACTGGAGTGAAATCTCTGGTTATATATAGTGTGTCCGTAATCATCTAATAGGGCAGATTACGGAGCTGATAAGGTGCCAGCCGTGTTGATCATAAGCACGTGATCCTCTCGAAATTAGTTTATAAATAAACCACACTTTGTGTCATATGTGACGGTGAAAATGCAACGTCACGTCAGCAACCCATAAATCAAAATGTGTAAGTGTGAAGTATTTTGTTTTTAATTTTAATGATTAAATCTGACTAGCCAAAGCAATAATAACGTCTTCTTACCATTTTGTTCTACAATATACGACATTTTTTTGGGTGAAAAAAAATACAAAACGTAATGCAGGAGCATAGATATTTGCTTTAATATTCCTTAGTGAAAATAGTTCTTTAAGTTAGAACATGATTGTGTTTTACTATGCAGTCATAAATGAAACAAACAATCGATTAATAATGTTTTTATTGAGCTTTTTTATGCAAACAAGTGAATACAATCAATTTTAAGAGGATTTCGATTTAAGAATATTGATTCCACCACCATGATCAGCCATAAATGAAACTAACAATTGATTAATAATGTTTTGACTAGGTTTTTTAAAACATTTCAATTAATACAAAAATCAATGTTAAGATGATTTCGATTTCTGATTTTTTTCTTTTATTTTTATGTTAGAAAGAGTTCCCAGGTTCGTAAGAGCTGCAAGAAAGTCCTGCTTTAGTCATAATCTCTCCAAGCGTTTTTAACCAACTAGTAACTACATTTTGTGCAACAATACTCCCAGTTGTTATAATCATCAATGTAGCACCACAGATACGTTTTACCATAGTTGCTACATTTGTGATTAGGCCTGCAGGTTTTGCCATTCACAGCTGAGTAGCAGTCGTCTGAAGTACAGCAGTGACCTCTAGTGCCTTCATTGTCTGTGTAGCACCACGGCTTTCTTTCACCGTATTTTGCACAGGCGTGGTTGGTGCGGCAGTACTTTCCATTTTTAGCCTTACTGTTCCACAGTGGAGGACTGCAGTAGTCCCAGCTGCCAGAGGTGGTCCTGCACCAGTAGTAGTCATAGCCGTAAGTAGCGCATGGGTGGTCATCCTTGCACGTCTCTCCGTTAACCGTGATGAGTGAGTACTGCGGTGAACAACTGATCAGAGTTTGGCCATTGTAACACCTGTAGTCCTGAAGTTTGGCCTGGTACAGACAGGGCGAGGTGCAGCAAGGCTTGGCTCCATCTCCTGGGTTTGGGTGACAACTGCACCAGTAAGGAGTAACTTCTATGCTTGAGCAGGATGAGCCATCAGCTGCAGTAATCTGCTTCTCTGGCACCAACAGGCATTCGACTGCATCTGACGATGCATCAGACAGATCCCTCTTTCCAAGCCTCCTTACCAGTGATTTGGCACGAGTTATAAGACAAGTGCTTGTATAAAGGGTCTTCAGTACTTCTGCCACAGTGAAGTAAGTGCTCAAGCTGTCAAAGGCTAGTTTTACCGTCATCTGACTCACTTTGATTTTCTTTAAAGGTATGCTGTAATCGCTGACGGTGTTCTGCAGTGCGTTATACGTGTTCTGCGAGCTCGAGCTCATTTGAACTACTTGATTTGCTGCCAGATTGATCAATTTCTGAAACGAAATCTGAACCCTGTTTAATTTGTTGTTGTCTTCAAAACAATCATCAGCAAAAACACTAATCGACGAAGAAGTTCCTGAGAGTTGACTGTAGAGTTCACTGAGCCGAATGTTTAGGTTCGAGACACTCATCAGACTTATTCCACCTTCTGGAAGGTTTTTTCCCAAATAGCTGAATGAAAAAGACTTTTGGGGATCTGTCTGGTGTTTATAACAGACAGCCGTCCAAATGTGAGAGGGCACCGTCACTCTTCCGGGGTCATTGGAAACTTCCCGTTGTGGTATTTGTACATCTGCACTGGGCACCGTACCTGTGACGATGTAGGCTTCTGCAAGAGAACCATCATTAATAAGCTTGGCTAGTAACAAACTTCTCGTTGTACTCTCCCAACTCTTCCAGTGGATTCTGTTAAAACACGCATCCATCGGTGCGGCGTTGGTCAGAGTGAACGTCGCCTTACGGCCTTCATCGCACTGGAAGCTGTTGGGGTTCAGGTGTCCACGATCATACCCGGTATCGGTGTAGTCTTCGCTGATGGCTTGTTTTTCTTTGATAGTGTTTAAATTAGAGTCCCTCTCTCGAACCATGTGATCAGTTCGGGATCCAGGCTGTGAAATCTACAGAAGAAATGGCATGTTAGTTGGTTAGACTGATGTATTACCACTTTGTTTTTCCAAATTTCCATCATTTTCCAAATTTATCAAGCTTCTCAAGAACTCATGAAGTTTACTCCTATTTACAAACCTAAGTATAAAAGCAAAGTATTAAATTTCTTAACGCTAAGAATCACTATTGCTCTCCATGTTATTTAAGACAGCTCCAGAGGTCTAGTGGTGAGGAGTCGCCAGAAGTGGTTTGTGTTGGCACTGTGAACAGTGAACAGAGGAGGGGGATCGGTAAATTAAAATAAGGTGCCGGATCCGTATCCGGCATGTTCCACCACAAATTAAGCCCTGCTTAAGGCTGGTTTATACTTCTGTGTCGAGTGCACGCAGATGCTCTGGCACATCCTTCACAGAGTCATAGACCCAACGCCGTTGCACACCTCTCGAAAATTGTAACTACACATTGCAATGACACATAGCGCAAGCTCTGTAATTGGTTGGCTTGGTAGCTTTGACAAGTGTGGGCAGGGCTGAGAGTGAGCCGGTTGGTACAAGTGTTTAACAAGTGTCGAGTCCCGTGGAGGAGCTCCAGATGGAGTTTTTTTATGTTTTGATTCAAGGGCAGGCTTTAGGCATAGGGAGGGATGGGCTGAGCCCACCCAAACGTCTGTCTTGCTCACCCAATCAAAAGACAGCAGTATCCAAATACGTTTTTATTTTCTTTTGTACGATTTGTGATTTGATAAAAGCAGTAAGGTGGACTCTGTGTTGAATCTGACCAATCATAACGAAACACCAAACAGTTTGATTGACTGTAAGTAATACACACTCGTGAGGCGAGGCTGCTTGGCTTCAGTCTGTTACAGCCATAAGTTACATCGAGTCACGCAATTCATAAATTCTTTGCTTCCAAGTGCAATGCATGAATATATAACATTCTGTTATAGGCTCCAATAACAGTGACGATAATGTGGCCCAGGAGCGTCACTAGATCCCATTCTGGGGCAAATGCCCCAGTAAAAAATTGGTATTTCACCAGTAAAACATTTGAGATAAGATTTACATTATATGCCAGTGTATTCATTAAGAGTGGTAATCCCAGAATAAACGTTATTCTCTATGTAAACCGAACCAACGCTGGTGAAATCAATGTAGTTTTTTTCAAAGACAAACTGACAAACTTTCATATCAGGTGAGTTCACGCTATGTTGAATCATACACATTACTCGTTTTTGATTTCAGCAAAAACAGTTAAATATGGTGAATTAAACAGCGGACACTGAATGCTACGAATGAAATTTAAACATGTAAGGTCCCATACCCTGCTGTACAGGTGCAGTTCGCTGTCAGAATGCAGTTGTTTTGCCTGTTGATGATTACCCAGGCCTTGTACAGCTCCGTCTTCTTTCCTTGTCTTTGGCTCGGCAGAACCTCGGTTTTTAGCACTACAAAGTTTTGAATCTGGTAATCATGGAGCGTTACTTCTTGCACATGATCACACAGAACAAAATTGTAGGCATCCAAAGACTTGTAGGCTTTTAACTTCTCTCTTGTAAAATCACTTGCAGTTTCAATGAGATGGCCTGGATGCTTGGCCATTTCGTCTTATCCAATATCCATTGGGAGGGTGCTATCGCAAATGGACCTGTCAGACGAACGCCGCTCACTTTAACGTTAATTTTGCAGAATCACTGTGCTTATCACTGGGTTATAATACGCTGAAAGCATTATGTAAATAATATATATATATATATATATATATATATATATATATATATATATATATATATATATATATATATATATATATATATGTAATCAATATAACTTATTTCTAAGACAACAACAAACTGTGTACCGCATCAGATGTCATTCCCTCGCTTTAAATGCTAGCGCTCCCATTTTTTTTCTACAACCTTGCTACGTGCACATCCTGAATGTTTACAAACCTATGGTTATTCCGACTAAGCTTGGCAGTGAAGCAGAAAGGAGGCATGATGAGTGAGTGAGGACTAAATAAAGTTCTCCATGAGTCGGGTCTAAAAGACAACAGATAATTCTATAAAACATAACATCGTTATGTTGTGCAAAACATGTACAAAAGTACAGCCTCATGCCAGTTTTTCTGGTTGCTTTAGTGAAGTAGATAAATCTCTATTTAGATACTTCAGATACTACCATTTGGCAGGAGTCCTGCAAAATTAACCTAGTTACATTTGCATATAGCACAGGATTTGAAGTTTAAAATATTATCCGTTTAACGAAGATGCATTTATGTGGTCAAGTGTAAATGAAAAGGTTTTCACAAATCAGACAGCTATCCAATCAGAAAAAAAACGCATGAAGTGACCAGGTGTAAAACAGGCCCTCAGGAATTCACAAGTTAATATGAATTATTCTGAAAATATTTTCACATTTAAGAAATCCTTATGTCACCATCCATTAATGGTGAGATGGACGGCATTAATGGACAAACCAGTGTTTCCAGCATATTGTAAAACATCTGAAATGTTGCTCTTTCTAAAATCCCTCAACCGTCAGTCGGTCAACACAGTGGTTCAGTGTTATTATTCCCTCCAGAACTGTCTTGAGCATCTGTCTGCGCTCCCAAAGAGCGCCACAACGTTTTGTCTAGAGGTGCAACTCATTTATCATGAAGGAAAAAAGGCCCACAGTGGCTTCTCCTACCACAGAAAACTACATTTCCCTGTCTAATATTTGCTCCAGTTGATCAAGAAGTGGCCATTTTTTATCTTTAAATCATTGGATAGTAGCTTATTTTCACTAATGTTTTATGTGATATTCCAGTTTTTCGCGTGTCTAACTCAGATCTTTGAATGAAACACAGCTACCGTTATTTGGAGTAATTTTCAGAAGCTTGATACTGAATAATTTGTACAATACAATTAACAAATAAAAAAAAGCACATGCAATACAATTAACACTTGAAAAATATGTAATGTATTTTTATATTGTGTGCAACACCAGTAATTCAATTAACGAAACTAAAGAGCTTGGTTCTTGTTACCTGAGTCTCAACATGCCAGACATCTGCCCTCCCCGTGGTGGTTGTGCAGTCCCGGTCCAGTGTGTACGCACTGTAGAGAGGCATCCTTTGAGGAACAGAGTACAGTGTAGCATAATAAAACCCTCCGTATTCTACCTTCTGACAGATTCTCTTAGCATTCTGATCCAACCCAGCTGGTTCTGTGCCTTGATAGAAAAACTCGCTACACTCATTAAAGCTCGTGACCACTTTAGCTTGAGCGCTAAGCGCTCTCAGCACAACACAAATGAGCAGACCCAGAGCAAACATGGTCAAACATGCACACTCTTGCGTCTCACAGAGCAGAGAGGTCAGAAGCACAGGTTTAAGTGTCAGGGAGGATGGGTGTGACTGAACAAGTTACGAGAAATAAGGAATATGATTGTTGCTTCATCGAGTTTATGAGCGGGTCATTCTGCAGAAATGTGCATTCTTTCTGTCCCTAGACTTGAAGGAATCTTTAGGTTTACAAATTCTTTATGTTTTAAAATTAAATGATATCTATTCTTTCCGAATAAATGTGTTTTAAAGGGATAGTTCACTGAGAAATGAAAATTTACTTATTATTTACTCTCCATTAGGTGATTATAAATCTTTATGAGTTTCTTTATTCACCAACATTTTTTAGCCAACATGCCTGACCTTGAGATTGCTGAAAAGCAAGCTTTAGACATCAAAAAACTGACAAATCTGTTATGATATCCTCCTGGATGATATATCCCGGTCAAAAGTGACTGCCATAGGAAATGAATGGGTATCCAGACTATATTCGTCCATCAGACAGAAAACATCCCATACACACCACTCCTACTCACTCACTCACTCACATTTCAGACTGAACAATGTCTTTTGCAGGTTCACATCTCTTTTCCGCGCTTATGTGCCAATCCTCCGGCCTGATCTCACAAGGAAACGTAACTATTTTATGGTTTGTCAGTTTAGTGGCGAATTCATACGAGTTCATTCATACAAAAATGTACAATTTTTAAAAGGAGGCGTCCCTGCTGTAAAAATCCAGCTTAAGCCAGCCTAAGATGGTTGGCTGGTTTTAGCTGGTCGACCAGCCTGGTCTTAGAAGGGTTTTGGCCATTTCCAGGCTGGTTTTCCAGCCAGGTCTTAGCTGGTCAGACTGGGAGTTGACCAGCTAAAACCAGCCAAAACCAGCTATGTCCAGCTTAAACCAGGCTGGTCAAGCTGGTTTAAGCTGGTTTTTTTTTGAGTGCACAAATTTAACCCGCAAGCAGAAAAATGAGTAAGAAACAGACAGTCTAGGAAGATTTTTTGCTAAGGGGAAAAGCCCCAATGAAGGACCTGCCTGAAAAAAAACTGCCAAGAAACAGATCCACAATCGATTTTTGTCAACAAATCAGGTGAATCCATCGCATATGACGGTGGCCTGTTAGAGGTCATTCGCATAATGCGTCTTTTCTAGAGTTCGCGCAAGTTTGTTATTTCCAACGGAGATGCGCGGCTTGCATGTACAAGCGGAGTGATGCGCTTGCCCCTTCCAGACACTCCCAGTTGAATAAATGCCACGAGCGCACCACAAGTCACATGACAAGAACTGACCGATGGAATAGGAGTGGGCGGATCGATCCTAATATCGATACCAACGTTGGTATTGATATCGGATCAATAGTAGCCTTCCGAGATCGATACTTTTATTTAAATTTCATCTAATTTACGCTAAAGTACATTGCTCCTGTTTTATAAAAGAACGCCGAGCTGCTTAAAAGGAGAGAAGAGGAGGCAAATCCTCCAAAGACCCCCAGCAGTGCCAGTTCTGAGACAGAGGTCACTGGCCGAGTTGTTTTGGAAAGGCAATGAATTCCCAGGTAGCTAGGTACAGTGGTGAAATTAATATTTGAGTTATATAGGACATTCAGTATTAGTTAATGCCAATTTGAAAAAACAAAACCCTGAATACTTGGTCATAGTTGAACTTGTTACTTTCATCATCAGGCTGATTAAATAGTCAGCACATTATAACCTGCTATTTATATGAATTATTTTGGAATTTAAAAATATACAGGGGTGGCCAAAATGATTAGAACAGTAGGTTTTTCACCATGTAAATATGACATAAAAATGTTTTTATATGCCTTAAAAGTGTGTAAGATTTGTCCTGGGTTTTACCATATACATTTAATTATAGCTACTTTGAGAGCATTCAACTCATAAATCATCACACACTGTTTTCCCTAACAGAAAAGTAGATTTAGGTTCAAGTGCATGCTTTAAAGTAAAAGTATCGGTATCAATATCTGCGATACTGGATCTGTATTTACTTGGAATCGGATCGATAACAAATTTAGCAGTATCGCTCAGCCCTAGTTATGGAATACACACATTTCGGTAGACTGATTATCACAGCGCACCCAAAAACATATAAGTTTCTCTATGAATAAAACTTGTATCAGAGTTGCAGCAATCTTTTGTCAGCTTGTCATCTTTTGAGAAAACGCTTAATGGTCGCCTAAAACCAACGAACCCCCCGGTCCAAATTGTCAAGCTTTGACCAGTCTGCGGTGATAAAAAGGTTGGGGACCACTGGTCAAAAGCACTGCGTGGGCGTTTACACTCAACTTCCATATGAATGTACTGAAAAACCTTGCTACACTGCACTCCAGTGCCAACATTCAACATATCAACATTTGAAAACAGCAATTGGATCAAGAAAATCTAAGAGAGATACATCACTATGCATTTCATGTACTTATTCTTCTGTTATTTTAGGGATCTACTGGTAGAGGGATCGGGCGACACAGTGGCGCAGTAGGTGGTGCTGTCACCTCACAGCAAGAAGGTCGCTGGTTGGAGCCTCGACTGGGTCAGTTGGCGTTTCTGTGTGGAGTTTGCATGTTCTTCCTACGTTCGCGTGGGTTTTCTTCGGGTGCTTTGGTTTCCCCCACAGTCCAAAGACATGAGGCACAGGTGAATTGGGTAGGCTAAATTGTCCATAGTGTATGAGTGTGAATGAGTGTGTGTGGATGTTTCCCAGAGATGTGTTGCGGCTGGAAGGGCATTCGCTGCATAAAAACGTGTTGGATAAGTTGGCGGTTCATTCCGACCCCAGATTAATAAAGGGACTAAGCTGAAAAGAAAATGAATGAATGAATGGTAGAGTGATAATAAAAATGGCTGGCGACCACTGCTTTACTGTGGAGTAAGATATCTGAGGAAAGCTGTAAACATTGACCACCATAGTGGGAAAAACTACTGTGGAAGTCAATGGATGCAGGTTTCCAGCTATCTTCAGAATATCATCTTTTGTTTTCATCGGAAGAAAGACACTCTGGGGTTGTGGAGTAGTGGAGGGTGAGTAATTGATGACAGAATTTTCATTTTTTGGGTGAAACTATCCCTTTAATTACTTGTGTAAAATTGCAAACAATGCAAAACTGCTCGTACCCAGAGTTATTTCCAGAAAAAAAGTGCTTTATTTTGACGTCAAATGCAAGGTTAAAATACAATAATGTATTCATAACAATCAAATATAAGATGTTATTGATATTAAAAAAGAAAATACCATATAAATATTGTAAAATATAGAATGAAAGTAGTTGTTCCCTGGAGTTGTGTAGTGTTAAACTTTAACAAACATCTATTATTTTACTTACTCCCAGGGCCATTTATATGTCTATATTTAGCCGCACCATATTGGTGTTTCCATCTAGTTTTTTTGAGGTGGGTTGTTAGCCCAATGCTCAATCCCCCAATCTGGAGGACCAGGACATAAACTCATACATAACAGACAATTTATCTTACCCAATTTACCTACAGCAGATGTTTTTGGACTGTGGGGAAACCGGAGCACCCAGAGGAAACCCACGCAAACATGGGGAGAACATGCAAACTCCACACAGAAATGCCAACTGACCCAGCCGGGGCTTGAACCAGCGACCTTCTTGCTGTGAGGCCACAGCGCTTCCCACTGTGCCACCCACATCTATTATTCAGGAATAAAAAAAAATTGATGTTTGTCTTCCTATCTCCTGAAGATCTCTGAAAAAAAGCCCACTGTAGCTCCACTGTTTTTTTTTATGTGAAGCGTTTAGTTAGCATCACTGGTGTCACCTCCTTCATTGTAGAGCATTGGTCTCAAACTCGATTCCTGGAGGGCCGCAGCTCTGCACAGTTTTTCTCCAACCCTGATCAAACTAATGAAGGTGTTCATGACTCTTTGGAACACCTCGATTATTTGGGTCAGCTGTGTTTGATGGGGCTGGAGCAAAACTGTGCAGAGCTGCGGCCCTCCAGGAATCGAGTTTGAGACCTATGATTTAGAGGAATTGTAAAACATTAGAATATAAATTATACCCAGGTACCAAATATGTAGGCCAAAGATGCAATATGTAGCCAAAAGATGGCTCAGGTTTGGCAAAGGTGGCACCGTCTTTAAGGAACCACACAAGACATGGGCCAGATGTCAAATGTAGTATTTGGCCCAGATGTTAAAAATTGATATGTGGGGCATATAAGTTTGGCCTATCTTGAAAATCCATTTAAATACTTTTTTGAGTGAAGAATTATTTTAATACGCAGTCATTTCCATCTTCCTGTTTGCATCTTTTAATGCTTTCATTTTAATCCAGGAAACAATCAAGATTGAATTGTTTGAATTATTAATCCACTCTTTTCTGTTTGTTGCTACTGGAATTTGGCTTCCAGACTTCACGTGGCATATCTGTCCCAGTTCAGGTCCAGTTACGGGTTATTAACTTAGCTGAGACTCTGTCCATGTTTGGCCCTTGCCTAGAAGCCAGACTTGGTCCGGTCATGTACTGTAATTCACTGCAGCATGTGGGCCAAGCAAATGCTGATGGCCAGGGCTGGGCCAGAGAAAGTTTACTGTGTGGGTAGTAAATAAATCTTCTTCATTTATTAATCTATTATTTCCTGTATGTTGCTACTGGAACTTGGTTTCCAGACAATGACCTTTCATGTGCCATTGTAACCCCGCTGGTCCTACACCACCCAACCCGCTCTGAGCTGGGATCAAACCAGCAACTTTCCGCATGGGAGTCGGTTGCTCTACCAAGGAGGCTAAAGACCATGGCCTCTCGCTGGAGCACCTTTAGTGGTCAGATGAGTGAGGTTTACCTGCACAGCACTTCACTAGCTGGTCTCTGCTACATTCACCTCCCTAAACCTCACTCCCATTCGGATCATGGCACCAATGTAACCCCACCAGTCCTACACCACCCAACCCGCTCCGAGCTGGGATCAAACCAGCGTTTTCCACATGGGACTTGGTTGCTCTACCAAGGAGTCTAAAGACCATAGCCTCTAGCGTCTGTCACTAGAGCACCTTTTAGAGGTCAGAGGAGTGAGGTTTACCTGCACAGCACTTCACTAGCTGGTCTCTGCTACATTCACCCCGCTAAACCTCACTCCCATTCAGATCATGGCACCAATGTAAGCCTACTAGTCCTAAACCACCCAACCCGCTCCGAGCTTGGAACAAACCAGCGTTTTCCGCATGGGAGTTGGTTGCTCTACCAAGGAGTCTAAAGACCATGCCCTCTAGTGTCTGTCGCTAGAGCACCTTTTAGAGGTCAGAGTGAGGTTTACCTGCACAGCACCTCACTAGCTGGTCTCTGCTACATTCACCCCCCTAAACCTCACTCCCATTCGGATCATGGCACCAATGTAACCCCACCAGTCCTACACCACCCAACCAGCTCTGAGCTGGGATCAAACCAGCGTTTTCCACATAGGAGTCGGTTGCTCTACCAAGGAGTTTAAAGACCATGGCCTCTAGCGTCTGTCGCTAGAGCACCTTTTAGAGGTCAGAGGAGTGAGGCACAGCACTTCACTAGCTGGCCTCTGCTACACCATATCTGTCCCAGTTCAGGTCCAATTACCGGGTTATTAACTTAGCTGAGACTCAACCCAGATATGGTCTATGTTTGGCCCTTGCCTAGAAGCCAGACTTGGCCCAGTCATGTACTGTAATTCACTGCAGCATGTGGGCCAAGCAAATGCTGATTGCGTTCTGGGCCAGAGACATTTTGCTGAGGGGGTAGTAAATAAATCTTCATTTAGTGAGTGTACCATGATTGTCAACACGTTGTTTGATACTTTGTCTCTAGTGTTACCTTACCTTGCATTTCTCACAGGTGATTCTTTTGTGTCACTGGTGTTACTGTGTTTTCCTCCGTCACATTAAAGAAAATGTGTTGAGAATTGAGAAACGTTATAATTTAAAAGATGATACATTTACATCCATTGAACTCTGCTACAGGGGTGGCGTGGTGGCAACAAAGCAAGAAGTTTGCTAGTTCAAGCCTCGGCTAGGTTAGTTGGCATTTCTGTGTGGAGTTTGCATGTTCTCTCTGTGTTTGCGTGGGTGCTCCGGATTCCCCCACAGTCCAAAGACATTCGCTGTAGGAGAATTGGGTAAGCTAAATTGTCCGTAGTGTATGTGTGTGAATGAGTGTCTATGGGTGTTTCCCAGTGATGGGTTGCAGCTGGAAGGGCATTCGCTGCGTAAAACATATGCTGGATAAGTTGGTGGTTCATTCTGCTGTGGCAACCCCTGATTAATAAAGGGACCAAGCCAAAAAGAAAATAAAAGAATGAATGAATTCTGCTACACTCAAGGTTTACAATGTAAAGGACTGCATCATTACTTGTTTGTAGATTTTTATAGGAAATGTTAGCTTGTAGAAATGAACTAACGTCATGAAATAACACTTTTAACAAACCTGATTGAAATAAATCAAACATAATCTCCATATTTGTTATTTTCTATTTAACTCTGACTACATGCTGCAAAAAAAAAAAAAAATCAAGACTGTTAATATTGCCAAAATATTTTAGGTAACAGCAGTTACAAAAAATGGTAGATGCGATCTTTAAATAATTGTACAAAAAATATATATTTTAAAATCATTAAGCTGTCATTTGTGTTTACATAAAGTCAAAATGGTAGTTGTGTCAAAAGGTAGGAGTCAAAGGCCCAGGACTAGAACTTAGATAAATTAGGCTATTTAAGCCACATTTATAAAAACGGTCTTAGAAAAATACATTACTGGTGTGCACCTGGAGACAAAAAATGACACTGCCATATTTTAAGACATCTCACTGCAAGTTATTTTCAGTTGAGAGAGCTCAAACATGCAAGTTAATCCAAGACTAGCCTTAAACCTTGTTTGTGAAATCGAGGAAAAGGTAATCAATGTGGTTGGCGCAATAGCCTAGTGGTTAGTGCGCCGACATATGGTGCAGTAGCATGTCAGGGTGTCCCGAGTTTGAATCCCAGCTCGAGGACATTTCCCTACCCCCCTCTCTCTGTCCAATTTTGCCTCCTGTCTCATTACTGTCCTGTCTAAAAAGGCCAAAAATAAATATTTTTTTAAAAAAAAAGGTAATTAATGTGGCTTAAGTTCTAATCTGTTTTAAAAATATAGATTTTTTTAGGCATTTTGCCAAACAAAAAAAGAGCACAATTCTGTAGAAAGACCCTGGGGCTATTTTCAGAGCTGTCACTAACAAAACTTTGAAACACATTGAACATTTAAGGAACTAATCCAGTTCTGCTCAGCAGAATAAACACAGTGGTTGTGATTTTCACTTCTGCATCTGCACGGGGAGCAGCCTTTCTGTTGTTATTTTTGTTTTAAATTTGCGAGAATAAAATTCCAAAGAATCCATCTTTCTAACAACACTATAAAAAGTGATATGATACGTAAAAAAGTAAGTAAACATGTTACTTTAGTTGCCTTTACTTAAAAAAGGGAATAAACTGATTGCTTTAAAAACAATTGTTTGTACAACTTCAGTACATCTGCAAGAAATTAGGGCGTAGGTTTGCATTTGACATTGGTGGGGACGGGTGAATCAGACAACCCCACCCGCCTCCCCAAAAATGAACATCATTTATTCATATATATATATATATATATATATATATATATATATATATATATATATATATATATATATATATATATATGCTGCTATTAATTTTTTAACTGCTATTAAAATATATGAATAATTAATCCTCTCTTCATACAATTTATTAAGTTTTAGGCCTGTAGCCAAGGGGTGTTTGGGTGGTTCGAAAGACCAAAAGTTGTATTATTATTATTATTTTTGAATTTTTCTAATTATTCAAATGGCCAAATTCTGACTGAGGAAAGCCGAATGTACTGGCCAGTTTGTTATTTGCCTGTAGGCTTCAGTTTTCAAGTTTTAACAGATTTCTAAAAAAATAAAAATGTAACAATAGATGATAATAAATGTGTATTTTAAAAATAATTATCTTTTCATATTTTTTATTGAAAATTTTCATTATTTATATAACTGTAATATAAAACTTACTGTTTAAATGCACATTTGTAAATAAACACTTAAAATAATATGGTTAACAATTTGACAAAATGGTAGGAAATATTTTTTTGGTACGTCATAAAGTGTGGTTATGATAACCATCCGACAAGATAATCCAGCAAAAACTAGTTCTTAAATTGTCACTAAAATGCGATATTTATACCTCATAATTACATAGAAAATCAGGCAAATAACTGCAAAAAGGTTCAGTTTTTCAGAAAAAAAAACCCCACCCCTTTCAATAAGCTGGCTACAGGCCTGATAGTGTAATGTTAAAAGAATGTTTATGAACTGATGAAGAGAAAGTTTATTTAAGACTTCCATTTATTTTAGCCGTAGTGCAAATGAAACATGTCTCATATATCAGTATTATGCCTATACACAGGCTGTATTTTTTCTGACATATTGTTTCAACTGAAATTGGACATGCTACTCTGAGAGATCAGGAGAACTGGCGGGGATCATATACTTAAGCTGTTTATTCTGAAGTTAGTTTTCGGGGCATATTATTCATAGACTAGCCTGTAAGTCTGCTAAACGTTAGACTGTGCGTTAAAGCGGAGAAAAACACGAGCATTAACGGCATTATCATGATGGACTCATTCAGTAGCAAACTTCCATTTATGTGACTTACACTTTTGTTGAAAAAAAAACGCCTTATATCCACCTTTTTTTTGCTGCCGCCATTCTCACTTGTGTGTCACCCAACACACCTCATCCTAGCAAGGGGAAATACAATCCACTGCATTTGGCACTGCTTCTGAAGGCAGCCACAGTCTCTCATATGATAGCAAGGAAAGGCACAGCCAATCAAAATGTCCATATGCGTTTTGGGGGCGGGAGGACTCAAGAAGAGAACGTGATTTAACCCTTTCTGCGTGTCTAGGTAAATGTTGGCAGCGCGATTTTTTTTAAAGTGGATTAAATTATTGGTGGGGACGCGTCACCTCCGTCCACCCTAAATCTACGCCCCTGCTATAATGAAATCTGGTTATGCTTCGGCATAGATGAATAATAAGAGTTCAGTACATGGAAATAGCCATACCGTGAACCTCAAACACCACTGATTTTTCGTTCTCATGTAAGCAGGCAAATCAGAACACAATGCAGACTATTGCGTTACTCACAAGGCGATTCATTAGCACTCAAGATCTGCATGTACTTTAGGTCATGTTCTACGCCACAGGTGTCAAACTCAGTTCCTGGAGGGCCTCAGCTCTGCACAGTTTAGTTCCAACCCTACTTAAACACATCTGATCAAACTAATTGAGTTCTTCAGGCTTGTTTGAAACCTACAGGTAAGTGTGTTGAAGCAGGGTTGAAATTAAACTATGCAGGGCTAGACATAGCTGCCTTTTGTAGATCCTACATAGTGCTTGTTTTTCCAGACCATCTTCTTACAAGGACATTGTTGGGCCTTGATCGGTGCTGTTCTCTTCGGCATTCCCGAATCCTTCTTGAGAGCCGAGCAGTGGACTTCTTCTAGACTTTGTCTAGAAGCCATTGTCTTCAGTGTTAAGTTGAACTTTTCAAATGCACTCATCCGGACCCTCAAACTGTTTCGCAACATTTGCAATGTCAAGGTCAAGAACGCATTTATTGTCTCTCTTGAGGGGGGTTGCACCTTCCACGAGTAAATCTTGATATTCATGCGTAATTAGACACTTGAACTATTTGAGTTAATTCAATTCATTCGTATGTGAAATTCACAACAGAAGCAAAATCACCCTAGTTTAATTGCAAAATGGCTGACATGGATATTGTTGAGAGTAGCTGTACTTTATGTGACATGGAAGGCTGAAAAATGGCGTGGACTCATTCTGCGCCATTTTTAGGTCCATCAGATCCCTCAGAGGCTCCTGATTGGTTAATACGGTGTGAATTTTCCAACTCAGGCTCATTGCAGATGCGTACCCAGGTCTACATTTCGGGGGACAGTGAATTATGTAACCGGAGGTACGTCTGCTCACAGTTTTTGTGTTTACAAATCCACCAGAGGCCGCTGTGTACACTTTTTTAATGATCTCAAATTTCTCTTGCGAGTCCTCTTCTCACGTAAATCCACCAGAGGGCGCAATATACACTTCAGCAGACCAGGCCAGCTTGCTGTCAACTTGCCGACTGACCCACTCACCTCATTCCCTAAACCTAACCGACAGTATTTTCAAAAGCAATCTCGATAAAGAAAAGCCGTCACGGCTGCGTGATTTCACCACACTTTCAGCCTGTTATTTATTCATTTTTTATTTTGTTTTACCTGGTTTCTGGAACCGTTCTTTACCAGACTCGAACCTCATCATCGCAGTCAACTCCACTCCATGTTCTAAGTCCACCGAAGTACGCAGCGAGCTGCTGGGCATACTTGTAATACCAAATGAAGTGAGTTTTTCCTTAAAACTAATCTGCCAATGGGGTAAGCTAAATAAACTTATTTGTAGCTTTGAAAGCAGATTATTTTGCTTGTTTTAAGGAAAGATTTTTAGAGTCTGTTGAATTATGGGGGGAAATCACACCCAAGCAACGTTTGCGACTACATTCTCCATACAAGAAGTGTCATTACCAATGCCTTTTGTTCAAAGTATTAAACACATTTGAGTAGTTCAGTATTGTCTTCTTGAGTCATTCCATTGCTATTACACATTATGTAAATTCTGTGACAAAAAATAGTTTTGGTTTATTTGTATGTTTGGATTTTTACCAAAATCTGGCACAATTTCATGTCAGAAGCACCTTGAGAAAATATATTTACCAGGAAATACCACGACATGCTCAGTACTTATTTTACCCACTGTACTTGAATTGGCCAAAGACAAGTTTTCAAACTTTTCAAGAGTTCACACTTAGCTGATGATTGATTATAAAGCTTGTTTTGCATGCTGTTCCGGGAGAGAGCTCTGAGCTCATAAGATCCTCTAGCCCGGGGCTCATACCTGCCAACATTTGGTTCGTAAATTCCGGGAGACCAGGGGGGGTGCATGCGCGAACTGAAGAGCGGGTAAGGGTGAAATGTTTGGGGAGATGGGGCGGTTGCGCGCGACCGGAAGAGTACGCTCACAAGCACAAGGTTTCAGCCAGACTGTACCAAAATGCTGAGGAGCGGGGGGTTTGGGGGGTGAAATTCCAGGAGTTTTCCGGGAGACAGAACAATACGGAAGACGGGTCTGAAATACGGGAGACTCCCGGGAAAAACGGGAGTGTTGGCAGGTATGCCGGGGCTCCCTCCCATTGCAAGGCGAGAGGGGAGTTTGAGCTCAGGTAGATCTCGAGAACTCCCCTGTCGTAGTGGCTGAAGACCAGATAGTAGTTGCTCTTTAAAAGAGATAAGTACTTGGTAGGAGCATATCTACGGTGTTGATTTAGATTAGTCAATAAACTTAAGTCGCATGATTTTGGATGGTGGGAGGAAACCTGGGGGACGCGGGGGAAACCCACGTGAACTCAGGGAGATCATGCAAACTCTACACAGAAACGTCAGCTGGCTTGGTAAAGACTAGAACCAGAGACGTTCTTGCTGTGAGGCAACAGTGCTAAGCCCCGGGCCACCGTGCCTCCCATCTAGGAACAAGGAGGAGTAAGGGTGGAAGGGGGGATTCTTCAAAATGAAGACAGCTGTGATACGTAACCTAGGATATTTATACCCACATAGCAAAATTTCTCTGGCCCAGATCTGGCCCACACAATCAGCTCTTGCTTGGCCCACATGCCGCAGTGAATTACGGTACATGATTGGACCAAGTCTGGCTTCCATGCAAGGGCCAAACATGGACCATATCTGGGCCAAGTCTCAGCCAACTTATTAACCCATAACTGGGCCTGAACTGGGCCAGATATGTTGGTGTGTGATGACTGCAATGAATTTGATAAACCCATGATGCATTTTGCTTTATAGCCGAGCTTTTTTTTCAAAGTGACCTAATTGGTAAAATTGGTAGTTTTTCTTTACTCCAAAATAAATTTAAATGTATTTTAAATGTGGGTCAAGACAGGCCAAACTTACGTGGCCCAAATATACATTTTTACCATCTGGGCCAAATACTACATTTGATATTTGGCCCAAGTCTTGTGTGCTGCCTTAAAGACGGTGCCACCTCTGCCAAACCCGGGCCATCTTTGGCCCAGATGTTTCATGCCAGTGCCAGATGAATGCCTGCTGTGCCAACTTTGTGCCAAATCTGGGCCATAATTCTTTGCTACCTGGGTAGTAGCTTGTGAATCGTCTGATCGGTGCATTGTAAATTGGATGATGCAGGTCTGGCTGCAAGCAATTATAAGCACGTGATCCTCTCGAAATTAGTTTATAAATAAACTTCACATAAACAAAGGCAGGCCACTGATATTAAGATACCCATCATCACAGTTGTTTTAACAGAGTATTTCAACATTTGTAACATTTTTTTCTACCCTTAAATAGACATACTCCATCCTGACTTACAGATTTTGAAGTATCAAGCAAAGTTCTTGAACATGAGGGAATGTTTGCTCCATGTTCCTTTAACAATTTCTGAAGACCGTGTATTGACCTTATTCTCTGCGTACGAACAGGTGCAGCCATTTGAATCTTTTTAGCTCGAGACTTCCGGTCTCATTCCCTTCCATTCATTTTTAGATGTTAAAAACAGCTCATTGCGCTGCTTGATGTTGCATCAACCACTTTGTCTGTCTAGTCATGAACACACTTGTTTGTAGAGCAAGTAGTTTGACCTTTTTTTGCCGTTTATTATTCTTAGTCATTACTTCTATAGGCAACTGAATCAGTTCTAGTTCTTGTAGAATAAGGTCAATACCATCTAGAGCTGTGGCCCTCCAGGTATTGACTTTGAGACCTATGACCTATAATATTATGGGCAGTGCCATTTTCCATGCTCCAAGATGCAATGTCCTTTGCTACATCGGAATTTGAATCACGCATCTCCAGAGAGCCTTCATCTGAAAAAAAAATATTGTTCAGAAACATCCGAGTCTTCAGAGAACTTTTCTGTTTCCAAATTCATTTTTTTCATCATTCTCCATTATTTCAAGTTTCTCATGTTTTTCTATGATTTCCAATGTTTAGCTCATTGGCCACTTTATTCGGTACACTACTCGTTAACACGGTTTGATGAGTTGGATGGTAAGGTCAGAATTTGGAGTCAGCAACATGAAAGCATGGATCCATCCTGCCTTGTATCAACGGTTCAGGCTGCTGGTGGTGGTGTAATTGTGTGGGGGATATTTTCTCGGCACACTTTGGGCAAATTAGTACCAATTGAGCATCGTGTCAATGCCACAGCCTACCTGAGTATTGTTGCTGACCATGTCCCAAAAATGTAATGTGTACGCGTAGCGCAAGCTCTGTGATTGGTCAACTTGGTAGCCCTGACGGAGGTGAGAGCCGCGCGCCCGATGCAGCGAGTGTTTACAAGTGTGGAGTCCCGTGAAGGAGCTCCGGATGGAGACTGTTGTTTTGTGTTTACCTCATGATTAAAGTTGTTGCACGTCCGCCGGTTCTCGCCTCAAAATGAGCGAATTTTAGCCACTTGTACATTAAGAAAGCATTCAGAAAAAAACAAAACACCAGCGAAGAAACTCGACACAGAGAAACATAAACACCTACTGCCAGCTAGCGTTTCGGAAGTGTTATTGCACAGAAACAGCGTGCAGAAGTATAAATGCAGGGCTACGCGCAAGGCTTTTGGGTCACGCCGATCACTTGACGCAGAAGTATATACCAGGCTTAAGGTGTACCTAAAAAAGTGGCCGGTGAGTGTATATGAGTTATATTCAATGAGAAAAGTATAACCAATTAATGCAGTAATGTTCATCCAACACCTTTAATTGCTTATTTAAAAAAAACGTTAAGGCTGCGTCTAAAACCGCATACTTCTATACTATACAGTACGCTAAAATCAGTACGCGAGCCGAGTAGTATGTCTGAATTCATAGAATTCGAAAATGAGTTTGCGAGAAGTAACCGGATGACTTACTACTTCCGACGAGATTCTGAAGTGCGCATCCCATGCATGCTGCGCTATCCTATGATGCCAGTGGCGTAGCGCAAATGCGGGGGCCCACCTGCAGCGGTTATTGACAGGGTCCCCAGGTGAAGAGTGTTGGAGGGTGGGTTTTGGGTATGGATCACACGGGGCATGGCCGTCGGCAACGCCACTGCATGATGCCTCGCGAGAGAATTCATGAATGGGAGTGAAGCGACGCAACTGACGCAGGTAGGTCACGTGATCATGTCAAAATGGCGGATGTAGTACGTCTGAATTTCATTCGTACTTCTTACATTCATACTGTATAGAACGTACTTTTCTAACGGCCGAGTAGTACAGTTAAATTCAAATGCAGCACCTACTGAGTAGTAGGCGATTTCGGACGCAGCCTAAGTCTTTCTTATTTTTTTTTTACCAAACTTTTGCTCTTTTGAAACCATGTCAAGTTCAGTTGAAATTACTTTAAAGTCTGCATGATGTTGATGTACTTCCAACTGAAATTGAATATTGAGTAGGGGGCGGAGCTTTCTTTTGCACATCATTCCCTCATAGCAAACTAACGGTAAAAGAGGGTATTAATATGCAGTTGCTATGGAAACCCTCAGGTTGACGTCAACAGAAGCGGCGCCACGCCAAAGGTGGAAAGATGAGGTCAGACTTTTATTTTATGAGATTTATAAAAACTTTTTTCAGCAGATTAACTTGCGTGCATTAATTATTCACCTTAAGAATAACTATGCGAGTTAGCCAAATAAACATTGTACATTTTTGATTTCACATGGGCTTTAAGTTCAAGCTTTAGAATTATACAGATTTATAATTTAATTAATATAAATAACAATATGAGCGCCACGGTGGCGCAGTGGGTAGCACGATCGCCTCACAGCAAGAAGGCCGCTGGTTCGAGCCTCAGCTGGGTCAGTTGGCGTTTCTGTGTGGAGTTTGCATGTTCTCCCCGTGTTGGCGTGGGTTTCCTTAGAGTGCTCCGGTTTCCCCCACAGGTCCAAAGACATGCGCTATAGGTGAATTGGGTAAGCAAAATTGTCCATAGTGTATGTGTGTGAATGAGTGTGTATGGGTGTTTCCCAGTGATGGGTTGCAGCTGGAAGGGCAGCCGCTGCGTAAAACATGTGCTGGATAACTTGGCAGTTCATTCTGCTCTGGCGAGATTAATAAAGGGACTAATCCGAAAAGAAAATGAATGAATGAATAATAAAATATTTTTCACATTTTTAAAATTTTGACAGTCACTAAATGTATCCTTGTTTAGTGTTATTAATTAATAATACTTTGCACATTTACTGTTAGATAACAACCAGAAGTTAAATATGTCACGAACCTGTGGTTTATCACTTAAAATAAACGCATTGTTTTATTATTTGTGTTTTTTTTTTCTTCCTCTTGGCAAAGGTTCTAAAGCGTGTAGGACTTTTATTTTGGTGTGAGTTGTGACGTCACAAGGCTGCGCCCGCTCCCGTGTTTGCGATCCTGAAGCAGGTTTGTGCTTTAATGGTTTAAAGCTTTTATGTCGAAACAAACATTACATTTTCTTTTACGACATTATTAAATATTTGTCAACAATATAAACAACGATGTCGCAAAACAATGTTTGATATTAGTAGGGAAAATTAGAACGTTTGTCTGCCATAGGAAAACAAGATTAATTTAACTTCTCTATTGAGGTAAAGTTGGTTTTATATTCGCACATTCGTTCATTGACAGCTCCATACATTGTTTACCATGGTATTTTGAATATTCTGACTGAAATCACATGTAAGTATGACTTCAAAACAACATTAGCACTATTTATTGACTGTGAACAATGCTGTACTTTGATGGTTGTTGGCTGCTAATATGATTTTACTCTTTAGAATTTCCGATTAATACTTTTATGAGATTATATTATTAATGAGAAAGACTAAATGTGCGAATATAAAACCAACTTTACCTCAATAACTTATCTGTGTATCGTGAATCTGTTCGTAAACATGAATTCAGTCACTGGCGAGTAGACATGAGAAAAACAGAGCTTTACGAATATAAATAAATAAAAACGACTCGACCTTTTCGCAAATGATTTAAAGAAAAGTAGTTAACAATACAAGAAATATTCACATAAACCAACACATTGGAATGATAATATCCACCAGCAACAGGATAGTTGCAAAAACATGAGAAAAAAAAACAATTAATTGAGTAATAGTAATATACAGTGAGGATAACCGAGGTTAAATTTGTAAAAACCAAAAAGGTTTTGTAAATGTTTGATGAGGTGAAACATGCTGACCAATGCGTTTGCAGTCATTCACTTTGCCTTCAGCATGAACAGTGGACGTAGGCATGGGACGATAACCGTTTTCAAGGTATCTGTTTGGAAAAGTCAAGGTTTTAAAACCGCCAAAATTTTCTGTAACACCGTTCCTAAGGTTTTTGTTTTTTGGGACAACAGTATCTCCAGCAGAAAAAAAAATATATCCAAAGATGCCATTTTAAAGGTGCTGTATCTAAGTTTTTGACTCTTCTAAAGCAAAATATTCTGCTTTGAAAATGTTTTTATAGGTGCCGGAACGCTGTCTTTGTTTAGGTAAATTTAACCTGCACAATGCCAGTTTAGCCAATTACAATTCAGCACCCCGGGTTGCCTTGTTGGAAAACAGCGCATTTCATTCATTCAGAAAGGCTCTGAAAGCACGTTTCCGTGACCGAAATGGACATTATCAAACGTCGAAATGAGACAAATTCAGTTCCACATGAGGTTATTAATTAGCAAATGATATAAATATTACGAACGTGAGCAGGTTACATTGTAACCGCGTGTCCTAACAACACGCTTCATGACGAGATACTCAGTGATGAGCAGTTTGGCTGTTTGCACCAGACGAAACACGACAGAAATGTAAACGCAGCCATTCAGAAGCACAGAATATGCACTCACTCACTCACGAAATGTTAAGGTTTAGAATCTATTCAGACTCACATTGTTAGCATTTAGCACTGAATAAAGCACACGAGGTTTACCTGAGGTGATCACTGTCATAGGTTTCACATGTTCAGCTCTGAGAAACAGAAGCCGTTTCTAATATATCAATTCGAGGTGTTGGTTAGAACCAAAAATCCTTTTAATATGGAGAATATTCCCTCTATCGCGTGTCTTTGCTTTTATTTAGAACACAGTTTAAATCACTCACTCCTGTCCTCAATCCAATAACATCCAGCTGCAGAACCGCAGAACCACACACGTTTCAGGCACACACAATCCAGCACACACGATCTAGGCAAACCATATATGGTTACGCTAGATGTTATTGTTGTTAATGCACTTCTCGGACATCGTCATTAATATATTTTTATATATACTGTTGATAAATATTGTACACAATAAACAATAGTGTTTACTGTTTCACAAATATTGCGATCGAGGCGGGCGAATGGGCAGCGTTGTTTTTTGATCGGCATTCAAGATAATAGACTGAACAGTTTTTTTATCAGTCATCATAGATGATGATCAGTCATTATTATCTGACAGAGTCAATATAACAGATACTCGATTGCTGGCCTTGCTGAACGATCTAAATTGGACAGTTTCAGTGTATATAATGGATTCATTTATAATGAAGGAAATAATAGCAAGTTAATATGTATAGGCAATAATACATCTTTATATGTAACAAAAATCTTTTTACATTTAATAAATGTGAACACTATATTTTACTCAAGCGATTTAAAAGTATTTATTTGCTTAATTTTCTAATAACTTTTTTTATTAATGATTTCCTACATTAAATACTATATAATATATTATACTAATATCTAATTTATAGTAAGTAATATGATATTTTTAAACCATAAAGTACTGGTAATTTGTGGTAATTATAGTTGGAACAAATTTAACAATACAAAAAATAACTGTTAATTATATATATATATATATATATATATATATATATATATATATATATATATATATATATATATATATATATATATATATATATTTCCCAGTGATGGGTTGCAGCTAGAAGAACATCCGCTGCGTAAAACATATGCTGGATAAGTTGGCGGTTCATTCCGCTGTGGTGACTCCAGATTAATAAAAGGGACTAAGCCGAAAAGAAAATGATTGAATGAATGAATATATATATATATATATATATATATATATATATATATATATATATATATACAGTTGCTACAGTTTAGTAAAACTAGTAGTTTAAATCAGTTTGTAACTATATTAATTTTAAATTATTATCTATAATAATTCATTTTAATGTGACACATTATTACTTGTTTTTTATAGTTTACAACAAAACTATTTTAACCAAGTATAACAACATTAAGATTCTGAATTATACACTTAATCCTACAATTAGACAGTCTGTTATGTTTTCTTTGAGTATGTGGATATGTGAATAAAGTCTTAAGTGTTTAAACTAAACGTGGGTAAACTTACCTGGGTAAAAACCCACCTTGTTTTGTCCAACAGGCCTGTGATATAAGTCTATTATCTCTCCCTCAGACGCACTCCCTCAGCAGTGCTCTGAATAGTGAACTAAAGAGCTGATTGAGACGCAGCCAAGTCCAAACACAGAGGAGAACTCCTGCTGAAGTGACTGATCTCCACACTATTATGAAGATGGCGTTTATTAAAGAGGAGAGTGAAGACCTGAAGATTGAAGACACATTCACAGTCAAACAAGAAGATCTGCAGGAACAAAGAGGTTAGTTTTCTTTCTCAATGATCAACTCATTTGATTAAATGTCTGCGTTTACTATGTTAATTCCTGACCATTTTACTTGTATAGCTAAATATCTCCCTGGGTCTTTCAGAAAGTGCCATTGTTGTTGTATTCTGGCATGATATTGATCAGTAGAGGTTCATAGTGTGCTCACTAATGAGGACACAGCAAGAGCCGAGTATGAACCAGTACACTCTTTCATTTACACACACACATTCATACACTACAGCCAATTTAGTTTATTCAATTCACCTGTACCACATGTCTTTGGACCGTGGGGGAAACCGGAGCACCCAGAGGAAACCCAACTGGCCCAGCCAGGACTCAGCGACCTTCCTGCTCTTAGACGACATGTCATTAAATTGTCAGGATGCTGTCAGCCGTGCAAGTGGCAGCTATATGTAAAATGTAACACCGCCGCGTACGCTATCACTTGCATTCACACATGTGGCATTCACTAAGGTTTAACTAATATTGCAGCTAGCTCATGAAAAGACCACTATTGCTATTAAGATGCCGTACATGATTAAATAAAGTTATATGTCAATATCATCTGTGCAATTTCAGACACCACCAATGAGAAAACTGTTGTTAACTTATTGTTGTTTAACTTTATTGTTGTTAACCTTATAAGTTAATCTTATTCACGTCAAGCAGTGCATGTAGGCTCCTCTTTCATCATCTTAGGCACCGTTTACACTGCCAGTTAAATGTGACCCAATTCTGATTTTTTGCTCATATGTGACACAGATCAGATCTGTTCTATGACCGCGTAAACACGAAAAAAAAAAAAACACATGCATTCGGATATTTAGAGATCGGTTTCAGGACTCCTTCATATGTGGAAATAAATCAGATATGTAACAATGCGACTATCATGTAAACAGGCAGATCGGATTTATTGAGGCATTCCATTTTGTTCGTCATTAAATTTGCGACAATGTGGTACTTCTCAGCGGTTTAATGATGTAGAAGGAAGAGTGTGTGTGGAGACGCCGACGCGATAAACAACAACAACAACAACAGAGGTTTATGCTCATGCCAAACAGATGTGCCAATGTGTGATTGCTCGCACCTGTTGCTAGCCACCAGAGCGAACAACGAAACGATGTGTCATTGTAGGACAGGTATGTGGACAAGCTTTGACACAGCATTTCAGACTCACTGCTCCTCATTAAAGCCTGCCACAATTTGCTCCCTCCAGACCTGAGATCTCTCTCGTAACCACAAATTCCTCTGATTGGTGCAGGACACCATATATAAACCATAGGCGCAAGCTGCGATGACGGCCCTTTCCCTCCTCCTCCGCCTCAAAGTCATTTTAAAGTTGGGCGAACTTCGCATATTTCGCAGAGCTAAAAGCAAGACAATTTCTTCCATGACTAGTGTGGCGCAGATGCTAGAACCCACCTTTACGCATGCGCGACGCCATAAATTGTATGGCAAGTGTAAACACATTAACAAACAAAAAACAAAAAAACGGAATTGGGCATCAAGACCTGACAGTGTAAACGTGACCTTAGTGCTTTTAAGATTTCACATGTTGTTGCATGAATTGCTTTGTGTTGTCTTTCTTTATGCCTTTAATACTGAAATTTCTCTTGTATTTCTTCCTCTCTTTAGAGCTGATGTTGCTGAAAGAAGAGACTCAAGAACTGAATGCAATGGAAGAGAGAGATCACTTTGAGAAACACCAAGATTTACGGACTGATGAAAAACCTGCTAAGACAGAAAACACTTTGTCATGTAAAAAAGCTCAGAAGACAAGATCTAAGAGTCCCTTCACTTGCTGTAAATGCGGGGAAGGTTTTACTAGTAAATTAAAACTAGAATCCCACATGAAAACTCACAAAAGAGAATTGACACCTTGCACTTGCCCTCAATGCGGAAAGAGCTTTACTCAGAAACATCACCTTAAAGTCCACATGAGGATTCACACTGGAGAGAAGCCTTACGTTTGCCAACAGTGTGGAAAGAGATTCAATCAGTCGCAGACCCTTAAAATTCACGTTACAATTCACACGGGAGAGAAGCCTTATACCTGTACTCAGTGTGGAAAGAGTTTCAGTCAGAAGTCTAACCTTGACATCCACATGAGGATTCACACCGGAGAGAAGCCGTTTGCCTGCCAACACTGTGGGATGAGATTCCGGCAACTGCAAGTCCTTAAAGAGCACGTTACAGTTCACACGGGAGAGAAGCCTTTCACCTGCACTCAGTGCCAGAAGAGTTTCCGATTAAAACAAGCACTTGAGATTCACATGAGAATTCACACCGGAGAGAAACCATTCTCGTGCCAGCAGTGCGGAAGGAGTTTCTCTCAAATACAAAGCATTAAACACCACATGAAAACTCACACCGGAGAGAAGCCTTACAATTGCCAACAGTGCGGGAAACTCTTTACACGTAAAACATCCCTTAACGCTCACATGAACAGTCACACTGGAGAGAGGCAGTTCATTTGTGTTGAGTGTGGAAAGAGTTTCGCGCGTAAATATACTCTTAATAAGCATGCAAGGATGCACTCGGAAGAGAAATGTTTTATATGCTATGATTGTGGAAAGAGTTTCAGTCATAAAAGGAGCTTCAACACGCACATGAGGCTCCACGCTGAAGAACAGACAAAGAAACTTTGCTCAAGTTCAAATTGACATTAAAAAAACTAAAGCAGGAGGCTTTTAATGTTCGTATAAGGCCATGTCCACACATGCATGGGTCCACATGAAAACACACACACAAAAAGTCAATGGAAAGATGTGATAAGACATCCTGCGGCGCACTTTGTGCGAATGAGGTGATGCGACTTGAGCACTTTAGGTGTTTGACGCGCTTACGTGATTTGTGTGAATCGCTCATGTTGATAAATCTGGACTTTGGTGGACATTCGCCCTTCCTTAACCATCAGGAGCTTGATCTTGTAGGGGCGTGATTATGACGTAGTGCCTGTTGTTGGTGTCCCAAGGGGAAATCCTCCTGCCGACACTGGACAACAGCTCATCAAACTGGTACAGCTTAATTGGAAGAACCGATGAAAGCCTTCGTCATCCGGGCGCAACTTCTGGAGGAGTTAAGGAACTCACAGAGCTGGGTGCACCTCTGATGGGCCCAGACGTGGAGCTAAACAAATCTACGCTATTTTCAGCCTTTCTCGACCACATAAAGCACATCTACTCTCTTGATCATAGGTCTCAAACTTAATTCCTGGAGGGCCGGAGTGCTGCACAACTTTGCTCCAACCCTAATCAAACACAGCTGATCCAAATAATCAAGGTGTTCAAGACTACTGGTGCCCAGTAGTCTTAAACACCTTGATTATTTGGATGACCTTGATTAGTTGGATCAGCTGTGTTTGATTGAACTTCCGGTTTGACTATGTAGTGAGAGGTCGCACGTTGTCCTTGCTTCAACTTTTTTCTTAGTTTGTGTCATCTGCTGCAGTCATTTCTTATATTCGACACGATTTAAAGTGTCTTTAATGATCAGGGAGCGAAAAGAATGCAGGAATGGGCAGAAAGAAAAAAAACCTGGCAGTGCTACAGACCACGAAGCCCCAGGCCAAGACCTCGAGGCATCCGATATGGCGGCAGCACCTGTTCCTTTAACGGCAGAGGTGCTCGTGTCAGAGCTGGAGAAGTTAAGGTGACGTTTAACAGAGGAATTTACTGCTTTGCTGAACTCTTCTTTATTCCCTTTACAAACACCTTTGGATGGCATTCGCGGTACTTTGGCTTCTCATACCACCACTATTTCAGAGATAGAGACGGCCCTTACAGATCACAGCGGCAGGATTAACGAGTTAGAGAACAAAGTTACTACGTTAAAAGTCGTATTAACAGCTGCATCGGATTTAAATGCTCTGTTGGGGTCTGCTGTTGATGATTCGGTCTCTCAATCGAAGCGACAGAATCTACGAGTGGTCAGCTTTCCAGAGGGGATTGAGATTAGAAATCCAAGAGAATTCATGACGGACTTCATGAGAACACCATGAAAGATGTTCTGTCAGCCCCGCCTGAAATTGATCGCCCACATAGACTGCGGCCATTCATCGTCAGATTTCACAGGTGTCTGGGTATGTGTTTGATTAGGGTTGAAGCAAAACTGTGCAGAGCTGCGGCCCTCCAGGAATCCAGTTTAAGGTCTATGCTCTTGATGAAATCAGCCATTACAAAACTGGAGTCACCAGGCAGACATTCAGAGATGATTAAGCTCAAATCCTTGTCTATTGTGAAGTGAATTTTACGTGCAAATGAAGTTAGTAAACTCAAAACGTTCATGCTATCTATTTGCACAAGCCGGATCTGGTGTGAACGCCCCATAAAAGGCTGGGACACACAAAGCAGACAGTCGGCCATTGCATTGGGAAGCATCAGTACGGCTAGTTCAGGGGAGCACATACTCAGTCCTAGAGGGCTGGTGTCTTGCAGAGTTTAGCTCCAACCCTAATTAGGCACACTTAAACCAGCTAATCAGTCTCTTTCTAGGTTTACTACAAACATCCAGGCAGGTGTGTTGAAACAAGTTGGAGCTAAACTCTGCAGGACACTAGCCCTCCAGGACTAGTTTGGTGGCCCCGGACTAGTTGGATTGATGTGTTCTTCACATTGCCTCTCATCGGATTAACATGGTATTGAGTTGGCCCGATTCAACTCCCAACCAACCCCCCACCCGCTCTTCAAATACGTCTCGCGCAACCACACCCCTACACACACACACGACGTGCGCCCAACCGACCAACACCAGAAATGCATAATTTAACCAAGTGCAGAACTTGGACTCTTTTTTTCAGTCTCCTGGCATCTGTTTGGTGTGTTCATGTGCAGCTTTTTGGTCCAGATGGAACCAGACATGGCCGACGAGGGGCAACAACGTGGTTGTTTTTTTGTCGACGCTAGTTCTTTGGCTTTGGCTTGGCGTGTCCTGGGCATAAAATGCAGTCAAAAGCGTCCCAAACCAGCAAGTAGCGATATATTCCTCAGCATAAAGCTATGTTGGCCAAGAAGCATGCTGCAAAAGGAGAGAGCGGAGCACAATCTGATCTAAAACAAAGAAGATAACAGTGAGTGTGTGGATAAAAATTTAAAACCCACACAAAAAACACTGTAGTTCAAAAAAATACCCGTCTTCATGTGGACAGAACCTTAATCTCAAAAACTTCACAGCTGCAGTTCCTGGTTTTCCTTTGTTGTCTTTTTTTATGTATACTCTCTTGTTTTGGTTCAGAGTTTCTGTTGATTCTTGTCATGTATGATGTAGTTTTTTTTACTTTACACAGGTGTAACCCCGCCGGTCCTACGCCACCCAACCCGCTCCGAGCTGGTATTGAACCGGCGACCTTCCGCATGGGAGTCGGTTGCTCTAACAAGGAGGCTAAAGACCATGGCCTCTAGCGTCTGTTGCTAGAGCATCTTTAGAGGTCAGAGGAGCGAGGTTTACCTGCACAGCACTTACTAGCTGGCCTCTGTTACACAGGCACTGATAAAGGATTTTACCATTTTGTCTTTTTTCCCCCTATAAAGCTACTTGAACACTGTATTGTATGAAGCACTATAGAAATAAAGGTGACTTGACGATCATGTCTCCTAGATCTCCTTGGCGCCTTTACCTTTTGTTTTAGTCAAATTAAATAGCACTGGTAAAAAGATCTTCACTTGTGATCTTCTCATTCCCTTACTCAAATGTGCTGCCTGTTTCAATTAGGAGGTTCAATCATCTCTGAATTTAAACTGGAGCTCTTGAGAAAATTGAAAACTTTAAATTTTCCATTTCATAACAGCTGAATTAGGTTGAAAAGGTTAAAGGCCGATTTATATTTCTGCGTTTGGACGCATAACCCCTCGCCGTGGCCGTCGGTGTCGTTGACGTGCACCTCTCAAAAAATGTAACGCGTAGCGCAAGCTCTGTGATTGGTCGGCTTGGTAGCGCTGACGAGTGTGGGCGGAGGTGAGAGCCGCGCGCCCGATGCAGCGAGTGTTTACAAGTGTGGAGTCCCGTGAAGGAGCTCCGGATGGAGACAGTTGTTTTGTGTTTACCTCATGATTAAATTTGTTGCACGTCCGACGGTTCCCGCCTCAAAATGAGCGAGTTTGAGCCACTTGTACATTAAAGAAGTGTTCAGGAAAAAACAAAAAAAACAGCGAAGAAACTCGACACAGAGGAACATAAACACCTACTGCCAGCTAGCGTTTCGGAAGTGTATTGCAGAGAAACAGAAACAGCGCGCAGAAGTATAAATGCACGGCTACGCGCGAGGCTTGCGCCGTGGGTTACGGCGATCACTTGACGCAGAAGTATAAACCAGGCTTAACTCTGAGGTGTTTCAGTCTACTTTTAGACATGCACTCGCAAACTTCCCTTCCCTTGTTCCCTCTGGGGAATCCCTAACGTCATTTTAAAGTACATTCTACTTCATTAAGTAAATGAGCGAAGCTTACATGGACATACCCTTGATTTTGACCGAGGAAGTGAGTCTGCTTCAAATGTCCTCTCCAGCACCTATATGTCCCAGGATGCAAAGCAATTGTGATGTCACAAGTTTTAGGGCACAGGTGTCAAATCCAGTTCCTGACAGGCCGCAGTTCTGCACAGTTTAGCTTTAACCCTAATTCAACGCATCTCATCAAACGAATTGAGTCCTTCAGGCTTGTTTAAAAACCTACAGGTAAGTGTGTAGGGTTGGAACTAAACTGTGCAGAGCTGCGGCCCTCCAGGAACTGGATTTGACACCTGTGGTTTAGGGCATTCAATTTCAACCTATTTAGATGTTACTAAGTTTAGCGTGTTCAGTATGTCTATGTAAAACCATGATCAATGGAGCTCTAATATTATGACTCAACATGACAACAACAACAGACAAAAATAAGTGTAAATAAAAACAATTTCTTGCATACCCCTGTATACTCCTTGAATGACCACCACCAGCATGTCACACAGGTTCTTGTACTTGAAGCTGGAGTAGTGCAAGTTCCACAAACCCACAGTCCACAACCAGGTTGGAGTACAGGTACAGTCATTTTCTTTTCACCTTAGTCCCTTTATTATTCAGGGGTCGCCACAGCAGAATGAAAAGCCAACTTAACCACATGTTTTACACAGCAGATGCCCTTCCAGTTGCAACCCATCACTGGGAAACACCCATACACACTCATTCACACACATACACTACGGCCAATTTAGCTAACCCAATTCACCTATACTGCATGTTTTTGGACTTGTGGGGGGAAACCCGAGCACCTGGAGGAAACCCACGCCAACACAGGGAGAACATGCAAACTCCACACAGAAATGCCAGCTGAGGCTCGAACCAGTGACCTTCTTGCTGTGAGGTGACAGCACTACCCACTGTGCCACCGCGTCGCCCTATATTTCAGTAAACATTTTGGTGCACAGTGTTGATTCTAAAATCCCAATGTAAGTCTTTTAGCATAACATCATGAGTTTATTGAGTTTGTCCTGTTTATATACAGTATTTACAGCAAGTTTTCAACAAGCATTAGTCTTGAGTAGTCTAACCCTCCCCCTGCTCTTTAATGTGGTTGAACAGAATATTATAGCCATCAGTTTAAGTGGCAAATGAGGCAATAATCTCATGGAGGTACAGCAGTGGCAGAGCCAGAGGGGTGTCCGGGGTGGCACTGGACACCTCTGACATCCGATTGGCCACCCTGGGTGCCACCCCAAAAGTTCCTGATGCTGATTGACATCTCATTTGTCTACAGAATTTTTTAATGTTGCTGGCAACGCTTAAGCTATTTCAAATCAATGACGAGCTGAAGACAAGACATCAGTTTCAAGTAAGACGGACAGTATTGGGCAGTAGCGTTGCTACAAGTAGTGACGCTACTAACTTAACTACATTTTCTGTAGCGTGGCGGTAGTGTCGCTACATTCTAATTCAACAGCTTTTCACTAGCGATGCTATTATTTTAAGCAAGCAGCGCAGTAGCGTCCACACAAGCTAGATTTACTGATTGCGGATCAATAACTGACGGCACCGACATTCACCGAGATGTGAAGCCGGTGTCTTGCCGATGAAAGTAAATCCATATGATGGGGAGAATGACGATTTCTTCTTCTAGTTTTTTGTTGGTCGACAACAAACTTTTTGGTGCGCTACTGCCACCTCTCGCTCTGGTCGGTGACGTCGCTAACCAATTAGGCTAACATAAGAAATTTGCTTGATGGGAAGATGACTGAGGGAGAGGAGTTATTTCTCAAGCAGGATTCTTCATGACAATACCTCAAGAAGTACATGTTAAGATACAATAACGTTAATTTTGATACATTCTATGTATGCACGTAATTATGATGTTTAAATATTTTGTTATTATGGAAAAGTAATGTTAGGCTAGCTGTTTGTGAGTTAAATTTATTCATAATGGAATAGCCAGCTCATATAGTTACTTCAGAAAAATGTTTTTTTAGATTGGTTGTTGTTTTTAATGTGCAGGTATGATAATGGATAAATGTGTTTCCAACTGGATCAGATGAAACCAGACTTTTGTATTTTTGCACAGGGTCAATTAAACATGAAAAACAATTTTGTGCTTTTTCTTTTCAATACTACAAATGGGTAATTGCAGTATTTTTTTGTTTGTTTTTTTCATTATGCTAATGTTTTTCTGAATGAATTCAGCATTGTTTTTGCAAATAAAAATGTGTGTGTGTACCCCCTGAAATAGCAGTGGCCACCCCATGTAAAAAATTGTAGCTCCGCCACTGAGGTACAGCTGTATTCACAGCGCTTCACTTTGTGTTACAGCCTTTTATGTTATACACATTTTGTTACAGGCTTTTTCCAAAATAGATTTTTTTCACCTACAAATTATACCAACAATATTCCATAGTGACACTAAGGTGATAAAAACTTGTTTGAAATTTAGTTTTTGAAAGTTTGTTTGAAATTCACAGCCATTACCATGAGCTCAGGTGCACTAGTTTCCAAATATATACACACACACACACAGATTGTAATTGTAAAAAGTTCTCTTTAACTGACTGAAATTCTATTTTTTTTATTATTATTTTTTTATTATAAGTTTTGAAACATCACATAAGGTATTAATACAAATTCAGAAACTATATCCAGTAACATTACAAAATTGCAAAAGACACAGCCAGAAATAATAACCCAGCTAACAGGGAACGTTCCCAGAACATTCACTAACGTTCTTTAAAGGTTGTGGAAATGTTAGCACACAATGTTATCAATGGAACGTTTTTAGAATGTTCTCATAACGTTCTTGTACTGTTGTTAAAAAAATGTTCTTAGAACAAAGTTTTAGGAACGTCTTCAAGACATTATTTGTACTTGATGAACATTGTCACAATGTTGATAAAAAAACGTTCTTAGAGCATTATGTTTTGGTGAAAATTTAGGTTTTGAAAACGTTGTAAGAACGTTATGCTAACCATAAAAAAAACGTTCTAGCAACAGTAAGCAAACTGGACATTTCAACGTTCTTAGAATGTTATATTTTGGTGGAAATTTAGGTTTTGAAAACATTGTAAGAACGTTACGCTAACCATAAAAAAACGTTCTAGAAACATTAAGCAAACTGGACATTTCAACGTTATTGGAACGTTCCAAACAAACGTTCTTAGAACATTATATTTTTGTGAAAATTTAGGTTTTAAAAACTTTGTAAGAACGTTATGCTAACCATAAAAAAAACATTCTATCAACATTAAGCAAACTGGACATTTCAACGTTTTTAAATGTTATATTTTGGTGGAAATTTAGGTTTTGAAAACGTTGTAAGAACGTTATGCTAACCATAAAAAAACGTTCTAGCAACAGTAAGCAAACTGGACATTTCAACGTTCTTAGAATGTCATATTTTGGTGGAAATTTAGGTTTTGAAAACATTGTAAGAACGTTACGCTAACCATAAAAAAACGTTCTAGAAACATTAAGCAAACTGGACATTTCAACGTTATTGGAACGCTCCAAACAAACGTTCTTAGAACATTATATTTTAGTGAAAATTTAGGTTTTAAAAACTTTGTAAGAACGTTATGCTAACCATAAAAAAACGTTCTAGCAACATTAAGCAAACTGGACATTTCAACGTTTTTAGAATGTTATATTTTTGGTGGAAATTTAGGTTTTGAAAACATTGTAAGAACATTACGCTAACCATAAAAAAACGTTCTAGCAACTTTAAGCAAACTGGACATTTCAACGTTATTGGAACGTACCAAACAAACGTTCTTAGAACATTATATTTTGGTGGAAATTTAGATTTTAAAAATGTTGTAAGAACGTTATGCTTACCATAAAAAAAACGTTCTAACAACATTTAGCAAACTGGACATTTCAACATTCTTGGAACGTTACAGATAACGTTACGAGAATGTACTCACAACCTAAATTTGTTAGCTGGGAATAAAGCAAAAACTTAACAGGTAGGGGGAAAATAGAGTATTACAAAGTACAATGAGGAAAAAAATAGTAATAATAATAATAATAATTTAGGACACAATCATCAACTACAGCGGGGATTAGTACCAGAAAAAAAATCCTCCATGAAATCCAACATCAAATCGTTCTTTTTGTTTTTAATTTGCCTTAGAGACTTTTCCAAAGTTTCCATTTCTAATAAAAAACATATTGCAGTTTGGTATACAATTCGCAAGTTTCTGTTTATGAATAAAATATTTACCTTGTAAGAAATTAACAACGTACTCGAATGTTTTTTTTGTGTGTGCGAAAAAGAGCAAATGACATCTATTAAAGAGAGCCTGTAATTAACATTTCTTAACACGCCACTAACATCATTCCAAAATTTACGAGAGACATCACAGTTATAGAAAAGATAAGTCTTCCTCGTGTATCTTACAAAATGTGCAAGTATTATCAATCTCCATGAATTTAGATAAAGTTACTTTGCAAGGATAAATTTTGTGAAATGTTTTAAAATGCACTTCTTTAAAAGGCAAAATTTAAAGGGGATTGACCAGGTAGTTTTCCAATGGATATCAATACATTTTTCATTCCAATAATATTTCCCTCTAGGGGATGTTTTGTGTTTAGATTGAAACAATTGTCTAACTTTTTTATTATTATATGATGGAGAAAGTATATCAAAACCGTCAATTTTTAATTCTGGGAGTATCTTTTTAACGCATCCATAAGAAAGGTGATTGTTAATCAGTTGTATTAAACCAGCTGGAATAGCCTGCGTTTGACTCTTATTTTGGTACTGGTACATGACGTCATGATTCTGCGCGCGGTGCTCCGTTGCGGTTTAACCATAGGATGCAACAAATTGAAGGTTTGTGGTATTAAAACCGTTAAAACGCTTTGAAGTTCGTACAATAATTTCAGAGAAATTCATTTTACACGCTGCTGTAATGGAGTGACGTTAAATGTGACTCTCATTTCTCTCCATCTATCGTGTATCTGTTAGTAAACATGAACTCAGTCACTGGCGAGTAGTGTTGGGGAAAAACGGAGCTTTTCAAATTGAGTCAGTTGATTCTCAAAATGATTCACTGAATCGATCGAATCATCGGGCGCTGAATCAAACGATTGACAGCAACAAGAGACAAGTTTTACAAACTAATTGTAACTAAACTTAATGAATGCTCAATAATATATTGATCAACGCATTTATATACATAATTACTTTTTCCTGTTATTTACCCTGCTGAAAAATCCCGCTTAAACCAGCCTAAGGCTCGTTTTAGCTGGTTGACCAGCCTGGTTTTAGAGGGGTTTTGGCCATTTCCAGGCTGGTCTTAGCTGGTCAGGCTGGGAGTTGACCAGCTAAAACCAGCTTGACCAGCCAAAACCAGCCATGTCCAGCTTAAACCAGGCTGGTCAAGCTGGTTTTTAAGCAGGTCATTTTCCAGCCTGATCAGCAAAGAGCAGGCTGGAAATGGCCAAAACCCCTCTAAAACCAGGCTGGTCAATCACCTAAAACCAGCCAACCAGCTTAGGCTGGTTTAAGCTGTTTTTTTCAGCAGGGTTTTCTCATCTTAAACAGGTTACAGTGTCTACACAAAGAAAAATCCTGGAGAAGCGACTGAGATTCAACTCTTTATTATACTCTTATAAAGATGGCGTTTATTAAAGAGGAGAGTGACGATGTGGAGATTGAAGAAACATTCGCAGTCAAACATGAAGATCCTCAGGAACAAACAGGTTGGTTTTCATTCTCAGAGATCAATCCATTATTATTTACTTTTCAGCAGCACCGACAGATTCTGCAGACATTTTTTTTTTGCCAAAAACAGGGGATTTATGCAGAACGATTTTGAAAGTTTAGTAACTAAAAATGTTTGAACTTTTATTTTAAGTCTAAACCCGGTTAGTAATGTCACTAACCCCAGATTATCTTTGTTGTAGTCCTTCGCCGGCAGTAGGCTGTCATAGATATATACATTAGATGTCGCCTACCCTACTCTTGTCTATTAGATGGAATGCCTCAATAGAGCCGCCATTTTAGTACAGTGTAGCGCTCCTTTGAAATGAATACAGGACCAGGGTGCAGAGAAATGCACATATACACATATATCTATGATCGGGAGTTTTCCCCGGTGGTCAGTATGCAAATATTTTTTTTAATTACGAAATATTATAATTTTACATCACTTATCTACATTGATGGATGTGACCGCACGGGCATTCCTGACAAAGAGTGAGTGTTTGTGTGCATGGAAATGCTTTACCCTCCTTCCCTGTTTAATTTGATCTAATCCGTGTCCTGAAACACACCCCCTCTCCTGCTTTCACTTCTCATTCTGACGGAGGGAGCGATTCGTTTGTGAATGAATCTCCGTTATGAACGACTCGTTCACTTAGCCGACAATAATACAAGTTTCTAGCAGCGCAGCGTCTTGTTATATTTCATAACATTGTTTGCTTATTTTATTCAACAAAACTAGCATAAGCTTAGAATTTAGTGTAAGTTGTGCTCCTTTGCCTTATGGTTACTGCAGTAAGAGACTGTATTATCATCAATAACGTGACTTGTTAAGCACAAAAGTTCATAACATACAAAAACATAAAAAACAAAATCTTCCCTATGAAATGTTCTGCCTCTGGGCTTTGTTTTCTTTGTTTGCTCGTTACTACACCCGTACACAGCGCTAAAGTCCAGCATATTCACATTGGCACACTGTCTTGACTAGTGCGGTTGAATGACGTTTGTCCTAGGAGCACTGTACCAATGTGGCGGCGCTATTGACGCATGCTCAGGGTCCCTATGTGATATCTAGTGTATATATCTATGGTAGGCTGTAGGCTTAGCTATGCTAATTCTTTAAGCAACTATTTCTCGTTTTCCACTGAACTTTGATTGTTGTAGCTTTCCCACATCTTTCTCACTCGGTAGACCCTTTTCACACCGACGTCACTTCCCCCTATCAGCAAATCAGTGTATTCTTTAGTTCCGCTGTCCTGACATTTGATCCTACCCATCAGATTATGCTACCAACACTGTATATGAATGGTTCTGAGGTTGGGGTTAGGGATTAGGTAGATAAGGGAACATAGGTGGTTCGTGGGATTTTGTTAGTTCATATAAGTTGCCAGGTGACACATAGTTGGGGCGAGGGATTGTACTCAACATTTGGACGACACGTACCACTTATTCTAATGACTACTTGTCACTTTTGAGAAAACGCTGGTAAGTCGTTGAAATCGGCCCTAGGCTGCGAACGGACGCCTTCGGGGGTGCCCAAGGGCTTCGTAGGCCACTTCCGTGTCCTCCTTGGTGCCCCCAAGTGCCTATTGGTCCCCCTGACTACCATTTTGTCCACAAAGTGCATATATGTCACCCTGAATGCCTATTGATTAACGGGCATCCTCTTCCTCATTGTCCACTGAGTGCCTATTGATCCCCCTGACTGGCCATTGTCCACAAAGTGCCCGTTTATCCCCCTGACTGCCTATTCTTCGTCGTCGTCTTCCTCATTGTCCGCAGAGTGCCTATTGATTCCCCTGACAGCCTATTCATTACCCTCCTCTTCCTCATTGTCCACTGAGTGCCTATTGATCCCCCTGACAGCCTATTCATCACCCTCCTCTTCCTCATTGTCCACTGAGTGTCTATTGATCCCCCTGACTGCCTATTGTCCACAAAGTGCCCGTTTATCCCCCTGACTGCCTATTATTCGTCGTCGTCTTCTTCCTCATTGTCCGCAGAGTGCCTATTGATCCCCCTGACAGCCTATTCATCACCCTCCTCTTCCTCATTGTCCGCAGAGTGCCTATTGATCCCCCTGACTGCCTATTGTGCAAAAAGTGCCCGTTGATCCCCCGACTGCCTGTTTTTCACCCTCGTCTTCCTCATTGTCCGCAGAGTGCCTTTGTTCACCCTAAACACCTATTCTTCATCATCGTGCACAAAGTGATCGTCGTGCCCCGGGGACCACCTGGACATGCCCGCCAGGCGCCGTTCGTGCTACCGAACACTCGTTTTTGGTCACAGGAAGAAGTGTTTCCAAAATGGCTTAGAAAGGCCGCAGGAGTCTTTTCGGTCCCCAGAGACTAGCGAAACCTTAAGTCCGGGGCCGAACGGTCCCTTAGGGGCCGAACGGCTGAGCGTCCCACGTTCAGCTTATCCATATCATACTACTCCACTTTAAAATTAACACTAGTAGCGAAATCTGATGGGTGGCATATTGCGTCATCAAAATGTGCCTCCTACTTTTTGAATGGGAGGTAGGACCATCTGACAAGGTAGGAGAAATCGACAGAACACCGGTTTACCTTCGAATGAATCGGAGACTCAAAATTTAAAACTCAAAATATTAACATTGCACATTGAGATTTTAAGACAGTATTGGACATGTGTCCAAATGTTTCTCTTTCAATACTGAGCTGCTTTCTGGGTTTGAAAATGATTCTTTAAGTTATAAAGAAAAGGAATAAGCTATTGTTTATTAAAGAAAGTATATGTTTGCAACCTTTTCACTTATTAATTAAGTTTATTTAATTTAGTTTTATTTAATTTAATCAACATTGGATATATTTTCGCTTTGATGCTGCTGTGAATATACATTTTATATTATCGGTTATATGTAAATGTTCCAGCATGAGTAAAATTCTTTATTAAATCTTCACATATACCTGGTATGAATGCAATATGTTTGATCAATGATCTATTAAAGTTTTGTTGAGTTTCTCCATTTGAATGAATTAAGACAGTGTCCTGCCGCCACCTACTGGCTGGGTTTAAAATGATATCTGCACTACCTTTTAATTAGTAATGTTACAAATAATTTTATGATCTAATAATACTGAATTAAAATGCAGTCTTCCTGGTGTTATTTTGCAACTGTTAATTTTTATTATGATTTCGTTTGATTATTAAGAGTCAAACACAACACTGATATTCTATTTCATTTAATATGGATGTTAAATATAGATAATTAAATAGATAAAATGTTTATGTTCATAAATGAAATACCTATATAGAAAGAAATGTCAGAGAATGTGAATTATATGAATGTGTTTGTGAATCAGCCGCCCACCAGTTGTGTAAACAACCACAGTAAAACCCCCACAGTTTTATTTATTTCTTATTCTTTGGGACACACAAAAAAATAAAAATTAAATAAATTTTTTACATAAAAAAAAAAAAACTGTTTAGCACCCGTGTAAACATAGGCGGAGCTGGGGAAGGCTTAGGCCCCGTTTACACTAATGCGCTTTCGTTTTAAAACGCATAAGTTTTGCAACGGTTACGTCATCCGTCCACAATACGCCGGAGTTTTCGAGCCCCGAAAACGGAGCGTTTTGAAAACGCTGGAGAGGTCGTTTTCATTCTAATACGCTGCTGCTCCGTCTCAGTGTGGATGGGGGAAAACGGAGACATCTGAAAACGGAGGCGTGGCTGCTGAGATTCGCTACCTGATTGGGGCTTTTGGGTCATTGCGTATCCTTCCCTTATTCGTCAAGCTCCTATCACATGACTATAACGCTACCGGAAGACGGCAGACCAGCCTTCACTGTAAACAACAACATGGACACAGAAATGGGAGCGTTGTTTGCACTATTGTCCGTTTTTGGCGCCATTGTGCAGTTAAACTCTGCCTTCTTTACTACAGCAGCTGCATATATTCGCAAGAGGCAAACTATTGTTCGAGCACTCGCTAATCGCTCGCGTTCATCGCTCAACCAGCGTTTGTTGACTAACAATAACCAAATGCCGAGCGAGACACATGCTTCCTGTTTATACTTGGACGCGCATGCCTAGAGTGCGCGAATGGTCACGTGATACACGTTTTTGGTGGAGTCGTGTGGACGGAGATAAGTTTAGAAACGCTAGATGAAACGCTAGTGTGGACGCGGATCGTTTTTGATCTAAAACGCCGTTTCAAAATGAAAACGCATTAGTGTAAACGGGGCCTTAGCCTCCCCCTGGCCAGAGACCATGGAGATAGCAGCAAAGAAAAAACTGCATTCAAACCATGTAACGGGTGTAAGGCGGAATATGAATGTAATTTAATGTTGTTGATGAACAGAACACTTTAATTATTGTAAGTTTGTCAATCTAATTTAAAGTCCCTAATGGAAAACAAAAATGGAACTGTCCAACCCCGCGTTTGCACTGATGAGCGCTGTTTTTGACTGGAGTTCGCAGCAGCTCTGAAAACGAAACCAAAAGTGCTGCCCAGCGGACTCTTCTGATTTGCTGGTCAAGGACATAAGTAGTAAAATGACAAATGAGTATTACGAGAGAGATATAATAATATATTCATCTGCTTTTACTTATTTTCAGCATTAAATGAAATTGGTAGTAACAGAGTAGTCTAGCCTTGTGTAGTAATCTTGTTTAGGCGATCGTTTGGAGTTTTACATTTCAAAGGTCTGAGAAATATAACAGGACATCTGTTGATCTTATTTGCAGTGTTGGGAGGACAAGTTACAGGCCTACATTACAATCTAAAGTCACTTAAAAAGTAGCTAAATGTGTTACTTAGTTACTGTTTAAGGAAAGTATGTGTTATTTATTTATATGCGTTTTTTAAGAGTAGCTTTAGGCTTATTTAGAACACTACTTATTTACCGTTCTTAAGCATGAACTTAATTTTTCATAAACGGGCTTAATTCAGTATAATTGTACTTCACTTTAATCGAATGTAGGCCTATAGATTATTTGGTTGCGATTAAAACTTATAACGGCGCCGTTTACTGTTCTACGTCCTTCACTGGTCATCATTACTGATCTGTATGCCCCACCTACTGGCGGAAAATGATTTCGCATTGTAATTCTGCAAAGTGTTTTCTACAGGGTTGATTAATGCTGCATAATGTCACGAAGTCAAGATGTGTTTTTAATTATGTTTTAGTTTGTATTTTGAAATAATATACATATAATTGAAATAAACAATTACTCGCGCTAGCTAGTGGCTACTACTGGATCACCGTTACTCTGCAATGGTTGCCTTTAATTTAATGGCCAATAAGCTTACCACAGCCCGTACTAACGCAAATAAACACCTAGTTTATGTTGTCGTATTTTCATTGTCTTTTTTGTTGTTTCTAGCTTAATAAATAAAAAATAAATTCAGTATCCGAATCACAGTTTAAAAACGCTTATATTTATTGCTGAATTACAATTTCAGTTTTCGACTGGCCTCCTGAAAAAGTGAATGATTTCGGGTTCTTGACACATTTCTGCAATTTATTTATTTATTTATTTGAGGGTTGGATACTCAAAAAATGCTACTACAAAATAGTATAGTTTTACAGCCAACTGTGTGCTAGTTTAAAGCTCCGAGCTTGTAGCCTACACCGAGACTAATAACCAAGCACACTGAATTAACTTTGACTGAAGGGCATCACACACCGGATGCACCGTGACGCGGCGCGCACGAGAGTTGAAAGTATCGCACACTTGCGGCGCTGGTGTGTGTCACCTGACAGAAACCTATGTTAAGATTTCAGAAATACATGCCGCTGCGTGGCGCGACGCTGCTTGTCGCCGAGCGGCGCTTCTGGTGTACGACCTGCTTGACGCTATAACTAAAGGGCGACATAGACCGGATGCGCCGCTCAGAGCCGCGACACGGCACACCAGACGCGCACATTCGCATGTTATTTAAAATAAAACTATTCAGATAATGCTCTGTGGCGCGGCAGAAATAAGAACAGTGTCCTGAGCAGGGCCAGCGCGTCCATAGAGGCGACCTAGGCGGCAGAATAGTGAGGGAACCCCCCGGTCCTCACTTTCATCCGCGACACCCTCCCGGTCCTCACTTTCATCCGCGACACCCTCCCGGTCCTCACTTTCATCCGCGACACCGCGAAATGCATGGCGCTGCGCGTCGTTAGTTCGTTATTTACAATGGAGGGACGCGCACGTGAGGCAATGCGCTCGCACTTTCCAGCTGCACCTAGTTAAGATGACAGGGAGCTTCTCTGACCGCGGGAAATGCAAACAGCTGAAGTTTAAGGAAGACGCAATGAAAAGTACACATGTATGCAAACCCACCAAAACTCACAAACACTGGCGGCGAGGCGAGCGATAACGTGGTGAATGTTGAGCCCAATGAGCCTTACATGATCTAAAAATAGAGCAAGGGTGTTTCTTTGGTGACGTCGCTTTGACTCACGCTGAAAATGGCGGACGTGAAACAACATACTGAGCATATGGTAATGCGCACCTGCCAATCAATATTGGTGGGAGGGGGGACCGCACTCCTACGTCAAGTTGCGGTCGATCTCAAAACCGCTCCAATTGGTCCACCGTTTTTATGTTGTTAAATTGAAAAAAAAGGACTGAGTGTGTTTATATCACCCCAATATGACGGTCTATACACGATACCTACACATATGTCTGTCCAAACAGCTTGAAACGTAGATCTTTCACCATAGGTGCCCATTTCTGACCTCGCCCCTGGCTGCATATCGAATATATCATAGTGACATAACCACAGGACTAAACAACAACGACAACATCAACACTTATAATGCCAGGTCTAAAAGGAGGATTTTGCTGCATAAGGTAGGGCAGTGGCTATTATTTATATTGACTGTAATGCCAAAACACATTTTTGTTTGTTAGACAGAAGGCTACCATTAATCTATAATATATACAATTTATTATTATTATATAGATCAGTGGGTTAGTTTAATAAAATAATTTAATGTGTGTGTAGAATATAATAAACGTTTGTTGATAGGCGGAGCTTTTGTTAAAACCTCTTCTTTGTCGGTCGCAAATCTTTTTAAATGCATTAAAGGGCAGCGGATACATTAGCCTTACCCTGGAGTTTGTTCACCCTCCGCCGATGCGTGTAAACATCTGAAATCTTTATTTGACAAATGCTGACAAGTCCATACCAACTTCATCTGCAGTAAAGTAAGCAACACAAAGCAATACACTACAATTAAAGTCCCATTTTCTTGGTCCAAGCAGAAATCTGGATGATTCATTCATTAATTCATTCATTCATTTTCTGCCGCTTTTCGGGGGGCCGGGTCGCGGGGGTAGCAGTCTTAGGAGAGTACCCCAGACTTCCCTCTCCCCAGACACTTCCTCCAGCTCCTCCGGGGGGATCCCGAGGCGTTCCCAGGCCAGCCAGGAGACATAGTCCCTCCAGCGTGTCCTGGATCTTCCCCGAGGTCTCCTCCCGGTGGGACATGCCTGGAACACCTCCCTAGGTAGGCATCCAGGAGGCATCCGAAACAAATGCCCGAGCCACCTCAGCTGACTTCTCTCGATGTGGAGGAGCAGCGGCTCTACTCCGAGCTCCTCCCGAGTGTCAGAGCTCCTCACCCTATCCATAAGAGTGTGCCCTGCCACCCTTCGAAGGAAACTCATTTCGGCCGCTTGTATCCGAGATCTTGTCCTTTCGGTCATGACCCAAAGCTCATGACCATAGGTGAGAGTAGGAATGTAGATTGACTGGTAAATCGAAAGCTTTGCCTTTTGGCTCAGCTCCTTCTTTACCACAACGGACCGGTACATCGACTGCATTACTGTTGCCGCTGCACCAATCCCCCTGTCAATCTCACGTTCCATCCTTCCCTCACTCGTGAGCAAAGAGATACTTGAACTCCTCCACCTGAGGTAAGGACTTTTCTCCAACCTGGGGTTGGCAAACCACCTTTTTCCGGTGGAGCACCATGGACTCAGACTTGGAGGTGCTGATTCTCATCCCAAGTTTTTTTTTTTTTTTTAAATGTCAGATGTCCCACCTTAAATGCAGACAACAGAAAACAGCTGTAGTCACCGTCTAAAGCTGGAGTTATACTTTCGCCTGGCACCGCATCGCGCACCTCCGCTGACTGCGCGTGCACCTCGCGAAACGGACAAGGCTTTTATACTTGCCACGTTCGCCGTTGTAATATTCTTTAAAACGACAGGGGCGGTCAAAAGTAACTGACCGTAAAGTCAGACAGATAAACAGAGAAGTAGAAAGTTTCCGGAACTACGTCATATCATTAATATCATTCAAGATTTTTAAACAAATTATTTTTATTGTTTTTATAAATTATTTTAATGAATATAGGGATTTTTATAACCATTTAAGGTTTGTTTTAATCAAACTTTGATGAATCACTTGCTTTTGTTCATATCTCGGACAGTTTTACCTATCAAAGTTTATTAAAATATCAATGAGGAGAGAAAATGGGTTGCTCTACAAATATATTTCTATTATGGCAAGAATAAAAGCCAAAAAAAAGCACACTTAAAAATACAGATGTTTTTTTTTTATTTAGCCCGCTCCCCAATTCACACATTATGTCTGGCTAGTTTCTGTCCTCTTATTATGCTAAAAAGGCAATAATAGTCCAAACATTCCTGACCATTATCACCAATAAAGCCTAGAAAAACAGGGCATCAGTATATTGTAAACTGATAGGTTCAAATATTCTTTCCCAGTTATCAAAGAAATAATTTGATCCTTAATTATAGTTTTGTATTTATTAAATTGTTTTAAATTCAAAATTGTAATCTATACATCAGTGTAAAACCTATAAATGGTGGAAAAACATATTTCTGTAATTGTGTAGCTGGGTTTCCACTTTTGCCATGGCCTCTTTTGGATTTAACAGACTATCCCTCAGGTTTTTCCAAACTTTTTAACAAAAACTTTCCTCCTTTCCCACTGCTGTTGCAATTTCTAGCCAAAAATTATTGTTCATCAGGTTATCTCTATCATCACGGATCATAAAGATGTGTGTACAGTCGTACTGTTTCAGACAAAATCTCTTCATATTCAACTCAAACCAAACGCGGCGCCGCGAGCACTGTTTTACATATTAAAGTTGATTAAAATATTAATGACAACAGAATATGGGCTGCTCTACAAATATATTTTTATTATGGCAAGAATAAAAGCCAAAAAAAATAAGCACACTTAAAAATACAGATGTTTTTTTAGATTTAGCCCGCTCCATATTCACACATTGCTGTCTGGCTAGTTTCTGTCCTCTTCTTAGACTAAAAAGGCATAATAGTCAACATTCCTGAGCATTATCACCAATAAAGCCTAGAAAAACAGGCATCAGTATATTCTAAACCGTTCAAATATTCTTTTCCAGTTATCAAAGAAATAATTTGTTCTTATAGTTTTGTAATTATTAAATAGTTTTAAATTTAAAATTGTAACATATACATCAGTGTAAAACCTATGACTGGTGGAAAAACATATTTCGGTAATTGTGTAACTGTTACCGAACTTTTGCTATGGCCTCTTTTGGCTTTAATAAATTTATCCTTCAGGTTTTTAACAAAAACTTTCCTCCTTTCCCACGTCTGTTGCAATTTCTAGCGAAGAATTATTGATCATCGGGTTAACTCTATGATCACGGATCATAAAGACGTCTGTACAGGTGTACCTGTTTCAGACAAAATCTCTTCAAAGTGGTTCATTTCAACTCAAACCAGATGCGGCGCCGCGCGCACTGTTCGCTTGGGTCTCAAAAAATGCCGTGCGCACCGCCAGCCGAAATGATGTCGCGCACACCCAAAGCGAACATCCGCAAACTCCGCGATGACGTCAGATTCTCCGCGCGCACTCAAGCGAACTAGCGGACGCGTCGAGTATAAACAAGGCTTAACCGTTTCTGTAGTAAACATACAGCTTGACTGGGTGAGTTCTCTATGGGTAGTTCTGTGCAGGCGGAAGTAACGATACACTGCGTGGAGTGAAACCAGACACTGCGTGACGTCATGTGAAAAGGGTCTGTTCTAGTGTACAGCAGTGCTTAATTTGAGCCGGATCTTGCTGGATCCTGTTCCGGAAAATGTTAAACATTCGTGTTTTGCATTCCGGTATTTATTTTTAATGGATCTGGCATTAACTTGTGTGTGTTGAATACATACGTGTGTGTGTGTGTGAGAGAGAAGCCGCCTTTCCACTGTACACGACATTCGGACATGACTGTCAGAATACGCCCCCTTGTGGTAGAATTTTTGGAGGGATTGTGGAGGCAACATTAAAAAAAATTATATTTTTTTATTACTCATTTATGAATAGAAATGTTTTTTTAATATATATAAACCTTTTTTTTTGAAAAGCCTTTAAAACCTTTTCTGATTTAAAAAATAACGAAAAAACGTGCGCACGGACCTGCTTGAACAACACTGGAAAACATCACATCTGGTTGACCAGTCGCATACGGTCTAGTCGCTGGAGTTCAAATATTTTAACGGATCCGCAGCTCAAATCGGATCCGAATTTCCCGCATACGGAGATGATCAGAACTCCACGCAGCTCCCGGACTACTCTCATTGGATATGAACGACTTTTGGTCTGTCGCTTGTCATTTATCATGTGCAGTGGAAAGGCGGCTAGAGAAAGAGAGAGAGAGAGAGAGAGAGAGAGAATGTCAATGAGTGCAAGTGAAGGCTGTGTGGATTGTGTGTGCACAAGTTAAAGCAAAAGTCACGTTTATCTTTTGTCCCTGACCAATATTTTCAGCCAATCAGTTTTCTTAATTTTACAATCAATCATTGGTTGGTGATTGTTTCAGTGAAAATAAACAATGGCATAGTGGCCTGCCTAAATAATATTTGTATTTTCAAAATGGCAAAGAGGCGGTCAAGCATATTTTAATGTCTTAAAACCACGAGTAAATCTGATAATGAGCCTGATCAGACGAGATCTTGAGAAGATGAAACCGTGCGAATGGATCAGGATAGTGGGAGACAGAAGCAAAGCAATTTCAAGTCTGCCAGAAAACATGACAGAAGAGCTAACTGTGGGCTCTTCTTGAAGATTAGACTGAGCGAGTCATTTAATTATAATTTTTTTTTACTTGGCACATAATAGTGAAGTGAACTGAATAGTGATTGTTTATACGATTTATGTTTGTAGCCACGTGTTTTTATTATCCATGACTGACCTATAACGTTATATATGGCGTTATATTGTGGTTGACGTCAGTTACGGTGACTTTTATTACCTGGGTTTGTTCCAGGAATTATTCATTTACAAATGAAGCACTGGTGAACACACTACCTAAAGTTTACATTAGACCACGCAACACCATATATTGCATCAGACCAAGCCTTTAAGAAAACACATTTATTGATTTTATGTTTTGCACTTGGGAAAAACATGTTTAAAAATTATAATGTCTTTTGAAGCACCCAAATAATCATTATAAAATTAATTATTTTTTGTTTTGTGTATTTGTTTTTTAATATTTGTATTTTCTGTGAATTTTTTTTTTTTTTTTTAAACAAATAAGACTAATAATATATTACATTTAAAGTATAAACGTTGTGGGTGAGTATAGAATTTAAAAGGATATCTCTTTAAAAAAAAGGTATCACAGGCGGCACGGTGGCTCAGTGGTCAGCACTGTGGCCCTACAGCAAGAAGGTCGCTGGTTCGAGTCCCAGCATTTCTGTGTGGAGTTTGCATGTTCTCCCCGTGTTGGCGTGGGTTTCCTTCAGGTGCTCCGGTTTCCCCCACCGTCCAAAGACATGCGCTATAGGGGAATTGGGTGAACTAAATTGACCGTAGTGTATGAGTGTGTGTGAATGTGAGTGTATGGGTGTTTCCTAGTACTGGAAGGGCATTTGCTGCATAAAACATATGCCAGACTTGTTAGCGGTTCATTCCGCTGTGGAGACCCCTGATAAATAAGGGACTAAGCCGAAGGACAATGAATGAATGGAAACGTATCACTGGCTTAACATTCATTCATCAATTTTCTTTTCGGCTTAGTCCCTTTATTAATCTGGGGTCGCCACAGCGGAATGAACCGCCAACTTATCCAGCATATGTTTTACGCAGCAGATGCCCTTCCAGCTGCAACCCATCACTGGGAAACATCCATACACACTCATTCACACACATACACTACGACCAATTTAGCTTACCCAATTCACCTATACCACATGGGAAACAGGAGCACCTAGAGGAAACCCACACGAATACGGGGAGAACATGCAAACTCCACAGACAAAAATGCCAACTGACCCAGCCAAGGCTCAAACCAGTGACCTTCTTGCTGTGAGGCGATTGTGCTACTCACTGCACCACCTTGGCTTAACAATAAAAACTAATAGTTAAGCTTTTACAAGGAGATAAGCAGAGGACCCAATACTGAGCCCTGTTGCACTCCATACAAGTTTTCATGTCTGCCATTTTGTGCCTTCGATTTGGGGTTAACTGGTGTTTTTTCACTTTAGGGCTGATGGTGCTGAAAGAAGAGACTCAGAACCTGAATGAAATGGAAGAGAAAGATCAGTATGAGAAGCACCAAGATTTAATTATCGAAGAAAAACCCAGAATAACTAGAAACACCTCACGGAAAAAAGCTCAGAAAACCAAATCTTTCATCTGTCATTGTGGAAAACGCTTCACTCAAAAAAGCAACCTTAAAGTCCACACGAGAGTTCACACAGGAGAGAAGCTTATAACATGCGATCAGTGTGGAAAGAGATTCACTCACAAACAAAACCTTACAGTGCACATGAGAATTCACACTGGAGAGAAGCCTTTCCCCTGTCAGTACTGTGGAAAGAGATTCCAGCAAATACAAAACCTTAAAGTTCACATAACTATTCACACTGGAGAGAAGCCGTATGCCTGCACTTATTGTAAGAAGAGTTTCAATCAAAGGGAAAAATGTGAAAAGCACACGAGAGTTCACACCGGAGAGAAACCATTCGCCTGCCAACAGTGTGGAAGGAGCCTCGCTAGTAAAGATCTGCTCAAAAAACACATGAAAATTCACACCGGAGAGAGACCTTACACCTGCCAAGAATGTGGAAAGAGTTTCACTGAAACAGAACGCCTTCAAGTCCACATGAGAAGCCACACCGGAGAGAGACCTTACACTTGCTCACAATGCGGAAAGAGTTACACACAGAAAAACTGCCTCGATTACCACATGAGGAGTCACACCGGAGAGAGACCTTACAATTGCGCACAGTGTGGTAAAAGCTTTAGATGTAAAACCTCTCAAACTCGTCACATGAATATTCACACTGGAGAGAAGCCGTTCACGTGTGTTCAATGCGGAAAGAGTTTTGCACAAGAGTTTCACCTTAGGAATCACGTTATTTGTCACACTGGAGCGAAACCTTTCACATGTGACCAGTGTGGAAAGAGTTTTACGCGTAAAGATAACCTTAAAGAGCACAAGACAATTCACACGAAAGAGATCTCTTTCATATGTGATCAGTGTGGAAAGGGTTTCACGCGTAAAGACTACCTTAGCCAGCACATGAAGATTCACACAAAACAGATTGTATGTCCCCAATGTGGAAAGAGTTTCGCTCAGAAAAGGAATTTGAACTTACACACTGCCAGGTGTAGCGTCTGAAAGCGATCAGGCACTTATATGTATTATTTACCTAATATAATAAACAGCACCCCTCACCCAACAACCAGGCCATGTGTCATTCATACTCCCTCAATACCTCAACTCAGAGCAACTCTCTGATAACTGTGGCCAGATCAAGGTAAGGGTTTATGGCACTAAAGCATTTGAGTTTGCCTCTAAACTCTGAAAATGCCCAGGAGAGTCGACTTAGTTTGGTACAGTAAAGCATTTACCACTTTGTAATGTTGCGATTCCTTTTCACAATACTTAAAACACGTTTAGGAACTGAAGACACCAAGTGACTTAGGTGTAATTTTGTCCCCTTCTTCCTGCAAACAAATCTTGAGGTGAGCAACAGTACGGGGTCTTCGTTGTCGCATTTTGCGCACTATTGGAGACAGGTCGGGACTGCAGGCAGGCCAGTCAAGTACCTGTATCCTCTTCCTCCACAGGCTAGACTTTGTAATATGTGCAGAATGTGGTTTTTGCTTTGTCTTGTTGAAAGATGCAGGGCATCCCTGGAAAAGAAGGCAGCATATTGTGCTCCAAAATCTCTATGTACTAGTTAGCATTAATGATGCCATTACAAAAGTGCAAGGTACCTTTACCAAGGGCAGGGCTTAATTTGTGCCGGAACACTCCGGATCTGGCACCTCTGAAATCTGATTCAGCACATCATTTTACCGATCCCCCTCCTCAACCACTCTCCTCCCCCGTCCGCTGTTCACTTTCACTTTTTTCCGCGACTCCCCAACCCTCTTGACTTTCGTCCGCGACAACTCTCCGCCATCCACCGTGCCCCTTCCCCCCTCCCCGCTCTCCACTCTCGTGCACGACACCTCTTCAGCATCCTCGGGTAACATGCCGGATCCGTTACCCCGATCTATTCCGGGACCTCGCAATTCACAAATCAAGCACTGACCAAGGGCACTGACAAAACCCCATACCATGACAGACCCTGGCTTTTAGACTTGTTGCTTGTTACAGTCTGGATGGTCCTTTTCTTCTTTGGTCCAGAGTGTCCATTTCTTCCAAAAAATACCTGAAATACTGATTCATCTGACCACAGTACACGTTTCCAGTGTGTAATGGTCCATCCAGATGCCTCCGAGCCCAGAGAAGTCGACAGCACTTCTGGACACTGTTAACATAGGGCTTCCTTTTGGCACAGCACAGTTTTCACTGACATTCATGGATGTAACTACATATTGTGGTACTTGACAAAGGTTTGCTAAAGTAGTCCTGAGCCCATGTGGTAATATTGCTTATAGATGGATGACGATCCTTGACGCAGTGCTGTCTGAGGGATCGGTGATCACAGTAGTTCAACTTAGGCTTGCGGCCTTGTCATTTACGCACTGAAATTCTTCCAGATTCCTTAAATCTTTTAATGATGTTCAGCACTGTTGAAGGTGAAATATCCAAATGTCTTCCTCTCTTTCTTTGAGGAACATTGCTATTAAACATTTCAATAATTCTCTTACATATTTGTTGGCAAACTGGCGATCTTCGGCACATCTTTGCTCCTAAAGGACTAGACCAGGTGTCACCAATCTCGCTCCAGGAGGGCCGGTGTCCTTGCTGGGTTTAGCTCTAACTTGCCTCAACACACCTGCCTGGGTGTTTCAAGTATACCTAGTAAGATCTTGATTAGCTTGTTCAGGTGTGTTTGATTAGGGTTGGAGCTAAAATCTGCAGGACACTGGACCTCCAGGAACAAGTTTGGTGACCCCTGGACTAGACCTTTCTTGGATGCTGCTTTTGTAGCTGCTTTTGTACTAAATCATAATTACAATCACCTGCTTCAAATCACATCATCATTGAACCAATTTACCTGATTACTAGCCCTAAGCTGCTCCTGTCCCAACTTTTTGTGGAATGTGTTGCAGATCTGAATGACAGGACAGGATGTATATTTACAAATGAAATGAAGTTGACCAGACAAAACATTAAATATGTTCATATTGTCCGCACTGAAATACAAGTCAAAGGAAATTTGGAAATTACTGCTTTGTTATTAGCATTTTCCATACTGTCCCAACATATTCTGATTTAGGGTTGTACATAAAACTGATTCAAATATACATAATTATAAATAGCCGGCAGCTAGCTCTCTGCAACTCTCACATGGTCGCCCACTGAAGCTAAGCAGGGCTGCGCCCGGTCAGTACCTGGATGGGAGACCCCATGGGAAAGCTAGGTTGATGCCGGAAGTGGTGTTAGTGAGACCAGCAGGGAGCGCCCAACCTGTGGTCTGTGTGGGTCCTAATGCCCCAGTATAGTGACGGGGATTCTATACTGCGCCGTCTTTCGGATCCTGACTCTCTGTGGTCATTAAAAATCCCAGGATGTCCTTCGAGAAAGAGTAACCCCGGCATCCTGGCCAAATCTGCCCACTGGCCTCTGTCCATCATGGCCTCCTAACCATCCCCATATCATAATTGGCTTAATTGACTCTGTCTCCTCTCCACCAAACAGCTGGTGTGTGGTGTGCGGTCTGGCGCAAAATGGCTGCCGTCGCGTCATCCAGGTGGATGCTGCACACTGGTGGTGGATGAGGAGATTCCCCCCCTATGTGTAAAGCGCTTTGAGTGCCCAGAAAAGTGCTATATAAATGTAAGGAATTATTATTATAATTATTATTATCATAAATAGTTATGATTGATTAGTCATTTTTCCCTGTGAGCTAATATAATTGGATGTATTTTAGATCTGAGTTTTCACGTTGATTCATTTTACCTTTATCTAAAAAAATGTGAGGCAGATAGTTTCAAAGACTGTTGGTCACAAACCATTTTATTTTATTATATTTATAATATTTTTAATAAAATAAATAATAATAAAATAAACTTGTTCATGCTCTGCAAACTTTGTTGATTCTGAAGTCATAATTACTGAAGTCCTAAGAGGCGATGCATGTGAAAGAATCATTTTTTCAGGTTTTTATTTTCTCATGAAAGGTCGGGACTGCGGGCAGGCCAGTCGGCAAGAAAAAGTTTTTTCTGTATCACAACTTATTTATTTCTGCTTTAATTATTTTTATTATTATTATTTATGCCTCGGAATATTTAGATAGACACTTCAGTCTTGTAGGATAAACTTATTAGCTGTAGCATAATAGTGGTTGCGTTCTTCTTGCATTGCAGAAGAAAAAACGAAAACATGCTTGTTTATACTTTTATTTTAGTACAATATTATCAATGAACAAAAAGTCCCATCTTCCACATGTAACTTAACAATCGTTTTTTGCCCAGAGCAGCAGTTGAGTCTGCATATAACTTATTATTTAATTATTATTTATATTAATTACACCGATAACAGAGAGAGGTGCAGACGTGCAAGACATTAAGGGTGTTTATCAGAACAACAGCCATGTAATAATATGACATGAGCGCAAACGAACATGAATAAATTATTAATAGTCTTGTACGTGATTATATAATGATTTACATTAATAACCCTTTACTGTTTGTACCATTTTAGTGAGTAGGTAAGGGATGCCAAATAATCAGGTACATGAATGAATTATATAATAAATAATGATGGAGATCATACTTTTGATTTAATGTCTTTGCAAGTAATTTTCAATTACGTTTAAAAAGTGAGTCCCAGTAAAAAAACAACCATACACACAAGCTTTATTTATTTATTTATCTTCATTTAAAGCATTTGTTTAACTTTCCTTTAAACAAAAGTGTGTTCTGCAGCCTATTGAGACTACTGGGCAATTTTTTGGGCACTGTGTTAGACTCTTATTTTGGTACTAGATTATGACGTCATAAATCGGCGCCGCACTCCCGTATGCGGTTGAGCAAGAGGAAGGTTTGTGTTTTAAAACTCTTAAGCGGTTAAAATCCATTCAGTTTGTTCAAACAATATTGTAGTTTATTTTACCAAGCGATGCCAAACGAATTGTCATTGAATGTAGCGCGGTAATGTTTTATCTAACTTGTTATATTAATATTTTTAAGCACACATGTGTAACATTAAGCAGAAAAGGCGCTTCTTATTTCTCTCTCTGTATCGTCAATCTGTTAGTAAACATGAATTCAGTCATTGGCGATTAGAGATGAGGGAAAAACAGCTTTTCAAAGCTCGGAGTCATTTGAATCAAATGTTTCTCTAAATGATTCACCGAATCGATCGAATCGCCGTGCGCTGACGTCATCTCACTGTCAAAACTGTGTCAATACACTCAAGCTGGGTTTACAAGCTATTAATGCTTTCATGAACGTGTAATATTAATTGTACTGGCCAATACATTTAAAAATATATATTTTTTGATGTTATTTCTTTCATCTTTAACAGGGTAAAGTGTCTAAACACACAGAAAACCTGACTGATGGCGTTTCCTAAAGAGGAGAGTGAAGATTTGAGGATTACAGAAGTGTTCACACTGAAACATGAAGATCCTGAGGAGCAAACAGGTTAGTTTTTATTTCTCAAAGCTCAAACGTGCAGCTTTAAATAAATTAATAACATTTTGGCGTTATCTCGAGTGTTTAGACAAGTTTTGTTTGACATAAAGTGGCTCACATGGTCAGACAAACACTAACAAGTACAATTGTTACTACGTGTTGCGTGTTAAATTGAGGTAAAGTTGGTTTTATATTCACACTTTCGGACTTTCTCCTTAATAATAATATTCCAGAACATTATTCTTTGCAAATATTAAGTAGTGAAATCATATTAGCAGCATATAACTATCAAAGTACTTCATTGTTCAAGTCTAATAAGTAGTGCTAATGTTGGTTTGAAGTCATACTTGCACGTGATTTCAGACTATATATTCAAAGTACCATGTTAAACAAGTTGTCACTGAACGAATGTGCGAATGTAAAACCAACTTTACCTCAGTGCGTGTTAATATAGGAATGTTTTGAAGTGCATATTATTCTGCGTGTACTACATTTCCCAATGCTGTAGGGTCAGTGTATCTTTTGGTCAGTGTATTTTCATTTTAGAAATGGATATTGAAAAATTAGCCGTTTTTTGATTTTCGTTTTAAAATTCTAAAGCGACTATTAAATTCGAGGTGTTTTTTTTTTTTTTCATGGTGAAAAACGGAAAAGCTAAATTCAAAAATGATTTGATTTTCATTTTTTACTTTGAATAACAAAAAATAAAATCACCAGAAAACCAAAACGAATAAAGGCTTATTTTTTAAATTCTGAAACCAGATAGGCCGACTCATTCACGGTGACGCAATGCTGCCACACACAGGCTAGCCAACTATAGGCCATTATTTTTTTTCACATCATAATGTTATAAAAGGTATTTTCTTGTGATAATGGGATTTTGTTAAGACATATTTTCCTCATTAAAGCCGGTTATATATGTATATATAATATTCATTTTCTTTTCAGCTTAGTCCCTTTTATATTTATAATATATATATATATATATATATATATATATATATATATATTGTTACGACCATGGTCTAGGTCAAGGAGGTAACATAAATAAAGCACTTGACAAACAAAATTCACGTTAAGGAACCGCAGAGTCGGTTCCGTTTATTTGTCTTTTTTTTTTTTTTTTGTCGTTTTTCTTTTTTTTTCACCCAAAAATTTGAAGCCTATTACCTCGGGGAGGACCCACCAAAAATAACAAACAAAAAAAGCACACTTTACCTAAACACCCACAATAAAACTACCTACACCCTACAAAGAAAATAACAGAAATAAAAATACAATACTAAGCCTAACTTCCTACCTATTTATAAAAACAAGAGAAAATATGTACAATAAAGAAAAAAATGTGTAATCCAACCTCTACTGCTTCAAACCGTGTATATACAATATTTTTACAGTGATAACCAACAAAGAACACTGGAGGGATCACAAGAACACGAAAACCAAATTTACACACAACACAGGAACACACTGTCAACAACAAGTATCACAAACAATAATATTTTCTTAACAACGAATCAAATTTTGCAACAACACCCACAACTCTCTCTTCGACTGTTCCAGTTTTTTAAAAGAAGCCCGACGTCACTCCAGCCAATCCCCGGTGACGTCGCCGACGTAATTAGGGCGGGACCTGTGACGTGAGCAAAAGCGGGAGAGAGAAAGAGAGAGAGAGAGCACTGGGGAAACAGACACCCACACCCACACAGACTTGCGAACGCAACAATATATATATATATATATATATATATATATATATATATATATATATATATATATATATATATATATATATATATATATATATATATATATAAGCAATTCCAGCGTTATGGATGTGACATTTGCTCTAAAATCTTAAAACATAAATTGACAGAGAAAGTATATGTTAACATCATATTGAAACATCTGTTTATATTTTCCAAAACAACTGACCACAGAGTTATGGGAGTAGAAAAATATCAATCTGTAAACATTTTTTATATTTTAAATCAGGAAAATAAACATGCGTTGTGGATGTGACGAAAAAAGTCTGTGAGTTTACAGTATACAACATACTTTGTAGAAATTCTGTGAATTAAACTGCACAACCCAAAAGAAACAATGCTAATCAACATGATAAGAGTCGGTTCACTATAGAACAAATATGACTGATTTTATTTGATTTTACAGTTTTACATTTATAAGGAAAAAGCTTCGTTATGGATGTGACGGATGTGACGGATGTGAAATTGCCACTTGTGTGACTTTTGTAAATCAAATATAATAGTTTGAAAACATTAATGGAGACATTTTTGAGTATTTTTAAAGCACTGTAAAATACAAACCTACACTAAAAAACGCTGAAATGGTTTCGCTATTTTGGCAAAAACGTAATTTTTTTTCATGGCAAGGTTGACATTTGCATGGAATTGCTCATATAAATCTAATTATTATTTATTTTTTTACATAGCAGCATTTTAAATGGAACAACATATTTGACGATATATGCATTATTTGCGTTGCTTTACTGAACAGTTTTCTGAAAATAAAGTTTATTGTCTAAATCAGTTCCACTTCAGGAGTGACAGTAACATTGGACATTCATTTGGAATCATTGCGCACATTTCAACAAGTCATCTCTCCGCGTTATACTGTAGTTCAAAATAAACATTATTCATTTAATCTGAAAGGCGTTCAGCATGTTTCAAAAACACAGTCAAACATCCCAATGTCTTCCAAAGCGGACTATCGGATATCATTACAAAAACTTTGCTACGGTTGATAATGAACTTTTAAGACCGCCGTTGTGTGCATCTTCACTCCAAATACAGCCTATTCTATTGCCCAATATAACCTATTCAGTGTTGCTCAACAATAGTTCATACCCCTGTGAATGCATTTTTGCGGCAATAATATGCACTAACAGACAGCGTAAACATTCACAAAACATGTTTCTTGTTCAAAAGGCGTTTGTTGGTGTCTGTAAAACAAGATTCATCATTATTTGACAGTTGCTCGCACATGAAAGTTAAACAGTGAAATAAACAATGCGTGCAGTTTTTCATGGTCATCCATTAATAAGCGCAGGAATGCGAACCGTTTATTTAATATCACTGTTTTGAGAGCCACTCAATATCCCTCAAAACATAATAACAAGTTTGATTAATAAATTAAACGTAATTTAATTAAATACAAAAATTTGTTTCACCGAGGCATAATCCCGAACATAACAGAAAAATGTCACCCTCGCGATCGTCAATGTATAATTCGCACCCTGTATATATTGCATCACCAAAAAAAATAGAGCTCATGTCCATATATTAATTGTTGTGACAGGCCTACTCACAGCGGTTTATCATAAGCATTTTATCGATTAGTTTTTCCAAAGCTGGCAGTAGGGGCCAGAACACACATTAAGCCGATGCCAGACAACTAGCACCAACCAAACGCGACTGTTGTCGTCTCTTGTTATATCGATTTTCGACCAAAAAGCTGTGTGCGAATTAGTCAAACAGATGAAATCTGACTGAAATGAGAGTCACGTTCTGCGTCTGTGCAATAGGAGTTGTCTTTCCACACCAGCAGGGGGCAGTATCTGTTTTCTCATTCCGCAAAGGGAAACCAAACTTCCGACATTGACAAAGTGTAAACAAAACAGCGTTCAGTACCATTATCACAGTAACTGTCACTCACCACGGAGAGATTCGCTCCTGCAAATGTCTGCTAATCTAATTATCCATATCGTTCGCAAATACTTGAGAAATGTAGCGAAATTACAGCCGGCCTCTTTGTGTTCATTCTTGACTTGAATTGTTTACTTGCTACAGTGCATCCGGAAAGTATTCACAGCTCTTCACTTTTTCTACATTTGCTTATGTTACAGCCTTATTCCAAAATGGATTAAATTCATTTATTTCCTCAACATTCAACACACAATCCCCCATAATGACAATGTGGAAAAAGAGTTTTTGAAATTGTTAAAAATTTATTAAAAATAAAAAAAACCTGAAAAATCACATGTACATCAGTATTCACAGCCTTTGCTTAATACTTTGTTGATGCACCTTTGTCCGCAATTACAGCCTCAAGTCTTTTTGAATATGATGCCACAAGCTTGGCACACCTGTCTTTGGGAATTTTTGCCCATTCCTCTTTGCAGTACCTCTCAAGCTCTATCAGGTTGGATGGGAAGAGACTGCGTACAGCAATTTTCAGAGCTCTCCAAAGATGTACAATAGGATTTTGGTCTGGGCTCTGGCTGGGCCACTCAAGGACATTCACCGAGTTGTTGTGAAGCCACTCCATTGATATTTTGGCGGTGTGCTTTGGGTCATTGTCCTGCTGGAAGATGAACCGTCGCCCCAGTCTGAGGTCAAGAGCACTCTGAAGCAGGTTTTCATTCAGGATGTCTCTGTACATTGCTGCATTCATCTTTCCCTCTATCCTGACTAGTCTTCCAGTTCCTGCTACTGAAAAACATCCCCACAGCATGATGCTGCCACCACCATGCTTCACTGTAGGGATGGTATTAGCCTGGTGAGTGGTGCCTGGTTTTCTCCAAACGTAACGCCTGGCATTCACTCCAAAGAGTTCAGTTTTAGTCTCATCAGACCAGAGAATTTAGTTTCTTATGGTCTGAGAGTCCTTCAGATGCCTTTTGGCAAATTCCAGGCGGGGAGCGGCTTCCGTCTGGCCACTCTACCATACAGGCCTGATTGGTGGATTGCTGCACAGATGGTTGTCCTTCTGTACGGTTCTCCTCTCTCCACAGAAGAAAGCTGGAGCTCAGACAGAATAACCATCAGGTTATTGATCACCTCCCTGACTAAGTCCCTTCTACCCCGATCACTCAGCTTAGATGGCTGGCCAGCTCAAGGAAGAGTCCTGGTGGTTCCAAACATCTTCCACTTACGGATGATGGAGGCCGCTGTGCTTATTGGAACTTTCAGAGCAGCAGAAATGTTTCTGTAACCTTCCCCAGCCTTGTGCCTCGAGACAATCCTGTCTCGGAGGTCTACAGACAATTCCTTTGTCTTCATGCTTGGTTTGTGCTTTGACATGCACTGTCAACCCTGGGACCTTATATAGACAGGTGTATGCCTTTTCAAATCATGTCCAATCAACTGAATTTACCACAGGTGAACTCCAATTAAGCTGCTGAAACATCTCAAGAATGATCAGTGGAAACAGAATGTACCTGAGCTCAATTCAGAGCTTCACAGCAAATTAGATTTGAGGACCTAAATTAATTTAATCCATTTTGGAATAAGGCTGTAACATAGCAAAATGTGGAAAAAGTGAAGCACTATGAATTCTTTCCGAATGCACTGTACGTCACTTCACTGAATAACCAATCAGTGCGCTCTCTTCGGCGACTACGCTTCTATGAGCTAAATCAGGCCAACAATCTCCGATGTTAACCTGATGAGAGCCAACATGTGAAACACACATACTAGATCAGGGGTGTCCAAAGTCAGTCCTGGAGGGCCGGTGTCCTGCAGATTTTAGCTCCAACTTGCCTCAACACACCTGCACAGATGCTTCTAGAAAGCCTAGTAAGAGTTTGATTAGCTAACCCCGGTGTGTCTGATTGGGGTTGGAACTAAACTTTGCAGGACACCGGCTCTCCAGGACCAAGTTTGGGCACCTCTGCACTAGACGGACCGGCGAAGCTGGTTAATTGCTACTCTTTGACACAAGAAACTAATCTATGTAAAACACACAGTTCTGAGGATGAGGGTGCTTTGATATTGGACACTCCATCGGAATTATTGCCCTCATGCCAACAAATCATCACTATGTTATTCATTCTGAATCCAAATTAGCAGCTTCATTTTATCTTCAAGTCAAAGCACTAAACACAGAAACGTCATCAAAACGGAACCGTCTAGGACATCAGTACAAAAGTTGCAGTAGGTGCAGATATTAATGAGCTTTAAAGGCCGTTGCCACATAATGTATTCATATTTATTATTTTTATAATTGCCACAAACTGCTGTAAACATGAAAATAAACACCCTTAAAGATGCTGTTCGTAAGTTTTTGACTCTTCTAAAGCATAAAAATACCATAATATGTTTGCAGATATTTAGTATGCTAAGTGAACATATTTGTTTATCTTAAAAACAATGCTAAACTCAGTTATTCTCTTTTAAAAATGTGTGTTCGGTGTCAGTGCATCTGTCTTTGATTTGGTCTCTATTACCAGTTTACCCTGGTATATTTCAGCAATTCAGGTTGCCTTGGTGGAAAACGCTCCATATTTCAGAATGGCTGCATTAATGTATATGGTTGCAGCCAAATTTTTGACCCCTGCAGGACAGCAGCAGCCTCCGAGACGCAGAGTTTAAATTAGCGAGTTATATAAATAATACAAATGTAAACATTAGCTGAGCAGCATACATTGTAACACCATGTCCTAACAACATGCAACGTGACTAGATTCCAGCGACAAGTCATTTGACTGCACTAGGGTTGTCACGATACTGGATTTCGGTACCAATCGGTACTGATAATTTAAAAACGTCCATTTCCCGCTACCATTTGAGCGCGTTCTTAAACAGCGCTGATTTGCCATTGAGTTCACATGCTCAACAGAAATGACTGTGATTGGTCGTGAAGGTCACTCACTGATGTTAACGGAGTGTATCTACAGATACAGGGACCACTGGAGTGTTTCAAAGTCATGCTGGTCAGCTGGTTTATTAGCTGACATACGAGCGATCCGCTGATTAATCGACTGATCTGCACAGCTTTAAAACGCTCCAGTGTCCCTGTATCTTTGTTTGCATCCAGTAAACAATAGTGAGTTCGGTGAACTGATGACCTTTCACGGCCAATCACAGTCATTTCTGTTGAGCACGTGAACATAATGGCAAATCAGCGCTGTTTAAGAAAGCGCTCAACAGCGCTTAAATGTTAGCGGGAAATGGACGTATTTAAAATTTCAGTACCGATTGGTACTGAATTCCAGTATCGTGACAACACTAAACTGCAGCAGACACGACATGACAGAAACGTTTAAATACAGCCAATCAGAAGCACAGAATACTGCACAGCACTCCCAGCGTAATGGTAAGGTTTACAATCTAATACATATTAAACCTCTTTAAGAGTCACATTTCTAACACTTATTTTGACGTTTATTTGATTTTCAAGATCTGCTGCTGCTTGCAGTATGGCGATAAATGTTGTTCAAATTCATATTGGCTGCATTCAACACTGGAAAAAAGCACATAATCACTACTACCTGAATTAATTGTTGTCATAGTACTTATAATGTTTAGTCGCAGGAAATAGAAGTCGTTTCTAAAGTAAAAATTCCAGGTGATGGTTTGGATAAAAACTCTCTTAACATAAAAAAAAGAGTCCTTTTGTCGCGTGTAGTTGCAGTGTGGTCTCGATATAGTCTAGTCTCATTGTAGTCTCATGCTGTGTTCACACCAGAAATGGAACGTGCGAATCGCGCTATTTGCATGTTAATAGACGCGTTAACATTTTGAGTTCAGTCGCTTCATTTGCGCGTCAAATCCGCTTCACAATAGATGCGGATTTGCGTCATGGGCAGGGCTTCTGTCTGCCCGGTGACTGTAGCTTCATTGCTAAACGGATGACAGATTTTATTGAGAGAATAGCTGTGTTTATGGGATTTATGAAGGCTGAAAAACAGTGTCGATTCGTTTGGAGACGCGTCTGAGTCCACTAGATCCCTTTCTGAGGTGCAGTCAGCTCTGTGAGTTCATCAACTCCTCCAGAAACTGTACCTGGATGATGGAGGCTTTCAGCGTGCTTTTCGACTGGATTTCCCCCCGGGACACCGACAACAGGCGCTTTGTCATAATCACGCCCCTACAAGAGAAAGCTTCTGATTGGTTAATGCGACGCGAATATCCGTTGAAGTTCAGATTTTCCAACTCGAGCGATTCATGTGTTAAGCGCGTCAATCGCGCAAAACGCTCAACTCGCGCCATAACATGTAAATCACTGTAAATAACATGCAAGTCTGGTGTAAAAGCAGCATCAGGGTGTAGCTTGTGTTGGTGTTGTCAATCTGGCAACCAGCATGGCGTTATCAGAGGAGGGGGACAATACCTAGTTCAACCATTGGGTGTAAATCTTACAATCATTTTCCTTCAGCTTAGTCCCTTATTTATCAGGGTTTGCCATAGCGTAATGAACCGCCAACTATTTCAGCATATGTTTAATGCAGCGGATGCCCTTCCAGCCACAACCCAGTACTGGGAAACACCCATACACTCTTGTATTCACACACACATACTCATACACTTTGGCCAATTTAGTTCATCCAATTCACCTATAGTGCATGTGTTTGTACTGTGGGGAAAACTGGAGCACCTGGAGGAAACCCACGCCAACACTGGCCAGCCGGGACTGGAACCAGCAACCTTCTTGCTGCGAGGCGTAAATCTTGAATACTGCACCTTTATAAACAAATTATAAAGAAATAATCAGAGGACCCAATACTGAGCCCTGTGGCACTACTAGTTTTCATATCTGTGCTTGCTTGTGCAACTGGGGTTAACTGTTTTTGTTTTTCACTTTAGAGCTGATGGTGCTGAAAGAAGAGACTCAAGAACTTAATGAAATGGAAGAGAATGATCAGCATGAGGAGCACCAAGATTTAATGGCAGATGAACACTCCTCAATGGCAAAAAACACTTCTAAAACCAAAACCGATTCTCCGAGTTATTTCACGTGTCATCAGTGTGGGAAACAATTTACTCTAAAGTCCAACCTTAAAGATCACATGAGAATTCACACTGGAGAGAACCTTATAAAATGTGACGAGTGTGGAAAGAGTTTCACTAGAAAAGGTAATTTTGAAAAGCACATGAGAACACACACCAAGGAGAAGCCTTACTGGTGTACCGAGTGTGGAAAGAGTTTCGGTCAAAAGCACAACCTCGAGGTGCACATGAGAATTCACACCGGAGAGAAGCCTTTTGCCTGTCAACAGTGTGGAAAGAGATTCCGGCAAATACAAAACCTTAAACTTCACATCACTATTCACACTGGAGAGAAGCCGTATGCCTGCCCTCAATGTCCCAAGAGTTTCAATCAAAAGAAAAAATGTGAAATGCACATGACTATTCACAGTGGAGAGAAACCATTCGCCTGCCAGCACTGTGGAAGATGTCTTGCTAATAAAGATCTACTCAACAAGCATGTAAAGATTCACATGGAAGACAAGCCTTTCACCTGCCGACCGTGTGGAAAGAGTTTCACTCAACCTCAACTCCTTAAATTCCACATGAGAACGCACACCGGAGAGAAGCCTTACACTTGCTCTCAATGCGGGAAGAGTTTCACCCAGAAAAACGGCCTCAATTACCACATGAGGATCCACTCCGGAGAGAGACCCTTCACTTGCACACAGTGTAATAAAAGCTTTATATATAACACCTCCCTTCTTCGCCACAGGAAGACTCACTCTGGAGAGAAGCCGTTCACGTGTGATCAGTGTGGAAAGAGTTTCACAAAAGATTACTCCCTTAAGTATCACTTGATTAGTCACACTGGAGAGAAACCGTTCAAATGTGATCTCTGTGGGAAAAGATATCTACGGAAAGATAACCTCAACCAGCACATGAGGATTCACAATAACGAGAAGTCTTATGTCTGTGATCAGTGCGGAAAGGGTTTTACACGTAAAGATTACCTTAGCCAGCACACGAGGATTCACACAAAAGAGAAATCGTTTAAATGCCATCAGTGTGGAAAGAGTTTCGCTCAGAAAAGTGCCCTGAACGCACACGTCATCAGGCATTCAGCTAAGTCGCCAGCCCCATAGGCTGTTTACAATCATGCGATTCTGGTGGCGCGTGAATTTCAGGTGGACGCTAGGAAGGAAAAACCAATAGAAGATATGGAGGAAAGTTCGTATTGTTGCGATTTAGACCAAAGATAGATGGTAACTAAATATATTGGATGCGATGATTATATTTAGAGAAGGTTTCAACTCAACTGAAATGTGTTCTGCAATTGAGGAAGCAATTTAAGCAACTATATCTACAGGAATATTTACAGTGTTACAAATTAAGTCTCATAAGCATTTAATTTTTTGTTTTTCAATTAAAATCAATGGGATTGTGTGTCGGTGCTCTTTGTATTGCTGAAATCAATTTGATAACTATTTTTTGCCAGGTGAGCCCACAGATTTCAAGCAATATAGGAAAGGTCACATTAGAGTTTGAGCTTGCGAAATTGTCGTACGTCGCTGCAAAAAGGCGCGGGGTTAAACAAGATGATTAGACATCTTGCGAGTAATTAGTCCATATTAGGGCTGGGCGATTTTTTTCGATTAATTCGAATTTACGTTTTAAGACGATTTTATTTTTTTTATAAAATCGAGGAATCGCGATTTTTTTTTTTTTTTTTTTAATGAAAATATTAAAGCCGCTTTTCCACTGTCGTGCCAAACCGTTCTAAACTGTTAGACAACCGTGCTGATTCTGTGTGTTGACGTCGCGGCTCTGTTGATGAGCTACCACAGCTGAGCGGAAGCGCGCCAGGGCGGACTGGCCATTGGGAACACCGGGACATTTTCCCGCTAGAGCAACAACAGCCCCGCAGTCAGCCAGCCAGCTTCGATAATGTTTCCGTGCGCGTCGTGCTGTTGTTCGCGTCCCCGCAGCCATCTGTCTCTCCCGCGCGAGCTGCGAGACGGGCGCGCGAGAGGAGAGGAGAGGAAGCTTGACAGGCGGAGGTGTGGGCAAGATCGCTTTCAGTCACTTTGGCCCGCTCACCCATCGCTCCACACACACGAGGAAATAATTGCACCTAATTCAAAGCCCAGACGGCTGGTTTTGTATATTATACCCGCGCACCACCTGAAGGACGGTTACGGCGTGTTGTAAATGTCGGTCACCACAGAAAGTCAAATCTTTCTTTAATTTGGACTTTTGCTTGAATTACGGAGTGGCACAGTAGCTGTCAAAGGTACTGTTTGAATTAAATCATAACCCATATATGCACCAATAAACAAGTAAAATGAATGAATGAATAAACTAAATATGGATTCTTAAATGTCGGTATTGTTTTTACTACTTTAAAAAATATCAATACGTATCGACAAATGTTTTATAAAAATAAATTAAGCAATTTCCAACATTTCAGCTATAGGCCATTATACGATTCAGTTAAACATAAGATAGACATTTAAATATAGATAGATATGTAACAGGTTTCTGTGGGTTGTTCACGGTGATCTTTAATATATACTGGGTGGTGTAGCTACGCACAAATATTTTCTAAAACATCAAGCAGATATTTGTCTATAGCTCGTTATTTATGAAGACAAAAAATAATTAAAATAACAAAAATAAAACTATAAAATTACAAAGATAAAAAGAGCAGCATTTTGCTAAATATAGTCCTTTATATCCTGATATGCTGTGTTGTTTCATTCGTTTTTTTATATTTAACTTGATGCATTCGTTATTTAATGTTTAAATACTAAAATCGTTTAAATGGTTATATTTTACCATCAAAATGTAGTATATTTTATATCATTACCAACTTTTGATATAAAACCACTGTTATTTTATTGATTGTTATGAAATAATTTAAGTGCTATATTTTTTATTAGTGAAAGTGCCCGCTCACTTTGACAAGGCCTGTCCAAATATATATTTCTGCCATGCCACTAATACAGATAAACTATTGTTGCATTATCATTGTTTATTTTTCTGTTATGTACAGAGATTTGAAATATTTATTTCCCCTCCAATCCTTTTCAATCTTCACGTTACATTTTGGTCATTTTCTCTCCAAATAAAATTTGCCCAAAGCTGCACAACATATGACCTCTACATAAATACGGGTGCTGTGACTTCTATTGTAGCTATGTATAGCATCCCTATATGAGAGAGTGCCATAACCACGTTTAGTCACACTATTGCTTTTCTTTTACAAGTGAGCATGAAAAAAACTAGTTTCAGCATTTATTTAAATTTAAATGAACAAGGTAAGCTGGTAAGGTAGTTACACAGTAAAAAAAATGTAATAAAAAAATTAATAAAAAAATCGAAATCGTGAATCGGTCAAACTTTATAAAAAAAATCGAGATTTTTTTTTTTTGCCATATCGCCCAGCCCAAGTCCATATTTTAAATTTCTGTAGAGAGAACCAAAATCACACCAGAGCAGTGTGAGAGACTAGTGCCATCCTGTGACCGCAGATCTGCTGAAGTCATTCAGAGCAGAGGCCTGTACACTTCCTACTAATCGCTGACTGTTGTCACCTTCAGAAAATTTTGTTGTATTCTTTTTCCATGCTACGGTCATTGTCGTTCTCTAATTTTGATCAGCGTGTTTTCTGCATAATAATGATTTTTGTTGAAATGCCTTAGTTATTTTGGGGAAAAGGTGTTCTGGTAGCATGATATAGATGGGACAAAAACTCCCAACTGTTGAGCAGTGAAGATGACATTATTTCAGAGTTGTTCAATTATTTATAAATTGTTCTCTAATTTTGATCGCCAGTGTGTATATATATATATATATATTTGAATTTTTAAAATAAATACTTTTATCATTGAGAGGTTTGTTCAGTAAAATCGGAATGACTTGAAAATTATACTCACTCTCATTTGCATCGACTAATAAGGAATCAGATAAATATATTATTTGCCACATAATTTGGAATGCAGTGTAATCCGTTGTGGTAATACTAAAGTTGCTGTGGTACAACTAATGTTACAGCAATAAACAAATTTCCAAATCCGAAACAGAATTCATTAATTTACCCGTCCCAAAAATCTCTAGTTTAACAATCGTCTAGTTTTGCCCACGTGAGTGTTCTTAATTGCCCAGTTGATCAACCTACAACAAACATTCAACAGTGCTTTGCCTCTATGTTAACATTATGGTCGTTTACGCTACACCAGGGGTGTCAAACTCAGTAACTGAATAGCTGCAGCCCTGCAGAGTTTAGTTCAACCCTGGTTCAACACACTTACCTTTAAGCTGCGGTCACACTGGACTTTTCTCCCAACAGACTTCCATTCATACGCACGCGAATGCGTCAAACCGGAAACGCAAGTTCGTGCAACAAGTTTTGCAGTTCGCTGCGTTGGAAAGTTCAAGCTTGGTGAACTCTAACCTGCAAAATCGCATCACATGATTACGTGAGACCAATCGAAGATCAACACATGACCTCTTGGGACAGAAATGTAAAACATGGACCAATCGCTCGCTTTTTTAATGTCTAATCATCTTGTTTAATTCCGCCGCTTTTCGTAGCGCCGTACGACAGAATTTCGCAAGCTCAAACTCTAGTGTGACCGCAGCTTTAGGTCGAAGAACTCAATTAGTTTGATCAGGTGTGTTTAACCAGGAACTGAGCCCATGTCCACACTAAAACATTTTTGTGACAAGGTCCTGAATTTGTCTCCTCTGTGAGCTCATTTGTCCCTCATTTGGTCAAAATGTTACATTTAAAATGCTTATCGTATAACCAGTGGCGTAGCGCAAAATGCGGGGGCCCCCCTGCAAGAATTATTGACGGGGCCCCCTGGTGAAGTGCGCGGGGGTGGGGGGGGGGGGGGTGTTGGAACGATCACAAACGTCATTTTTTTCATGCATGACTGCAGTCTTCATAAACAAGATAATTACATAACTTAAACTCAAAATAATCATTCATTTCCTTTTCGGCTTAGTCCCTTTATTAATCCGGGGTCGCCACAGCGAAATGAACCGCCAACAGGGAGAACATGCAAGCTCCACACAGAAACGCCAACTGACCCAGCCGGGACTCACACCAGCAACCTTCTTGCTGTGAGGCGAACGTGCTACCCACTGCGCCACCATGCAGCCCATACTCAAAATAATGTTCCTCGTTAATTTATTTGACAAGTAACTTTGTATTGTAGTGGATAACACATTTCTAACATTCAAGTACATCAAGGCTCTTTTTTACACCTGTAAACTTTGAAGTCAATTTTTTTTGCCCTCCCATTAATTTAAAATAATGTTTTCCAAGTGATCTTTAACAAACCAAGAAAATTTTCACAGTATTTCCTGTAAAAAAAAATTTCACAGTATTTCCTTTTTTTATAGTTTATTTCTTAAATAAAAGCAGTTTTTTTATTTTTAAAAATACAATTTTAAGGTCAGTATTATTAGCCTCCTTAAGAAATATTTACTGTATATTTTTGATTGTCTACACAACAAACCAGTTATACTATAACTTCACTAATTACTCTAACTTTCCTAGTGAACATAACCTAGTTAAGTCTTTAAATTACACTTTAATCTGAATACAACTTGCAAAATAACTAGTAAAATATTTTGCACTGACTGTCACCATGGGAAAGATAAAAAAGTAGTTATTAGAAATTAGTTAGTTAAACTATTATGTTAAAAAACGTGTTGTAAAAAAATCATGTGTTGAAGACTCGTATTATGTCAGTACTGACATCTAAAATGAATGAAGGCAAAACTAAACGAGTAGAATATTACTTTCAAAGTGACTGAAAACTAAATTTGATCAATGTGTTACATCTGTTCTCCGGTACTTGCCGACTGTTTGTAAATTCAAGACTGTATTTCCTAACGTAAAACTATACACTCAGCTTTATAATATGCAGAGCCGAGGACTTCCTATATTAAAAGGTTTAAAATCGCTATTGAAAACAAAAGTCTAATATAATCAACAGTGGACATTTTCATAGTGTTTCACAACATGAACATGACTGAAGTTGAATCTTTTTATTACCTGTGTCAATTTGGGGGTTAACTTCTGAATGGGGGGAACTAATGCGCACAGCGCCGTCACAGAAAGAGCGCGCGTGAAGGCAGGGAGAGAGAGTGCACATGAGAGTGAGTGCGCGCGACACCTAGAGCGCGCGAAAGAGGCCCCAGTCATTTCTTCGCAGTTTGCCGCCAATGGCTGATATCACTTCTCCGTGACGTTTTGACACAAAAATATCCCGCGGGGGCCCCTTATCACGCGGGGCCCCCCCGCAGTGCGTGCCCTGCGTGCCCGTCCGCTACGCCACTGCGTATAACGTCATTTACAAAACTGTAAGTTAAAACGGTTTAAATGCGCATTTGTAAATAAATATTTTGTAGTAAATTAGTATGGTAGTAGAGTGGTTATGATCACCATCCGACAAGTTAATCCAGCAAAGATTAGTGCTTAAAATGTCACTAAAATACAGTATTTAAACATAATTGAATAGAAATAAGTCGAATAATTACAAAAAGGTCCACTTTTAGAAAGAAAAAGAACCACCACGTCCAATAGGCTGGCTACAGGCCTGTTTTGAGTCTTTTGGCTCTCAACTTTTAAATGATTTCCTTATTTAACTTAACCATTCTCTAATTATATTATAATTGCTTTTGTTTCTTTTAAATAATGAATAATTGATGTACTTTCTTTGATCAATTTGGGCCATTTCCTAACAGGACCTGAAATAAGAAATTAATTACACCATCCCTCCTGAAAAATCCAGCTTAAACCAGCGTAGGATGGTTGGCTGGTTTTAGCTGGTCTACCAGCCGGGTTTTAGAGGGGTTTTAGCCATTTTCAGCCTGGTCTTAGCTGGTCAGGCTGGGAGATGACCAGCTTGACCAACCTAGCCAGCCAAAACCAGCTATGTCCAGCTTAAACCAGGCTGGTCAAGTTGGTTTTAGCTGGTAATTTTCCAGCCTGACGAGCTGGAAATGACTGGAAACCAGCCTGGAAATGGCCAAACCCCCTCTAAAACCAGGCTGGTCGACCAGCTAAAGCCAACCAGATTAGGCTGGTTAAAGCTGGATTTTTCAGCAGGGATATGATCTTAGAATGTGGCTTAATTGAAATCTCAATCTTTCACATATGGCTCACATTCTAGATGTATGTGCTCTGTTGTTTCAGGTAGTCCACGTTTATCACAACAACCATTTCCCATTCTGTTCAGTCATTGATTCAAATAAACAATAATGTCCAATGTGTGTTTCTTAACAACACCACGTCATTCCTCCTGCTGCCAAACTTTCATTTTTTTACAAACTTTATTACTCCCTTGAATAAGATGCAAACATCTACCTTTTATTCTGATATCCCACTCCTCCTCTTAGGGAACATTACATCATTGATTGAATCAAAACTTACCACATAATTAAGCATAGAACTGTCTTTTTGTGAGAAACATACACCATGTGTATAAAATTTTGTCACACACGCTTTGTTTAGCGTGTTGTATTACTATTATAAAGTAGATCTGTGTGTGTGCACTAGTGAAGAATGAATTTCCCCAAATCGCTCACCCTACACGAGACTCTTATTTTGATAATGGGTTATGGCGTCACACGCCTGCTCCGCGCAACCGTGTTTGCGGTTCAACAAAAAGGTTTGTGTTTACAACGCTAAAGGTCCGTTCATATCAAATGATAGTTTATTTTACAAGCAATGCTTAATAAAAACCACATCATAATAAAAACGCGATAAGAGTGAGTATAAAGCGAACGCGAGTAGCAGAAAAGGCGCGTCTCATTTCTCTCTATCGCGAATCTGTCAGTAAACAAACATGAATTTAGCAGAGATAGAAAACAGCAAAAGTCAGCAACGTTAAGTTGAATCGACTGTTTCTCGACATAATTCGTTGGATTACGTTGATAAATGTATTTTCTGTGGGATTTTCTCCATTTGTGAGGTAAAATGTTACACTGCAATTTATATTAATCCTGGCGTTTTTGCTTTCATATGTTCTGTTTTTTGTTGTTACTACGGGCTGTACATTTAGTTGTTTAGTTTAAAGCTTTATTTAATCCTTTGGGGGCAATTTATTATGACATGGTGGTGCTGCTTCACATATAACCATAGATATTTACATTAGATGTTGCCTACACTGTTGTTGCCTATTGGAAGGAATGCGTCATGAGAGCCGCCATTTTAGTACAGGGTAGCGCTCCCTTGAAATGAATGTGGGACCAGGAGGACTGGCCATCCAGAGCCATATATATATATATATATATATATATATATATATATATATATATATATATATATATATATATATATATATATATATATAAAATCGATAGTTTTCCCAGTGGTTAGTATGTAAATATTTTTTTAAATTTCAAAAATGATAATTTTACATCACGTTCCTTCATCAGTGGATAAGTGGTCGCACGGGCATTCCTGACAAAGAGCGTGTGTTTGAGTGCATGTAAATGTATTATCCTCCCTCCCTGTTAAATTTGATCTAATCCATGTCCTGAAACACACCACCTCTCCTGCTTTCACTTCTCATTCTAACAGAGGGAGCGATTCGTTTGTGATTGAATCCCCGTTATGAACGACTCGTTCACTTAGCCGACAATAACAGAAGTTTCTGGCACCGCAGCGTCTTGTTGTCATATTTCATTTACATTGTTGGCTTATTTTATTCAACAAAACTAGCATAAGCCTAGTATTTAGAGCGAGTTGGTGCTACTTTGCCTTATGGTCACTGTTTTATCATCATTAATGTTACTTGTTGAGCACAAAAGTTCGTAACATACAAACATACCTTGAAATGTTCTGCCTCTGGGCTTTGTTTTCTTTGTTTGCTCGGTACTACACCCCTACGCAGCGCTAAGTCCAGCATCTTCACATTGTCGTTGGTCTTGACTAGTGCGGTTGAATGACATTTGTCCTGGGAGCACTGTACAAATGTGGCGGCGCTATTGACGCATGCTCAGGGTCCGTATGCGATATCTAGTGTATATATCTATGATATAGAACAAGAATGACACAATAAACAGCAACACCTAACATCAAGTACACAAACCAAAAAACTGAAAGAAAAAAAAATTAATTATTAAAAAAAATTCTAATATAAATAATAACCCAACTACATTTATTACATAACCGAATTGCTTCAGGCACAGAAGTAAATTTCTAATGCTTTGTGAAACATTTTATTTTCCTTAGACATCGCCCAAGGGGCATCCGCTCAAAATCTTTGTTGAAGGGGTGTTTGCTGTCTCCTAGTATTGTGTATCTTTGTACTTATTTGTATTCTTGTTCATAATTCTAATAGTAATTCAATAATAAAATGAGTCGCTGGATTCAATCACTATTCGCTGACATCATTATCTTATCACTTTCCCATCATGGCCTCCTAATCCTCCCCATCCACCGAATTGGCTCTATCACTGTCTCTTCACTCCACCTATAGCTGGTGTGTGGTGAGCGCACTGGCGCCGTTGTCCTGTGGCTGCCGTCGCATCATCCAAGTGGATGCTGCACACTGGTGGTGGTGTGAAGAGACTCCCCTCATGATTGTGAAGCGCTTTGGGTGTATGGCCATACACAATAAATGCGCTATATAAATACACATTACATTGCATTATCTAGTCAAATCAGTGTACAAAAGCTAGTTTTACAAACTCGGTGTGTTCATGAATGTGCAATATTTATAATAAGACTGGTCAATACATTTATTTTTATTATCTCTTTCTGTTATTTTTCTCATCTTAAACAGAGTAAAGGGTCTAAACGCAGAGGAAAACTCCTGGAGAAGCGACTGAGATCTGCTCTTTATTATCATCTACTATTATAAAGATGGCGTCTCCTAAAGAGGAGAGTGAAGGTCTGAGGATTACAGAAGTGTTCACACTGAAACATGAAGATCCTGAGGAGCAAACAGGTTAGTTTTTATTTCTCAAAGCTATTATTTCATAACAATCAATAAAATAACAGCGGTTTTATATCAAAAGTTGGTAATGATATAAAATATACTACATTTTGATGGTAAAATATAACCATTTAAACGATTTTAGTATTTAAACATTAAATAACGAATGCATCAAGTTAAATATAAAAAAACGAATGAAACGACACACAGCATATCAGGATATAAAGGACTATATTTAGCAAAATGCTGCTCTTTTTATCTTTGTAATTTTATAGTTTTATTTTTGTTATTTTAATTATTTTTTGTCTTCATAAATAACTAACGAGCTATAGACAAATATCTGCTTGACGTTTTAGAAAATATTTGTGCGTAGCTACACCACCCAGTATATATTAAAGATCACCGTGAACAACCCACAGAAACCTGTTACATATCTATCTATATTTAAATGTCTATCTTATATTTAACTGAATCGTATAATTGCCTATAGCCTATTTTTTGGAGTACAAAATACCGACATTTAAGAATCCATATTTATTTTATTCATTCATTCATTTTACTTGTTTATTGGTGCATATATGGGTTATGATTTAATTCAAACAGTACCTTGGACAGCTACTGTGCCACTCCGTAATTCAAGCAAAAGTCCAGATTAAAGAAAGATTTAAGAAATCTAGAAAGTTAAGTTGGTTGCCCACACCTCCGCCTGTCGAGCCTCCTCTCCTCGCGTGCGCGCCCCCGTCTCGCAGCTCGCGCGGGAAAGACAGACGGCTGCGGGGTCGCGAACAGCACGACGCGCGTGGAAACATTAGCAAAGCTGGCTGACTGCGGTTGCCCTGGCAGCGGGGCTGTTGTTGCTCTAGCGGGAAAATGTCCCGGTGTTCCCAATGACCGGTCCGCCCTGGCGCGCTTCCGCTAAACCAGCTGTGGTAGCTCATCAACAGAGCCGCGACGTCAACACACAGAATCAGCACAATTCAGCACGGTTGTCTAACAGTTTAGAACGGTTTGGCACGATAGTGGAAAAGCGGCTTTAATATTTTTATTAAAAAATCGCGATTCCTCGATTTTATAAAAAATAAAATCGTCTTAAAACGTAAATTCGAAAAAATCGCCCAGCCCTAGATAAAAGTAAAGGGCCTAATGCTGAGCACAGTAGCACTCAATGGTTTGGATATTTTGTGTTGGTTTTCATGTCTGCTGTTTTGAGCCTTTAAACTGGTGTTAACTGGTGTTTATTCACTTTAGGGCTGATGGTGCTAAAAGAAGAGGCTCAGGATCTGAATGAAATTAAAGAGAAAGATCAGTATGGGAAACACCAAGATTTAATGACCGATGAACCATCTTCAGTGGCAAAGAACACTTCATGTGAAAGAGCTGAGAAAACCAAATCTTTCCCCTGTCATCAATGTGGAAAACATTTTAGTCGAAAACATAGCCTTAACCTTCACATGAGAACTCACACTGGAGAGAACCTTTCCACATGTGATCAGTGCGGAAAGAGTTTCAACACAAAATCAGGTTTTGAAAAGCACATGAAAACTCACAGCGGAGAGAAGCCTTTCTGGTGTACTGAGTGTGGAAAGAGTTTCTGTAAAAAATACACCCTTGAAATGCACATGGCAGTTCACACAGGGGAGAAGCCTTTTGCCTGTCAGTATTGTGAAAAGAAATTCCGTCAAATGGGTAATCTTAAAGCTCATATTCGTGTTCACACTGGAGAGAAGCCGCATACCTGCCAACAGTGTGGAAAGAGTTTTACAAAAAAGTCTACCCTTAGGTCTCATGTTATCAGTCACACTGGAGAGAAACCGTTCACATGTGATCAGTGTGGAAAGAGTTATGCATGTAAAGATCACCTTGACCGGCACCTTAGGATTCATACAAAAGATAAATATTTCATATGTGATCAGTGTGGAAGCAGTTTCAAACTGAAAGAAAACTTTGACCAGCACATGAAGAATCACGCAGAGAAATCTTTCATATGCGATCCGTGTGGAAAGAGATTCATTAGCGAAGCTACTTTTGAAAAGCATATGAGAGTTCACACCGGAGAGAAGCCTTACTCGTGTACCGAGTGTGGAAGGAGTTTCAGTCAAAAGGAAAACCTTACATCGCACATGAGAGTTCACAGTGGAGAGAAGCCTTTTGCCTGTCAGTATTGTGGAAAGAAATTCAGTCAATTACCAGCCCTTAAAGTCCACATGAGAGTTCACACTGGAGAGAAACCTTACACCTGCACACAGTGTGGAAAGGGTTTTGCCCAGAAAAACGGCCTTAATATTCACATGAGAACTCACACTGGAGAGAGACCTTACACTTGCACGCAGTGTGGTAAAAGCTTTATAAGTAAAGAGACCCAAATTCGACACATGAGAACTCATCACACTGGAAAGAAACCGTTCGCATGTGATGAGTGTGGAAAGAGATTTCTGTGTAAAAATTACCTCAACCAGCACATGAAGACTCACACAGAAGAGGTTACATGTCATCACTCTGCAAATCTGTAAGTCTGGCCACAGTAACAATCCTCAAGATTTGCCCAAGTGAGCATTTCAATTTTTGTCTTGTCGATTAATCTAGCACCAAACATCCAATTCTGCTGCATCTCTTTATGTTTAGGTTATGATTTACTCTTCTGAAATGTCAGTAAAGACATGGCTTTGTTTAAAATCGCCCCCATACTTCTAAATCAGGGATAGGCAACTTAGGTCGTGGAGGGCAGAGTTTAGCTCCAACCCTAATCAAACACACCTGCCTGTAGCTGATCTTAAAGACCCTGCTTAGCTTGTTCAGGTGTGCTTGATAAGTGATGAACTCTGCAGGACAGCGGCCCTCCAGGGCTGAAGTTGCCTGCCCTAAGTAGTAAGAGCAGCCCTTTGTAGTGGTGTCTGAAACCATAGTGGACGTTCTGAATCACACTCAATCAATCTAATACACTCCAATAAGTCTTTGTTGCTTGCTCTGTTCTGGTGTTTTTAAGGTACTCTTCAAAAAAATTGAGGGTTACGACTGAAACTTCTGCTATTTCCTTGTCCGGAGCTCATTAAAAGGACAGGGGATTTAAAACGCCAAATGCAGTTGTGAAATGTCAATAAATCTGAACTAAGCTGAAGCTTGTCTATTGCTTCTTTTGTGACTCAAGAGGACCTCATTTCAGCACCCCGGGTTGCCTTGTTGGACTGCGTATTTGATTCATTCAGTCAGGAAGGCTTTCAAAGTATATTGTCTACAAATGAAATGCGACCTCCAGTGGACAGTAGTAGACTCCGAAATGAGATGCAGATTCAGAGCTCCACATGAGGTTCATTCATTCATTCATTCATTCATTTTCTTGTCGGCTTTTTCCCTTGCGGGGTCGCCACAGCGGAATGAACCGCCAACTTATCCAGCACGATTTTACGCAGCGGATGCCCTTCCAGCCGCAACCCATCTCTGGGAATTTCCACACACACATTCACACTCATACACTACGGACAATTTAGCTTACCCAATTCACCTGTACTGCATGTCTTTGGACTGTGGGGGAAACCGGAGCACCCGGAGGAAACCCACGCAAATGCAGGGAGAACATGCAAACTCCACACAGAAACGCCAACTGACCCAGCCCAGCCGAGGTTCGAACCTGCGACCCAGCGACGTTCTTGCTGTGAGGCAACAGCACTACCTACTGCGCCACTGCGTTCCACATGAGGTTATTATTAGCAAATAATATAAATATTCTGAACGTAAACATTGGGTGAGCAGGGCGCCATTTCAGAAAGGAGGTTAGGTGAAAACTCGAAGTATGCTAACCCTGAAATGAGAGAAACTCTAGGTTTTCCATTTCAAAATGGCAGGTTTGTCAAACTCGAGAAAGCAGGGTAAGTCGAGCCTGTTTCTGAAAGAGAGGTAACTTTTACTCAGAGTCAGTTACCGTAACTTACTCTGTGACCCAAACCTGGTCAGGAGCAGGTTTTATTCTCTAAACTGAGTTTCTGTCGGTCTCCTCCCCTTTTTTAAAGACGAAATGGTATTTCTCGCCTTAGCCTTACGTTTCCACCCACCTATTTTAATGCTCATTTTGGAGATGCGCATAAAAAAAATCGGTTGATTGAAACGGCAAGATGCACATACCTATTTAAAATGCGTATATAAAAACATGCGCATACTTTTTTATTCGATAAGAAAAGATGCACTTAAACTGCGAAGAAAACCCTTTTACCAACAACTTCCAGTATGCGCATTACAAAAGGTCATGTGATTTTGCATTTAAGAGATCACGTGATGATAAAAATATGTGTGAATGGACAAACCAGCAGGCTGAGCACACTGTAGAACATCTGAAATGTTGTTTTGGTCATTCGAAAACGCCTTCACCATTTAAGTATTAGTGTTATTATATTATTATGACCTCCAGAACTGTCAAGAGCATCTGAGCGCTGCGTCTCATGGTTTCAAACGTCACCAGGCGTTCATTGCTTGTGAGCATTATCTTCTGAGGGGAAAGTCATTTATTACATAAAGATTGACGCAGCTTCTGCTTTTACTGTTGATATTTGGCGCCAGATAATCAGGAAGTGACTATTTTGTTCTCTTTGACTCGTTGGATGGAAACGCTGCTTTATTCGCATATCTTTTATGTCATATTCCAGTTTGGCACGTAAATTTAATTAGCATTTTTGGATGAAAACATAGCTACATACTTACATTTCAGTCACACAAAGAACACAGTTGCGAGAATGGCTTTTTTTTTATGAATAATTAGCTTAGGGCGTACTCACACTATGTACCGTTGCCTTGAACCGGGCCAAAGCACGCTTGTCCCCCCTCCCGTCTCCCCCGACGGCCCGCACTCACATTACATTCGGGCCAGGGCACGCTTACGTCATCGATGATGCGCTGCTCAGTAAGCGCTTTCGCTCAGCACAGTAGAGATTTCTTTAGTTATATTGTTTTAGTCGTTTGATATGCACTGACACGCAGTCAAACATTTTGTTGAACAGATCAGCCACTTTTGACGCTCATAAACAATCATAAAGTCCTCGTGCTGCAGGAATTAGGAGGTTTGCTGAAGGCGCAGCTGTCATGCAGTGAGGGGTTTGCGTCTTTAATAAAGTAAGACGTTCATTGCGTTCATTGAACAGTACGAATGATTAATTATTTCATATGAAACAGCCCCTTAAAAGTCACGTCTTGCCTTCAGTTTTGGGCTCAGGCACGCTTGCACTCACACTGCAAGTGTACCGCGCCTGAGCCCAAGTGAACCAAGTGATATACTATATAGCAGGGAAGTATGCGATTTCCGATGCAGCCATTGTTGCTTGCTCTGTTCTGGTGTTTTTTAGCTACTCTCCTTTTCAAAAAAATTAGAGGGTTACGGCTGAAACTTCTGATATTTCCTTGTCCTGACTGTCATGGAGCTCATGAAAAGGACAGTGGATTTAAAACTGAGCCATATCACCAAATGCAGTTGTGAAATATGCCAGTAAATCTGAAGTAAGCTGAAGCTTATCTATTGCTTCTTTTGTGACTCAAGAGGACCTGACTGAATTGAAATGAAAGAAGGGGGAAAATCTATTAGTAACACCTGGTTGTGAATTGAAGAACAGATGGACCAGGAGACTTTTCGGATACAGGGTTACCGCGGGTCCTTAAAAAGTCTTAAATTAAAATTCGGGAAATTAAGGTCTTAAATTGTCTTAAATTTACCGTAAAGTTGCTGTAGGTATTAAATTTTTAGCCGGTGTGCTTAATGACGATAGGGAAGCACAGTGGTCCACCGTAAAACATCTAATAGTTGATCAAGTTAGTATGTGTGAAACGAGTGAAATGACAGTCTCCGTGATTTACTAGCTTATTGCGGTAGGCCGGCTACAGACGCTGACGTCGGTCTGCACATGCGTGCTGCCATTACACGGTTGTTGTGGTGAGGTGACCATGGAGCTCAAAGCCGGCGTCGAGTCGCACATGAAATGAGAAGCACCAGCGGTACGTTGCAGCAGCTAATCATAGCTGGTCCAGGTTAATCCTTGCATTGTTTGCAGCTCGACCTAACGATGTTACTAGTTCAGACGCCACCTCAGTCGGCTATAACAAGTTTCACTTCACCGTCAGACACCCAAAAGCAGGGTTCGACAAGGACTCCCCGATAGCCCGGGGCCAGCATGGGAGACGCTCGGGCCAGTGTACAGAATGGTCCGATCGGGCCAGTGCTGCCTTGTCACAAAAGTTTGGCCGCGACTGTCTGTCAATTGCATGCAAATACGTACAATCTTAGGGTGCTTTCACACATAGACGTTTGTTTCGGAATCTGTCTCGTTTCCCCCCATTAGCGCGGTTCGTTTGGCATATGCGAGGCCAGGAATCGCGCTCAGATCCGCGCCAAATCAATCGGTCCGAGATCGCCTGAATGAGGTGGTGTCTGCTCGACTGAGCGGATCGATTGTAGTGAGAAAACAAAACAATCCAACGAATTAAGGACCCAGGCTATACCACAGTGTATTATGATTGAGGAAATGATGAGTAGGGCGAGATGTCATTCCTACCGGCAAATGTGCGTTTCATGTCTAGTACGAAAGTGAAAGCATGCTGAAATATTAACGAGAGCTGTTTATCCGTCAAGAAGATTAACTGAAGTTACCAAATGATAATCTTTCCATATCTTATAATACTGTCTGTTGTATTAGGCCTGTTGTTTTGTTCATTTCTGCACTGACAGCTCGAAAGAAAGATCAACAATGATCTGCTTTATGATCTGCTTCATGATCTGATATTTCTCTCTATAATTTAAGCCTATAATGCATAATTCTAGCCAACGTTTCTTTAATAGATTAATTCAAAAGATTTTTACAAAACTTGACAACTGAAATGAGGCTCTGTATGAGAAAGTCTGACCTCTCTGATTTGTGTTTATGTCTGTGGGTGTCAAAATTAAAGTGCATATTTTCGCTTATAAAATATATACACAACTGCTCAAAAGTTTGGGGTAAGTATGATTGTTAAATATTTTAAAATAAGCTTCTCCTGCTCACCAAGGCTGCATTTATTTCATCATAAATACAGCACACATTGTAAAATTGTAAAATGTTATTGCACTATAAAATAACTGTTTAAAAGTAGTTTATCATTTAATTGAATCATTTATTCCAGTGATTTTAAAGATGAATTTTCAGCTTCATTACTCCAGTCTTCAGAGTCACATGATCCTTCAGAAATCACTCTAATATTAATTATTATTGTTTTTATTATTATTATTATTATTATTTTTAATGGTAATAGTAATTAAAGCAATAATGTCTGGAGTAATAATTTTATTTGAAACTACATACAATAAGAAAGCAGTTATTAAAAGTTTTAACAAATATTTAACAATTAAAATTTTTTTTTACATTTAATAAATGCCGCCTTGATGAACTGAATAATTTTCCTTAAAAAAAACATGACCCTGACCCCAAACTTTTGACCGGTAGCGTAAATGTGTATATATGAATAAAAAGGGTAGGTATTACAATTGTGTTTGGCTTTTAAAATATTATTTAAAATACTGTATGTGGCTAAGAAATAGCTATAAATTTTTTTTTTTGGTGGGGCCAGTGAAAATTTTGGCAGGGCAAGTAAAAATCTGAACCACTGGTCCGATCGGGCCAGTAGAAAAAATCCTTAGCGTTGAACCCTGAAAAGTCAGAGGTACTGTGGGTTCTCCATACCATATTTTTGGGTCTTAAATTATATTTGTTGAGGTCTTAAAAAGCATTAAAATTTACTTTTAAAATGGTGCAAGAACCCTGGGATATCTTCAAGGCAGAATCTTTAAGGAGAACTTGCGGTCGCCGTGTTCATCATCGGATATCTGAACTAGTGCAGCCTGGCACTCAGTTAAATATGCAATTTATGGAGCAGTGCTTATAGGTAGAATAAAAAACTGGCATGGAAAGTTTAGTTGAAAGTCTTGTTTCAGGGACTTGATTGGATCCTGAGGTTTCACCTGCCCTAGTCTTTGCATTACTCAGACCTGATCCCTCAGAATACACCGTAGGGGTGACATTTCTTTGGAGGGCTGCACAGCCCTCCATGTGCTCGCTAGAGGTAACTTGACTGCCATTAGGTACCGAGATGAGATCCTCAGACCCTTTGTGAAACCATATCCCAGTGCGCTTGGCCCTGGGTTCCTCCTAATCCAAGACATTACTAGACCTCATGTGGCTGGAGTGTCAGCAGTTTCCTGCAAGACGTAAACATCGATGCTATAGTCTGGCCTGCCCATTCCTCGGAGCTGAATCCAATTAGGACATCATGTCTCGCTACATCCACCAGCGCCACGTTACACCACAGACTGTCCAGAAGTTGGCGGATGCTTTAGTCCAGGTCTGGGAGGAGATCCCTCAGGAGACCATCCGCCACCTCATCGGGAGCATGCCCAGGCATTGTATGGAGGTCATACAGGCTTGTGGAGGCCACACATACACTACTGAGCCTTATTTTGACTTGTGTTAAGGACATTACATCAAATCAAATCAGCCTGTAGGGTGTTTTTCCACACAATTTGGAGTGTGACTTCACATCCAGACCTCCATGGGTTAATAAATTTGATTTCCATTGATAATTTTTGTGATTTTGTTGCCAGCACATTCAACTATTTAAAGCATTTAATAAGAATATTTCATCCATTCAGCTCTAGGATGTTATTTTAGTGTTCTCTTTCTTTTTTTAAACAGTATTATTGTTTATGGCGACGCAGTGGCGCAGTAGGTAGTGCTGTCGCCTCACAGCAAGAAGGTCGCTGGGTCGCAGGTTCGAACCTCGGCTGGGTCAGTTGGTGTTTCTGTGTAGAGTTTGCATGTTCTCCCAGCGTTCGCGTGGGTTTCCTCCGGGTGCTCCGGTTTCCCCCACAGTCCAAAGACATGCGGTACAGGTGAATTGGGTAAGCTAAAATTGAGTGTGTGGATGTTACCCAGAGATGGGTTGCGGCTGAAAGGGCATCCGCTGCGTAAAATCGTGCTGGATAAGTTGGCGGTTCTTTCCGCTGTGGCGACCCCGGATTAATAAAGGGCCGACAAGAAAATGAATGAATGAATTATTGTTTATTTGGATAAATCTGTATTTTCACAACCTCCACTTATAAATGATTTCCTTATTTAACTTCATTAATTCTATTGATCAATTTAGTTTCTTTTAAATAATTAATTATTGATGCACTAACTTTGATTTTATTTACACCATTTAAGTTATTTACACCATATGATCCTAATTGAACTCTTTGTCTTTCGTACGCCACACACACAGTATATATACATGTAAGGGCTCATGTTTCAGCTTGTCCACATTTATCACAACAACATGTAAATATTCTATTTAAACACTTATTTAATAAACAATGTCCAATACATATTTTTCTTAACACCACATCATTCCTCCTGCTGCCGAACTTTCTTCTTACTTGAATAGGATAAAGGTCTACCTTTTAATCTGTTACTCCACTCCTCTCAGTAAACTTTATTTGATGATATGCATCTCAGGGTCTCAACTTTCTACATAATAATGCATAGAGCTGTCTTTTTAGTCAGAAGCATAATGATACACTGCGACAATACACCGTTTAGCGCGTTGTGTTTCTGTAATATAAAGTGTGTGCGCATTATTGGAGAATGTCTAGTTATTTTTCTTCCCAAATCGCTCAGTCCTACGTTAGACTTTTATTTTGGTACTCTGTTATGACGTCATAAGGATGCGCCGCGCTTTCGTGTTTGCTGTTCAACGAAAAGGTTTGTCTTCGCTGCAGCCTCGTTTAAAACAAACTATGGTTTATTTTACAAGTAATGCTAAACTAATAAATGTAACCGTGTGATAGTTACTCTAACTTGTATTTAAAAAGTTAATTAGTTTAAAGCGAACGCGAGTAGCAGAAACGGCGCGTCTCATTTCTCTGTCGTGAATCTGTCAGTAAACAAACAAACGTGAATTCAGTAGCGATAAAAACAGCTTTCAGATCTCATTTCAGTCTAAATGATCCGTTTTATTACGTTTGATGAAGTAAATAAATATCTTCTAATACTCTTATTTATTTTGCCAGCAACATTGTTGATACTAAACGCTTTTTTGTCTCTAAAACTCGTTTCTAATTTTGTTGTAAAGATGTCAAATATTACCTGGACACGATTTCTGGCTCCAGCAGTGTTAAAGCTTTAAAATGGAGAACACATGTGCATCTTATTTTGTAGTCTCTTTTCTATAATCTGCAGTTGACTGTGATATTTTGTCTTTGACCATTGAGGCACTTTTAAAAATGTTATATTGTAATTAATATTACCTCTGGCATCCAGTCAAAACAGTGTAAATGCACACAAGCTAGCTTTACAAACTCATGAACGTGTAATATTAATACTTACTCTGGTCAATACATTGATTTCTGTTATTTTTCTCATCTTAAACAGAGTAAAGTGTCTAAACGCAGAGGAAAACTCCTGGAGAAGCGACTGAGATCTGCTTTTTATTATCATCTACTATTATAAAGATGGCGTTTATAAAAGAGGAGAGTGAAGGTCTGAGGATTACAGAAGTGTTCACACTGAAACATGAAGATCCTGAGGAGCAAACAGGTTAGTTTTTATTTCTCAAAGCTGAACTCAGAGTCATTTAATCCTCAGTCAAATGTGCAGCTCTAAAGAAATGAATCATATTTTAGAGAAATCTCATATCATTGAAAAGATTCCTGTCTGCTACATAAGAAAGCCACACTTAACGCATGTTGTAGTAAACTGGTGTATAATTATTTAGGTTATCGGTCATAAAAGAAACACCTACGCGTTCCATGAGATAAGAAATAAATACTGTAGTAATGCCACAGCATCTCAATTGGATTCAGGTCAGGACTTTAACTAGGCCACTCCAAAAGTCTTTTTCAGCCATTCAGAAATGACTTCTGCTGGTGTGCTTTGGATCATTATCCAACTGAGGACGTCAAGTTCGCTTCAGCTTTGAGGTCACGAGCAGATAACCGGACATTCACCTTCATGATAGAATTTATGGTTCTATTTTTCACCTCAAGTCATCCAGTTCCTGAAGCAGCAAAACAGCCCCAGACCATCACACTACCTCCACCACATTTTACTGTAGTTATGATGATCTTTTTCTGAAATGCACTGTTAGTTTTACGCCACACATAACTGGCTCATCTGTGGTTTTTGTCTTGGAACTTTGCCATGCAAACCATTTTTTGCCCAGTCTTGAACATGCACTGAACACTCTCTTTAACTGAGGCAAGTCTGAGGCCTTCTTTTTGCTTTGTGTCCTCTTGGATGAGTTTTCGCTGCGCTCTTGGGATAATTATGGTCGACTGGCCAAAGTAAGGTTCCTCACTAGTAAGGTTCTCCACTGTTTCTGTTTTTAGTTAATGACTCTGTGTGGTTTGCTACAGTCCCAAAACATTAGAAATGGCTTTATAACCTTTTCCAGAGTGGCTGACCTCAACTATTTTTTTTTATCGTTTCTTTTCTCTTTGGATCTTGGCATGATGTCTTTCTTTTGAGGATCTTTTGGTCTACTTCACTTTGTCAAGCGGGTTCTATTTAAGTGATTTTATTGACAGGCCTCGAGACAGTGAGTGTGTATGATCCTGATGCATGTGTATAACCTCAGCAGGTGCGGACTTAATCAATATGTGAGGGAAGCAACCACTTAGGGGGCCCTGACCAATGCCAAGAAGCCTATCTTAATCATATAGGTCTTTTATAAATTTTCTATCATATGGTGTAAAATATGTCTATAACCGATAAGACGTTAACACTATTACTTCTTCTTTAAAACCGAGGGCCCCCATAAATAATGGAACGTTCCTTCTGTACTACACATGCATGAGGTGTGAGCTGTTCAAAGAATTGTGAGTGTTGTTACGACCCCAAAATGTCTAGGGCTGAGGTTGAACATAAGTTAAAGAAAATAAATAAATAAACAGTTAGCAGGTGATGATTTGATGACCTTAAGCTTCTTTTATTGTGAGAAAAGGGGAAAAAAGTTTGCTTTGACAGAAAACAAAGAATAGGAGCGCAAAGGCCTGAGCAAGGCCGAAATAATAAACAAAACATTAACAAACTCCACCCCGAAGATAACTTGCTAATACTACCCTCATACCAGACGCGGAACGCGCGGATAAATCACACTATAATTGCGTGTGAACATTTTGAGTTTGCTCGCTTCACGTGTCAAAATCCGTTTCATTCGCGCGTCAAATTCCCTTCAGAACAGACGTGGATTCGTGTTATGAGCAGGACTTCTGTCTGCCCGGTGACTGTAGCTTCGTTGCTAAATGGCTAACATGGATTTTATTGAGAAGATAACAATTTATGTGCTTTATTGAGGCTGAAAAACAGCATTGATTCATTTGGAGCAGTGTCTGAGTCCACTAGATACTTTCAGAGGCAGCAGTGCTTCTGACTCAGCCGAGCCCAGTTTGATGAACTGTTGTCGGTGTAGGCAAGAGGATTTTCCCCAGGGACACCAACAACAGGCGTTACGTCATAATCACGCCCCCACAAGAGCAAGCTCCTGATTGGTTAACGCGGCGCAAATGTCCGCTGAAGTTCAGATTTTCGAACTCAAGCGATTCGCTCGTGAAGCGCGCAAAACGCTCAATTCGCACGGATCGCGCATTTCGTTCCGCAGGATGTCTATTCGCGTCTTTGCATTGACTTAACATGTAAATCACTCGCGCTTGATGCTTCTTCTGCGTCTGGTGTGAACACAGCACTCTTTAACTAAACCAAGAAACAGGTGAAAAAAGTCAGTTAAAAATAAATGCACTCAGCCCCTACGGCGCTCAGTTTTACCACTTTATAATACAAAATATATAGGTCTGACCGTCACAACAAGGAGGGAAGAGAAGAAAGATGGAGAGCACCACAATTTATCAACAACTAAAAAACACTACAACAGGTTTTTAAATAAGAATGACGCATTCTTGGAAAAACTCTCCGTCTCTCCCACCGCGATCTGACTCCGTCTGTCTCCTTTTCAAAATATGCTGCGTTCTCCGAGCAGCAACCACAGCGCACGCACGCAGCACGCCCAATTAGGGCGGGGCAATCAGAAAACAGGACAGAAAAGAGAGAGAGAGGAATAAAGCGGCACAGAAACAACCCACCAATACGCTCAGGCGTAAAAGTGTGCAAGAGAGAATTTTCGGGAATACAAGTAGTAACATCTGTCACATAATGAGTGCTGTGAGAGCGAAAGCCGAAGAGTTTAACAAGTTCCCAAATTTTTTGAGCTTATAAAAACTTAGTACTACCCAGGTCACACTGATCCAATGACTCCAGTGCTCGTGGGTCAAAACCACGCCTCCTTGAATTACCATATCGTTGCATATACATGACGGTTCTTAAGCAGAAATTTTGAGAACTCATTGCTCGTTAAATCAGAATGTTGTTAATGAATACGAATTTCTCATTCACACCATTATATTTTAAACTTCTATAGCTCTCGGCAGAGTCTAAACATCACACACCTAGTAGATAGGTTATCAATTTCATACATTCCTTAAGTACAGCATATTAATTCTTGTCCAAAAGTCACATCAAGTACATCGCAATGATGCATATGACAACCTGGTGTTGTTTTCAAATACAATAAGTCCGTTATTATACAATTTGCAGTGCTCTTTATTAATTTTGGTGGGTCCTAAATATTTTCTGGTGCTCCTAAATTTTTTTTTATGTTGGGAGTACCAGTGCTACCAAGAGGGGAAAAAAAATGCGCCTAGGTACTGGAATGCTTTTAGCAAGAACTTTTCACACCTTGGGTGAGAAGGTTAGCTGAAATGCGATAGTTAGCATGACCTCACTGGTCGATTGGGGAACAAATATGGCATTAGTCATAAACAGAAATCGTTCATCAATTTTATGGTTACTAATGTATTTTCATAGCTTGCAGTCAATTAAAACAGCAGACATAGCGACACCTGTGATGAACAAGGAGATTTGATTCATTTGACTCATTTGGCTAGTTGAATCACTACACCTGTCACGGATGTATTGATATCAGCAAATCTCCTACCTACATGAAATATTTGATCAGACAATATATCGCAGATAAAATGTTTGAAATTGTTTAATTACTTAGTTTGTCCAGTAGAGTGCGCTCCACTGTTTGTTGCTGGTGACCAGCCAACCTTTTGGTATACGTCAATAGCTCTTGTAGCTCTTTACAGTAACAAACTAGTTAGCAACTTACTAATACTTTTAATATTCAATGACCCCATTACTTTCAAGGATTTTTAATACATTGATTTATTTGTAGCAGCCCAGCCACAAAAACCGCTAATAGCCCCCTGCCATTAGTTTGTTTATGCACAGAGACTAGGACAGTCTTTTGGATTCAGGATTGTTTGCTGCCTGCCTCAACCTTTTCCTGTTATTAGATTACTTTTTTTTATTTTATTTTTTTTTATTACCCCCTGATGATGTTTGCTCCTGACATGATGTTTCAATATACACTCAACAGCCTATTTATTAGGTATACCTTACTAGTACCGGGTTGGACCAATTTTGCTTTCAGACTGCCTTGATCCTTCGTGGCATAGATTCAACAAGGTACCGAAAATATTCCCCAGAGATTTTGGTCCATATTGACATGATAGCATCATGCAGTTGCTTCAGATTTGTCAGCTGCACATAAATTAATGCAAATCTCCTGTTCCACCACATCCCAAACTGCTGTATTGGATTGAGAACTGGTGATTGTGGAGGCCATTTGAGTACAGTGAACTCATTGTCATGTTCAAGAAACCAGTCTGAGAGGATTCACGCTTTATGACATGGCGCGTTATCCTGCTGGAAGTAGCCATCAGAAGATGGGTACACTGTAGTCATAAAGGAATGGACATGGTCAGCAGCAATACTCAGGTAGGCTGTGGTGATGACCCAATGTTCAATAGGTACTAATGGGCCCATGGTGTGCCAAGAAAATTTCTCCCACACCATTACACCACCACCAGCAGCAGCCTGAACTGTTAATACAAGGCAGGATGGATCCATGCTTACATTTTGTTGATGCCAAATTCTGAGAAGTTGCTCTTCTGCATTTGAGTTACCGTTGCCTTTCTATAAGCTCGACCAGTCTGGCCATTTTTGTCTGGTGTTAACAAGGCATTTGCGCCCACAGAACTCCCGCTTACTGGATATTGTCCCTTTTCAGACCATTCTGTGTAAACCCTAGAGTTGATTGTGCGTGAAAATCCCAGTAGATCAGCAGTTTCTAAAATACTCAGAAATACAGCGAATCGTCTTGACCTTGTCTACATGCCTAAATGCATTAAGTTGCAGCCATATGACTGGCTGATTAGAAATTTGTGTTAACGAGCAGTTAGACAGGTGTAACTAATAGTGTTTACTACTACCTATTACAGAAGACGTCATCGTAAAATGGATGCTATGCAGATGGGCTTCAGAACCTTACAGTATTCTTTTAAGAACTTTACTCTCTCTCACTGTAATGCATCTGATGTCCAGGCATGTTCAAAGCTGATTGAGGTCTGCTAGGGGGATGTCAGTAACTCTGCTGGGAGCATCATAAAAGAAGTTCCACCTTGTAGTTGCTGTGACAAGCAGCTTTTTTTTTTGATGAATTCCCCTAGGATCTCTGATGCAACAGTGGACTAACTTTTGACCACAAGGCTGAACACTTTCCAGTTGCACTCCTGTACAAGGCTTTGCAATCGGCATTCGCAGTTAGAAATTTGATGTCATTGTTACATATAAGATTAAGGCTGTGAGACACACATCTGTGATGTGGGGGGAGAATGTACCTTTTGCTGTAAAACATTGTGCAAGTTTGTAAAGATGACCTCGTCTTCGTTATCCTCTCATTCAGCCTTCAAAATGTTTTAAGCTGAGAACTTCACAAAGTTTGCACCGTTGTCTGTGACCGTTGCGGTTATATAACCTGAAATGACAAATAAAGTGAGTTTGCTCCAACTCTGCTGCGATGGGGTCATATGTGTGTCTCCTATGAAATCTTCTGCAGGCGATTTGCAATTTTTTTATGATGCAGACTCACAGGGTCAAATAAATGCACTGTGATTCCCAGAAAACTTTTATTCTGAGCAGTTCATAGATCTGCAGTGGTGAAAACATATTCCACGTTTTCTTTGTCTTTCTCCATTTCCACATACTGTATGAACGGTCCAAAAAGTTTGTGAAGGTTTGGCGATCGGGCAGTATGGCCCTTTTCCTACTGAAATGTTGCTGATTATATTACGAAATGTAGGTGCCTCCACGGTAGACGGTGGCTGCATGTTAGCCTCGACACTGCCCACAAGTAACAAGAATCTTTCTTATTCATAGTTTATAGCTATTTGTCAACTTTAGAGCATCTCAATCCATGAACATAAGAATGCAAACAAAGTCTTTCTGAGTAATATTTGTAGGTAAATGCGACTTTGTTCATATGTCTTCATCTGGTAATCCTGATCCTTGACTTGATTTTGCAATGAATTCAGCGATTGCACAAAATCCTGGATTGACTGCTTTACCCCTTGCTTGCCTCACAGATCTTTCTGACTGTAACCATTAAAGACCACCCTCATCCTTTATGGTCCTCGAAGGTCTGTCTTGGTGACTTGGCCGCCGCCTGTTCTTCATTCCACAAGATCAGGCTGCTTCCAGTCTTACCAGCTCCCAAACTGATTGCAGTCAGTTCACCAGATCACCAGGTAGTCACAGACGGTCTGCCACCAGCTCACAAGATGGCTTCCTCTCCCAAGTGTCTTTCTGTCATGGTTTCTGATTTGCTGGAATGGCCACCACCGCTTGAGCTTCTGCCATCATCGAAGCAGTCATTGCCAGAGCCATCAATGCTGCCGCCGCCAGATCTACAGCTGCAAGAGACATCGATAGCACCTCCTGAGCTCCAAGAGTTGTTGCTACCACTAGAACCGTTTTTCCATCCAGTGCCTCCTGATTGAGACCCTCCTGAGCTACCAAGGTTTATGACTTGCTGGTGCCTCCTTACTCAAGATCCCCTAGATCTCCCTAAGTTTTATGCCCTAAGCCCACTTCCGCTGCATGGACCCGGCTCTCCATCCGGCTATAGCCTAGTAATAATGTTGTGAAAAATGACAAATCACATCAACATCTCAATTTCCTCTTGTTAAACTATAGATGTGATCCGCCATGGTGGTGCTTCTTGTGGAAAAGGCTGTTTACTAGATGTTTTTGAAACTGCACTTCTCTCAGCCACCATTGTTGTGTTTGTGTACATGTGAGCAGTTTAACACATTTACATCCCTAGCCTACTACAATGTTGGGGAGTCAGTGTTTCAAAACCCTATGCTCTCACTCAGCCTTTTCAAAGTACTTTATGCCCTCAAATGAAGACTGAAAAAGGCATGAGGAAACAATTCCTCTTGAAAGTCAGTGCCCTGATCATATTGTTGGAATTGTTTTCTATCTTTACATTCATTCCAGGAAGGAGCTACCAAGCCAGGTCAGAGGTCATAGAGACCTCTCGAGTACAGCTGGAGGCCTGATGGAATGGAAACAATTGTTTCCTGAGTTATTTGCTATTTTTATGTGTTGATTCTTTTTAAAGTAATTTCCTGTGTATGGAAGACTTTATGTAGTAGCAAGCTAACAGTTTGGATGTTGATTGTACCAGTTTTGATAAGACAGTTGAGAGCACAAGAAATGGCCTTAAGTATGAAACTGATTGTTCTCTTTGGTTGCATTATATGCTTCCGTGGGACAGCTCTACAGATCTGGCATGAGCTCTGAATAACCTGTGTACCACCTAGCCTGTGACTCCTGTCTTCACTTCCTATCAAGTCTCAGATACGACCCCGCATCTGCATACCTATTTGGAATTGTCTATCTTTGCTTTAACCAATCAGGATCTTTAAACCTCAGTTGACATAATTTCTGGCTTTCTGTAGGAGTATAACTGCTGTGTTGTATTGTAAGGCAGTTGTAACGCAAGATCGGCCAGTGAACTCGGTGATTGTGAAGCCCTCCTGCCATAGAACCGCAAACTATCTTCAGTAAATTCTCTTCATTTTTATTGAATTTCCGACTCTGAATCTTCTCTTGATCTAACACACCAGTCGTTAAGGTTTCAACTGTTAGTTTCTCTTTTTTAACAATACGAGTTTAAGACTTACTGCTCTTCATAAGATCTAAGACCTTTAAAGAGTTTAGGACCCGCAGAAACTTTGCATGCCAATAAAAATGATAACTTTTTAGTGGAAATATTAACAAAGAACAAGTAGAGGATCGAATGCTGAGCCCTGTAGCACTCAATGGTTTGGATATTTTGTGTTGGTTTTCATGTCTGCTGTTTTGTGCCTTTAAACTAATGTTAACTGGTGTTTTTTCACTTTAGAGCTGATGGTGCTGTCAGAAGAGACTCGAGAACAGGATGAAATTAAAGAGATAAATCAGTATGGGAAATACCAAGATTTAATGACTGATGAACCATCTTCAGTAACAAAGAACACTTCATGTGAAAAAGCTGAGAAAACCGAACTTTTCCCCTGTCATCAGTGTGGAAAACATTTTAGTCGAAAACATGGCCTTAACCTTCACATGAGAACTCACACTGGAGAGAAGCCTTACTCATGTACTGTGTGTGGAAAGAGATTCAGTCAAAATCGCTACGTTGAATTGCACATGAGCATTCACACTGGGGAGAAGCCATTTGCCTGTCATCATTGTGGAAAAAGATTCAGTCAAATGCGTTGTCTTAAAGCTCACTTTCGTGTTCACACTGGAGAGAAACCGTATACCTGCCAACAGTGTGGAAAAGGTTTTCCATATAAGTCTACTCTTAATTTTCACATTATCCGTCACACTGGAGAGAAACCGTTTCCATGTGATCAGTGTGAAAAGAGTTATGTTTGTAAACGTGAGCTTAACCGGCACAAGAGGATTCATGCCAAAGATAAAAATTTCATATGTGATCAGTGTGGAAAGAGTTTTAAACGGAAAAAATACTTTGACCAGCACACGAAGAATCACAGAGAGAAATTTTTAATATGTGATCAGTGTGGAAGGAGTTGCAATAGTGAATCAAGTTTGGAAACGCACATGAGAGTTCACACTGGAGAGAGACCTTACTCATGTACAGAGTGTGGAAAGAGTTTCGGTCAAAAGCACAACCTTGAGGTGCACATGAGAATTCACACTGGAGAGAGGCCTTTTCACTGCCAGTATTGTGGAAAGAGATTCATTAAGTCATGTGTGCTTAAATCTCACATGAACATTCACACTGGAAAGAAGCCGTATACCTGCCGACCGTGTGGAAAGAGATTTGCTCAATTACCAGCCCTTAAAGTCCACATGAGAGTTCACACCGGAGAGAGACCTTACACTTGCACACAGTGTGGAAAGAGTTTCACTCAGAAAAATGGCTTTCATATTCACATGAGAACTCACACTGGAGAGAGACCTTACACTTGCACGCAGTGTGGTAAAAGCTTCATATGTAAACAGACCCAAATTATACACATGAGAACTCATTACACTGGAAAGAAACTGTTCACATGTGATGAGTGTGGAAAGAGATTTGTGTGTAAAAATTACCTGAACCAGCACATGAAGATTCACACCGAAGAGATTACATGCTTTCAGTCTGAAAAGAGGTTCACTGAAAGAACCCGCAAATTACACATGGCCAAGCAAATCTGTAAGTCTGGCCACAATAACAATCCTCAAGATTTGCCCAAGTGAGCGTTTCAATTTTTGTCTTGCCGATTAATCTAGCAACAAACATCCTATTCTGCTGCACCTCTTCAAGTTTATGCTATGATTTATTCCACTGAAATGCCAGTAAAGACATGGGCCGTGTTTAAAAGTCCCCCCCATACTTCTAAATCAGGGAATGGCAACTGCAAAGTTTAGCTTCAACCCTAATTAAACACATCTAGCTGTAGCTTTCTAGTGATCTTTAAGAAACTAGCAGTTTTCCAATTCCAAGAATGCAGAGAACGTACTCATGTTCTTGTGAAGACCGGTCATGCCAGGTTACCTCGGGAGACAGTGAGAACTCTGTGAGAAATGAGATGCTGAGTTCTTCCTGATGGTCACGTGACCTTCACGCATTTCATTCATTCATTTTCTGTCGCTTTTCCGGGGCCGGGTTGAGGGGGTCTTAGGAGAGAACCCCAGACTTCCCTCTCCCCAGACACTTCCTCCAACTCCTCCGGGGGGATCCCGAGGCGTTCCCAGGCCAGCCAAGAGACATAGTCCCTCCAGCGTGTCCTGGGTCTTCCCCGAGGACTCCTCCTAGGTAGGCGTCCAGGAGGCATCTAAAACAGATGCCCGAGCCACCTCAGCTGACTTCTCTCGATGTGAAGGAGCAGCGGCTCTACTCCGAGCTCCTCCCGAGTGTCAGAGCTCCACACCCTATCCATAAGAGTGCACCCTGCCACCCTTCGAAGGAAACTCATTTCGGCCGCTTGTATCCGAGATCTTGTCCTTTCGGTCATGACCCAAAGCTCATGACCATAATTGAGAGTAGGAACGTAGATTGACTGGTAAATCGAAAGCTTTGCCTTTCGGCTCAGCTCCTTTTTACCACAACGGACCGGGACATCGACCGCATTACTGCTGCCGC